>CM024595.1:31165754-31765754 GCA_014182565.1 Eucalyptus marginata | reverse complement strand
TGGCGACTTTGCCCTAGAGGTTTCTCTCTGGAGATGAGTGATCAGCCATAGTTCTCTAACTGGAAGCACTCAAATATGAAGTTAATCATTCTCGTTGAGTTTGCTTGGCATACACCGAAAATCTAAGACAAGCGAACCCATCTGCATTTAAATATAAAGCTCTAACTTCCGAGAGATCAATAAAAAAATAAAAAATATTATCTTGACTTGTTCAAAGTTCGAATGATTCTTCAGGTGCTTAGCCAGAGTAGCTATGGCACCGCCCATTTGTTGAATTAATTAATTTACCCTAAATTTCCATCAATTAGGGTTCTTGGTTCTATATATGTGGATCGAATGATGCAAGAGAATCCCGGATTGCCGCACTCCCATGTAGTGTTTTGGCTGGTCTTTTGTGATCAGCGGTTGACAAGCATATTCGTTTTGGAGGCTTTTGTTGCGTTGCTCCTGTCCTTTTTCACTCCAACCGTAATGTTGTAAGGTGTATCTACTTAATCACAATTTCTGTTACTGGTGAATATATAATTAGACAAACATTGAGGACTTAAGGGAGTCGAGCTCCGTGCATTTTCCCAAATTAAATTTGAGTCATAAAAAAAGTGTATTGTGTTACGGTTAGGTCACACATCATGAAGTTGGACTTTCAAATTATTTCTTTCCACAATACTTTGGTTGAAACAAAATAAGATAAAAGCATACAAATGATGAGAACAACATGACTCAATTATTCAAGCCTAGTGCAGTTTTGAGTTGTAGTCAGGATCAGTCCTCATAGCTTGCTGAAACTAACTTTGACTCCATCAGCTGGTGCAGGGTGCGGAAGAAAGACGAAACCAGCATCCGAGTTGAGCAATTCCCACCTGATAATTCAATTGCCAAACAATTTTATGGCTCAATGAATTGGAATTTCTCCTAAATTCAGTCAGTAAAAACTTCATTCTTCCTCTTACTTGTATCCTACAGATAAATGATGAAGCAAAATCGCCAGTTGAATCCTCGCTAGCATGTTTCCTGCGCAGATTCTTGATCCTCCGCCAAACACTTGGTATGCACCCGACTTCACAGATTCCTGAAGAACACGACTGAGTATTACACAGGTTTGCCCGAAAGAGAGCAAAGAAGGAAAAAGGAAAGTGAATGCTTTGACCATGAACATAATTGATATCGAGCCTTACATTCCACCTATCAGGATTAAAGCACATGGGGTCATCAAAGTTTTCTGGATTCGTGTGGAGGTATCGGAGCCACAGAATCACGTTCCATCCTTTTGGTATCCTATAACCTGCACAAGTTTTCGGAGATCATTGCTGCAAAATTCTATCTTTAATTGCTGTTAAAGGGACTCAGCAGTCAGCACCAAATTATGTATTGGTAGTCACAAAAGTTCTTGTTAAAATAATGTATCCAAGTCGGTACAAAGTTATGCACTAGTTGCAGAGAAAATCTGTGTTATGAAAAGGCAGTCTTGATAAAACAACAACTTGAAGATCTATGCCAATGGTAGAGCTGCGGGCTGTAACGCATAAGCTAATAATATATATCTGCAAGACTTGGATAATTTCAAACCTTTGTAATCGACGTCCTTAGGGCTGTAATGATAAGCTAATAATATATATCTACAAGACTTGGATAATTTCGAACCTTTGTAATCGACGTCCTTAGTGGCTAATCTGAATATAAAAGCTGAAACGTTGGCCATTCTTATTGTCTCCTCCACCACCTGTGTGTCACTAATTGTCAGCTTCAAAAATTTGCGGTCAAATGCCGCTCAAACTCTGAAATTCTCCTATCATTTTACCTTGTTAGTATATTTCATGCTCGAGATGTCTTCGCTTGTGATGAACTCACCCTTCTTGTTCTTGCTGATGGTCATGTTCTCTTCCTGCCATTCAATTCAAGATTCACAAGTTGCAACGAAACAGTGGATAAGATTATGATAACTAAGCTTTACAAAGATGGACGAAGTCCGTACCCGGAGTTTCTTGAGAACATTGGGATACTTAGCAAGATAGTAAATAGCCCACATCGATGCAAGTGTAGTGGACTCATAACCGCCAATTACAAAGGCAATGATGTTGTCTAGCACTTCTTGGTCAGATAGTTTGTTGCCTTCCTCATCTTTGATTTGTTTTATCCCGTCCAAAAGATCGGTAACAGTTTCTTCGCTTCGGCTTTTCCTCTTCTCTATCTCGACTCTAAAAATCGCCTCGACCTTCTTCCGGCACTGCAATATCGGATTGGGCAAATATTTCAGATCATTTGAGGTTTTAAATGGGCAGCTTGGTTAAAAACTAGGACAATTTAACCCCACAATGATAATTTTGCGCTCTCTTCAGTGTTGTATTTAACTTGTTGGATAAGAATATAACTTCAAATTCGCACGCAGAGCAAGAGTAATTGCGCCAGCTAATGAGAACTCAAGCTGTCATCATTCGCCGACTTATCAAATTGGAAAAAAGATTAAATGTTCCAATTCGATTCAACCTGCCGAGCGCGGTGATACGCAGTTCCAGGGAAATTGAGCGGCTGAGCTCTCATCCCTTTAACCATATCATGAAGTAACTGCTCGATCTTATGCAATTGCGGCCCTGGCTCAAAGCTCACAAAAAATTTCCCAATGTTCTCAAAGGTAACCTGCAATCAAACAACAAATACAAGATTTAATAACTCCGAATAAAACCTTGAGGATGATCTGAAGGGCAAAATTTAATCATGTGAACGAGGAAATCGTGATGTTGAGCATGGACCACACCTTCTTAATTTCATGGTAAGCGACGATTCTGCCTTTTTGGGCCCACATCTCAAGGGCAGTGACCAAACGAGGTTGTACCAAAGCAGCTATTTGGCGAAGAGCATCAGGTCGGTTAATGGCATTCAAGACAAAGCTCCTGAGCCTGGCATGTGCCTTTCCGTTAACCATCACTAGAGAGGTGGCACCCATAAGCTCAGCATTCGGCCATTCCAGGATGAATGCATCGTCGGCTCGGAAAACAAACTTGTTCACTGATGGGAAGCATGTTGTGATGCAGGGCGATCCGAAGAGGTAAGTCTTGTACAGTCCTATTCCATCACCGTACCTGAAACATGTACAGAGACATTAGTAATAACTGGAGACAAGCACTGCTCTATCTCTTGGTTTCATGTTTCTTATTATTTTAAACACAATGCTGCATAAGTTCATGTAACCAGTTTTCAGCCTAAATTTCAATGGCAAATGGCAATCTTACTTCCGTCTTTTAGAGTTTATGAACTCATCTGGGCGGCGAAGAATCTTGAAGTACCAGAGGAAGGTGAAGAGTTCTCCGAAGAAGGGAAACCCCATGTTTCCTGGCGGTAACTTCACACCGGCAACAGAACATCTTCGCTCGACCGGCAATGCATACCAAATCTCATTCCACCACCATAACAACCAACCTAGAACTGGAATGAGCCCCAGAATCCAACCGAGCCACACTTCCATTGGTACACTCTCCCTCAATCAGAATCGTACTTGCTTGGGGTTTCTCAAAAACTTGCTCACACTTCTTAATTTATACCAAACAGATGTAACGTGCCTTAGATAAACACAACATAGTCACACAATTGCTTTTGGGTTTGATTGATTCGATTGAGATTATTCCCTTTGATTCGTTTGCTAATAGACAAACCATGTCACCTACTCCACCGAAAGCAACAAAAATGTTTTGACTGTGTCAGCTTCATGTTCATAAACAGAGTTCTTTTTCTTTAACAAGTACAACAATTAAGGGGCAATTATGTACTTGTACGTTGTGGCTAAGTTATGGAAATGATCCTTGATATCCAGGAAATGTATGAGAGAGCTTTGTGAACCTAGGCACAGGAATCTTTTCAAGCAAATAATGATTTGGGACTCCACATTTGATCTGGTAAATTCTATTATCTTTTCATTACCTCTAAAACGGATGGTGGGCTTCACTGTTCATGTAGCAATCCTGCTACTTGGTCATGACTCATGAGTTACACAACACCAAAACCCCATACAAGGTCATGAACTGCACAACACCACCAATTCCTGCCCAGAGAATTATACATTTCGAGGGAACGACCCTGCGCAGCCTTTTTATACTCGAAAGCATCACATCAATACTAACAACATGCGAAGAGTCACTTAAACAACAAATTAGGATTCCAGGTAGAGGAAATCGGCCCAAGAAAGTTTGAATAAAAGCTGAGGAAGAGATTTCCCTTTATAAGACTTGATGGTCCAGGTAATCTCACCATCCCAGTCACCAGGACCTCTCAAAATCGGATGAAGACGTGACACAACTATTTGACCCGAGAAGACATAGGACAGTAAAAAAAAGATAATGATTCCTGTCTTCAATAGCTGAGTTACAGAGAAACAAGTAGGTGAGATCTGCATATTCCACTCGAGCAACCTATCCTCAGTGGCTTCTTGCCACACGTTTACTTTTGGGATTGATTGATTCTATTGAGACCATTCCTTTGATCCGTTGTTGCTAATAGACAAGCCATATCACTCCCCACTGAAAGCAACATAACCTTTTTGGCTGTTATGTGCTTACCCGTCTTGGGGTGAGAGAGCTTTTCGGACCATAGCATGGAAATCTTATCCTTCGAATCTTCCTTATTTGCTGTATCTATAACGTTGGGAAAAATTATCAAAAAAAGTTCTAAACTTATTATGATTATACCAATTCAATTTTAAATTTATTTTTTTATCCAACCGAGTCTTAAACATTTTGCAATTGTAGGTTTATTCCTTTCTAACAAAATTGGCGGCTAGCGCCAACCACAATTTTTTAATAATATTTTATTTTTTGAATTATTTTATTATTATTATTTTTTCTCTTTTTGTTTTCCTCTTCCCTCCTTCTTCCTTTGGCTCTAGCGATTGGCTAGAGGGGAGGGTTGGCTGGTCGCCGGACTGAGGTGGCTGAGCGAGCTCACCTTGCCGTTGTTGGGCGAGGGCAAGCTTGGCCAGCCATTAGCGGGACAAGCGCTTGCCGAAAACGATGAGGGCTCGCCTCACTAGACCCAATGACAACAAGGCCCGCCTCGCCTAGTGATGGCGAGGTGAGTTCTCGATTAAGTGGGGGCTCGCCTTGCCAGACCTAGTGATGGTGAGGCCCCTCTCGCTAGCGGTTGGGGGAGCTCACCCTCGTTTAGTGATGGCAAGGTGAGTCATTGCCCAGCGATGGCGTGACAGTGAGGCAAGCTCGCTCAACCACCTTGGTTCGACGACTTACCAGCCCTTCCCTTTGGTTGGTCCCTGAAGCCAAAGGAAGGAGGGAGGAAAAAAAAAATAAAAAAAAAAAAAATATTAAGATAATTCAAAAAAATAAAAATATTATTAAAAAAATTGTCGCAGTCCGGAAGACTAAACTAATATAATTGTAAAATGTTTAAAACTCAATTAGCCAAAAATAAAATTTAGAATTGAATTGGTAAAATTACAATAAGTTTAGGATTTTTTTGGTAATTATCCCTACAACCTTGCCCTCCATGTCACATCTCTCTCTCTCTCTCTCCCAATTCTCGTTTCTTATTCCTTCAAATTTTCTCTTATGGTTAATTTTTAATCAACAAAATTTCCATCATAAAACGATGGTGTGTTTTTTCGATAAGTCAAAAAGAAGAAAGGCAAAAAGTAGGGGAAAAATCCTTCTCCGTGCTCACGAGTTACACAATACCAAGGCCCCATACAAGGTCACGAACTGCAAGAGCACCAAGACCCCACAAGGTCACGAACTGCATAATCTTCATGAGAATCGCGTGTTAGGTTTTAATTGAAGGTTAGAGAGTCCAACTTTGCTATGGAACTTCATCGTGCTCCATCTCCCCAATCTTCATGTATGTTGTCCTTTGCTTTGGACAAAACCTGTGCAAGTCCAAGTGATGATGCGTCTGTGACAAGCTAGGCTTTTTAGGTAAGTTTTCTCTAAAAAAATCAAAGTCAATTTGAGAACGTTAATATTTCGACATCATACCATGTCCAATAACTAAGAAATTCTTGTACTCATGCCACTAAAGATGCATTTGGGAATGGCCTTGAAAGGAGTTTTGGGTGTCCAAAGCCCATTTGGCCAAGAGTGTTTGGTAAAATTTTTGAAACCACCTTGAGGGAAAGTTTGCCTTTAAAAGATTGAAAACCCAAGGCAGGTCCTAAGCTGCCTTGGGCTTTCGGTATTCTCGAAAGGCCCTCTCTAGAGTTTAGTATAAAAATTTTATTACAAAACTATCCTCACTCAATTTTTGTTTTTCCATTTTTGCCCTCATGATTCACTGTTCATCTTATTTTCTGTTAAGTCTTTTTCAGCTGGTGTGCTTGCGCATGGCTTCGATGAGTCAACGGCGGATTAGAGAGGCCAGCGTGGTCATGGCTACCCCAATGACCATTGGCTAGTCGCGATGACCTTGTAAATATTTTTTTCTTTTAAAAATCACAAATGTCCTTGTAAATATTATATTCCTAAACACTATTTTACTCAAAAGTACTTTAGAATGGATTTTCAAATTATAATTTAACAAACACAATTTGCATTTTAGAGAATCCCTTTAACTTAAAATTCTTTGCATTTTTCCAAAGATTTTCCCTAAATGTCCAATAAAATGCACCCTAAAAATTGGTCGAAGAAGATATCAATTGAGAAAATAAAAATACAAAAAGAAAGAGTGATGAAATCAAAAGCTTAATGCCGGACAAGGTAACCACCGTCCACGACCATATCATGGCCGGTCATGAACTCGGACACATGTGACGCCAGAAACAGCATGGCCTCCGTCACGTGTCTTGACCTTCAGCGCCCCCACTTTTCCTTTGAACGCCATGCCGCTCGTGAGCTGTGTCGCCACTGCGCATGGCGATATGCAGTTCGCCCTGATCCCGTCTGCCCCACGCTGGACGCTCGCCGACCTCACGAGCCCCACTACTGCGTGCTTCAACATGCGGTAGTTCGTCCGTCCCCGCCGCAGTCCCTCCCAACACTGCCTGCGCACACGATGCTGCCCCTCACACGCCCCTTGACCACCGACGGCGCTGCGTGCTTCACGCATGCCACCACGCCCTGCAAGTTGAGTGCCATCAGGCGATCGAACTCGGAGAGTTCGAGGTCGAGGATGTTCTGATCGGATACCATCCCGGCATTGCAGCGCATGACGTTCAGGTGTCCGTGGGCCTGGACCATGGACCGGACGAGGGCCTCGAGTTGGTCTTGGGCAAGGTGCAAATGCCAGCCCTGATTGACATGGCGACCTGTTCGACGGTGTCCTGGATCGGTTGCTCAAGTGGGTGAGTGCAAATGCCAGCCCTGATCGACGTGGCGACCTGTTCGCGGATGGTGCCAATGCTGCTCGCACCGCTGGTAACGATGGCCACTTTGCCCTCGAGCTTTCTCCCCGGAGATGAGTGCTCAGCCATAGCTCTCTGACTGGAAACAGTCAAATATGAAGTGAATAATTCTCCTTGAGTTTGCTTGGTATAATATGAAAACTAAGAGAATTGAACCCATCTGCCTTTAAAAATAAAGCTCTCCCGTCTGGGAGGTCAATACATTTTTTATCTTGGCTTGTTCAAAGTTAGAATAACACTGACGGTACTCGACAATAGTAGCTATTGCGCCGCCCATCAGTTAAATTATTTTATCTATCCTAAGGTTTTTGAAATTTCTGTCAATTACGGTTTTTGGTTCTATATACGTGGGATTGAATGATGCAAGAGAATCCCAAATTGCTGCACTCCAGGGTGACTACTTGTAGTTGTTTATGATCAGCGCTTGACAAGCATATTCGTTGCGGAGGCTTTTGTTGCGTTGCTCTAATCCTTTTTCACTCCAACCGTTATGTTGCAAGGTGTATTCGTTTAATCACAATTTGTATTATTATGGGTGAATATAATAACACAGAACATTTGGGACTTAGGGAAGTCAAGTTCTGTGCATTTTCCCAAATTACATTTGTCTAGTAATTCACGAAAAAAGTGTATCATGTGATGGTTAGATCACACATCACGATGTTGTAACTTTTCAAATTGGAAGTTGGACTTTCAAATTATTTCTTTCCATAGTACCTTGGTGGAAACAAAATAAGATAGAGCATACAAATGACGAGACCATTCAAGCCTAGTGCAGTTTTCAAGTTTTAGTCAGGATCAGTCCTCACATCTTGCTGAAACTAACTTCGACTTTATCGCAGGTGCGGGGCGTGGAAAATAGATGAAACCCGCATCTGAATTGAGCAATTCCCACCTGAAACAGACAATGTTGAAAATTTTATGGTGTAGAGAACTGGAATTTCTCTAGTCAGTGAGCAAAAGGTTCACTTTTTTCTTTCTTGTATCCTACTGATATATGATGCAGTAAAATCGCCAGTTCAATCTTCGCAACCATGTTTCCTGCACAGATTCTCGATCCCTGCCAAACACTTGGTATGTCCCCGGCTTCACAGATTCCTGAAGAACGTGACCGTATATTACCTAGATTAGATCGAAAGAGAATACAGTAGGAAAAAGGGAGAACTAATGCTTTGGCCATTAACATAATTGATATCAAGCCTTACATTCCATCTCTCTGGATTAAAACACATGGGGTCATCAAAGTTTTCCGGCTTTGTGTGGAGGTATCGGAGCCACAGAATTGCTTTCCATCCGAAGCGAGGAGTTGAGCCTGAACTGGCGAACTGAAGTCACTTTCGGAACCATACTTCCCACAGCTAGCACATGTCCAGTCCAGCGGGAACATGCAGTGCAAACGACCGTGAGCTGCTATATTGAATGCCCTGCTGGCCATTGGGGACCGAGTGGTAAGGCCATGATCCGCAGGGGAATGGATCACTCATTCTTCCATTGGGAACAGGTGCACGAACCACAACTCCAAACGTCGCACATCCGCCACCTAGCCTCAGACCAAATAGTCATAATAACGTTTTCTGGTACATCGAGAAGTAATTGCTACGTTTTTGTTAGATGGTAGATTACATACTTTGGCTGTTGACTCCTCCAAATTCTGAGAAGTTCCGAACAATGGTGCAGATTTGAAGGGTCTAGCATTGCAAATTGGTTCATTTACCTTGCGACAGATTAATGCTGTCACAAACAATTTTAATGCTGCCAATAAGATTGGAGAAGGTGGTTCTGGTTCTGTGTGCAAGGTATATAGGAAAATCGGTGAACCATTTTCCCCCATTTCCCAACAGAAAAGATGTGTAGAAATTCAATATAACTGACTCTTCACAGCATATATCTGATGGTCTTCTGTCGGATGGCACCACTATAGCAATGAGGTAGCTGTCATCCAAATCAAAGCAAGGAGATTGTAAGTTTGTGACTGAGATTGGGATGATTTCTACTCTTCAACATCCACATCTTGTGAAACTCTATGGATGCTGCATTGAAGGAAATCGACTTTTGCTGATTTATGGGTACGTGGAAAATGACAGTCTTACTCGTGCTTTATTTGGTAATTCGACATCACACTGTTCTTTAGTGATTTTAACTAATGACACGGGAATAAAGTAGTTTTGATGTCTTTTGATACAATTGAAGGTTCTAAAGAATTTCAGTTAAAGTTGGATGGTTGGATGAGGCACAAGATATGCGAGGGTATTGCCAAGGGCTTGGCATATCTTCATGAAGAATCAAGGCTGAAGATTGTGCATACATCAAAGCTACCAATGTCTTACTAGATAAGGATCTCAACCCTAAAATATCAGATTTCGGTTTGGCAAAGCTTGATGAGGAGGAGGACAACACACATTAGCACCAAGATCGCTGGAACTTAGTAAGCTTCTTGCTTTATGTTCCTGCGACAACATAGAAGCAGGGAATAATAAATAGAAACATTTAGTCTGATTTAAGAAAAGTGAGTTGAATGGAGCATTGTGGTTGATTCACAGTCCCAAAGCATGGTGCCCCACAATGTGGCTTAACCACAAAGTTTTAAGCCTGTCCTACCACTCTTCATGTTAATTAGGAAAAAAAGTTAATTATGTCACGGACCCCACCGTTAATGATACCCTGATATTAACTTCTAATTGTTAATTTGAATTTAACTTAGTATTGTAGGCAATGGAGCTAATTCGCCCATGTTTCTGTTGTTTATGCACGGAAAACCATAAATAAGCTGTTTACATGTTTCGGAATTCGGACGATTTTTGTTTTTTAAGGCAAAAGATAGAGCAAGACCTTTTGTCCCGTGAAAGCAAAGTTCTCAGAGCCTCTCTATTCTCCCTTTCTCCGTTGTCATCGATCCTCCTCCTCCTCCTCCTCCTCTTCTTCTTCAAGCATCATCGTCATCTTCTGTCTTTGTAAACAGTGACGTCACCCACAACTACCTGCGCGGTTCAATTCCTAAGGAGTGGGGCTATACAAAGTTGCTCAACATGTATGTTCTCTCTCTCTCTCTGAACCGCGAGTTTATCTTCTTTTTGATTGGGGGAAACGCGATGATGTGGGTGCAGTTCCCTACTCGGAAACCGATCGACTAGTCCAATCCCGACGGAGCCAGATGTTTAAAATGGTATCGACCAAATAAGGTTCCCTATTTGATTTTGCCAAGCAGGAGAATGAGTGACGTCGATGGACCCGAGTCCCCGTTCCACAGCTTGACGGTAAAGATATTAAGACACTGTCAGACCGATGCTCCTTCACAGGAGTGTACTTTATCCAAATGAGCCAAATCTTCTTAGAAATGTGACGACATCAGTGCAATTTTCTTGTTGGATGCTGAGGAGCTGCAATCTCACAGGCGAGCTTCCTGGTTATCTAGCAGAAATGACGAAGCTAAAAACATCATGAGCGGTGAACGGCTTTCCCCTTTTCCTATTACAAGAAGAATTTGATCATTTTACCCTTAATGAGTGAAATTTCTACTAGCTTAAGGTTGGCCATTGGTTGCAGTTAAAGAACCCATTCAAGATGGCTCGAAGGTCTCTTACTGACTTCAATAGTGTTTTGTTCTTCTCTGTTGATATCGAGGAATTGCGAATCGTGATGTGGCATTTAAGTTTCTGGTGATTGTGGCCTCTGCCCTAGAACATACAGTTTTGCACGGGAGTATATGGACCTTTTCTCACTTTTTCTGGGAATAGAGAGCATACGTATTCTTACCTTGGTTGGGATGCCTGTTTAGTCTAATTTACCAACCTCAATGGAGGCTTCTAGTGGTTGACTGTCTAGAAACTTTATTGCCTTTTGTTTCAAACCTTTTGACTGTGGCGGACCTCCTATTGACGCTTGTAGTTAACATCCCCCATTTTGAGAAATAAGATTTGTATGATAGCAATTGTTGGACTTTCCGGGAAGTCTTTTCTGAGTTTCATGAAGATGATTTGACTTTTTTTATGGTGTAATTAATGTTGGATGAATAAGTTTGGGTGTGTGATTATTGTGTTAAGCTCACAAGTACCTGCAGAAGTTTTATGTAATTGGGAGAGGTAAGAAGATTGATATTAAGGATTTAGCTTGTGTCCAAGCAAGACACTGGCTACTGAATCTCGTAACTCTAATCTGTGTGCGTTGTTCTGGTGCTAAGAATTTTGTGAGGCAAGGAACCATGTCCATCGAATGGTCATGGCGATTCTGATGTATCTGTGTAGCGATAGCCTGAATGCTTTGTTTCTTTAGTGTTGAATGGATCCCAGATTACATGTTTTAAGGCACTTACACAGACATCAAACTTACTTGAATTCAGGGAACAGTGAATATTACATCGACTTATGATGGCCGGACATGCGATGTAGAGAGTTCTCTCGTTGTGCAAGGGGATTTGTGGAGAGCGGAGGCTTCACGGGGGAGTTTTACGTGGGGGAGCGACAGTTCATATCTTTTCCATGTACCGCTCGGACCAGAACTTTTTGTTCATGATTCTATGCTACTCCTTCCTGTTCAATTATCAAAGCGACTCCTTCTTTGGTATGGTTATGATAGGAAGGTATGAGTATTGCAGCTTACCATGTCCCAACATGTGAAAGAAAAAGACAAGGAAAAGTTTTTTCACATGCCTTTGAATTGACCATATTTGCTCAAATGCTTCTGACAAAACTAAAATGAAAATCTGTCAAGTTGATTTTCCTGATATTTATCTGTTGAGGCAACTTTTCTTGTATATTCATGAAGCTGTTAAGAAGTGCTATGCAAATGCGGTTTGACTGCATTGTAGTACTCTTATAGTCAAAATCGTTGGCTGCATTATGATGTAAACCCCTGAGAATTTAGTGCCTTGTTATGATATTTTCATAAGAGCCCTGATTTTTGCTAGCATTTTATAAAATGGCGCAGGTTGGTACCAAATGCTATTATTTCTCTCTCTCTCCAGATCCAGGATATTCCACTTAGAAGTTAATGAGGAAGAACATAAAATTCTTCGGTAGTATATCTCAAAATTTTCTGAGGTGGTAGTCTGATGTAATCTTGCCAATTTGGATGTTGTCAAGTGTAATTTGCAGTGCGGAAAGTTATTTCCTGTTTTTCTCATTGTATACGTTTAAAACGTTTATAGTTTGAAATTGACAAAGGTCAACATATCATGGGATGCCATGCTTCTCTCTGCTACCGTTGACTGTCAAGCAGTTAATTCTTTTATTATTTAATGATCTGTTTTCATTTGACGTTTCTTTTTTTTCTTTTTCTTTTTTTAATTCATTGTTAGAATGGGATCGATTTCCTTTGTCCCGCTGTATGGTCAAAGCATCGGAGGTGGCTCCTGATGTCAATGGTCTGCCTTAATCCTAAGTTAATTTCTTTTTTGAACTATCGGTATTGCCCCAAAAAATTGATTTGCTTTTTAGGAAGTCTGGTTTTCATCCTTCAATGTGTATGAGGACCTTTTTGGTTGGTGATTAAAGGTCAATTAGGTTGGCATTGATCTTTTTGGTTTTCAAAAGTTGGGTGTATATGTTATATTCTTTGGAGTGTTCCTGCTAATATGGAAAATGCCCAGTACATTGGGAAATATACAGGATCACAGCGCCAAGAATGTATTTATTTGTCTACAACAACTCTCCGCCTACCCTTTCTCTCTCCCAGATGCGCGCGCGCGCATGCATTTTAGTGTGGCTGATTCTAATCTCACTGCCATCCGGTGGTGCAGTCATTCTTGGATTTGCAATTGCAATTTCCAAATGGCCAGTCACCTATGTATCTGGTGAGGGGCTGACAACAAGTGCTTTCATACCTGTTTGTCGCGGACTTCTTCAAGCTGAGGGTCAATACCCAGGAGAGATGAGATTCAGCTTCTCTTGTAAGGTTCGTATTGGTAAAAAAGTGGAGAAGAATATTTAGAGCTATTTACGGTGGTTGTAGTTGTTTCCCATCTTTGTGGTTGATTTTGGGGTTAATGATACATTTATCGGAATGACAGAACAAATGGGGTACGCGTGTCACTTCAATGATGCAATGGCCTGATAAATCCTTTAGTTGGGGTCTTGCACAATCCTTGGCTTGGCAAAGATCTGGAATCATGTACAGGCCAACCATTCAGCTCAGGTGAGAATACCTCTTTTATAGTTTGGCTTTAAATCGAATTGGCTTTAAATCCTGAGGATATTATTATTATTATTTTTTATGTTTCTGTATAGCTGCATCCATATTCTTCGTCCACCCTTTCCATTTCAACTCTTTCCATTTCTTTGCACAAAACATATCAGTAGTCTTCTCACCCTCGGATTCGTGATGACATATGGGTGAAGACAGAACTCTGGAAAAGTACACTTAATTGATGACGACGTATGGGTGAAGACTGAATTTCTGTGGTTCTGCTGTGGCTCTGCTGTGGCTTATCATATAGTCCATTTCCTTTTCTCTAGGTTTGACTAGGTTATAATTTCTCCGTCGACAATTATATTGGACTGCAGAGTCATGCTTTCCTTTTCTTTTTTTAATTCCTCGCTTTATTTTCTAGTTTTTATTCACTCGTGATCATATTCTATTTTTTAAGTACCCTTGTATTTTGTTGTCATCCCTTTATTCATGAATATGATGTTATAAAGGGGATCTGTTCAGTACATTATGATTTGCTTTAGTTTTGGTCCTATTAGATCACCGGAATCCCTCTATTTGAACTATAATATGTTCCATTTCAAGGGATGCATTCAATTCAGTGCCCGAGTAGCATCTCTAGTTATATATATTGAAATTTCAAGTTGTAAACTTGATTTACAGAAGAATTTTTGTATATTTACAGCTTGTAACCAACTTGATCAACAAGGATTTTATGCGATGAATGCCTCTGGAAATGTATATTATTCAAGATATCTTATCTTAAAATATTAAAAGGAGAAAGACTAATTGCAGCAAACAGAGACTTTAGAACTAGTTGAAGTGCATAAATACATTTTTACACAGTAACAGTACAACAAACATGATGATATGATTAAAACGACTCCTAAGTCGCATCTTCTTATTAGAAAATATCCAGACCACCATTTAATTGTTAAAACTACCCCATAAAAGCTTCATTCTTACGCCCATGAGACAATATCAACTTCCTCCTAGGTACACTCATTTTGGTTGTAGAGTTTCTCAAATACACAAACCCATAAATGCGCCCAAGCAACTAATCATACTGTGCAGGTGATGTGTTCGACAAACTTTCAAGGAGGATTGGCAGGAAGCAAAAATTTTCCAAATGTTATTTTTATCATTCCAAGGGGTTTGAAAAAGACCTAGAGCTGTTTGTTTTTGGTAGTGCTGGTTTTGCCTGCCTGCTTCATATTCTTTCATGCATACTAGACAATTCACCCTCTTGTCTTACATATAACTTTCCAAAAAACAGACCCCAACAAGGAGAAAGGTACTTATGACATCTCCATTAACTCCATAGACTACAAACCATACAGATGCAAGATGGGAATGCATAATTGCTTGCTACAGTGCAAGATTAGTGAGATCGAGCTGGAAGCAAATTCAGGATTAAAGAAGACATTTTTTTCAATCAGCAAAGCTTACCAATGTTTTTTCTTTCTCCAGGATCCATTTAGGGACTGCTCCAGTCAATTGGTTTCCAGTCAGGTACCTAAACAAGATTATTTGATTGAGTTAGTTCCTCTTGTACTTTTTGCACTCGAACTGAAAAATTATAGAATTATACATACGCATTATTTGGCAGATTAAAGGCATTTAATTATTAGAGGTCTAGGAAAAAATCTGTTAACTCATGATATCAATATAGAGCTTTCAGCCGGAGATGAAAGATAAAGGAAATCAATCGCGGAGGAAAAACTTGGTCTTTGCAAAACTTGGAGAGCATTGGTTGCCATGACACTAATACAGAAAACTGAACATAATGAAGGGTACTATCATACTAGCCTATTAACTGTTTCCTTGCAATAATGTTCTTGTCCTTCTGAGACATAAAATAAATAATGAGGGAAGATGTGCCAATGTCAAACAGTCAATCATTGAGCAAAAATATGAAAAGATGTGCCACTATTAAACAGTCCAAGAAGCTTAAGACTACAGTTTCTCATCTTTTTCAAGACTAGGGACAAGACATCAAGGTCCTATTTGCAAACCTTCTAGGTAGCACGTACGAACTGCACTTACCAAACAATCTATGGCCATTGTTGTGGAAAGAACCAGATAGAAAGCCTAAGGACTTTTGCCAACTTTAATCTCCTATATATCATGAAACTGGTGCATAGGACATGCATTAAGGACATACACATACAACTGTCAAATATTTAAGTAACACTGGTCCATTCATCTTTTCCAGAATATCATCGTTTTGTGTTTGCTTCAAGACTAGAGTCCCAACAAAATAATTAGTTGATGATAATCATATATTTATTTCCCAAATCATTGTTAAATTTGGATGGTGAAATAATAAGCATTTGAGACATGAAGCCTTTAAGGGGGTACAAACTGGACATGTTATCATGGTCTAAGTTCTACTGACAGCTCAACTACTTTACAGTAAGAGTTGCGCATAGTCTGGCCACTGAAACAAATAGAGATTTTAGATCCTTAATCATATATTTATTTCCCAAATCATTGTTAAATTTGGATGGTGAAATAATAAGCATTTGAGACATGAAGCCTTTAAGGGGGTACAAACTGGACATGTTATCATGGTCTAAGTTCTACTGACAGCTCAACTACTTTACAGTAAGAGTTGCGCATAGTCTGGCCACTGAAACAAATAGAGATTTTAGATTCTTATACAAAATACAGAAAAGAAGCCTAGGTCCAACATCGAAGGACTTACATATAACCTACTCCTACCAGGTTGCTAGAGGAGCTAGGGATTTTGCCACTCAGTTTGTTGAAGCTGAGGTCTCTGCAAAACAATTGAATAGAAAGGAGACATATAATAAGAAGGTAGTTTTAGCTGACTCACACTGGACACTCTTTGAATACACATTAGAGGATTGTACAAACATAGGCTATATTAATGAACCTACAGGTCCAGTTCAGAAGTTTAAACATACAGGTCAACTGCCTGGTGCCTATGCTTTCTACTAGATATACATTTCCAGAGGCATTCATCGCATAAAATCCTTGTTGCTCAAGTTGGTTACGGGCTGTAAATATACAAAAATTCTTCTGTAAATCAAATTTACAACTTGAAATTTCAATATATATAACTAGAGATGCTATTCGAGCAGTTATATATATTGAATTATATATATTGAAATTTCAAGTTGTAAATTTGATTTGCAGTAGAATTTTTGTATATTTATATTGTGTGACCAATTTGATGAACATGGATATTATGCGATGAATGTCTAGTAGAAAGCATAGGCACCTGGCAGTTGACCTGTATGTCTAAACTTCTGAACTGGACCTGTAGGTTCATTTATGTAGCCTGTGTTTGTACAATCCTCCACGTATATTCAAAGAGTGTCCACTGTGAGTCAGCTTAAACTATCTTCTAATTATATTTGTCTCTTTTCCATTCAATTGTTTTGTAGAGACCTCAGCTTGAACAAACTGAGTGGCAAAATCCTTAGCTCCTTTAGCAACGTGGCAGGAGTAGATTTTACGTAAATGCTTCAATGCTGGACCTAGGCTTCTTTTTCGTATTTTGTACAAGAATCTAAAATCTCTAATTGTTTCAGTGGCCAAGCTATAGGCAACTCTTACTGGAAATTAGTTGAGCTATCAATAGAACTTAGACTGCAATAACATGTCCAGTTTATAACCCTTAAAGTCCTCGTGTCTGAATGCTTATTATCTCACCACCCAAATTTTACAATGATTTGGGTTCTGAATTTATGATTATTGTCAACTACTTATTTTGGTGGGACTCTAGTCTTGGAGCAGACATAGATCGATGATATTCTGTTGCTTGAAGAGCATGATTCACAAGTTTCGATAGAGTTACTTGTTTATGCTGGAAGAGATTAAATGGATCGGTGTTGCTCAAGTATTTGATAGTTAAATGTGTGTGTAATTAGTGCATGTCCTGTGTGCCTGTTTTATGATGTATCGGAGATTTAACACGGCAAAGTCCTTAGGCTCTCTATTTGGTTCTTTCCACCACAATGGCACTGGATTGTTTGGTGAGTGCAGTTCTTACATGCTATTTAGAAGGTCTGCAGATAGGACCTTGATGTCTTGCCCCTAGTGTTGAAAATGATGAGAAATTTAGTACTAAGCTTCTTGGACTGTTAAACAACAGTACAATCTTTTCGTCTTTCTGCCCAATAATTGACTGTTTGATATTGGCACATCTCCCCTCATTATTTATTTTATGACTTAGAAGTACAAGAACATTTAGCAAGGAAATAGTTAATGAGCTAGTATGATAGTATTCTTCATTATGTTCAACTTTGTGTACTAGTGTTATGGTAACCCTTGCACTCCAAGTTGTGCAAGGATCAAGTTTTTCCTCTATCACTGATTTTCTTTATCTTTCATCTCTAGCTGAAAACTCTATTTTGATATCATGAGTTAACTGATTTTTTTTCTACACCTCTAATAATCAAATTCTTTCAATATGCTAACTAGTGCGTTTTTGGGGTATGACCAATAGTTTTTCAGTTTGAGTGCATAAAGTACGCATCAATTAATCCTCTTTGGCTGTCTGACTGGAAACCAATTGACTGGTGCAATCCTTGATTGGATCCTGGAGAAAGCAGAATTTTTGTAAGCTTTGCTGCCTGAAAAAAAATTTCATGTTTACTCCCAAATTTTCTTCTAGCTCTGTCTGGCTAATCTTGCACTGTAGTAAGCAATTATGCATTCCCATCCTCCAACTTTATGGTTTGTAGCTGATGGAGTTAAATGGAAACATCACGGGTACCTTTTTTCCTTGCCGAGTCTGTTAATTGGAATGTTATATATAAGACAAGACGCTGAATTGTGGGATACGCATGAAAGAGTATAAAGCAGATTTTCTTGGAAGTGCCAAGTGAGCCCCACTTTACCTATACAAAAAGGTCTTCCCAGCTCTAGATCTTTTTCAAACCTCTTGGAATGATAAAAGTAACACTTGGGAAATTTTTACTTCCCATAAATCCTCTTTGAAAGTTTGTCTAACGCATCACCCTCGCAGTGTGATTAGTTGCTTGGGCTATTTCTTGCTGATAACAATGCTTATGGGTTTGTGTATTTGAGAAACTCTCTAGAGTGTGCCTAGGAGAAAGTTGATCTTATCTTATGGGCATAAGAATGAAGCTCATATGAGGTAGTTTAAAAATAAGGATGGTGGTCTGCATCTCTTCTAATAAGAAGATCCAACTTAGTGGTCGTTGGACTCACAGTACCATTTTTGTCTCTTTGCCTTACACATCACATCCGTTGCATTGTTATTGGGTAAAAATGTATTTTTGCACTCCAACTAGTTCTAAAGTCTCCATTGACTCCAATTAGTCTTTCTCCTTCTAGTTATTTAAGATAAGACACCTTCAATACAGAAAAAATACTACTTTCATCACACTGTGATGTTTTCACCTTTCAACTTGCCTTACCTGTCCATATTTTGCAACTGGTTTGCATTTTTGTACATAATATTCATTTGATGGAATGACTTTCGGTGTATTCTTCAAATTGATGATATATTGGAAACGGTTGACTATTTCTCTGTGTAGTGACCTATCATCCAACAACTTCACTATTGGAGGATCAGAATGTCAAGTACGACATGTGTATGTGCTACTTCCTTCAATCTAAGTCAGGTATCCCCTCAAATGTGTGGTTATGATTAACTAATAATCCTGCATGCATACAAGATTTCTATTTTTCTACTGAATGTTGATTTTGTCTTTCTCTACACCACTTGTTCGCAAGCTTGGCCATTGACAATGTGTATGTTTATGATTAAATTTTCGCCAAGAGATTTGGATTTCCAAGGACCTGCATTTTAATTGTTTATCTATGTATTCATTCAGAATGATGATGATTGTAATATTAAAATCTTTATTGACTTGCTTAGAATCTTATTCCTGCCACAGGCGGGCTTGCCTCGTGTTTGAAAAGTCAGCATTGTCCAGAAAGTAAGTTGATCTGCCATATATCCTAAAATTATCATCATATTTTGATATTGCATCATACTCTCTGTATTTTCTCATCAAATTGATCTCCTTGTCAACTCTCCTCTGGGCTATTGTGTCAATATCTGATGGTTAATGCATAATTACTCTAGATATTTTAAAAGCCGCATCCATGAAATAATAACTTGCTCGTAAACTTGGGAGTTTCCATATGATTTATAATGAGGGAATGCTAGTTTACTTAGTGTCTCTGGAAAGTCTACTCCCTATTATCAAAAAGAACAACACTTGATTTTTCTGTTTGTGGTCGTTTCGTTACTCTATAGTCTATACAGATCGGTATAACCTCTTCATAAATTGCAGTGGGAGCGAAGTAACAGTAGGGGACATCAAATATACCGAGGATAAAGAGCCACCTTCAGCTTCAAAATCCTTCCTGAGTGGATATTACTGGTCCTACAGTAGCACTGGTCACTTCCCTGATGACGATGTCGACTCAGATCCATATATAATTAGCAATGTATCCGGACTATCTGTGGATAATGCGCAACTTTACATGAATGCACGGCTTTCTCCTATCTCTCTAACGTATTATGCTTTTTGTCCGATGAATGGGTAAATTGCGATGGAGGAGGAGCCACCGGTGAAGAAGCGATCGGACAGCCAAGTGGTGTTGAAGGTGTCAGAGGAGTTGGTGGCGGAGCCGCAATCGATATCAAAGGACATGTTGCCTGCACGGAGGTGGAGGAGGAGGAGGAGGAGAAGCAGATAGGAGTAGAGGGAGGTGAAGGGGAGAGAGGAGGAGAGAGATTAACGGACAAAATGCGAAACGTGGGCCCTCAGTTAGATACTCGGCGATCAATGAGTGAAGTGTCCTATTGGCAACATAACGAGACACTCACTTGATATCTTTTTCAAAAATTCTAAGCATGTAATATCGTCTCTTTTTTAAGTGAAATGATATGTCTTGTAATTATATATCACTTACAAGGTAGAAGGATAAGGTAATCATACAGTGAGAGATCACTTTTCCAAAAAAAAAAAAAATGAGAGAAATTTCATCGGTTTCCTATTAAGTGAAATCATAGTAGTTAAATATCACTTACAAGTTACAAGGATAAGGTAATCATACAATGAGAAGTCACTTTTCTACTCTCTCTCTCTCTCTCTCTCTCTCTCTCTCTCTCTCGTAGATAGGTTTGCTCACAGTGTCAGATAATACATGAATCGCACTAAAAGATAGGAAGACCAGTACTATGACAGACTATATTATGCACTTCAAATTTGGAAAAGAAATAAATGGAAGTTAACATTGACGTTCAGAGTTAAAATTGAAGTCTTTCTTGACTACAAGAAACCATGCAGATTGGGATTTTTTTCGAGCCTTCTTCCTGAGCTTCATAAAATATGTGAAAATTGAGGAATTTCAAGTTTTGAACGAGTCAATGATAAAGATGAGTTAAAAATTACATGAGGTCAGCTGGTGAGCCTTTTTAAGAGGTCAACCTGATTTAGTGTACTTCTGTTGGTGGCACACCATAGACAATGGCTGAAATCAATATATCTACAATTTCCGAACCATGAGCTTAGTAACTAGACATTCCAGAAACTTAACCCTAGATCTTAGATGCTTCTATCATGTCAAATCAAATTAAAACGATAAAGGAAATAGAGCATTCTTGTGAGTATCTTGGATTTTTATGGACAAAAATGGGTGAATTTATGATGCATATTCTGTACCAAAAAATTCAAAGCACGACATATGATTGAGTCCAGATGAAGCCAGACCATGTGCCTAAAGGCCAGCACATGCTCGATTCTCATGCGAGGATTTGGATGGACAATAACGTGGTTATGTAACATCGTTCGGCAATATTATCATTTCCCTATATTTCCACCATCTGATTTCTTTACATCATTGGAAAGAAAAAATGATGATCACATAATGATTACTGGACAAATCCGAGTCCTAAAAAATTGGGAAAAGGTTGCTCTATGAACAGTGGCTGCGTGTCTCATCCTTACTCGTGAAATAAGCTGAAGAATCGATCCATGGACCTTCTATGGACATGCTGCCCGGCACCTGGTGAGTGTCCTGAGATAATGTCGAGACATTTGTTTGGATATCTGGGAAAGGGTTGCTCTCTGAAGAATGGCTGCAGGTCTCATTCTTACAGGTGAAATAAGCTGAAGAATCAATCCATGGACCTTCTATAGAAATGCTGCCCAACACCTGATGACTGTCCTGAGAGAAAGTCGAGACATTTGTTTGGCTATCTGGGAAAAGGTTGTTCTCTGAATATTGGCTGCAGTTCTCATCCTTACACGTGAAAGAAGCTGAACAATCAAACCATGGACCTTCCATGGACATGCTTTTTGGCACATGGTGAGTGTCCTGAGAGGATGTCAAGACATTTGTTTGGCTATCACTAGCTGGCCTCATTAAGGCTCTGAATCTAGGATCTGGATTTGTTGTGGTGCGCTTGATTATCGGTGCTTGAATAGCTCTTTTTCCTTCGAGCATGCTCACCACAGATGACATCGATGGCCTGAGAGTTGGTGAAAGATTGGTGCATAGTAGTGCCAGATTTAGCATTCTCATTGCCTCTTCCTTGGAGTAGTCTGAGCCGAGATGTGGATCCACGACTTCAAGAATGTTCCCTTTCTCTTGTAAAACATAGGCCTTCCATTACGTACAAATAGAAATAGAAGATTAGCGGTTATCTTGCTTTTAGAAACGGAAAACAGTTTCAGAAACAATTCTAGGGAATAGGTTACAGATAGATGGAGCCTCATCATGTTCATGCATTCATGTTCTCCACCGCTAAGCATGCTAATGCATACATATCAATATGACAAATATTCTAAGCTTCTAACCCGTCTTTTCTTTTTCTTGTTCTTTTTAGGGAGAAGTCCTTCAAAGAAACTCTTCCTTCATATATTTATTAACTCTAATCGAATTTGTCCCTAATAGCTTTGTTCCATCATTTTATTATGAAGCCACATGCCATTATTCTACTCGCAAGTCCTCAAAGCAAACCCGCAAAAAGCAGAGAAAGAGAGCTCTAAGTCCAATAAAAGCTTGGCTGCATAATTTCTCTAAAACTTAAGTTGCTATAGATTACCCAGTCAAGGAGATTAACAGATTCTTCTGTCGGCCTGTAATTCGTATTGCTCTTCCCACTGACAATTTCCAGAACGACAACTGTTGAAAGAAGATATGATCTGGGATCTGATTGGTATTTGTATTGATTGTAATTGATAGGAGATATATTTATTTTAGGACTAGAAAGATCAGAAGATTTTATTTACTTATTTATTGAACTCTCTTGTACAATATATACATCATTGTATTATCTCAAGAAATCAATGAAGTGAATACAATATTCCTATCATACGAAATTCTCTTTTCCCTTTCTTCTTGACTTCTTCTCGGATTCGTGACATGGTATCAGAGCAAGTCTTGATTCTGAGATAGCCTTCCGCACTAAATCAGCCTCTGTTTTTCTCTTATGTTTCTTGTTGCTGTAACCCTTGCAGAACATAACAGCATCCATTCCTCTCTATTTCTCGTTGCTGCAATTCTCGCAGAACAGAACAGCATCCGGAAGAAAGTCCTTCAATTCTCTATTCAAAAGATTGATCTGCAAAATAGAATTATTGCAGATCTTTAAAAGATTATCTACATGGCAAATTCAGAAGCACTCACCTCAGGATTTGGTGATCAATCTGCAGGAGAAACAACACCTCAAGTCTCGCAGATCCAGGGATCACCAGTCATCACTTTGCCCGAAGGACAGATCCAACCTCAACATACTCAGTGGATCCCTGTTCCGGCTCAGGCTAATTTGGGGCAACCCTATTCGGGCCAACCTTACCAATGGGTACCAAATCCTTGGTACTATGGGACGCGCCCAAATGCATCATTGCCGGGATTTTGAAATGGTGAACAAACTGATGAAGGCCTACTAGCCAACAGTGGGGCAGGCGCAAACACCAATTCACAACAGACGGGCGGATCACTTGACCCGGGTATGGGATCGAGTCCCTATCCGGGTCCATTTTTTCCTAATGCGGGTTTTTCAACAGGATCTGAGGGATCGGGTTTAGGAGCAAATCCTTACCCAAGTCCGCCACCAGGGTTCCTCCCATACCAAATCTACGCTACCAGCAGCCGACCGGAGCCCAGCGACCCTCTTTTCACAACCAATGCCGACGGACCAGATCTAAAGCTCATCGCTCAGCAATTAACTGGACCCGATAATTACTCAAGATGGTCGCACGAGTTTCGGCGTGCTCTGGTAACGAAAGACAAGGAGTGTTTCATAGATGGGACAGTTCCAATTCCATCCAACGAACGGCAAGCAAGACTTTGGAGAAAATGTAATCAACTAGTCAGAACATGGATCGGAAACAGCATCGCCCCTGAAGTCGCGGCCGGTCTCCCTCCAACGGAGGATTCAAAACAAATATGGGAAAATATCAAGGAGATGTACGAAAAATTGGATCAAGTAAAAATTTTCTCCTCGACGCAACAAATCTCGGATTTAAAGCAAAGCAACATGACTATTGCTACAATTTTCAACAAACTTTCGAACCTGTGGAACGAATTGGAAGCGGCCGAAGAAAAATTCGACTGGCCGAAGTCGATTTTACAGCAGTATAAAGGGATGCGAGACAGGGAGAAAGCCATCAGATTTCTCCTTATATTGAATGAATCTTACCTTTCTTTTCAATCGCAGATCTTAACCATGGAGCCGATGCCAAGCCTTGACCGAATCTACCAGCTCACAATCCAGGAGGAAAGCCAATAGAGAGCAGTAGATCTCGGTAAGGAAGGTGAAAGGGTGGCTCTGGCGGCGAGGGTTTCCTCTCGCCCGCTATAGAGAATCACCAGAGGAAGAGAAGGTCGAAGACCTAATCTAGGGTTTCACGAAAACCCTAGAACTTATATACGGACGACGGATGGCCACGATCTATCTGATCGATCAGACGGCTCGCGCTCCATCCTTGGGGTCGCTGGATCTGACGGTCCACAGAATAGCGCGACCATTGAATCGAACGGTCTGCGTGCAGGGGGCTTCTACGGTTTCGACGGCCCACGCGGCCAAGTCTCTTATGGGCCCGACGGCCCACAAGGGCAATTTATTACATTCGAAGGCCCATATGGAGGAACAACGGCCCATGCTGTCAGCAGGCCTTCCTCTTTTGCAAAAAATTACAAAGGGAATGGTAAGCTATATTGTGAGTACTGTAAACGCCCACATCACACAGTAGAAAGTTGCTGGAAATTACATGGTAAGCCCGGTGAAAAAGAAAAAGGAAAGTTTTCAACTACCTTTCAAGTGATGGGTAAAACAGCAGACAAGCCAATCACTCATGGTGAATATCAGGAGCTGATGGAAGCTCTAAAGAAATTGGACTCTTCTGACAAGGCAGGTAGTTTCACAGGTATTTCTTATTGCCTGATGAACTCAATTTCTAAGGATGCATGGATCATAGATACAGGAGCTAGCGATCACATTATTTGCAATCCAAAATTCTTTTCCAATGTCACAAGGTTATCTTTTCCAATATCAGTTCAACTTCCCAATGGAAATACCACACATGTTGGAATGACTGGCACTGTGAATCTTAGTCCACTCATTACTCTCAAAAATGTCCTTTATGTTTCTACTTTCCATTTTAATCTCATATCAGTCTCTCGAGCTTGTGAAGAAAATTCCTGTCATGTCTACTTTGATTCGATAAATGTCTATTTCAGGCCCTTTCGGCGGCAAACCGATGGGCTTTGGTAGAATCTATCAAGGACTTCATTTTTGGAGTAGTATTTCAGGCAATTTGAAATTACCTTATGTTGCTTTCAATAAACCATTGTGTAACATTGTTGCCAATGAAAGGAATTCTCTTCTTCATCAAAGATTGGGTCACACTGCTTCTTTTCCTTGTCCTCATTGTCCCATTTGCCCTTTGGCAAAACAAACTCGTGTTTCTTTTCAAAACAGTAAGACTCGAGTAGACGATATTTTTTCCTTGATTCATGCTATGTCTGGGGACCATATCATACAGTAAATCATGATGGTTCGAGATTCTTCCTTACAATCGTGGATGATTTTTCACGTGCGACTTGGGTCTTTCTCATACAATCAAAAAGTCAGGTTTTCTCTCACCTAAAAATATTCCTTACCTTATCCAAAACTCAGTTTGGAAAGTCAATTCGTCGCATTCGCACTGATAATGGTAGGGAATTCTTCAATAGTGATTGCAATTCTTTTCTCACCTCAAATGGTATTTTACATTAAAGTACCTGTACTTATACCCCACAGCAAAACGGGGTAGTTGAGCGAAAACATCGCCATCTCTTAGAAGTGGCATGTGCTCTTAAGTTCCAAGCATCTATACCATAACAATTTTGGGGAGATTGTGTAATTATTGCTGCTTATCTGATAAATCGTATGCCATCTCGCATTCTAGAAGGAAAAACTCCTTTTGAATTATTATATGGAAGGAAACCAGATCTGAGCCATCTTAGAGTCTTTGGATGCTTATGTTATGTGGCTACAGTAGGTCCCCGGGATAAAATGTCCCTTCGTGCTCGACAGTGTATTTTCATGGGGTACCCTAATTTAAAAAAGGGGTATCGAGTTTATGAACAGTCTACTGAAGAATTCTTTATCAGCAGAGATGTGGTTTTTCATGAAGATATTTTTCCTTTTCGGGATACTACTTCTGAAGATGATGAGAGAAATAATCATCAATTTCTTTCAGAAGAAGATTTATCTTCTGGAGAATCCTACCTTATTAATTCTCCTCCAAGACATCAGATAGTGGATACAATTTTGCCTTCATCACCAGCTGTATCTCCTCATGAGAATTTTATTGAGCAACCACTCATGGAGCCGGAATCTCAGGAGACAAATCACGGAGAATCTCCAAGCATCGAGGAATCATCACCATCCAGAGTACTGGATGAGGCACCACGAAGATCTGGTCGAGCCACTCGTCCACCCATATGGACCAAAGATTATGTCTGTTCCTCATCACTATCATCAGGTACACAATATCCTTTATCCTCCTATGTATCTTTCGACCATTTATCGTCAGACCATCTATGCTGTATTAGTCGAGTTTCTGAGGAAAAAGGAGCCTTCTAGTTATAATGAGGCTGTACATGATGAACGGTGGCAAAAGGCAATGGAGATAGAACTTAAGGCCTTAGTTGATAATCATACTTGGGATATTGTGTTGTTGCCTCCTGATTGAAAACCCATAGGATGTAAATGGGTCTATAAAATAAAGTATAGAGCGGATGGCTCTGTGGAAAGATACAAGGCCCGATTGGTGGCCAAGGGCTTCACACAACGAGAAGGTTTTGATTACCATGAGACCTTTTCTCCGATAGCCAAAGATGTCACAGTTCGTTCCTTCTTATTGATTGCCGCTTTCCGCAACTGGTCATTACATCAGATGGATGTCCATAATGCTTTCTTTCATGGTGATCTGGAAGAGGAGATTTACATGGATATTCCACAAGGATTACGGAGATAGGGGGAGTCGAAGGTATGTCGTCTCCGCAAATCTCTTTATGGGTTAAAGCAGGCCTCTCGACAGTGGTATGCCAAATTTACTAATGCTCTTACGGGAGCTGGATTTCAGCAATCCAAGCATGATTATGCTTTGTTCACTTGGGCAAAAGGTACGTCAGTCATATACTTGATGATTTATGTTGATGACATACTTATTATGGGAAATGATAATTCTGTTGTGAAGAAGCTTAAAGACCATCTACATTTGTCTTTTCATATCAAAGACTTAGGGTCACCTAAGTATTTTCTTGGAATAGAGATAGCTCGTTCGATCTAGGGATTTCCCTTAGTCAGCGAAAATTTGTGATGGAAATTATATCATAAGCAGGGTTATCAGGGTGCAAACCATCAATTATTCCCATTGAACAGAATGCCAAATTGACCAGTATTGATTATGACGTTGGGACATCTTTCTCTGATGATCTATTATTGAAGGACCCGACAAGCTACCAAAGACTTGTTGGGAAGCTTATTTATCTCACCATGACAAGGCTAGACATTTGCTATGCAATATAGACTCTTAGTCAATTCATGCACAGTCCGAAGCAGTCACACATGAATGCAACCTTAAAAGTAGTGAAATACCTGAAGAGATGTCCAGGATTGGGGATACTTCTCTCTAGAAAGTGCAATATGGAGATGACAGCCTATTGTGATGCAGACTATGCTACATGTCCCATGAGTAGAAGATCTATTACTGGATTTTGTATCAAATTTGGGAATTCACTACTTTCATGGAAGACGAAGAAACAATCCACTGTATCTTTGTCGTCAGCAGAAGCTGAATATCGATCTATGGCAAAGACTGTTTGTGAGATAGTATGGCTACGGGGCTTACTTTTGGATCTTGGGGTACAAGTTAAAGGTCCGACATTACTTTTCTGTGATAATGATTCGGCACTCAAACTTGCGGCAAATCCTGTGTTACATGAAAGGATAAAACATATAGAAGTTGATTGCCATTTTACTCGAGAGAAGATCAAAGAAGGAATCATAGAAACTAGAGGAATCAGGACCATAGAACAGCCCGCGAATATCTTCACTAAACCACTTTGTCACAGACAACACACATATCTTCTAAACAAGCTAGGCGTCTTGGATATATACAAGCCACCAGCTTGAGGGGGAGTGTTGAAAGAAGATATGATCTGGGATCTGATTGGTATTTGTATTGATTGTAATTGATAGGCGATATATTTATTTTAGGACTAGAAAGATCATAAGATTTTATTTACTTATTTATTGAACTCTCTTGTACAATATATTCATCATTGTATTATCTCAAGAAATCAATGAAGTGAATACAATATTCCTATCATACGAAATTCTCTTTTCCCTTTCTTCTTGACTTCTTCTCGGATTCGTGACGACAACTCCAAAGCTGTAGACATCGACTTTGTCTGTCAAGTAGCCCCTCATCGCATATTCAGGAGCCATATAACCTCTGACGAAAGGCGAAATGGTAATGGTGAATATGGCCATAGAAGGAAGACAATCGGGAAAAACATTACTGATGTATTGCAATCAAAAGTTCATAACATAAAGCAAATTAAAAGAAGAGAATTAACTAGAATAACAAAAGACTTACATCGTTTCAGCTATCCTTGTGCTGATATGCGTATTTTCTTCTTCATCAAGTTTGGCCAAACCAAAATCTGAGATCTTGGCGTTTAGTTCTTTATCTAGCAATACATTTGCCGGTTTTATGTCCCTATGAACGATTTTCAGTCTCGATTCCTCGTGCAGGTAGGCCAGTCCACTTGCAATTCCCAAGCAAATTTTCTTCCTCGTGGCCCAGTCTAACTCAATCCGCTGCCCTTCTCACCCTGGGAAGAGAGAGAGAGGGAGTTTAGTTAAATTCATTAATATCATACATGTAAGCTTAAGGAAAGAATCTATTACCAAAAAGTGTGCGACCAAGACTGTTGTTCTCCATGTACTCGTAAACCAGCAACAATTGATTCCCTTCAACGCAACAGCCATAAAGTTTCACGAGATTCGGGTGCTGGAGAGCGGATATCATCCCTATCTCATTCAAAAATTCACGATTGCCTTGCTTTGATCTAGAAGACAGTTGCTTCACAGCAATTATGGTTCCATCCGACAGTTTTCCCTAAGATCAATCATACAAATTTAAGGCTCATAACTGATATGATGTTATTTCATTAAAAAAAAAAAAAAAAGCAATTAGCTTGAGAAGATCCGGGTTGATAAGTCTTAAACAATGACACATACTGGATTTAGCAGACATTTTTTCACAATGAATGGAGGACAAAGTTATGAACATATTGTGAATTACCTTGTAAACTGGCCCAAACCCACCTTCACCTATCTTATTCATAGGGTCAAAATTGCCCATAGCAGATTTTATTTGTCTTAAAGTGAAATGGCCAGCTTGGAGATCTAGCCCACATAATTCTGAAAAGGAACCAAAAAAAAAAAAAAAAAAAAAACGGTGTATATCAGGAATAATAACTAAAGAAAAAGCACAATTCTAGAATAAACTCTAAATTCGAAGAGTGATTCACCTATATGTCATGCCTCATAGACATGCAATCCTAGTTAAAAGAAAAAAGGCCAACTTCTGCCGTCATAGTTTACTCATAAAAATTCCACCAAAAAAAAAAAAAAACAAAGAAAGCAAATAAATACAGTTTTGAATTAAGCATCATACTTGTGCGATGAATCAAAGATTGATAGATTCTTGCGTGAATAGACATGTTAGTATGATAAGCTCACCTGGATCTTCAACTTCTCTATTGCCTAAGTAACTTGTCTGTTGAAGGAGTAGTAATATCAATATAAGGAGAACCATTGAAGCTACCATGATTCCAGTGATTACTCCAGTTGATAGTGCATCACTTCCAACATCAAAGTCTACAAGCAGGAAAAAATTGACAGATTTATAAGTGAATACTTCAATGACCACATGAGGAAAGAATGGTACAGATCTGTGCCTCAGAGTTGACTTACTCGGTGTCACTGCAATGGCGGAAATAAGTGGTCCATAGGTACCTCTATCAGAATTGGCTGTGGTTCCCTTCCCTGACCAATATAAATGAATCTCCAAAGTAGTGCCATTCACATAAATGTTATCGGAGTCCCTATATATTCCCTTCCCAACACCTCCTGCCACTTCTGCAATATTAAAATCCTTCAACACTTGATTGCCCTGTAGAATTAACAAGAATTTTGGTAAGAAAAGATCATGCTCTTGTCAGATTGTCGTGTGCAGCCCTGTCACACACCAAGTCATAATAACAATTTCCCAAGTCAAATTCTTCAACAAAAGACGATAACTCAACAAAATAGATGAACTTAAATAACAATCAGGTGCCAAATTTCCCTTCACTTACTTGTATCGATACATCGAATATACGTCTCCCAAGGCTGCTAAATGTTTTGTCATCTGAATATTGAATTTCATCAAAATAAAGCCGCACTTTGTAACTTCCTTGCATCATGCAAAGGCCATAGTATCTGATTGACCAAGGGGAAAGGCGAGCCGTTTGGTAAAATTCCGAGCCCTTCACATTCATAGAAAATGGGTTATTCGCTATGTAACCAGCTTTATCATTTCCCATATAACGCCTGGTGCTGCTGTAAGCCCACTTTTCTGATGAAGAAGAAGAGAAAACTGATGGCTCGATCGGACTGGTGTCCTCGTCATATTGATTTCCATCGAAAGCCATTTTGGTTCCTCCACAATTGATAAATAAGGAATGGTCTACATGGGTCGTCGGATGATATTGCGTAAGACATGATAGGGGACTAAAAGTAGCTGGACAGTCTATGCTCAACAACAATTCAAACATAGTAAACTCACATTGTGCTTTCCCACTGCAGGGTAGATCCTTCTCCAAGCACTAGAGCCTAATGGGATAAGCCAGAAGGACTGTCAGTAATGTAATGTTCGCATGCAATTATCAACAAATCGTACAGCTCTTAGTCAAAGCGACTTACGAGTTGTTTCCTTCAAATGAATAGCTAGAAACCAAATTGCTAGAAAGCGAAACAATGTGTCAAATAATACCTCCATAAATGTAGTGACGAGACAAAACTATAAAATTTCTGCCTTAAGAGAGAATGTGCATTGACTCACACATGTGATTGTTGACAACTCATTGGAGAAGAACCGGTGAAATTGTTGTAAGATAAGTCACTGCAGTTCATAACTTGAACAAGTTAGGGTGCACATTCACCCCCAATGATAAGAATAGTACATTGAAGAGTGATATATCAGATGTGAACCCATGAGTCTCATACTAAGAATTATGAGTCAAATCCTACAATCTACGACAGTCGTATGGAAAAGCAAGAAAGAAAAGCTAGATATGTTGAAAGGAGACTAACAGAAACTGCTTGCTGCTTGTTACCCAACTGGGTATTGCTCCAGTAAGGGAGTTGTTTGTCAGGAACCTACACTCACAAATAAAAGTTATGTAACACTTGTCCAAAGAATTGTATGGAATCCAACTATGTAAGGGGTATATGATCCTAACGAGGAAGGAAAGTCAACTACATGTTTGCTGATACATTAGGAGTAGTCAAGAAAAATTTGTAATTACATGTAATCCAGAGGAGCTCCCATCTTGTTAGGAACTTGACCAGTCAATTTGTGACGTTCAGGTCTCTACCCAAAAATGAAAAAAAGGGGACGAATCAGAGAGTTTTGTCAAGAAAACTTGTAGAAGTTTATGTAATTTGATCTTCAGTTTGAGGCCTTTCTCATTTTGGGGCAATTCCAAAAATCTATTGGTGCTTAATACTTAGTCCACTGGACTTCACAAAGAACAAAAGACATATTTTATGATCAAATGAAAAATCCACCTCATTGTAACAACTTACAATATTTTCAACCCAGTCCATTCCCCAATGTAATCTGGAATTGAGCCAGTAAGCAAGCAATTTCTCAAAATCCTGAGACGTGAAAAACAATAGTTAGTAGTAATTTAGCTATAAAAAAGAGACAAAAGAAACAAATCAATTATTTATGATATGGAACTTACAATGTTTTCATGTTCATGCCCTGCAAATTAGGAATATTTGAGCTTGAACCTTTCAAATTGAATATTCTCCTGGAAGCATATAAAACCAGTCCATGGTGTAACATTAGGATCCATTCTATCCTTTCTAACTAAAACACAAGCTCACAAGATTATAACAAAAAAAGAACAATTGCAAGGGATTGGATGCTCACAACTCCATCAAGTTCGTTAGAAAAGATACGGCTGAAGGAATAGGTCCCTCCATCGATGTGCCCTACATATCCCTAAAAACATAACACCGTAATATATTAACAACTTTTAAGAATCTCATAAATCATAGAAATAAAAACTTTTGGCCCTAATTGAGTAGGATTGGGATATGCACAATCTTTTAACCTTGGTCCAATTCTCGATAAAACCAGGTATCTTTCCAGATAACGTGCTTCCATCTATGCGACTGCAAGTGGTCCATAAGTGAAAAACCCTTGAAGGAAATTCAGTATATTAAGAAATGAAAAGCATTAGGATGCCACTTACAAATCTTCTAAGTTCTTGAGAATGGCAAAAGATTCAGGTATTGTTCCCGTAAAATTATTAGCAGACAGAAGGCTGCAAAGAACAAAAAATCAACTTAGGAATTAGGAAGCAATCAAGTATAACACATCCTCTAAAGGCTACAAAGAAAAAAAAAATTAATGTACTTCAATTTACTTACAGTCTCCTTAAGTGGCTCAAATTTCCAATATTTGGCTCAAGAGCGCCTCCAAGCATATTGTCCTCTAGTATGCTAGCATAGACATAAATTTATCACCATTAGATCTAACACATTCTCTATACAAAGGGGAAAATGATTAAATAACGGTGTTGTAACGTCCAGCAACTAAATTTTGAAGCAAAACATCCACGCCAAGCATAGTAGAAACACACATTACGATCACAAAACCTAATTGGAACTAACATCACCCATCACTATATATTGAGGGAAAAAAACAAAAATTTAACATCTATCATGTGAAATACGAGTGTAAAGATTACTGATTTATGAAACACATAAACAAATGGATGGTCAACCAAATGCCAAAGAATCCCGATAGAATCTCAAACGCTACAAGTTAAGTGTTACCAACAGAACAAAATTAGAGGAATGAGCAACAGTACAGAAGAGTGAAGGAAACAACCAGTAAACAGAAACACTCCAGTAGAAAGCGGGAATGCCCATGTAACGCCCAACAATTAAATTTTGAACCAAAACATCTACCAATAGGCCAAGCATAATAGAAACACACAATACGATCACAAAACCTAATCGGAACTAACATCGCCCATCACTACATATTGAGGGAAAAAAACAAAAATTTAACATCTATCATGCGAAATATGAGTGTAAAGATTACTGATTTATGAAACACATAAATAAATGGATGGCCAACCAAATGTGAAAGAACCCCGATAGAATCTCAAACACTATAGGTTAAGTGTTACCAACAAAACAAAATTAGAGAAATGAGCAGCAGTACAGAAGAGTGAAGGAAACAAGCAGTAAACAGAAACACCCCAGTAGAAAGCGGGAACGCCCATGTAACGTCCAGCAACTAAATTTTGCAGCAAAACATCCACCAATAGGTCAAACATAGTAGAAATGCACATTACGATCACAAAACCTAATCGGAACTAACATCGCCCAGCACTACATATTGAGGGAAAAAAACAAAAATTTAACATCTATCATGCCAAATATGAGTGTAAAGATTACTAATTTATGAAACACATAAACAAATGGACGGCCAACCAAATGCGAAAGAACCCCGATAGAATCTCAAACGCTACAAGTTAAGTGTTATCAACAGAACAAAATTAAAGGAATGAGCAGAGTACAGAAGAGTGAAGGAAACAAGCAGTAAATAGAAACACCCCAGGAGAAAGCGGGAATGCCCATGTAACGTCCATCAACTAAATTTTGAAGTAAAACATCCACCAATATGCCAAGTATAGTAGAAACACACATTATGATCACAAAACCTAATCAGAACTAACATCGCCCATCACTACATATTGAGGGAAAACAACAAAAATTTAACATCTATCATGTCAAATATGAGTGTAAAGATTACTGATTTATGAAACACATAAACAAATGAATGGCCAACCAAATGCGAAAGAACCCCGATAGAATCTCAAACGTTACAGGTTAAGTGTTACCAACATAACAAAATTAGAGAAATGAGCAGAGTACAAAAGAGTGAAGGAAAGAAGCAGTAAATAGAAACACCCTAGGAGAAAGCGGGAATGCCCATGTAACGCCCAGCAACTAAATTTTGAAGCAAAACATTCACCAATATGTAAGCATAGTAGAAACACACATTATGATTACAAAACCTAATCGTAACTAACATCGCCCATCACTACATATTGAGGGAAAACAACAAAAATTTAACATCTATCATGTCAAATATGAGTGTAAAGATTACTGATTTATGAAACACATAAACAAATGGATGGCCAACCAAATGCGAAAGAACCCCGATAGAATCTCAAACGCTACAGGTTAAGTGTTACCAACAGAATAAAATTAGAGGAATGAGCAACAATACAAAAGAGTGAAGGAAACAAGCAGAAAACAGAAACACCCTAGTAGAAAGTAAGAATGCTCAGCAACTAAATTTTGAACCAAAACATCCACCAATAGGCCTAGCATAATGAAAAGAAATATTACGATTACAAAATCTAATCGGAACTAACATCGCCCATCACTACATATTGAGGGAAAAAAACAAAAATTTAACATCTATCATGCGAAATATGAGTGTAAAAATTACTGATTTATGAAACACATAAACAAATGGATGGCCAACCAAATGCGAAAAAACCTTGATAGAATCTCAAACGCTACAGGTTAAGTGTTACCAATAGAACAAAATTAGAGGAATGAGCAGCAGTACATAAGAGTGAAGGAAACAAGTAGTAAACAGAAACACCCCAGTAAAAAGCAGGAATGCCCATGTAACGCCCAACAACTAAATTTTGAAGCAAAACATCCACCAATAGGCCAAGCATAGTAGAAACACACATTACGATCACAAAACCTAATCGGAACTAACATCGCCCATCACTACATATTGAGGGAAAACAATAAAAATTTAACATCTATCATGCGAAATATGAGTGTAAAGATTACTGATTTATGAAATACATAAACAAATGGATGGCCAATCAAATGCAAAAGAACCCCGATAGAATCTCCAACGCTACAGGTTAAGTGTTACCAACAGAACAAAATTAGAGGAATGAACAAAACTAGAGGAATGAGAAGCAGTACAGAAGAGTAAAGGAAACAAGCAGTAAACAGAAACACCCCAGTAGAAAGCGGGAACGCCCATGTAACGCCCAGCAACTAAATTTTGAACCAAAACATCCACCAATAAGCCTAGCATAGTAGAAACACACATTACGATCACAAAACTTAATCGGAACTAACATCGCCCTCACTACATATTGAGGGAAAAAAAACAAAAATTTAACATCTATCATGCGAAATATGAGTGTAAAGATTACTGATTTATGAAACACGTAAACAAATGGATAGCCAACCAAATGCCAAAGAATCCCGATAAAATCTCAAACGCTACAGGTTAAGTGTTACCAATAGAACAAAATTAGAGGAATGAGCAGCAGTACAAAAGATTGAAGGAAACAAGCAGTAAACAGAAACACCCAAGTAGAAAGCGGGAACGCCCATGTAACGCCTATCAACTAAATTTTGAAACAAAACATCTACCAATCGGCCAAGCATAGTAAAAATACACATTACGATCACAAAACCTAATTGGAATTAACATCGCCCACCACAATATATATGGGAAAAAAACAAAAATTTAACATCTATTACGCCAAATATGAGTGTAAAGATTACTGATTTATGAAACACATAAATAAATTGATGGCCAACTAAATGCCAAAGAACCTCGATAGAATCTCAAATGCTATAGGTTAAGTGTTACCAACATAACAAAATTAGAGGAATGAGCAGCAGTACAGAAGAGTGAAGGAAACAAGCAGTAAACAGAAACACCCCAATAGAAAGCGGGAATGCCCATGTAACGCCCAGCAACTAAATTTTGAAGCAAAACATCCATCAATAAGCCAAGCATAGTAGAAGCACACATTACGATCATAAAACCTAATCGGAACTAACATCGCCCATCACTACATATTGAGAGAAAAAAAGAAAAATTTAACATCTATCATGCGAAATATGAGTGTAAAGATTACTGATTTATGAAACACATAAACAAATGGATGGCCAACCAAATTCCAAAGAACCACGATAAAATCTCAAACACTACAGGTTAAGTGTTACCAACATAACAAAATTAGAGGAATGAGCAGCAGTACATAAGAGTGATGGAAACAAGCAGTAAACAGAAACACCTCAGTAGAAAGCAGGAACGCCCATGTAACGCCCAACAACTAAGTTTTGAAGCAAAACATCCACCAATAGGCGAAGTATACTAGAAACACACATTACGATCACAAAACCTAATCGGAGCTAACATCGCTCATCACTACCTTTTGAGGGAAAAATACAAAAATTTAACATCTATCATATCAAATATGATTGTAAAGATTTCTGATTTATGAAACACATAAACAAATGGATGGCCAACCAAATTCTAAAGAACCCCGATGGAATCTCAAATGCTACAGGTTAAGTGTTACCAACAGAACAAAATTAGAGGAATAAGCAGCAGTATAGAAGAGTGAAGGAAACAAGCAGTAAACAGAAACACCCCAGTAGAAAGGAGTAATGCGCATGTTGCCCACGCCTTCGAACGTCGGCGGCGACGTCGTGGGTCGTGACGGCGGCGAGTAGCGTCGGGTCGTCCTCGGGGGCGTCGGAGCGTGGCAGAGAGGAGAGAGCAGAGAGCAAAATAGCGGGAAAAAGACTTTAGGAATTCCCAGTTCCGTGAACCGGGAACCGGAACCTCCCTCCCTAGAATCGGGAACTAGAGAACCGGTCCGGTTCCCGGTTCTAATGTTCACCTCCCTCCCTAGTCCCTAGAACTGGAGAACCGGTCTATGTTAGTCGCTCCTCTCCGTTATTTTACAGAACGTGCGAACAACGAAGAGAGAAGCGGAGGGGCTGCTGTTTTCTAGTTTTAGTTTTAGTTTTTTTTTTTTTTTCTTTTTTAAATTTAATTAATTTTTTAATTAATTAATTAAAAAAATTTAATACTAGTAATACAAATGTTCCTAATGTCTATATGTAATGCAATTTAATGAAATTTATTTTTTGCTAGGGGTTAATATTATTCCCTAATTTTCTATGCAATTTAAACCTAAACGAATAGTAAGATTAAGGTATCAACAATGATTTATAGAAAGTCTTACAGTTCCTCCAACGCACTGATCTCGCCAATGTCCTTGGGAATGTCACTTATATGATTTCCAAGTACTGACCTAAAGCAGCAATGTGAAAACAAAAAAATTATGCTATTTGACGTATGATAAAATTGACTCACAGAGTGGTAAGTGGTATTTGATTAAGAGAGAGAACTCTGCATGTAAAGAACGTTGTTAATGAAAGGAAAAGTTGGGAAGATCTCATGCAATCAAAGTCTAACTCACATTTGTGTTAGGTATGTGAGGTTGCCAAATTCATTAGGAAAAGTCCCAGTCAAATTAAGTCCTTTTAGCTAGTTGTGAAATGAAGAAAAATCGATAAATTGCAATTGATACACCTGAGAGAAAGATACTGAGGGAAAAAAAAATCTGAATGTTCATATGTACATCTTAGTGACGTGGCAAACTGTGCCATTCATGAAAGAACAATTACAAGTCACATTGCTGCCCATTCCTGAAGGCAAGGTCAGCAAGTTTAGACCTATACCCTCACTGCATGATGTTTCGCTGACATTCCAGTATTTGTTTTTCATTTTTGTGGCGATTGTCCTTAGTGTATAAACTGCAAGCACAAACCAAAAGTGAAGAATCATTTGTTAGTGTCCCTTGATGGAGAATCGTGGTTAATTGTCTAGAAACCTTCCTTCTGGTGGTTTACATTCTCGAATCTCAGCCCCAAAATATCTAACTAGAGTATTTTGCTTGACTATCAAACGGTTGTCAGCCATAGTGTTCTTAGACTGCAGAATCATGCTCCTATTTTTTTTTTTTTTTAATCCTCACTTAATTTTTCAGTTTTTATTCACTTTCGCCATTCCTTTATTTATGAATAAAATGTTATGAAGAAGATCAGTTTAGTACATTATGATTTGCTTTAGTTTTGGTCCCATTAGATAAATGAGATCTGGTTTGCATTTTTGTACATAATATTCATTTGATGGAATGACTTTCAGACTTTTTGTGTATTTTTCAAATTGATGATATATTGATAACGGTTGACTATTTCTCTATGTAGTGACCAATCATACAACAACTTCGCTGTTGGAGGCTCAGAATGTCATGTATGATATGTGTATGTGCTACTTCCTTTAGTCTAAGTCAGGTATCCCCTCAAATGTGCGGTTATGATTAAAGATAATCCCGCATGCATCTATTTCTATACTGAATGTCGATTTTGTCTCGGCTGTTCACAATGCTTATGTTTATGATTAAATTTTCACCAATAGATTTGGATTTCCAAGGACCTGCATTTTAATTGTTTGTGTACGTATTCATTCAGAATGATGATTATTGTGACATTAAAATCTTTATTGACTCGCTCAGAATCTCATGCTGCCACAAGCGGGCTTGCCTTGTGTTTGGAAAGTCAGTATTGTCCAGAAAGTAAGGGAAAAAAAAAAGTAACTTAGAAGGAACAACTGAACGAGCACGTTAGGAGATGCATGCGAGTCGATTAAAGCTTGTGAGTCAATTTGCGGACCTCCACAGAGGAGCAATTATCCCAAAAAACGGAGGGCCAAAGAGAAGTTCTCGTGTACCTTCATCTTGGGGCAAGAGTAGAGCATGACACTTGAAGAACGCAAAGGGACTCAGGACAAAAACAATGCTGACAATTGTCATTTTTTGTTTTCCGGTGGCTCTTCTTCGTTCTTGACACCTGAAGAGCGCAATGCGAATCAGGACAAGAACAACGCTGACAATCATCGTCTTCTTCGTTCTTGACAGTGGCGACTGAGGATGAGCTTGTCTTTTGCTTTCCCTCTGTTCTTCCCTTTATTAAAGACAAAAGAAGGGAAGGGGAGAGAGACGTACGTTGTGCATGGCAACGTTTCCATTTCAGGGAATTATTTCTTTTCAGAAAGAGTTTTTTTATATTTTTACTCCGGGAACAATTTCTGAGTAAAATAAGGTGTTTGGTAATTATACAAAATTTTTATTCTTGGAATAGAAAAAGAATATAAATGCGTTTGGTAAGAATTTATAAATTTTTTTATTTATTTGTTTTTTCTTTTTACTCACGGACCGCACGACCGCCACACGACTGCTGCACGACCGCCGCACGACCACCGCACGACCGTCGACCATCGCCGCCGACCGCCGCTGCAGGATTGCCGCAACCACCATTGAATGAACCGCCTCGCCTAATTTTTTTTTTAATTTTTTTAATTTTTTTAATATTATTTTTTAATATTAAAAATTATTATTTTTTAATATTAAAAATTATTATTTTAAAATATTTTAAATAAATTTAATTTAATTATTTTTTTTTATTTTTTTACCATGTTAGCCCAAAACGACGCCATTTTTGCATTATTTGGCTACATTAGCGTGCAAAACGGCATCGTTTTGCACTTATTTCGTGGGAAATTACACACATTAGCGTTTTGGCCAACCAAATTCTAAAGAACCCCGATGGAATCTCAAACGCTACAGGTTAAGTGTTACTAACAGAACAAAATTAGAGGAATGAGCAGCAGTACAGAAGAGTGAAGGAAACAAGCAATAAACAGAAACACCCCAGTAGAAAACGGGAACGCGCATGTTGCCCACGCCTTCGAATGTCGGCGGCGAGCAGCATCGGGTCGTCCTCGGGGGCGTCGAAGCGTGGCAGAGAGGAGAGAGGAGAGAGCAAAATAGCGGGAAAAAGACTTTAGGAATTCCCGGTTCCAGCGAACCGGGAACTGGAACCTCCCTCCCTAGAACCGGGAACTGGAGAACCGGTCCGGTTCCCGGTTCTAATGTTCACCTCCCTCCCTAGTCCCTAGAACTGGAGAACCGGTCTATGTTAGTCGCTCATCTCCGTTATCTTACAGAACGTGTGAACAGCAAAGAGAGAAGCGGAGGGGCTGCTGTTTTCTAGTTTTAGTTTTAGGTTTTTTTTTTTCTTTCTTTTTTTAAATTTAATTAATTTTTAATTAATTATTTAAAAAATTTTAATACTAGTAATACAAATGTTCCTAATGTCTATATGTAATGCAATTTAATGAAATTTATTTTTCGCTAGGGGTTAATATTATTCCCTAATTTTCTATGCAATTTAAACCTAAACGAAAAGTAAGATTAAGGTATCAACAATGATTTATAGAAAGCCTTACAATTCCTCCAACGCACTGATCTCGCCAATGTCCTTGGGAATGTCACTTATATGATTTCCAAGTACCGACCTGAAGCAGCAATGTGAAAACAAAAAATTATGCTATTTGACGTATGATAAAATTGACTCACAGAGTGGTAAGTGGTATCTGACTAAGAGTTGTGGGGAGCGATCCATTGATGTAATTAAGAAAGAGATCTCTGCATGTAAAGAACGCTGTTAGTGAAAGGAAAAGTTTGGAAGATCTCATGCAATCAAAGTCTAACTTACATTTGTGTTAGGTATGTGAGGTTGCCAAATTCATCAGGAAAAGTCCCAGTCAAATTAAGTCCTTTTAGCTAGCTGTGAAACGAAGAAAAATCGATAAATTGCAATTGATACACATGAGAGAAAGATATTGAGGGGAAAAAAAAAAATCTAAATGTTCATACGTACATCTTAGTGACGTGGCAAACTATGCCATTCATGAAAGAACAATTACAAGTCACATTGCTGCCCATTCCTGAAGGCAAGGTCAGCAAGTTTAGACCTATACTCTCACTGCATGATGTTTCGCTGACATTCCAGTATTTGTTTTGCATTTTCATGGCGGTTGTCCTTAGTGTATAAACTGCAAGCACAAACCAAAAGTGAAGAATCATTTGTTAGTGTCCCTTGATGGAGAATCGTGGTTAATTGTCTAGAAACCTTCCTTCTGGTGGTTTACATTCTCGAATCTCAACCCCAAAATATCTAACTAGAGTATTTTGCTTGACTGTCAAACGGTTGTCAGCCATAGTGTTCTTAGACTGCAAAATCATGCTCCTGTTTTTTTTTTTTTTAATCCTCACTTAATTTTTCAGTTTTTATTCACTTTCGCCATTCCTTTATTTATGAATAAAATGTTATGAAGAAGATCAGTTTAGTACATTATGATTTGCTTTAGTTTTGGTCCCATTAGATAAATGAGATCTGGTTTGCATTTTTGTACATAATATTCATTTGATGGAATGACTTTCAGACTTTCTGTGTATTCTTCAAATTGATGATATATTGATAATGGTTGACTATTTCTCTATGTAGTGACCAATCATACAACAACTTCGCTGTTGGAGGCTCAGAATGTCATGTATGATATGTGTATGTGCTACTTCCTTTAGTCTAAGTCAGGTATCCCCTCAAATGTGCGGTTATGATTAAAGATAATCCCGCATGCATCTATTTCTATACTGAATGTCAATTTTGTCTTTTTCTACAGCAACTTGTTCCCAAGCTCGGCTGTTCACAATGCTTATGTTTATGATTAAATTTTCACCAATAGATTTGGATTTCCAAGGGCCTGCATTTTAATTGTTTGCGTCCGTATTCATTCAGAATGATGATTATTGTAACATTAAAATCTTTATTGACCCGCTCAAAATCTCATGCTGCCATAAGCGGGCTTGCCTTGTGTTTGGAAAGTCAGTATTGTCCAGAAAGTAAGGGAAAAAAAAAAGTAACTTAGAAGGAACAACTGAACGAGCATGTTAGGAGATGCATGCGAGTCGATTAAAGCTTGTGATTCAATTTGCGGACCTCCACAGAGGAACAATTATCCCAAAAAACGGAGGGCCAAAGAGAAGTTCTCGCGTACCTTCATCTTGGGGCAAGAGTAGAGCATGACACTTGAAGAACGCAAAGGGAATCAGGACAAAAACAATGCTGACAATTGTCATTTTTTGTTTTCCGGTGGCTCTTCTTCGTTCTTGACACCCAAAGAGCGTAATGCGAATCAGGACAAGAACAACGCTGACAATCATCGTCTTCTTCGTTCTTGACAGTGGCTACTGAGGATGAGCTTGTCTTTTGCTTTCCCTTTGTTCTTCCCTTTATTAAAGACAAAAGAAGGGAAGGGGAGAGAGACGTACGGTGTGCATGGCAACGTTTCTATTTCGGGGAATTATTTCTTTTCAGAAAGAGTTTTTTTATATTTTTACTCCGGGAACAATTTCTGAGTAAAATAAGGTGTTAGGTAATTATACAAAATTTTTATTCTTTGAATTAAAAAAGAATAGAAATGCGTTTGGTAAGAATTTATAAATTTTTATATTTATTTGTTTTTTCTTTTTACTCAAGGACCGCACGACCGCCGCACGACTGCTGCACGACCATCGCACGACGCCGCACGACCGCCGCACGACCGTCGCACGACCACCGCACGACCGTCGACCGTCGCCGCCGACCGCCACTGCGGGATTGCCACAGCCACTATTGAATGGACAGCCTCGCCTAAATTTTTTAAAATTTTTTAATATTAAAAATTATTATTTTAAAATATTTTAAATAAATTTAATTTAATTAATTTTTATATTTTTTTTTACCATGTCAGCCCAAAACGCCATTTTTGCATTATTTGGCTATGTTAGCGTGCAAAACGGCGTCGTTTTGCACTTATTTCGTGGGAAATTGCACACGTTAGCGTTTTGGCCTAGAGTAGCACTTAAGTTATCCATTTCTCTTCGATTTTGGCACTCAAGTGTCACCTTCGTAAATTATGACACTTAAGTATTCCTTTGTGCCAAATTATGACACTCCAGGGATCTGCATCTCCTCACGAGGCAATCCTCATCGTCCAAGACCAAAAAAGTCATGAGAAAGCTTCTTGGACCTTAGAACGGGAATCTTTTTAAGCACAAAATGACCGGACTCCACATTTTATCAGGCAAATTCAATTTTCACAATTTCTTTTTTCTTTTCATTATCTTTCAGATGGGCATCACCATTTAGTTTCCGCACTTTTTGTCATTTCCCTTGGAGTATCTCCTGACAGTGTTTAAGTGAGGCGAGTGTAAGATAAAGTTCTCAATTATCATGCATATCATGTCTTTTTCAGTTAGTGTTAAGCTTGTAAGACATAGAGCCATTATAGAGTTTTGAATAAGAGGATGTTGTCTAGTCCCGACAGCCTCTTCTCTTCCTCCGTACCAATTCTCCATTTCTTATTCTACAAATAATTTCTTTTGGTTAAATTATTAATAAAATTTTCATCTTAAAATAATTTTTTTTGGGTAAATCAGAAAAAAGAACAGGCCTAATTCCATTAAAAAAAAAACACCAACTATACACGAATCTCAATTTCTGACATGACCGTTTTTTGTCTCGTAAAAAATCACCGACTTTGATTTGATGCCCAAATTTAGCTTTGTTATCTTCCTAACTAATAAAGCCATGTGTCAATTCCAGGTCATCTTCTTTTTCCAAATCAAAATAATGTATTTCTTTTCTATATCTTTTTCCCCTTTTTTGGCCTTTTCATTTCTTCTTCTTCCTTTCACATCCGGGCAACAACCAGACCAGTGGACAACATCCAGACCACCATCAACTCAGTCCTGCGATCAACTCAACCTCGTTACTCGCCTTCCACCACCACCTCATTGTTGTCCCAGCCCTTCGTCCATCACCACTTTGCCGCCTTCCACCACAACCCTCCTTTGAGCCCCCTCTAGCTTGAACTCAGATTTGAGGGGTACGGCCTCAGATCCAAGGCCACGACCTCAATTAAAGAAGGTTTCCGTTGGGGGCTAACAATACAAATCAAGGGTAAATAGGTTATTTTAATACTTTGATAATTTTGAGGAGCAACTATGTATATCTCATGATAGATCCCACTATTACACGATAGATCACATTATCAGGAATCAAGTGTTGCTATCCCTCCATACACTTGATCTTTTACACGATTATAAGCCAACAAGAGCACTATAGTGAAAATCTTTGAGAGAATGAAACACTCTTAATTAAGAACATAGCTTTAAGTAAATTTATGGATTCTATGTAATGCGCATCTAACTTTTGGTTTCTGATGGATTTAATCATGGGCCTAAGTTGGCCCGGCCACGATGGGCCTAAAGGTCCGGCCCACGGGAATTAGGCCCGTGGAAAGAGGAACCTATAAAAGGGATGAGAGAGAAGGAGAAGACACCTTTTGGCATTTTGTACGTACGTTCTCTTTCTCTTCAAGAATTCTCTCTCTCTCAGAAAAGTCGAAGAAGCGACGCCATCTTCCCTTCACGGCGGATTTCGACATCGGATCGAACAGACTGAATCCTCATCCTCTTTACGGCGTCGGTGTCTAATCGTGGCCAATAAGGTACGCTCGAATCCGTGGTGTGCTTTTGATCGGTGATACGTGACGTTTTCCCGGGCTTATCTTCCGCGTCTGATTTAGGGGTTCGGTTTAAGTGCCGGATCCATTTTCGGGGATCCGATTATTCCCAACATTGGTATCAGAGCCCTAGTTCACGTTTTTCCCGACTTGATTTATGTTTTATGATTGTTTTTTCGAGAATGTAATTCGGCCGTACGGATCGGGGCGAGAAATCCCGACACCCGAGCACTGTTCGCCCATTTTTTCGATTTTTCGTAAGTCGAAATCGAAGTCTAATGGCATAGGGAGAAAGAGGACGTCGAGACGAGTCCGGCGATATGCCGCACGCCGCCGGACGCGCCGCCACGCGCCGCCGGAACGCACGGGGGTCATCGGCGCGTGCAACGCACGCGCCGGTCGGTCCCCGCGCAAAGCGCGTCGGACGTGCCGTTTCGCCCGAGCGCGTGCGACACACGCGCGCGAAACGACGCGCGTCGGATGCGCCGTTTCGCCCAGGCCCGTGCGATGCATGCGCGCGCGAAACGGCGCGTCGGTTGCGTCGTTCGGCCTTGGCCCGTGCCTCGCACGTGCCCGATGACGTCATCGTGACGTCATCAAGGCACATGCATGGCACGTGCCGGTCGGTTCGTCCGACCGGCCCGACCGGGCGACCGGCCCGACCCGGCGACCGACCCGGTTGACCGTTGACCTCGCGTGACCGTTGACCGTTGACCTATCGTTGACCGTTGACCGACGACGACCGTTGACCGTTGACCGATTGTTGACTTGACCGTTGACCGCGACCGTTGACCGTTGCGACCGTTGACCGTTGACCCAAAAAAAAAAAAGGAAAAGAATGTGTTTCTTTTTCATTTATGTCTATGTGGATTAAATGTAATCCATTTTTGTTCTGCATTTGTTGCAGGAACAATGCCTCCCCGTAAGCCACGCGCATCTGTGCGCACAATGTCGGATGAACAAAAGGAAAGGCTTTCAAGGTTGATAACCGATTTGAATGGTTATCGATGGGAGAGTGACGACATAATTGATCATGTCATAGAGGTCAACAACAAAATTCAGGAGGTCATTTGGAACGGTTATCCCATGCCAGATATTCAGATGGTGCGATTCTTTATGAATACTCTTCCACCAGAATGGCAAGGAGTGTTGAATCGCCTATGGGAGGTCAAAGGATTTACTAGCTATAAGGAGCTAGTAATGGAATTTGTGGATGAATATCATCGGGTTGGAGCCACAAAGACTGCGACCCAAGGAATGACTTCGATAAGGCCAGGAATGAATGTGCGTAGGAGAAATCCTAAGGGTTATCCGTCTGTTTTTCCATGGCTGTCGAGAATGCCTAAAAAATTTACAGAGAAAAAGAAAAAGAAGTTGAACCAAGTAGCAGCTTTCCCTATTAGTTGTATGATGCCTTGTTTTTTAGTTGTTTTTGGCTGATTGTTATTTAGTGTGCTTAGTGGACATCTTTTGTAATGTATACTACCTGATTGTTGTTAATGTAGCAACCTATATGTTAGTGGTATTATATGAAAGCATTTTTTATTATATTGTATGTCAATTATCTGTTGCTTTGCTTTGTTATTGCTGGTTCTTTGTGGGTAGTTAGATGTGGGTAATTAGTGAAGTTTTTGTAGCTTCATAGAATTGATTTTGCATATGACAATCATATTAATGATAGTTTTAAGTTAGGATTTTTGGAGGATGATTGGAAACGTAGTGACCTTTTGATTCTAAAACCTTACTTGAAATTATTCATTAATATGATGGGTCTCGTGCAAAAGGGATGCATAAATAATAGGCATTAATAACTCGTGCACATATGTCGATGTGTTGGATCAATGGCTTCAGCCACAAAGAGCATAGTTGCCGAGCTGAACAAAGGTGCAAAGCTCAATGGTGACAACTATGAAATTTGGCAAAATAGAATTCAAAATGTCTTTGGAAAAGCAAAAAGCACTAAAAGCTCTTGACCATGTTATGGAAGATCTTGAGAATGCTGTGCGCCACCTTGAGCTAGCTGATGATTGCCTCAAGGCATTTGAGCGGGATATAGATATTTGCTGTGTTGCTTTAAGCTCAGAAGGGGCTTCAAGCTCTAAGCGCAAGCGCATTGATTCGTTCAATATGTGGGATAGCAAGGGATCAAGTCCTTCTTGCAAGAAGCCAAGAATTAACCAACAAAAGAGAGGAAAACGTCCTCGCGTGAATAGAGGAAAACGTTCTCATGTAAAGAATATCTCAAGGGTGAAGTGTTACAAGCGTGACCCCGAGGGGGTCACTATGCCCGCAATTGTCGCGAGCCAAAGAAGGTACACACCCCTTGTACAATTGGGAACTTTGCGTATGTGTCAAGTTATGTATTCTTGACTGAATCTAATCCTCGTGGACTGTAGATTCGGGAGCTACGGACCATGTAGCGAAGGATAGAGAATCCTTCGTAGAATTTCGACGAGTTCCAACTGGAACTAAGTGGATCTATGTGGGAAACAACTCCAGCTGAAGTAAAAGGAATTGGCACCTGCCAACTGAACATGCGTGGTGGACGCACGTTATTCCTACATGATGTGTTGTATGCTCCGGAGATTCGTCGAAATTTAGTGTCTGTTCTACTGTTGGTTAAATTTGGTTTTAATATGAACTTCTATAATAGAGGTGTGGATTTGTTTTTGAATACAAATTACTATGGTTGTGGTTATTTTTTGAATGGTTTTATTATTAGATGTTGATTATGTTAATACAAATGTTTGTTATTCCCTTCTCACGTCTCCTAATTCATATGATAATGATGTGAATGTGTGGCATGCTAGACTTGGTCACATTGGCCAACAGCGTATGAATAGACTAGCCAAAGAGGGCTTGTTGGGCAACATTGAAAAGTCGATTTGCCTATATGTAAGCATTGCCTAGAAGGGAAAACGACAAGGAAACCATTTGGAAAAGGTAAAAGAGCTGAATTTCTCTGCATTTAATCCATATTGACGTCTGTGGTCCAATGAATGTGAGAGGAAGGCATGGGGCTGTTTATTTCATCACTTTTATAGATGATTATACTCGATTCGGATATGTCTATTTGATTTCTCATAAATCTGAAGCAATAAGTTGTTTCAAAAGGTTTATGAACTTGGTAGAAAATCAATTAGACAAGAAAATAAAAGCATTGAGATCCGATCGAGATCGAGAATATTTATCTGATGAGTTCAGAAAATTATGTGATGAAAAAGGAATAGAAAGACAGTTGTCTATTCCATATACTCCTCAACAAAATGGTGTTGCGGAGAGAAGAAACAGAACCCTACTTTGGAAATGGTTAGGTCCATGATGGCGCATGCTAACTTACCTATTACTTTTTGGAGTGATGCGTTGTTAATCTGCTGCCTATATACTTAACCGTGTGCCTTCCAAATCAGTTACTTCCACTCCATATGAGTTATGGACAGGTAGAAAACCGGACTTAAGTTTTCTTAAGCCATGGGGTTGTGCTGCCTATACACATGAGTCCTCTCACAAGTTTGGGAAATTGGGTCCCGAGAGGAAAGAAGAGTATTTTCATAAGATACTCGGAACACTCAAAAGGGTATGTGTTCATAGGTGAGCAGGAAAGTGGGAGTATAACTGAATTTGAATCACGGGATGTCACATTCTTAGAGGATGAATTTCCTAAGAAGGGCGAAATAGGGGAAGATCACTCCTTATTTGAAACCTTGGATCAAGATAATGATCTTAGTGGAGTTCGTCCAAGTGGGAGTAATATGAGAAGTGATGAATTGAATTCAACTCATTCTCAATTGCAACCACTTAATGAGACGACATCATCATTACCTAATCCAAGTGGGAGCATAATGGGGAATGATGTGCAAAGCGTACAATCTCCCATACGGCGAACAAGTCGCCAAAGTATTCCCCGTCGACGTTTTGACATTGAAGGGGAAACTTTTATGGTTGCTCCACAAGATGAGGATGAGCCAAGAAATATTAATGAGGCTCGAATTGCCCTAGTAAGGAAAAATGGATTCATGCAATGAAAGAGGAAATGGAGTCAATGAAATCAAACCAAGTCTGGGAACTGGTTGATCTTCCAAAAGGACGCAGAGCTATTGGGAACAAGTGGGTTCTCAAAATAAAGCGAAAAGCTGATGGCTCGATAGAAAGGCATAAGGCTCGCCTTGTGGCGAAGGGGTATAATCAACAGGAAGGAATTGATTATGAAGAAACATTTTCTCCTGTAGTGAGATTTACCTCGATTCGCATTATTCTGGCAATATGGAGTTTATTAATACTGTTAAGAGTTGGTTATCTTCCAACTTTGAGATGAAAGATATGGGTGAGGCTGCATACATTCTTGGAATTAAGATTTCAAGAGATCGTTCGAAGAGATCGTTGTCTCTTTCGCAAGAAACATATATAAATAAGTTTCTTGAACGATTTCGTAAGCAAGATTATAAACCCATAGACACTCCTATTGTGAAAGGTGAAGAATTGAGCCATAGACGTGTCCAAGGACTCCACAAGAAAAGGAACAAATATGTTCCTTATGCTAGTGCTTTGTTGGGAGCTTGATGTACGCTATGATGTGTACAAGACCCGACATATGTTTTGTATTTGGAATGGTGAGAGATACCAATCCAATCCAGGTCAAGCACATTGGAAAGCCGTTAAGAGAATACCGAGGTATCTAAAGGAAACCGCTGATTATACGCCGAGTTATCAAGGAAAGGATCTCGCGACTCGAAGGCTATTATGAAACCGATTAGGGAGGAGATTTAGATGAAAGGAAATCTACCCCCGGGTTTGTTTTCTTATTGAATTATGGCACCATATGTTGGAGCAAAGTAAGAAACAAACGTGTATAGCCTTGTCCACGATGGAAGCTGAGTTCGTGGCATTATCGCAGTAATACAAGAAGGAGTTTGGCTTAAGAGATTTTTGGATCATTTAGGTGTTATTGAGAAAGCTGCAAATCCATTATTAGTTAATTGTGATAGCCAAGCAGCTATAGCGTACACCAAAGATCCAAAATATCATGGCAAGACCAAACATATAGATACCAAGTATAACTTTATCAAAGATATGGTTGCACGAAAGGATGTGAACTTACGGTACATATCTACGCATAGAATGGTAGCAGATCCTATGACAAAGCCAATACCTAGAGATGTGTTTTGTGGTCATGTAAAATCTCTAGGATTGCGTAGAGTCGATGTCTTGGATATTGTAATTTCCCTGAGTTGTTCACATTTAATGAATTTGAGTTTTCATTATTAATGCCTATGAATCTTTGTTTGATCTTTATGCATCTTAATGCTCAGTGCATTACATTAAGTTGAGAAAGTATGTCGGACTAATAAGTGATTAGCCCACTCACACGGGTAATCGCCTCTATTTACTATGTGATAAATAGAGATGAGACGGTTTTTAAGCTTATTATCTAGGTGATAATCGAGAGCTCAAGCTTAAAATAAATATGTCGCCTTAAGCTGAGTGTTAAGATGAGGACATGATATATACTATGTCCGAAAGTAAAATACCCCACATATTTTACTTTATCGTCTAAGATGCCGGATGTGAGTTCGATGGATTTTGTGAACGAGTAGATACGTGAACTCAAGTTAGACATTGGGTATGTCCGAACTATCATCTGTACGGTATTGATGGTGTAGACATACGCTCCATGGGAAAGGAGTTAATACCGTAATACGTATTTCATACTACGTATGCATGAGACGACCAATAAGAGTGGCAAAAGTTTGATCTCAACTTATATGCCGTATGAGACTCTTGAGGAAAAGAGTTCCTCAATTTTTAGTGCCCTCATGACTTTTACTTATTCTCAAGATTTCAATTTAGTGTTTGCTATCTTAGAATGTTGCCAATGGTCATGAGTTGATTCGATCTAATGGGACATTACTAGAAAAGCTAGTTGAACTGAAGTTGAGAGTTTGAAGGAAAGAGGAAGATCGATTTTGGAGAATCACATTGTAGTTTTGCATTCACTGGTCGACCAATTATGGCTGTCTTTGAGATAATCATAATTGTGAATACAATAAATATATCATTGTTCAAAAGAGATCAAGAGAGATATAAATGTGATCGATCGATCTAGGTACTGCATACTAAATTTACTCGGAATGTGACGCCCATTATGAGCTGCTATATATTCCTAACAGATGTATAGCAACGAGCTCTCAAAGTATGCTGGTCGCACGGATTATTCACCGGTATGAATGTTGAAAGAAGAAAAGAGGATTTTCAATTGATGGGCCTAAGTTGGGCCTATCCGCCCATGTTGGTTTTGGTCCACCATGTGCGAGTGGGAGATGATGGATTTAATCATGGGCCTAAGTTGGCCCGGCCACGATGGGCCTAAAGGTCCGGCCCACGGGAATTAGGCCCGTGGAAAGAGGAACCTATAAAAGGGATGAGAGAGAAGGAGAAGACACCTTTTGGCATTTTGTACGTACGTTCTCTTTCTCTTCAAGAATTCTCTCTCTCTCAGAAAAGTCGAAGAAGCGACGCCATCTTCCCTTCACGGCGGATTTCGACATCGGATCGAACAGGACTGAATCCTCATCCTCTTTACGGCGTCGGTGTCTAATCTGTGGCCAATAAGGTACGCTCGAATCCGTGGTGTGCTTTTGATCGGTGATACGTGACGTTTTCTCCGGCTTATCTTCCGCGTCTGATTTAGGGGTTCGGTTTAAGTGCCGAATCCGTTTTCGGGGATCCGATTATTCCCAACAGTTTCAATAATCTTCTCTTGTATCAATATCCTCAATCTTCCTATTGAAGATGTCTCAGGAGATGTCTCAAAGAAGTAAAGAGTCGTTGGTGCTATTATCCAGAAATAAAACTGCTCATACAGTCCTTTTTCCATAATATTTGCAATCTATTTCAAAATAACTTTTGCTGCTGTCCTGCCATTGATGGCTCTAACACGTCTGATAGAAAGCCTATTTCCGTTTCTCTGAAGCCTTCCAATTCTTCTGGTGCACTTTTCCAAGCGACAACAGCTATATTGGACTTTTTGCAACAATCATCCGATATGGTGCTCTAACATCACCATTGACATGATATCTATAGCATTGACACAGATATTGTCATCATCTAATCATTTAGTTTGTTGGTGCTGTTTTCAGAAAATTACATCAAGACACTTTGCGATCTTCACCCCATGGATCACACCATGGGTATCATGTAGTCCTTGACAATTGTCATAACATATGCATTTATCATAGAAGCTACGATAGTTTGGAAATTTTCAAAATCACTTCTAGATACTTCTTCAATAGTTTCCACCGACAAATGAGGTGGGGGACCTCATGTTTGAGGTCATGTGACTCATGTCCAAGGTCATGCGATCTAGATTTGAGCTTGAGCACCTCCATTAATGGAGGTAGCGCAGTTGGTCATGACCTCAATTGAATGTTCACTGAAAAGTGAAAACACCTGAGGTTGAGCTACGTTGTGTTTTGGCACTAAGAGTGATGCCAGTGACACATGATGAAAAACGGGGAGGACGGTGATGGTGATGGCTGGCGGTGGAGAGACCGACGATGAAGATATGGAGGAACCCAGGATTCTCAGATCATGCTCGAAGCTTCATCTCCCGTCCATGACATGGCATTTTAGATGGCCGAGATTAAGGGATTAATGATTGGCTTAGATTAGCTTTCTCACGGATTGATGATATGGCAAGGGCAGTAGGTCCTAAATGGCAATTTGTACTTACTGGGGCAAGGGGAAAGAGGGCCAACCTTGGCTTCTTAATGGGCTAGTATGTTAGGCCCATTGAGCTGAATGGTCCGATTGGGCTTTGGCTTCAGTCCAGTGGGCCAATCCCATTCGGGTTGACACAAGATCCTCCAATCGTTAAAATGTACTATATTTTGTAGAGGTGAGCATGGTTCAAGTTTGGCCGGTCTAGCACCTAACCTATAGACTAATCTGCTTGGTCTCCAATTTTTTGGATTGAGGATCGAACTGCCCTATGAGTCCAGTCGAATTCCTACCGATTATTTTTTTTTGTTCCATTTTTTTTGTTTTCTTTAAAAGAACAAGCATACCATTTCAAATTACATATTCATTAACAAGGCGACATTGAACAACACCAACACTTATCAAACATGAACATAAGATAAGATAACAATAGAAGTCTACAATTGCTAAAAGCAATAAACCATAATAACGAACACACGAGGCGAGAGAATATAGGCAAGCAGCGAGCAATGAGGTAACCAAGGCCAAAGCTGGTGGCCAAGCAACGCCGAGGTGAGTGAAAAGGGTTTCTTTCTTCTTCTTTTTTTGTTGAATTAGGGTTATGTTTCTTTCTACTTTCTAATTTACACAACAAATTGAATTGTGAAGAGAACAAATGAGACTGTGCTAGAATTTAGAGTAGACGAAAGTATATAATATACAACATATATTATGAACCAACCTTAAATCCAAGGACAGAAAATCAACTCGTACGGTGCAGGTTTTAGACGGTCCAAGACCAAGGACTGACCCAGTCCCCTTAGGATTCGATCTAGGACGGATCTAGTTGGGCCAATCTGAGGTTGACCCAAACTAATGCTCACCCCTAACATTTTGCTAGTTGAGCTTAATAGGGGTGTGCAACCGGACCGGGTCAACCCGGTTCCCGGTTCGGCCCACCTGGAAAACAGGGTCGGGAACCGGTTTCGGTTGAAACCGGTCCGAGAACCGGTTCCCAAAGTTCAGACCCTGTTTGAACCGGTCCGAGAATCGGTTCCGAGGGAATACCCACCCGGGAACTGGATCAACCGGACTGGTTTGGGAACCGGTTTGAGAACCGGTTTTTGGGCCCCAAAACAAAACCCTAGTCTTTTCTAACTTTCTATCTTTACTCTCACGCAGCCTGCTCATCGCTCTCAGCCTCTCACGGTCTCACCTCCGCCGATCCATCCGAGCGGAAGCAGCATCGCCTTCCTCCAGATCAGCGCCCCCATCTTGGTCCCGGCCATCCTTGCCACCCCGGCGCCGTCGGCCTCGCTGCTCGAGAAGGCTGGGTGCAAGACGTTCGCAGGCCTCCACGTCTCGACACCGGGGTCGACTCCTCACGGGTGGCCAGCACGATGCTCAAGTCCACCCCTGTCGCGATCTTCACCATCGACAGCATCCTCCTCCCCGCCGAGCTGTTCGGCAAGTCCCCGTCCCCCACACCGGCGCCGTCGCTGGTAAGCACGATTTTTACTCTTCGTCGTGAGCAGCCGACTAATTAGTTCTACTTACCCCCGCGCCGGCGCCGTCGATGTTTGCTCTTTTGATTCGTTCTGGTATTTTAAGAAGATATTGATCCATCAGACCGTTCTTGTATTGCGAGTCTGGTGTTTTTTTTCTCGGTGGGACGAATCTTGAGAATTGGTCAGGAGTTGAGCGAACGAGCGAACGAGCATTTGAGGTTATTGTGATGATGTGCGTTCGCGATGGATGGTCGAGTGGTCACTGATGAATACGATGAGTTTGAACGGGCCATCTTCGCCGGTATTCTATTTTGAGGAAATGCTGAGAATTGTAATTCCAAGCAAAGAGCAAAGCATGTGAAAGTGAATGCTGTAAAGTTTGTTTTATAGTTTCCACGTGGAAGATGAACTTTTAGCGAGTCGAATTCGCACAATATGTCAGGATCTTGTTTCCGTTTAGCCGTCTTGATCTTGCTTTTTTTAACATCATGGTTTCTTCTTTTGGTAGGATTTGAAATGGTGTATTTATGAGAAATCTAGTTCTTTAGCATTCTTAATTCAAAGTCCTCTGTGGTTGGCATAGAAAGTATGTTGGATGAATTTTTAACCATTATTTTTCTGGCCATGCAAAATTTATACCTTTGAAATCTTGTCACGGTTTGGCTGCGGGATGAGATGTTAAGACAGAGATTCATGGTTTATAATGGAGTTAGCTCAATTGATACGTTAGTAATAGCTACCGAGTACATGCTGCGTGTAAATGGCTTCAGCATAGACTCCAAGCTCATGAAGTGATGATGCGAGCACGAGATTGAAGATGGGATCGGTTTAGATGACCGAGAAGTGAAGAACGAGTTCCTTGTATAGCATTAGGTTGAGTAAAATTTTGGAGTTTTTCTTTGTGTAATTTCGTCCTTTACTTCTTCAAGGAAAGTTAGATTGTATGCGGAGAAAAACGGAAAGGGAAAATCAAATTGTAGGTCTTTAAAGTCTTTCTCAATCTTTACTAGTTATGAGCGAACTAAAATCCTTTCTTGAGCCATCTGTTAAACTTGATACAGCTGGTGAAGTTTGCTTACTGCAGTTTACTAGCAAGATGTGAAATGTGCACGTTCAGAAAAATTTTGCAAAACAGGTTCCAATATAAACAGGGTTAACCCTGTTCCCGGACCGGAAAAACAGGGTGGGTCGGGAACAGGGCCCAATGCAAACGGGGGTAGGGAACGTGGTCCAAAAAAAGAACCAGGTTATAAACGTGGTCGAAAGCGGGGCCCAGTGCAGAGCCTCTACCCACCCTGGACCCGATCACCCCTAGAGCTTAATGTCTTGGCTAAGTGGGCTAAATGAGCCCAATTGAGAATCAGCCCGATGGAGCAGATCGATTTGAGTCCAATCATTCTAGCCTGGGTTGATCGAGTTGGCCAAGGCTTCTTGATGGCCTTGATTATCTCTAATTAGCCACGTGGCTTTGGCCATCACACTTGAATAGGTCCAATCGGTCAAATTGGGCTTCGACCAAAGTGGGCCGCACCGGGTCGGGTCAATCGGGTTGACCTAATCGACCCTGTGGGTCCCGATTCGTCATTTCAGCCACATTACCATGATTTTGCTAAAATTATTGAAATTGAGTTAATCAACGGTAATCAAAGTCACTCCTCACATTGAAAACATGATTCACATTCCTCAGGAGTGACTAGAGACTAAAGTTTGTTTTTTTCTCTCTAAATTTTCTAATTAAACCTTGAATATATTAGATGTTAACTAGGACCAGATATAATTACGGTGCCTTGCCGGCATCCTCCGTCGCATGTTAGTATTAATATGGAATATTACAGACTTAATTACTGCACACGCCATAGTGTCTTAGCAAATCTGTTAGACTACTAATCCCACTATAAAGTGGTTGGTTTTGTTCCTTCGTAGACCATCATTAATCACAATATTAAGCTCTAATGTACTTTTTTCTGGGGGATCACCCGATTCCCATGTAAAGGCTCCCTTCGAGCTTTTTCTTTGGCAATTATTGGAAGAAGAGTCAGCAAAAGAAATGACTAACCCCTTTGATACACAATAAATGAATTACCCCTAAATGTACGTTAAATCACTAGCGAACAATGGACGATACGACTTCACGATGATCCGAATACAATAAAAGTATTCATGTTTCACAACATTAATGCCATTTGTTTTCTCATAGTAGAAATGGAAGCTTTTTTTTTTTTTTTTTTTTTAAAGGAGAGAGGAGGTGAAGAGAGAGAATCTTTTCAGAATGTTCGTTCTCTCATCAATAATTGGTGGTTATTTTTCCAGAAGTTATTTACACAACTTCTCTCAAAAGATAACTTCCTTTACATCCTTTCAAAAGTTGTCTCTCCATCATATCACATCAAGACGAACCGGTGTATCTTAATCGCACCTATCATAGACGAACCAACAAATATAACAGCAATTCTTTCTAATATTTTGGTTGAAACAAATTGGATACAGCATAGGATCGGAAAGTATGACTTTCGAGTCTACATATTTTTCAGTTGAATCATTCCTCATAACTTGCTGAAACTGACTTCAACTTCATCAACTGGTGCGGGGTGGGGAAGATAGACAAAGTCTACGTCCGAGTTGATCAATTTCCACCTGAAAATTCAATTGCCAAACATTTGTGTAAATTTTATGGTCCAAAGAATTGAAACTTCTCCTAAAGTTAGTCAGTAAAAGCTTCACTTTTTTTCTTACTTGTATCCTACTGATAAGTGATGCAGTAAAATAGCCAGCTGAATTCTCGCAAGCATGTTTCCTGGACAGGTTCTCGATCCCCCACCAAACACTTGGTATGCCTCCGGTTTCACAGAATCCTGAAGAACGTGACCAAGTATTACAAAGGTTTGCCCGAAAAGAACAAAGTAGGGAGAAGGGAAAACAGTGCTTTGTCCTTGAACATAATTCGAGTCTTACGTTCCACCTCTCTGGATTAAAGCACATTGGGTCATCAAAGTTTTCCGGGTTCGTGTGGAGGTATCGGAGCCACAGAATCACTTTCCACCCCTTTGGTATTCTATAACCTGCACAAATTTCGGGGATCATTACTGCAAAAACTCCAACTTTAATTGCTCTGGACAGGACTCGGCAATCAGCACCAACTCGTGTATTGCATGTGACAACAATTCTTGTAGGTATGACTTATCTAAGTCGGTACAAACTAATAATGTAATTGCAGGGAAAATCTGTTTAATAGGCACAAAATGGCCTTAAAAAGGCAGTCCTAAGATAACAATAATTTGAAGATCTATCCGGTTGTAGAGCTGCAGGCCATAACGCAAAAGCTATGATTTTCTATCTGCAAGACCTGGATAGTTCGTACCTTTGTAGTCGATGTCCTTTGTGACTAATCTGAAAAGAAAATGTGAAATATTGGCCATTCTTAGTGTCTCCTCCACCACCTGTTCGTCACTAATTGTCATCTTCGAAAACTTTTTAGATCTTTCGGAAAAGTGGTCGCACAAACTATAGAATTCTCCCATGATTTTACCTTTTTAGTATATTTCATGTTCGAGATGTCTTCACTCGTGATGAACTCCCCCTTCTTGTTTTGGGTAACAGACGTGTTCTCTTCCTGCCATTCAAGTCAAGATTCACAAGCTGCAATGAAACAGTGGATAACGAAGCTTTACAAAGTCGGACGACGTAGTACCCGGAGTTTCTTTAGAACATTGGGAGACTTGGCAAGATAGTAAATCGCCCACATTGATGCAAGTGAAGTGGACTCATAACCAGCGAACACAAAGCTGATGATGTTATCTAGCACTTCTTGGTCAGATAGTTTTTTGCCTTCCTCGTTTTTGATTTGTCGTAACTCATCCATAAGATCGGTCACAGTTTCTTCACTTCGGCTTTTCCTCTCCTCTAGCTCTACTCTGAATATAGCCTCAACCTTCTTCCGGGCCTGCAATATTGGATTGGAGAAATATTTCTGATCATATAGGATTTAAAATGGGTAGCTCGGTTATAAAGGCAGGATCGTTCAACTCGACATTGCTTTCTTGGTGTTACGATCATTTTGCGCTGTCGTGTCACATTGAATTTGTTGGACAAGAACAAAACTTCAAACTCTTGTGCAGAGCAGTAGTCATTGTGCAAATTAATTAGAACTCAGGTTGTCATTTTGAATTTTACTACATTCGCCCAACTTATTAGATTGGAAGAAAGTTTAAGATTCCAAATCGATTGAACCTGCAGAGCGCAGCGATATGCAGTTCCAGGAAAATTGAGCCGCTGAGCTCTCATTCCTTTGAGCATGTCATGAAATAACCCATCGATCTTTTCCAATTGTGGCCCCGGCTCAAAGCTCACAAACAGCTTCCCGATGTTCTCAAAGGTCACCTGTAAGCATAGAAGATGAATAAAATTAAAGAATTACCAGTAAAACATTGAGGACAATCCAACGGGAAAAAGTTAATCATGTGGACGATGAAGTTATCTGATAAGGAGCTTATGGGATGGACTGCACCTTCTTAGTTTCATGGAAAGCAACAATTCTGCCTTTTTGGGCCCACAACTCAAGGGCAGCGACCAAACGCGGCTGTAGCAAAGCAGCTATACGGCGAAGAGCATCAGGTCGGTTAACGGCATTCAAGACAAAGCTCCTGAGCCTATCATGTGCCTTTCCGTGAACCGCCCCCAGAGAATTCGTGCCCATAATATCAACATTCGGCCATTGAGCGATAAATGCGTCCTCAGCTCGGAAGACAAACTTGTTCACTGATGGGACGCATGCTATGATGGAAGGCGATCCGAAGAGGTGAGTCCTGTACATCCCTACTCCATCACCATACCTGAAACATGAACAGAGACATTAGTAGAAACCTGAGATAACCTATCTCTTGGTTTTGTTTTTCTTGTTGTTTCATATACAATGCTGCACAAGTTCAGTCACAAGTATCCAAGCTAGGATTCGATTGCAAACGGCGATCATACATCTTTCTTTTAGAGTTTATGAACTCGTCTGGGCGGCGGAGAATCTTGTAATACCAGAGGAAGGTGAAAAGTTCTCCAAAGAAGGGAAACCCCATGTGTCCCGGCGGCAACTTCGCATTGGAGCCGGAACATCTTCGCTTGACTGGCCACACGTACCAAATCTCATTCCACCACCACAAGCACCAACCTAGAAGTGGGATGAGCCCCAGAATACAACCCAACCACGCTCCCATTGGTGTATTCAATCGTATGTGCTTTCTGTTTCTTGAAAGCTTGCTCACTCTTATATATTCTGGAAGAGTGAAGTAACCTGGCTTACATGTCTGTTGATTCTATTGAGACTATTCCTTTGATCCATTGTTTGCTAAGAGACAAGCGTCGAATGAAAGCAACACGAGTAGTTTTGCTGTCAGCTTCCCGGTCTGGCTGATGCAACCTGCCTGACATGAACACCTCACAGCCACACGATTGCTTTGGGGTTTCATTGATTCTATTGAGATTATTCTTTTGGTCCATCGTTTGTTAAGAGACAAGCCATATCTCACGCCGTCCAATGAAAGCAACACGAGCAGTTTCGCTGTCAGCTTCACGTTCAATGGCACAACCATTTTCTTTTAAACAAGTTCCGATAATCGAGAGGCAATTAATTGGTTACACGTTTAGGCTAAGATCTAGAAATCATCGTCCGAGGCACGAGAATTTTTTGGAGCTTGGAATCGGAATCTTTTCAAACCAAAAAATTTAATATTATTAAAAATACTCAAATTAATATTCCGTGACACGTTTATTTTAAACAATTTTAATTTAATAAAAAAATTCCAAAGAGGTGCTGGCGACCCAAATTTAGCTTTTGTCTACATACGCACGTGAATATACGATTGCAAAACGGAGTTGATATACATGACGGTAAAATGATGTGCAAAATCTACGTGCATTGATACGTGTGTATTTTAATGAGATATTGGATGGAATACTAACAAATTGTAAATTTTGATCGAGGGTTTAGGATTTTTTATATGATGAAAATTTGTTTATGGTAAATGTTTGATGGCATGACACCCTAAGATTAACTCACTTGAGGTATTTTTGTCTCATACCAAACCTCACGATTTGTCTTTTGGTATAAAGGCGGGCACTTTCTCAAGAAGTCATTATCCTAATAGTGCTCTAACTTGGGCTCATTTAACTTTAGAGTTTCAAAGCAAAATTTACTATTACATCAAAAGGCGCCTTTCTGAGTCAATTCTCGTTTATGTGTGTGTGTGTGTGTGTGTATTTCAGAATTGCCATCCCCTTGGTGTACAGTTCAATTCATTCATATCCTATTCGCCATCCTAAAAGTCTATTGCAAGCCACTTTTTGTCCATGCCCTCTAACCCCAGTGACTACTCCCCATCCTCGTTGGATTAAGTCATTACAGAGGGGCACCAAAATTCAGCATTTTTAATAGTATTAAACCATCAAAAAATAATTTGGGACTCCACATTTGATCAGGCAAATTCCATTTTCACAATTTTCTTCTTTTAATCCTCTCTAAGAGTGAAAATAGGCTTGGCCGTTCATCCTCGCACGTTCTGTTGTTTCTCCGAAAGGTTCTTCCCAACAGCGTTTGAGAGACACAAAGGTACGGACAAGATAGAGAGCTTTTTTGGCCATTTTCTTCAATGTAGGTTCTCTATTCCCATGCATGGAAGCGTTTGAACTTACAAAGTTGTGAATAAGAGGATGTCGCTTTCTAGTCCCGACAGCCCTAAAATGCACGAGAAAGAAGGAGATCTTTAGAGAGTTATGGCCCGACACAAAAAATATAAACATTATGCTCGTTATCTACAAAGAAGAGTTTTTTTTTTTATCAAAAAAATTTATATTTATAGCTCCAAATGATACATAAGAAGTACATAAACTTTCATGATAAAGCAAATCGAAGCAAAGCAAAGGCTAGAACACTATAAAATAAAGCTACATCTAGAAAATAATGAGGATCAATAAAGCACTGGCAGAATTAAGTACACACTCGTTCCAAAAGAACGAATTTGTCAAGCAAAATAATTGATTGCCAATCACTAATTCTGTATCATCATCAATGATGTGCACATGCCAAAAATTCATATTCCAATAACTATGACATTGTCATTTGGTAGTGCATGCCTAGGTTCAACTTCCTCTATACCATCACCTGTACGGAGACAACCAAAATTGGTTGAATAAACATAGATCTAACCTTTGGAAGAATAAATCTTCCTAACTCAGCGAGATGCCAAAGCTCTTACAATCATCATTGAAATTGAAAACATTGGACCTACACACTGAGAGAGTACGAGAGTGTCAAATCTCCGAAAACATTATTAAACTCCCAAATTTAAATCAGGAGAGAAAAATTCCTAAATTTAGAACTAAATTTAAAGAGCTCAAACTCCCAAATTTAGAACTAGATTGGGAGGGCACAACTCCCATATCTAGATTGGGAGAGAAAAAAAGAGGAAAAATACATAAAAACTCAAAGAAAATCAAAATAGATGATGGGGAGGGTGAGACTAGCTCAAATCCTCTCATGGTTGAAAATTGAAGAAGAAAATGAAAAGATGAGTTTATAAAATGGAAAATTATGCATCTCCAACTGACAGAGATCGAAAAGATACCAAATTTTGTCGCGTTAGGAAAATCTCCCTCACTATAGCTGTATTAACAACCATGCTGTCCATGCCCCATCTCTCTTTGTCCCAATTCTCGTTTTTCATTTTTTCTTTAAATTTTAATTAAAAATGTTCCATCTTAAAACATTGTTTTCTCGTTCGATAGGTCAGAAATAAACAAACCAAAAGCAGGGGGAGCAATCCTGCTACATGCTCGCGAGCGACGCAAACACCAAGACCCCAAACAGGGTCATGAACTGCACAACACCAACAACTCAATTCCGACGCAAAGACCCAAATATATCGAGGGAAAATTTACTTTCAATAGCAGAGGAATCAAGGAAACGACCCTGCAAAGCCTTTTTGATCCTCTAAGAGTCACGTCAACACTAACAACATAGGAAGTGTCATTTAAACAACAATTCCTAGCATTCCAGATAAAGTAAAGGAAAGCAACGCAAGAAAGTATTAGAAACTCCAAATTAAAGGCTTAAATTTTTAAAATAATTGACAATGATCCTATAAAAATTTACATGATATCAGAGTTAAGTTTTATCCCCTTTCACATGTGTGTCCACCATACTGGCCAAATTTTTTGCATGCCACTCTAATCAAGTTGGCATGTGTTGAAATATCACAAATAGCTTGATAGTGCAGCTAATATTTTCTCCATTATATACATACGGTCTTCTCCAGTTATAAGCTCATTATTGTGAAATAATTTGAGAAATGTTTTGCGAAAAAATTCATTTGTGAAATATTATACATTTTTAGTTTGTTGAGGAATTGAAAAAAGCTATATGTACTCATTTGTGAATTTTGTTTATGAAATGTATTCTATTTCAAAAAGTTGTACATTTTTGTTAGTGAACTAAGTTTTAAGATGGATTATTAATTTGAATTGTGGGTTATTGAAGAATGATGTTAGTAAATTACGCTTATGTCGCTATGATTAGAACCCAATGAGAGTTTTGCGTATGCATACTAACCTTGCTAAGGGGGAACCTTGGTTGCTTTATGACAAGGAGTTGTGTCATAACAATGGTTGGATATTGAGCATGAGATTAATCAACAAAATAGAATTTGTTAATTTAAATGAGTTTTAGATATAATTCATTTTGGTATTGTATGTATATTATGTACTAGATATAAAAATAATAAGTTTTTGATATTGTTTTTTAAATATGCACAATGGATAGTCGATCTACTTAGAAGATACTACTTATTAGGCTACGGTTGCTCACTCCATTCGTTCTAAATCTTTTTCAAAATTTTCAGCTAGTAGCAAATAGGATGAGAGCATTATCAATGGGGACTGTGGATATTGTGGGGTATGAGTTATGTATGTCAGATGATATATGTTGGGTTTAATTGAGTTTGGAGATATATATATCCTCTTTGATGGATTGTAGAAACCCAATTCAGTAACCAACTCCCTATCTTATTAGATAAATGGATGTATGTATATTTTGATAGCGGGTTTATGATTTGTTTAGGCAGGGTCCTATGGGTAAAAAAACGGCCATATCATTCCCTTTTTAGTAGGGATTAAGGTGTGATAATTGTAACCATGATGAGTCCTCACAGCTTGTAAAAGTGACTTCAAATTCATCAGGTATGGAGATAGATGAAACTGATGTCCAAGTTGAGTAATTCACATAATAATTTAAAGAGAACACCACAAGTGTCATAACAATTATGCTCGCTTGAGTGACGTAACATTTTTTTCAACTACTTGAGTACCATAATTTCAAAAAAGCAATCACTTGAGTATCATAACTTTCAATTGATTACTTTAGTCTCAAAACTTTTTAAAAATGTTCACTAAGTGTTGAACGTCTTTAAAAAGTTATGGCATTCAACTAATCAACTGAAAATTCATATAGCACTCAAGAGATTGGATAAAAAAGTTATGACACTCAAGTGAGCAATATACAAAAAGTTACGGCACTTATAGTGTCCTTTTTTCTATAATTCACTTGCCAAACATTGTTGTGAACTTTGTGGTTTTCACTTCTTTTCTTACTTGTATCTTACTGATAATTGATGCAGCAAAATCGCCAATTTGCTTCTCGCCAGCATGTCTCCCACGTATATTCTCGGTACCCCACCAAAGGCTTCGTTCGCCACCTGCCCATAGATACGTGAAGAACGCGACGTGTATTATATACTGCATAGATTTGCACAAAAGAAAAATCAGGAAAAACGAAGACAGAAATGTCCGTCCATAAGCAAATTGGTTGTCGAGCCTTACATTCCATTGGTCTGGATTTAAGCACATTGGGTGGTGGTCCGAGTTCATATGAAGGCATCTAATTCAAAGAATCACCTTCCAGCCCTTAGACGTCCTACAACCAGCAGAAATTCAGGAATTTGTTACTATAAATCTAATCCAAAGAATCACCTTCCAGGTACTGAAATCGTCTGATCAATACGATTCCCTCCCAATTCACCAGTTAAAATGGCCTCAGAGACAACCATCTATAACAAATTATAGTCCCATACCTTTATAATCGACATCCTTTATTACTAATCTGAGTATGAAAGCGACTACTGGTGATCCTTATTATTTCCTCCACCACCTGTATTATGTTTCTATTTGTCAGCTTCAGAAATTTTTGGATCGTTTTTTAAATAGTTATCTGAACACCCATCTCATCCTTCTAAGGAACTCCCCCTTCTAGTTCTGGCTAATGGCCATCAGTTTGAGTCTGAGAATAACATATTGCAGATGAAACAGTGGTTAAGGTTTTGATGATAAGGCTTTACCAAGTCGGATGATTTTTGAACCAGGAGTTTCTTTAGAGCATCAGGGTGAATTGGAAATACAGTAAACGACCCCCATCGATTTGCCTTTCCTTGAACCACCACTAGAGAATTTGCGCCCACAAGATCGACATTTGACCATTCCGGGACGAATTTGTCATCAGCTCCGAACACAAACTTGTTCACTGTTGGGAAGCATGCTATAAAGGAAGGCGTTACGAAGAGGTGAGCCCTGCGCATTCCTATTCCATCACCATACCTGAAACATGTATAGAGACATTAGTAGAAACCTGAGACAATCATTACTCCATCACTTGGTTTAATTTTTGTCACAGTTTCAAATGTGATGCAACATAAATTCAGGTCACAAGTTTTCAGTCTAAAATTCAATGTCGAATGGTGACCATACTTCTGTCTTTTAGAGTTTATGAACTCGTTCAGGCGGCAGAGAATCTTGAAGTGCCAGAGGAAGGTGAAGATTTCCCCTACGAAGGGAGTGCCCATGCTTCCTGGCGGCAACTACACACCAGCATCGAAAATTCTTCGCTCGACGGGTGATACATATCGAATCTCATTCCACCGCCGCAGCAACCAACCTAGAAGTGGGATGAGCCCGAGAATCCGACCTAACCACGCTCTCATCGGGTACTCTCCATCAATCAGAATTGTTCTTACTTTCTGTTGCTTGAAAACTTGCTCCCTTTTTTAATTCCTATTAAACACATGTAACTTGCCTCAGATAAACACATAATTCGAAATGATTTTCTATAGCTTTTTTCCTTTTTTAAATGTTCTTGACCAATTCATATTCTCTAGGTCAAATTAAATTAGGCCTGTGCCAGTAGACCTATTCAAGGGTATAACCTACCGCATAGTCCAATGGCCCGAAAAGCATTTTTCGGAAAGAGGGTTGGACAATATTTTTGTAATTATAAGCCCAGTCTAGTAGCTTAGCCCGAAAAATTGTTCGTAGTACTTTCTGTGACGGGCGCGCTTAGGAATAATATAGGCAGGCCTGATAAGGTTTGGGCTTGACCAATGACCACCCATCTCTGCTTTGCCACTATCCTCAAATTTTACTCTCGGTTAGCTTTCAATTTAATTTCGACATTAATTGTCTTAAGTGATGGCAATTGAGAACGGGACGGATCCAATGTGGATTGTTACTACATGAGACCTTCTAGAAAACAACATTTTTTTGGCTGAAATGACATCATTTTTAGCTAGCTTAATCAAGAGTTACAATGCCATCTGATCAGACATGGCTAAAATTAGGCAAAATCAAGTATTTTAAGTAGAATAGGAATGACTTTGCTAGCGCGTCGCCATGCTACGACTCGAAGTACAGTTCACAGCAGAAGAGGACAAAGTGTCGATGGATAGTAAATTTGGGATAATGGTACCACTTTGAGGGTTTCTATGCATCGAAAAACTATTTTAGGTTAATTTGTCCAAATAAATACCATATTAGGATTTCCTATGTAATTAGCCCTCACGAAAAATTATGCATCAGCCATTATATTCTGTTTAATTATGTACTTTTTAGAGGACAGATGGATACGAATAATCAAATACTGGAATATGTATACTTCACATATATAGGCCACCTTCACGTTAGGCAAGGCCTATTATGGCCCAAACGTAATAAGTTGGGCCCAACTCAATTCCGTACTTAAAAAGTGCAGAATTTGGTCTACTTTCACAAAATATTAATTCACTAGTTGACGTACAAAACGATTGAGATTACAATGGCTGAAGACAGTATTAATTGGAAAACAGTCCTTTTCGAAAAATGGACACGTCGAACAATTTAGCTTGCATGTCTAAATATAAGCCAAACTCCAATCCGCCCAATTGTGTAGTTCGGCTTGATGCTTCGTTTTCTTCTGGAAGTTAGCTTGGTTTCATTTGAGAACACGTCAAAATTTACGTTTCGTCTTCTCATGCATTGGAAGCTTGTGGGTATCCAAAATCAAATTGTCAACACCCTTCATCCAACAGTCGACAGATTCCACGCACGTGCCAGAGATAGAGAGAGAGAGATTGCGACGTCCTTTGAATACACGTCCCGAGTCCCGACCTGAATAAAATACATTAAATGATCGGTTTGATTCGTATCCATCTTGCTGTCATCTCGCTTTCAGATGATCAAGCATGACAGATGATGGGTCCTTACATCGTGTTGACTATGAATTTCATTATGAGACACTATTATTGAGACTGGGATGAATGTGAAGTGGGCACGACAAGACATGCCATTGCACAACAATCACTATGTTGGCTCAAGCAGGATTTTTTCTCAATGAGAACAAACAAGTTATTAACTTTGATTATCAATGGAACAAGTGGACATACTAGCAGAACTAGTCGCCAAATTGTGATTTGGCTTTTTGTCGGAAGTCAAAAAACAGAACTCTGGTCGTTTCCACTGTTTTTCTCCTTTTCACATGCATGGTTAGAAATTCTTGGGGTAATCAATTTTTGAATAGTCAGGTTCTCATCCACGAATCAAAAACTAGATCAATGGGACTGGTCCCCCATTCTTTGGAACTAGGAACTTGATCATCTGATCTTACCACCGAACCGGACTAGACCTATCGATCCGATCCGGTTTCCGGGTGCTATTCATGTGTTTGTTGTCATTTACATGCTAAGCAAACTAATTTTTGGTGTTAACATATATAAATTCTATAAAAGATCGATGTTGCCCATAAGTCTTCTCATGGCGCGTCTTATTATAAAAATCAACACGAACTGCCGATCAGATTGGGAATTGACAAATGTCACTTTCTTGGAATATGGATCAACCAATCCTAGTTCATTAATTGCCTGAAGCATGTTTTTGTGATATTAAAGATGTCTAAGGTTGCATTTCGTAGGTTAGACGCAGACCAAATCCTAATTTTTTAATTGCTTGAAGAATGTCATGTTTTTTGTGATATTAAAGTTATCTTAGGATGCATTTGTCGGATAGACGTAAACCGGAATAGAGTATTATAAAAATTGAAGCGGACATGAATAAGGATCGAGGTCAGTTTTAAGTAAGAAGCGGATGAGTATTCCCATTCTCATGTTCGTCACGTAATTGGTCTCTAGTACAAGTTCTACACGACTAGAAGTGCCCCCCTTTTTCTATGGTTTAGTCTTGGATTTCCTTCTCCGGACAATTATTTTCGAGGAATCTGTATATTAAGCATAACAACGAGAGCCAATTTCTAGCAGGGAAAGCTGACCCTCTACTCTAGTTACAGCACAAGTTGATCCGACGAGGGATGAGAGATGGGATGATGAGTCGACGAATATTATATGTATATACGTCCTTCGTTAAGGCAAGTAGACTCGGTCAATAGTGACAGCTCAATGACTTCGAAGTGTAAAATTCATTGAAAAAGAAAAACTGTCCAATCAGGAAGGAGAGATTGAATTCGTGGGAACCACAAGAAGAATGCCGACAAAACTGAATGGCATTTAAATTGCTTTGCTTTGCGTTTTAACATCCACGAAAGATGGAGGACAGGAGGAGTACTTCTATGGACAAAACCATGGAGAAGAAGAAGGATGGTGTTTCGACCGAGGAGATTCGCTATGGGGGCATAAAAGCCATGCCCTTTGTGATAGGTAAGAGTGACTACAAAGCGCGGTTTACTACAAAGCGCGGTTTTCTTCTGTATATGTCTACGTCTTCTCTAAATTACAAAGGAAATGAAAAATGACACGAGCGTGCAAAAAATGCAGGAAACGAGACATTTGAGAAGCTCGGGACGATCGGCACCTCCTCCAACCTTCTGGTCTATCTCACCACTGTCTTCAACATGAAGAGCATCACGGCTACTAATATCGTTAACATCTTCAATGGGACCATCAATTTCGCCACCTTGATCGGGGCTTTCCTCTGCGACACATACTTCGGGCGTTACAAGACACTAGGATTCGCTTCAGTGTCCTCGTTTCTGGTACTTGCATTTAGCATTTCATCGTTGCATGGTTCACTTGTATATGTTCCAAGCAGGAAAGTGTGCAAGTGTAACTAGGATCTATTTAACATTCCATTTCATGTTCCAGGGGATGCTTGTACTTACTCTCACAGCAGCCATAGCGATGATGCATCCTCCTCATTGCGAGACAGAGGAGAGCAACTCGTGCCATGGACCGACGTTTGGGCAAATGGCGTTTCTGCTCAGCGGGTTTGGACTGCTTGTGATTGGAGGTGGCGGGATTAGACCTTGTAACCTGGCATTCGGTGCTGACCAGTTCAATCCTAATACGGAATCTGGGAAGAGGGGAATTAGTAGCTTCTTCAATTGGTACTATTTCACCTTCACTTTTGCCATGATGGTATCTGTGACAATCATCGTCTATGTGCAAGCCGATGTGAGTTGGGCTTGGGGATTGGCCATTCCCACGTTCCTCATGTTCTTGTCATGCGCTCTCTTCTTCGTGGGAACGAAAATATACGTAAAAGTTAAACCGGATGGTAGTCCGCTGGCAAGTACGTCACGGGTGATAGTGGCAGCAATAAAGAAGAGGAAGTTGAAGTTACCGGACCAGCCAGGTCTCTCCTTGTATGACCATGTTCCGAGCAGTACTATCAACTCCAAGCTCCCTCACACCGATCAATTCAGGTATTTTGCTGGTGCTTTCTCATCTTGTCTTTCATTTTCAAGAGTTTCCGTGTTGAGCAGCATCAGAAACTGTCTGCAAAGTGCTTTATCTGATGAACTTCCAGAGAGAACAGTAACGATTAAAAAATTAATGGTAGTTAGATAGTATAAGACAACTCGGTCTATAATTTTATTTTATTTTTAAATATTTCTGATGATATAGCTGTAAGCTGTCCTCATTATTGGCGTAACAAATCAAGCCTTTGTCTTGTCTTTGCATCAAAAATCTCTGGTTGCATGTTCCCCCAAAAAAGCAACTTTCAAGAAACGACAAGCATGACTGCACCTTAAAATTTCATCACCTAAAAGCAAATTCTAGCCATCAAAATGATATGTCTTGTCCTATCAACGTGCAATGTTTCATACTCCCTAAAATTAGTTGCAGCGAGTTATATCTGATCTCCTTGCACTAAACAGTTTGTGATTATGAGTGATATGTGAACATGATTTTGGGCATTGTGGAACCAATCTTCCCCCAGAGGATAAAAAGCGGACACTTTTTTAATCGCAAAAGTTGTAGGAACACATATATTGGCACTAGGGAAAAGCAACTTGAGAAAACCATTTAAATGAAAGATGGGTTTTCTAACAGGTTTTGGTCCACAAGAACACCAGAATCAGACAGCTAACAATGTTCTTAACATTTAACTTAGTCGCTGATAATTTCAGATTCATCGACAAAGCCGCAATCATCACTCCACAAGACCAAATTAACCGTGATGGATCAGCAGCCAATCCATGGAGACTCTGCAGCATTCAGCAGGTCGAAGAAGTGAAGTGTTTGATAAGAGTCGTACCCATTTGGATCTCTGCCATGATCTACTACATAGCCCTAGTCCAACAGCAAACCTACGTAGTCTTCCAAGCCCTTCAATCTGATCGACGCCTCGGGAGCTTGAACTTCAAGATTCCAGCTGCCACTTACATTATATTCTCGATGATCGCACTCACTATCTGGATTCCTATCTACGACAGAATGATCATCCCACAGCTAAGGAAGTTGACAGGAAAAGAAGGCGGGATCACACTTCTCCAGAAGATGGGAATCGGCATGTTCCTCGCCGTGATCACAATGATTATATCAGCCATTGTCGAGAACAAAAGGAAAACTCTGGGACTGACTGAGCCCATTGGGGTCGACCCAAGGAGAGGTGCCATTTCTTCTATGTCAGGATTATGGTTGGTGCCTCAGCTGGTGATGGGAGGATTGTCTGAAGCATTTACACTCATCGGTCAAATCGAATTTTACTATAAGCAATTCCCGGAAAACATGAGAAGCATTGGCGGGTCGCTCTCTTTTGTGGGGATGGCAATGTCGAGTTACTTGAGTAGCTTGCTGATATCCATCGTTCACCAGGTCACAAAAGGAGGAGTCGCAGATGGTGACTGGTTGCCTGAAGATCTTAACAAGGGAAAGTTGGACTATTTTTATTATCTGGTTGGTGTATTGCAGGCATTGAACTTAGGTTACTTCATAGCATGTGCTACGTGGTATAAGTACAAAGGAAGCAACATTAGCGCTAGTGTTGAAGTCGATACGGAGGAAATCAACTCAGAAAAAGTACTTGTTTGAAGCTTCACGCCATTTGGACACCATTAAGAACATCAAAAGGCTATAATTCCCAGTCCAGTGTCTAAGTAAATGAAATCTAGTGAGGCTTGTCTGGAGCAACGATTGCAAGAGGGCACGACCACGGATCAGATTGAAAGATAACATGCCCACCTCATAGCATCTTGTTCGTGCCTCAATCTTTCATCAGTTTTCTCCAATATTTTTCACCTAATATCTATGTGCTTGTCCATGATGTATTTGACTGATGGAATTGTGGAGTCTAATGGAGAAAAGTAATATCAAACCGCAAAGCTCCTAATGTTAATGGCATACATGTAACTTTCATGTTAAAGCAAAGAATAGAGTTTCTTACCATAACTAATGTCATACATATAATTTCTAGGATAACTATATATGCCCTAAACTCGTATTATATATTGAAGCAATATCTTTTGTAATGTAACCTGAAACTTATAACTTTGATATTTATACTGATGTAAAGAGATTGTTTAGTGCGGTATTTTGGTTTTTCCTTTTCTAATTGCCACACCTCGATTCCAACTAGAAAAAGGGGATCAGATGGTTGTCCTCTTACCCGAAGGATGCAGCCTAAAACAAAACCAGTGTAAACTCACTATAAAAATATATATATACATCCATGTATCTAATAAGATGGGGAGTTAATTACATGATCGGAAGTTTTTAAAATCCATCAAAGAGAATATATATATATTTAAACTTAATTAAACCCAACAAATGTCATTTCAGACATGCATCAAGATATCTCAACTCATACATAAAATTCAACTACCAAAGTTCCCCATCCTACCAGTCATTAGCTAAAGGACCTAAAAAATATTAGAATGAAAGCGAAGAGCAACCATAGCTCAGTGAGTAATGAATATCTCTTCTAAGAAATTCGAGCACCCACAATGCATGATAAGAAGGCAATACCAAAACTCAATAATCTCAAATCTAGTAGATAATATATACACAATATCGAGACAAATTATGACCATTCAACGAAGCCTTTTATGTATTGGAAATACTCATTTAAATTACAATATCAAACCAAACATTAATGGTTCGATTCATTGACCAATCTTATCAAAATATATATCAATGGTCTATTTCATTTATCAATCTCATACCACACATCAATGGTCTCTTTCATTGATCTATCTCTGTCAAATCGCACATCAATAGTCCATTCACTAAACCAATCTATTGCTATTGAACCATGATCAAGACAATATGCCTAGTGATAATGTGACTAAGATTCCTTATCGGTAAGATCTCCATCTATCATCAGCTAGTAATTTAGCCTAGAAGGACATCTTTAAACCAATATGCATACCCATAAACCCCTAAGCAACTTTGCGGTCATATTTAGCATCAAACCATCATCCTTCAATAAACCACAATACCAAATCCAAAGCCATCTCATAATTAGAATATATTTTACAATCCAAAACATATATTCTTTTGCAACTCCATTCATCAAGCAAAATACATTTCATAAGAGATTTCTCAAACCCTTTCGGAATTCATTCTATAAACCACATTCACAAATAAATCTGCATAACATCTCGGAATGTTTTTCATAAAATGTTTCTTAAAATGTCTTTCGTAAAACATTTCTCAAACCATTTACAAATAATTGAAAAGTAGTAAATACTTAATCCATATTTTTATGCAATAAACATGCTCTTTCATAACTCATAATATATCAAATTTCTACAACTTTCAAGTTATGAGTTTAGAAATCCATAAAAGAGATAGCACCACTCACTAGGGAACGCCTCCAACCAAACAACAAAGATTACTCGAACTGTCGAACTCGTAATCCTATCAAAAAAGCGAGAAATAACATCAAAGTCAAGTAAAACGCTACCTCGCCTACGAATTGGCTATACAAAGCTTACTCGCTAATAAAACAACTCTCACACGCTAACAAAACTCTCGTCCGAAGCTGATATCCAAAGCTATTCGCAATGCAAACCTTGAGCATAAAATTTTGAATTTCACTTCGACTAAATCATTACTTTAAATTGACTCTTGTCAAATTCCACGGTTCCACAATACTCTAATATACCATTGCCATGAAATCCATCAGCTTAACAACTCAAGAATCATGCCTCACTGTTCAAATTTTACAAAATTTCGAAATTATTCCTTAATTTTGAAAACTATTCTGATTAGACAAACAAATGGCTTGAATCCTTATAGGACGCTGCAAATTGAAGTAAATCTAGCTTGACGAGGTATCCGTGACATGTATGCACAAAATCCCTACTTTCCTTGTTCTTTCTTCTTTCCTCCTTCTTTCATTGTTTCTTGTTTTCTTTCCTTTCCTCTCTTTCTTGCGTGCTCTGCGTGCTCACTTTTTTCCATTTTGACTGACTTTTCCTTTCATTTTGACCAGTCAAAAGGGGAAAAAGTGAGCACGCAAAGCACGCAAGAAGCTTTCTTTTCTCTCTTTTTTTAAACTTCAACCCTACTTTGACCAAGTCAAAAAGGGGAAAAAGAAAAAGAAAGCAGTAGTACACTAATTTAACAAGGTTTTCACACTTAAAAGTCACTTGTCTTCTTCTATACTTTTTCTTTTTAAATTGGAAAAAGCCACGAAAAAACCCTGAACTTTGCCCAAAGTGACACATTTACCCAAAAAAAAAAATTTGTGACGTGAAAAACCCCAAACTTTTTCTAACCGTGACACATTTACCCCCATCAAGGGCATTTTTGTCTTTTTATTCTATTTTTTCCTTTTTCTTTTTTTTTTTTTTTTCTTCTTCTTCCCCCCCGGCTCGGCGAGGGCACCCTCACCCGACACGGAGGGCACCCTCGCCAAATGTTCGGCGAGGGTCGTCCTCGCCGGACATAGAGTGAGGGCCGCCCGACGCAAGCGAGTCGGCCCTCACCGGCGATGGCGAGGACGGCCCTCGCCAGATCTGGCGAGGGCAAGGACACCCTCGCCCGACGCAAGCGAGGGTGACCCTCGCCCGACACCAGCTTCCCTCCGCTGGCTGGTCGGCGGAGGGAAGAGAGAAGAAAAAAAAAAAAAAAAATTTAAAAAAAAAAAGAAAAGACCAAAATGCCCTATAATTTTGGGGTAAATGTGTTATATAACAAAAGTTCAGGGTTTTTTGTGTCACAAAAAAAAAAGTTTGGGGTAAATGTGTCACGGTTGGCAAAGTTAGGGTTTTTCACGTCACAAAAAAAAGTTTAGGGTAAATGTGTCACTTTGGGCAAAGTTCAGGGTTTTTCGTGGCTTTTTCCCTTTTAAATTTGTGTTTCTAATACTTGGTATAGGTTGGCAAGATAATGGGACCCACGAATATAAACAATGTAAAGATGAAGATCAATCAGGTATATGACAAGAACTTTGGTTCCTAGAATATACAAATCAAGGACCTATTGTATCAGAAGACTTACATCGGCCTTTGTTGAGAAATAAACTAGATTCAATCAAGCAATGAGAGTGGGAATTGTTAGATCAACAAGCTCTGTATGTGATTCATCTCACATTATCATGGAACATTGCCTTAAACATTGCCAATGAGAAGAACATGCAAATTTGATGAGAGCATTATCCTACATGCACAAGAAGCCTTCCGCATCAAGCAATGTATATTTGATGCGTCATCTTTTCAATAAAAAAGATGAACAAAGGTTTCTATGATAAATCTCATCGATGAATTCAATGTGATCACAAGGTAAAAGCTTTAATTTTGTTATTTTTTTCTACCTGAAAGTTATAGTACAACTATGACTGTAGTGAGCTATTAATCTAGTTTAAACAAAAAAATGAAGCTTCAAGAAATTCAAGATTTGATTCTTAGCAAGAAAATTTGCAAAAGAGAGCTGAGTGAATTTTCAGGTGCTACCTTAAGTATTTAAGACAGAGGGAGAAGCAATCAATGAAGGTGAAACTAATCCCATGGAAGATCAATGTCCAAAGGGAGAAGTAAATCAAGATCTCGTGGTGAACTAAGTTGCTGGAATTGCAAAATGATATGCCATATGAGACGAGATTATGGAGTCCCAATGCAGAAAATTCAGTATGGAGATCAAAATAAAGAGAAAGAGAAATTTATGAATGCAACTCTTGAAGAGACGCTTGACAATGATGCTATAATTTTGAGCACTGACAATTTGATTGAGCCTTGGATTCTAGACTAAGGTGCGTCATTTCACTCAACTTTGTGCAAAGAATTAATGCATGGGAGTTGGCCCACATATGAACATTTCTGCTTGCCCAAAATTCTAAAAATAAAAAATAAACTTGATGCAAAAGCTAAAAAATTTTTTTTTCATTAGGGGGGTGAACAATATAGAAAAATAAGATGTTACATTCAATGAAAATATGTTGTACAAGGATAGATAAATGATAAGGTCTAGTGTGAAGGAATAATGGGTAAAGACTAGAGAGATTGAATTAGAGGGGTTTTTAAGAGTGTTATGATTAAAAATCTTAAATTTATTGCTATAGACTCTAATGAAAAAAATTAGATGGATCACATACACTTGAACCAAATTTAAGAAGATCTAATTAAACATCTAAACCTATATAGAGATATTTTCTGTCATTGCATTATTTGATTTTGACTGATGCTAGTGAACCATGAAATTTTTTGGAAGTAGTGTAAGTTAAAGATTCTGTTGGGTGGGAGTTAGTAATATGAGATGAGTTGGATCCGCTCGAGAAAGAAGAGCTTGGGTGTTCACTATCAAATAGGAAGAAGGCATGGGTAAATCAAGTTAAAGAAGAACTTGATGACAGTAAGAGGTATAAAGTACGGTTACTAGTAAAGGCTTTTTAGCAAAAAGAAAGAAACTGACTACATAGATTTTCTCTCTCATTGTCACATTAACTATTATCAAGTTAGTGTTGAGTGTTGTCATTGAGAGTAGTCAGAAGCAAAGATTTCATTCCACCATGATAACTTAGAGGGAGGTATTTATATGGTACAACTAGAAGGTTTCTAGGTTCCTAGAAAAGAAAATTATGTTTGTAAGTTGGGAAAAAGTCTATATGGCTTGAAACAAGCTTCTAGGCGGTGGTATAAGAAATTAGACATCTTTGTGTATGATACGATGTTCACTAAAAGTGAATGGATCACTGTTTTTACTTCAAGAAATGTAATGACTACTATATTATCTTATTGTTATATGTCGATGACATGCTTATTGTAGGATCTAGTATAAGTAAGACCAACATACTAAAGCAACAATTGTGAAAAGAGTTTGAGATGAAAGGCTTGAGAGTAGTGAATTGGATCATGGGATGAAGATCACACAAGATAGATTTAGAGGAATTCTAAAATTATCTCAAGAAAAGTACGCAATAAAAGTGTTGCAGATTTAGAGTTGAAAATGCAGAACTAGGAAGTACTCCTTGAAAAGTCACTTCAAGCCAAAGAAAAATGAAGAGCGGAAATATATGACTAAGGTGCCTTTTGTGTCATCTAGTTAGCAGTTTGGTGTACGATGTAGTGTGTACTATATAAGACATAACTCACACAATGGGAGTTATGAGCAAATATATGGCTAATCCAAGAACAAAGTATTAGGAAGATGTAAAGTGGCTATTAAGATATCTAAAAGGCACTTTGGCTATATTACTATGTTTTATGAAAAAATGTGTAACTTTATAAGACTTTGTGGATGCAAATCTTGGTGGTGGCTTGGACAATAGGAATAGCACCTTGGGTTTTGTTTTTACCTGTAGTTGGCATTGCAATCAACTGGATGTCTAGACTTAAAAAATGTATGTCTCTCTCAACCTCCAAAGCATAGTAAGTTGACATATCTAAAGTTGGTAGTGTGATGATTTACTCAAAAATTTTGCTAAATGAGATAGGTAAAGAGCATGATAGCAATGTTTTTCTCAATGATAGTCAGTGTGTTATTCGTCTTGCAAGGAATCCAATAATTCATTCAAGAACAAAGCAAATTGTGTTAAACTATCATCATATTTGTCAATCGACAAATGATGGAATATTGTCATTAAAGAAGATTCTAGGTGTGGAACATCCAACAAATATGTTAACAAAGGTTCTTACCATGAAGAAACTAAGGTTATGCATTGCCTCAATTGGCCTCCATGGTTAATGATGGGCTAGTCACCGCACTAGGACAAGTTGGGTTATAAAGATGAGTGAAGATTATGAAAGACTATTGATATTTTGAAGATTAGCCTCTAATGGGAGATTGATGGAGTCGTAAAGTCTAACAGAGAGAACTAATATTAAAGCTCATAACTTTTACTGTTATTGGGAAAAATTTAATTTTCACATTATAGTGAAGAATAGAGCTTTTTACTACTATTAATAGCATACATGTAATTTTCATTATAACTATGTATACCCTAAAGTCTTGTTATATATTATGGCAATATTTTGGTAGCTGTAATTCTCATACTCATACTCATGATGAAGAGATTACCTAGTTTTCACTTTTTGATTTTGAAAAAGGTTTTCGACAAAAATTCGCAATCTCCTTCTATATTTTTCCTCTTCAAAGATTCATGTTCTTAACATTTGATCAAGTTACTAAAAGTAGTTGATTAGAGATTGCAAGTTCCTTTCTCACCTAATTTAAATAAGAAGAGAATTTACGATGATAAAAGTCACCCACCATTATCTTCATCACAATGTGCACGTCAACTTAGACATGTACATGTATAAAAAATTTCAAGCCTCCAATCTTAAGAAACATTCAACTGAAAACCGGTTGGAAGAGAATAAAATTGGTGCCACCATAATTATCGGCATTAAACAGGGTAATCTAAACAATTAGCTGAGCACAAAGAAACTTCTTGGAAAGGAAAATAAAGAAGTAGGTCTTCAATCAACAGATTCTAGAACTTGACTAAGCTTTTAAGTGAAAAAAGAGAGAAGCTTTCGAACCATAAGATAATCAGTCCAGACCAGTGCTTCACGGACAAAACAAGGCACTCTCTTTTCGTGTACACACGTTAGATTCCATGTCGCGTCTGCCTTTTTCTCCTCGGGTACATGACAGTAAGCACAAAGTGAGAGAGTCCACAGATTGTCCTTTCATGAGAAAAACATGTTGCGGAGTAAAACCATTTGGTTGGACTGTTGGTTGGATTGCATCAACGTCGACATCGGTTTTCAAAGTAGGACCCGAGCGACCTATTGACTGGAATAATGAGATTTTTAGACTTTTGCGGCAGCTTCCTGGTATTGATGCTATAATATTAAATCCAGCGCACCTTCACCACCCGCATGATGATTTAATTGTTTTTTTATTTTTTGGGTCCTTTTGTACTACCCACTGGGGACGTTTCAAACACTCGTGGAGGAAAATGTTGTCTGCCGAAATGGGATCTTATGTCAGCAATGACGACCGGTGGGGTCCACCAAAAGCTACTGAACACATTCAAAATTTTTCAGATTCAAACCTACTATGAGTAACTCCTGTTGTAGGGGCCATACTTTATTGTTGACGTTTGGACAAAACCAATCGCAAGAAGACATGCCTCGCAAGATTCTACGGTGATAGAATCCTCCAAAACCGAGCTTGCTTTCATAAATATTTTTCACACGAGAGAGAGAGGGAGACGGCATTGGTTCTCCCAATCAAGACTCGAGGGAGTGGAAGAAAATTTCGGTAGCTGGGCTTTAGGAAGTGGCATGAAAATTTACTCCCACTTATTAAAAGAATTCTCCCGTTCACATTGACTATTTGGTCAATTATCCGACGCTACAAAGCCCAGAGGGACAGGGAGACAGTAGGAACATCCAACAAAGAATGGAGGACGAGAGGAAGAATGAGAGTGCACCGGCCATCCACCCCACCAATGGAGAAGCCACAGAGAGAGAGCACAAGCTTGTCAATGGCAGCGCCAAAGAAATGGAGGTGGAGGAAAAAGCTGTCACAAGTGAAGAAACCATCAACTACAGAGGATGGAAGGCCATGCCCTTCATCATAGGTGACCACAAAGTCTCTTCTTGTTCAGACCCGCGAGAGAAAGTTTCTCCTCGTAAGCCGTAATTTAATATTTTCCATGGGGAAAAATCTGAAAAAACTTCCCAGGAAATGAGACTTTTGAGAAGCTGGGAGCAATCGGGACCTTGGCTAACCTCGTGATCTACCTCACCACTGTGTTCAACCTGAAGAACATCACAGCCGCAAACACCGTCAACATCTTCAGCGGCACCACCAATTTGTCCACCTTGATCGGTGCTTTTTTCTGTGACACGTACTTTGGCCGCTTCAAGACCCTTGCGTTCTGTACAGTCGCTTCTTATCTGGTAATTTATTTCTTCTTCTTCTTGATCTCTCTCATGTTGAATCCATGTTGAAAACACTGATAATGGGGCTACAAGCAATTATTTAGTGCAGAGCAGACACTTTATGTCGGAACTATGCACAGATTGGGCATGCTTGAATTTTCAATTTCCATTGCCATAGGGCATGTTGTTTCTGATTTGATTCACTCTCAATAGGCAGCAGCAACTACTATATGGTTCGTGGTACTAGATTTAGGGTTTTCGTTTAAGCGAGTTGCTGTCCGAATGCAGCTGATTTACTGCCTTGTTAAATTAGGGCTTGCAAGTGATACAACTAACGGCAGCATTAAAGAATCTGCATCCGCCGGAATGTGGCAACAACACCACATGCGTTGGACCAACAGCCGGCCAGATGGCCTTCCTATATACCGGGTTCGGGCTGCTGATTTGTGGGGCAGCCGGCATCCGCCCCTGCAATTTCGCATTTGGAGCCGACCAATTCAATCCCAAGACCGAATCAGGGAAGAGAGGGATCAACAGCTTCTTCAATTGGTACTTCTTCACCTTCACTTTCGCGCAGATGGTCTCATTGACGCTTATCGTGTACGTGCAATCGAACGTGAGCTGGGCGATCGGGCTATTGATCCCAGCAATTCTGATGCTTGTATCATGTGCAATCTTCTTCATGGGTTCGAAGATATATGTGAAAGTAAAAGCTCAAGGTAGTCCACTAACAAGTGTGGCGCAGGTCATCGTTGTGGCCATAAAGAAATGCCGACTTCCAACGCCCGTGCAACCCTGGGACTCTCTTCATAATTATACTCCTCCGAAAACTATCAACTCCAAGCTTCCTTACACAGATCAATTCAGGTACTGAAAATGAGCTGCATTGACATGTGCTGAATCTACGATCGTTTTCAGAGACGAAGCTTAATTAGTTCTTTTGTCATCAGGTGCCTCGACAAAGCAGCAATCGTGACAGCTGAAGACAAAAAAAAGCCAGATGGATCATCGGTTGATCCATGGAGACTCTGCAGCTTGCAGCAAGTGGAGGAAGTGAAATGTATTATAAGAGTGATGCCAATTTGGGTAGCGGGTGTGTTCTATTACCTTGTCATCGTCCAACAAAACACCTATGGAGTCTTCCAGGCCACTCAAATGGACAGACACCTCGGGAACGCCACCTTCAAGATCCCAGCCGCATCGTATGTTGTCTTCCTGATGTTGAGCATGACAATCTTCATACCCATCTACGACCGACTGATCGTCCCATTCCTCCGGAGGCTTACTGGGAAAGAAGGCGGCATCACAGTCCTCCAGAGACTGGGCATCGGCTTGTTTTTTGGCGTGCTAACCATGCTGGTGTCTGCCATAGTGGAAGAGCGCCGAAGATCAATAGCTCTGACGAAGCCCACTCTTGGAGAAGTTCCAAGACGAGGCGCGATTTCATCAATGTCAGCCTTGTGGTTAATCCCTCAGTTCACACTTGCAGGCCTCACCGAAGCATGCGCATCGATCGGCCTTCTTGAATTTTACTACAAGCAGTTCCCCGAGAACATGAGGAGCATTGCAGGTTCTCTGTACTATTGCGGCATGGCAGGCTCGAGTTACTTGAGCAGTCTACTCATATCGATTGTCCACAAGAAAACAACAGGAGCGGAAGGCGGGAACTGGTTGCCAGAGGATCTGAATAAAGGAAAATTGGACTATTACTATTTCCTGATTGCTGCCTTGGAGTTTCTGACCCTGGTGTACTTTCTAGTATGTGCAAGGTGGTACAAGTATAAAGTAACAGATGTTGTCACCCCTGAAGCGGACATAGAAATGAAGCAAAATGAGCAGAATCATGTTTGAATGTTAGTGTCAGAGGATCAGATCATCACATTCATCTCATTGAAAACTAGGCTTCATAGAGATTTTACTAGCAAGTTGGTCTGAGATATGAAGAATTCCAATAATGCTTTAGATACTAGAAACCTATTTATGCAGTGCCTTTGGTTTGTGCGCGCAGCCATTATGAATTTGAATTGTTTACAGAATAATTTAGCCCAAACCAAAGAAGTTCACCCATTAAGCTAATTCCTACAAGATATTTGCCGAGTTTGTCGGATGATGGCAGATGATCATATATCAGGGAAAATTCTAAATAAGAGTCGAAAGTACTCTCATTTTCTCAAATAATGACCTAAAGTGAATTTTGTTTCAAATAAGCGTCTAAAATGATGAAATCATCTTAAATAAGAACTTAAAGTGGAGCTTATTTCAAATGAATGCCTGAAATAGGTATATTAGTTTCGCAAAAGGGCCTAACCCCTCTCAAACCAAAGGACTTTTTCGTCTTTTAATTTATTTTTTATGTTTATTTCTTTTTCTTACCTTTTTCTTTTGTCTTTTTTCTTTCTTCTTTTTCCCCTTTCCCTTCGTCGGCCATGACAAAGATTGCCAGACTCAAGTGAGGGCCACCCTCACCAGCGACCCTCGCCCGAGCTAGTGAGGGCAGCCCCCCACCGACGACGGGCAAGGGTGCTCCTCCCCAGATTGAGTGAGGGCAACCCTCGCCCTCTTTGGCATCGGGTGATGGGCCCTCACTGGCGTCAGGCAATGGTCGCCCTCACCGGCGTCAAGCGAGGGCTACAAGCAAGGGCAAGCCTCGCCCGACACTAGAGAGGGCGAGAGCCGCCCTTGCCAGATTTGGCTCAAGCAACCCTCACCCCACCCAGCCCAAGCTAGGCAACCCTTATCTAATGCCGGCAAGAGCAACCCTCACCAAATTTGGCAAGGGGTGCTCTCGCATGATGTCAACAAGGACAACCCTCGCCAACCTTGTCTTCGCCTAAGGCAGGCAATCTCCACCAACCATTGACGGCAATGACCAAGGGATGAAAGAGGGAAAAGGAAAAAAAAAAGGAATTTTTTTTTAAAAATATGATTACAATTTTCTTACCAAAATACTCTTTTTCCAATGACCAGACTAGTCACCAACCAGCCAAAAGCCCTTATTTAAGACTATTTAGTCACTTTAAGATCTTATTTGAAATAAAGTTCACTTCAAATCCTTATTTTAAAAAACAAGGACGGTTCAAACTCTTATTTAAAATTTTCCCTCACATATCATTAGTGAACATTGTTGTAAGTTTGCAACTCGTGTAGGTGTTAGTGGTTTAGTCAATGGACTGCTGATAGATTCATACATAGCCTATCTAGTATTTAGAGTAACTTCGAGACTTCCGGCATTGAGAATTGACTTTTGATACTGAGTATAACTTCATTTAACTATATGTTCGGTCAATAATGGCTTGTGACGGCAGTGAGTACGCCTTGTTGCGAGGAAGTTCAACATCTGCCTCTTCCAATCTTATAGATACGAAGATAATTTGACTTTTGTGTGCCTAAATTTGTATCGATAGATAGTTTATACCACTTTAGTTTATTTTTAGAGCTGTGAAGCTACTTGAAAAAGTTGGAGAGATTGTCCAAACAATCTTAAATTTATCATATGGATGTCTCCGTATAATAAGTTTAGGATTAATCAAGTAATCTTTCTAAAAAAAAGTTTGGCGGTAGAGAAGCCAAAGTCTACAGGCTGAGAGTCCCCAGAAGCACGCAAGTGTAATGGTTTAAGTACATTCATCACAGTTTCTGATTTTCAACCGCCGTCTTGTCGCTCACCTACTTCAACCACCATAACATAAAATAGAAGAATCACCAGATCAAATTTAGCACGTAAGAATGCATATGACATATGATCCTCATTTTCTGTATTTTGGCTACACCTAACGATCATGCCCTTATCAAAGCTCGATCAGTTAGAACAGCACACGTGGATGCTCGTGCTTGTCTTCTATTTTGACAAGAAAAGTATTCATGCGAAAAGAGTGTAACGTCAAGTCCCCGGAGTGAAGGTTCCAATTTGATACCAGAACCACTGTTTGAAATGGCTCTCTGTTCTCCTCCCATTTCACACAGCTATCTTCTTCAATCTCCAAGGAGAGGATGGTTTGAGCTAGATCTTCTGTACCCTCCCTAATTTTCTTTTGTTTTTGGCTGATTTGTTTCTCTATTTTCTTTTGCTTACTTTCCTCCCATTTTGAGAAGTGTTTTGAGAAGTGTTTCTCTTATAATATAGTCTAGATCTATAAATTTTTCCTCCACATATGGGGAGGCTTCCATCCCGACCTAGTATAGATTTGGGTTTTTTGTGCATATGATTTTGGGTTTCGCTTCTCTCCGGTTTCGTTAGCTTACAGCTCCATTTTCGAATGAGATCAGAAAAGTTTCGTGAAGATTTTGCTCTCACAAGTGTCAAATTTGTGGGCGTTCAACTTTGTTACTCTGAACCTAGGCGAGCACAAAGGCAAAGCAGTAAGAATAGATGGAAATTTCAATGTGTGCTTATCATTGAAGTGGTGATCAGCCGCCGATTTTGGTTTGAAAAAATCATAGATCTACTCTTTAAACGTGAGACATCTAATCTTATTTAACCTTATTATGATGATTCATCTTCTTATTTAGAACATATTTTGTTATGAATTTTCTTAAAACTTGTCTTAGTTTGCAATTTGGACTGTGTTTCTCTATTGTATATCCGTATGGATGAATGGAATGTTTCTTTAACTGAAAAAAAAAAAAAAAAAAAAAACCCTGGAGTTGGTAAGAGTCTCAAATTAAATCGGCTGCCATTAGAATTTGCCAGATTGTTTCGAGTAAATAAAAAATGAGCAAATTTTGCAGCAATTCGAACGTCAGATAACGCAATTGAGCATCATCCACCAGCATTTTCAATACTCATAATCAACATCGGCAACAATTGCCAACATCGGCAATAATTGCCAGGTTCCACATCTTCATAGTAAAGCAACGGCTCAAATTGTCTCTTCCAAAGAAATAGAAAATCTCGAATTTTCTAATTTCCTTTGAATTTGATTTTCTGTGATACGAAGATCAACCAAGTCCAGAAATAACAGCAAGCTTGAAATTACCATCCGTCGTTTTGACTTATCGGAAAAAAAGAAGAAAATATTACAGTAGCCCTCGTCTAGAAAACAATGGGAAATTATTTAGCTTCTCTTTCCTTCTGTAACATGGTCATTGATAATTTGATGCTACTAGTAAAAGTGTCGAAGATCAGTCCTTAGTCGTCCACCGAGAACCTAATCTTTTGGGGAAACAATAACATGATGAGCAGTTAATATCACCGAACGATATAGATATCACTAATGAGAGCGTAAAAACACAAGTTGATTTCCACCCATCATTTGGGATTTTGCTGACTAAAAACCGACACACAGATAGATGAAATTCGGCAAAGCACCTGAAGTGCCAAAGATTGGATATGGTAACAGAAATTAAGATGATAACTACTCATGACATGCTAATTACAAGTCCTTATCTCAGTGCAAACGTTGAAGGACAGGAGATGGACTGCACCTCCGGGGAGCCTCCTTCAGACAGTGTATGCTTGCTGGATCGTTTCAATGTCCAGGCCCTTTATTCTCAACACCGACTCCACGTGACCTTTCAGGGTATGAAGTTCTCTCAACCTGCAGAAGCAGCGGAGTTGAGGGAAAATATCAGGAGGCGAAGTAAACAACCTATAAAAGTTCAAAGGAGATTTCAAATCACTGTGAGACTAATCTCTAAGAATCCACCTACCGAGCAATTTCAGCCCTTCTTTTCGCTTCTTCAGCGATATGATTGAGTTCAGTGAAATGGGCTCGCTCGGTAAACATTTTAGTGTCTGGCGGTTGCAATCCATGCAGTGTTCTTTGCGCATGTGCCCACTGAAGCTCACGCTGCTCCTTTCCAAAGTCCTTTTGCCTCGTGAACGCAATCTGAGGAAAGATCAAACAAAGAAACATACTGATAAGGATGCAACACCCAAAGACAACAGATCATAAACCAATTGCTGAACTTCATACCCTCTGCTCCAAAACCAGATCCCAAGCCCGCCCACTTAAGGCATAGCGTGTGAAGAACTTTATTAAATCTAGCGGGACATAGAAAATTATGTTATAAAGCCAGATCACGCCAGCCCAACCCCATCCAATTCCTTCAATTGCAGCAAAACTCCAATTTGCGTATACAGCAATCAAAGTAGCGATCTGCACAGTGTGGAAGATATGAATGGCTTCTCTACTTTGAGTAAAACAATTTCTGAAAAAACAGCTCAAGAATGATCGGGAGATAACTCACCAGCTGAGCGATTATAAAAGCCACTACAAGCAATAATCCGGGACGCTCAACATAAGACCAGCCCCTGGATCGCGTAACAAATATGAGGGCCTGACTGATGGTGCTTACTTGCAGATATATTGCAGAGGCAAGTTTCCGGAAGTCATCATGTGCAGTCTTCTCCAGAGTTGATACCCCGAAGGTTCTCTGCAAATTACAGGCTAATGAATATCCCTCCAAGAAATAATTTGTAGGTGGACAGAGTCCAAAAAATTTTACTCTTCATACCCGAGTAACCATGTTCCAGTGTGATAACAAAATTTTCATTGGACATAAAACCTTAAATGCTTGTGTCAAACAAATTGCATTCGAAGAAAGGGGATGAATTCCAAATGATACCACTTCTAGCACATGGTACTTCTAGGTTTATCAGGAAAAGAGATTTTAACAACAAAGCTTAGCTTTTTCCACAAGCACAAAGATTTCAGATCCAAGACTACAGATTCAGATGAATGTACCGGGAAAAAATCCGTTTTGTATGCTGCCCAGAAGAATATAACTGTCATCATAGCCAGGTAACTGCCGAGGACAACGCCAGTCGTAAAAATTTCAGCTAGCTTCCAGCTGTCTGGTAGAGGAGAGGGTTTCACCCTATCCTTTGAAATTGTCATAATGGTACCTGAAAATTCAAAGATAAATTTCAAAACTAGAAAATCAAGCAAAGAAAGGAAGGTAGGAATGCTTCTACATGAATCACAAATGTCTGATTAGTAGTTTAATCAATTACAGAGATGAAAAGGGCACATCAGGTTTCACCATTATGGTAAATTACAGTAAAAGAATGGATAGATCTACAAAAGATCGGATAAGAATGCAGAAAAAATTTCTCAACGATGATCAGAGGGAGTAGAGTGAGCTAACCATCGTTCAGAATGGCTATAATCAGCACCATAAAAGGTGGAAAATCGAATTTCCATATGAGGGCCAGCAGCATAAAGCCAAGCTGTCACAAGATCAAAGAGGGACCCTGGATATTAGGATGATGAAAAGATTTGTTATATATTCTACATCAAAAGGAAAAATTATGACTACTCACCACTATACGGATTGTAATAGAGACTGCATAGATCTGTAAAACGTAAGAAACAAAAATTAATGTGTAACTACTGAAAAGAAAGATCAAATACTTAAAAGACTAGAGATCTTGCAAATCACATAGTTCAGTCAAAAAAACATATTCTTAGGGTTGAAGCTTACAGTATAGTTTTTCATCCTTTGGAAGATTGCCCGACTAGTCAGAACAGCACTGATGATGACACTAAGGCCAGGTTCAGTGAGGACAATATCAGAAGCACTGCGGGCGGCATCAGTTGCATCAGCAACAGCTATTCCAATGTCAGCCTTCTTAAGAGCAGGAGCATCATTCACCCCATCTCCAGTCATCCCACAGATATGTTTCCTTGCTTGAAGTCTTTTCACAATCTCATATTTGTGTTCTAAAGCATGAAATGTCGACACACTCAATAGCACACAGCATATGCACATAGCTTATGGCAAAAGCCCAAACAAAAAAATAGCAATTAAATCAGAACACATAAACACAGTATTTACCAGGGAAAACGCCAGCAAAGCCATCTGCTTTTTCTATGAGCTCATCAATTGGTAACGCAGCAATGGACTCATCCTTGTCCTGCCCCAGTAAAGCTGATGAAGGATACATGTTGGTTCCCATTCCCAAGCGGCGACCGGTTTCTTTTCCTATTGCCAGTTGATCCCCTGATAAAATATGCGGAGGTTAGCAACAAAGACGAACAAAGCGAAAGTTGATGCAAGGCAACAACCAAAAATTCAGCACCACTAGTTCATATGTGGCCATTGAGGAAACTAAAAATTCAACAAGGATTTTAATACAGTAAGAACCCAGATTCACACGCATGACAGCATTATGTCAGATAAACTAAAAGCATTGCAGATGAAAGAACAAGTGATTGCATAATAGCAAAAACAAAAGCACGATGGTACTTCAAACAAGGACATCATCACAAAAGCCCCAGCAGTCAAACTCTATGCATCAACCCCTGTCCAAGGAGAGACTTCCGCAGGGTCCAATTTTGGGCTTCCACGAGATATTAGACATAGAACTTCTGAATGGCAGATGAAACACATTGATGCCATGTATTTTTAGTCAGCTAGAGCACCCATAGTCAAAGTTCATGCATGATCTTATAGCAACAGTGGAAGGTTATCAATTCAACGAGGTGGATCGACTTTTACACTAAGCCAATTTCACATGACCTCCTCTTGGCACAGGAAGCCAGAGCATTATATCGACTCCAAAATAACCAACATACCTGTAATCATTTTGACATTCACCCCAAGATTCAAAGCCCTCCTTATTGTCTCCGCACTATCATGCCTTGGCGGGTCGAAAAGAGGCATGAGACCAATGAACTGCCATGGGCCTCCAGGACTCTCCTTCCTTCCTTCTGGAACTTCCTGAGTGGATAACATGGATCAAACCAGACTAATCAACAAAACTGAAGATATGAGCAAATCCTTTCAAATTGTTGTGCAACATGTCAATTCAACAAGGGGCAGAACCTGGTATGCTACTGCCAGAGATCGTAAGCCACGCTCAGCAAACTTATCGATCACTGCATGGACGCGACGTTCAATCTCCGACTTGTTGTGGGCCATGTTTAGAATCTGAGGATAATTTAAAGCACGATGAGCTTTGAATTTCTCCAATCAAGTTGAGAGAAGAAAAACCTGTACAGATATGGAAACTTGCCTGCTCAGGTGCGCCTTTGCTAACTCTATGCATTCTTCCTTCACTGTCAATGTAAGTCAATGCAGTCCTCTTGTCTGTGGGATTGAATGGAAGAAAATGTACCTCCTGAATTCCAGCCCGGGCCTTTTGATTGGTAGGTAGGCAGCAAAAGAGAACAAGATTAAGAGTCAGCTGACCAAAAAAGGCAGCAAGGTAGAAATGGATGAGCAGCTTGACATTTAAAACTCACCTCCTTCGGGTCTGCCAGCGTCCCTACTATAGCAGCATCTATGGCATCTTGGTTTTCCATTCTGGAAGCTCTAGCTGCCATCAGAACAACAGTATCTGGATCTACTCCTTTTGCGAAAACCTAGTATCATGTTTAAGCAATAGGTTCAAAAATGGCCAAAGCTGAATGAAATGCCCCAACACAGTGAACAGCATCCAACAAGATCCTCAACCAACCTCAATTAAACTTTTGTCAACAGTGAGCTTGTTTAATGTCAGTGTCCCAGTTTTGTCGCTGCAAAGAACATCCATACCAGCCATCTCTTCAATAGCAGTCATTCTCTTGGTAATAGCTCCCTGAAACCAGAGTCATCATAGCCACATCAACTATCTAACCTCTGTGAGATAAAATCGAGTTGAAGACCCCAGCTAACCTGTTGAGATAGTCTATGAGAACCAATGGCCATTGTGACTGAGAGAACAGTTGGCATGGCAATTGGAATACCTCCAATAAGAAGCACAAGTAGATTGTCAATTCCAGGACGATATTTCCTATCTTGAATGGGGTACATGACAATAATCTCAATAAGCATCCCCAAAGCAATCGAGCATATGCAGAAGTTCCCAATAGAAGTCAAAACCTACAAGATATCAATACTAGTTATGAGTAAAGAACTCAATGCACTCATCAAAGCACGCCTTTGCAAAACCACCGGTACAAGATGAGTTAATTCACATTTATTCGTAATAAAAGATGGATTCTGTCTTTATCTTCTTGCCTTTTGGAAGTGTCCCACTTGGTTAGTGGTGTCAACAAGGTGAGCAGCCTTCCCAAAGAAAGTATGAACACCAGTGGCGATAACCACTGCGTCAATTTCTCCTTGCTTACAAGTAGACCCAGAGTAGACACCATCTCCGGGGCCTTTAGTAACTGGAAGAGATTCGCCAGTGAGAGCAGACTGCAAATTCAACAGCAAAATCGCTTCATCAAAGAAAGCCACGCATCTCATATAATTATATTGTAACTAATAGAAGAAATATCCAACCTGGTCAATTTTCAACGGATCTCCCTCAAGTAGACGGGCGTCAGCAGGGATAATATCGCCAAGTTTGATACTAACTATATCACCAGGAACCAAAATAGCGGCATCTTGCTCATTCCATCTCCCATCGCGAAGAACCTTTAACACACTCAAATTTCAATTAATTCAGCTAAGAATATTCTGAAAACACCGATCAGCAACTTTCCACCAAGAGAATTAACATAAAAACAAAAAAGAAAAAGGAAGCGATATACCTTTGCTTTGGGGGCCAGGCGGGCCATCAAAGCAGCTGCGGCATTACCTGCATTATTTTCCTCTATGAAACTGATTGTCGAGTTGATCACGAGGAGAGTGATAATACCAACAAAGTCTTGCCAATCCGGAGGCTTTCCCTGCAAAAGGCAAAGCACAGATAATAGGACAAGATTTCCAGAAACTGAACAATGAAGCACAAATAATGCAACTCAAAAGCAACAACTCACTCCTCCGTTTGCAAGAGCAATGGCCATAATTGCAGCAGCTTCCATGACCCATGACAGAGGATTCCACATAAAACCCAGAAACTTCAAGAACTTGCTCTCCTGATACACGTCGCAAAGTACAAAAATTTAAGGGACACGACAGGAGTGAAATCACCAGGCAACGAGAACAACTGGGTATAATGTAGCAACAGATCATGTCAATGCCTTTTTCTCTTCAAGTTTATTATGGCCAAAAATGGCGAGCCTCTCCTCGGCTGCCTGAGTAGTGAGACCTTCTTTGCTGCATCTCAGATTCTCAAACACTTCCTCAATGGGTATATTTTCCTGCAAGAACGAAATCTTCAGACCCCCAAAACCAAAAACCCACAGACACGACCCCATAAGAGAAGGAAAAAAAGAAACATCAGCAAAGCGAGCTGCAACAAAAGCCCCAACTTTTCGGCCTCAGATCCATTACCAAATCCACAGTCTCCTTCAGCACCGCCTCCAGCACTTCAGGCTGCTCCGCCATCTTTCTCTGAGCTCTTCCTTCTCTCTCTTCGAAATGTCCTCAAAAGAAGCAAAAACCAACTAAAGACCGAGACCCATCAAGAGACGAAGCCAGACAGCCACAATGCTCCCCCAAGAACTCCAAGCTGGGAGAGGAACCGAGCGGAAATCCAGAGGGTGGAACTCGTTTCGGGCGTGAAAGGAGGGGTTGGAGAAGAAATGAGGACAGCCCACCAACACAAAACCAAATCTTCAAGAGAGAGAGAGAGAGGGGGGAGAGGAAGGGGAAATGAAACCGCTAGGAGTGGTAGTGGCAAAAGTAACATTCGCAGTTGTCCACAAATACTCTCCTGTTTTTAACGTTCCCCTTTATTTCTCCTTGGAGACGAATTGACCAAACAGCCCCTCCAACGTAATCTAAAATCTAAGTGTCTAAACGACTTATTAGTTATTTACCGTTACCTAATAATTTTTAAATACAATTTACTGTGCATTGTATTGATAATTACAACGTCGGGGAATTTCCTCTCGTATAATTTTCTTTTTTTTTTTCTTTTGGAGTGAGAGTGCGTTTGAAACCAGGTTTGGAACCGGCATTTGAAATGGGCTTTAAACACCTGAAGGTATTTTGGCCAAATAATAAGTGTTTGGGAAAGATTTTAAAAACTCCATTAGTGGAAAGCTAGCTTTTTGGAATGCCTTGGACTTTCGGCCTTTGATTTTGCCCTTGTTTCTACTATTCATCTTCTTCGTTGAGGCAAACGTCCAGATTACGAAGGGTGGGCGACAAACTAGAGAGAGGCCGATGACGGTCACGGTGACAAAGGCGACCGTCGTTGGTGGGTCACGCGAACCTTGGCGAGGTCCTTGCGACCTCGGGCGAGGGTCTTGCCTGGGTTGCACAACCCTCGCAAAGGGTCACGATACCTAGGTGAGACCCTTGCCTGAGGTCGCGCAGCCTCGGTGAGGGTGTCGAGGCTGCGCGACCTCAACGAAGGTCTCACTTGTGGTCGGCGACCTCGGCAAGGGTCTCAATTGGGTCACGCGACCCTCGCCGAGGATCGCTTGACCACCGACGGCCCTTGCTGAGGCCGTGCGACCTCAGGCGAGGGTCTCGCCTAGGGTACCGGCGGTTGTCCAACCCTAGGCGGCCTTGTCGATAGTCTTTTGGGGTCGCCTGAGATCCAGCAACCTCAACGACGGCCGCCGGCACCGACAACAATTACCGGCAATCGCTGCCCTTCACCGATCAATTCTTTTTTTTTTTCAATAATAAAGGTTTTGTAAATATAACTTATTCAAACACTATTTTGCTCAAAATTACTTTATAATAGATTTTTAAATTACAATTTATCAAACTTAATTTGCATTTTGAAAAACTCTTTTAAAGTCATTTACATTTTCTTAAGGACTTTTCTAACCAAACACACCTGAGTGATCCTAGCTCCTTTTCCAGATGATTACACGAGCCGATTATGTTAGTGATTCTTTTATCTAAAATCGACCGGTCCATGCAAATATAAGCCTTTAAGTACATTCACACATATCGAGTAAGACACCACACACAAAATTATGATATAACTTGTAAAAATATTCTGAATGATGACGTCATTTTGAACCAATAAAAAGCCTTGCATCCTTATTATGATCGAGAAAAAAATTTCTTGCATTCACCTTATTCCTCATCTTATATGAGTTGTTATTTCTTGATGTCTCTTCTTTACAAAACTTCGTACTTGCGAATTTATTTCCATAATTGAAGTGAAAATTGATAATAAAAAAATGCGCCTATTTTCATTTTTTTTTTTTTGCAAAGCCTATTTTCATTAAAATCTATGGTAATTATACTCGCCTTTTACCATTTGAATTTTAATCGCTATGAAAACGTTCACGCATCTATAAGAATCATCCGACCCGCTCTACAAAGATGATAAGGCGGATTCGTGCATGCGCATGATGTGAACTACACAGTAAGAAATCAAACAATCATACCTAAATCACCCCGACAATCACACGAATTTCGCATGAAACCCTAAAAATTTTCGAGCGACCTAGCTTGCAACGTTCACGACTGATTCTTGAACGATGTTGCATGCTCTTCGGTGTATCTGATGACGAGTGGCTTGATGTTAAAGCGCAGGGGGTCTCTGCCGTCGGAGAGAACAATGTTTTGGAGACCCTTCGCGAGAACACCAAATGGAGAGAACCTTTGTACCGACGTTTCAGGACTCGAACAAATGGAACTGCGAAACACGACACGAGGACGGCCATGCAACTATGCTCTTTACTAAACCCCCCAATGTATTTTCTTGCACTTGGATTTATTTATTTTTTGCTCTCTGGAAAACTGGGAAAAACGATGCAAATTGTCCCAGAACTTTAACTCGATATGCGATGTCGTCTCTTAACTTGTTTAATGTAGTTCATGAATTATTGGTAATGTCCAATGTAGTCTTTTTCTTTGCTCAAACGTCGAATTAGACAATATTTGATTGGATTTTAAAAAATGATGAGTCAGCATGTCCATCTCACTTTAGGAAATGAAGAAAAAAAATTAGGGCATTCACACATATTTTATTATTTGATGGCATTATTTATTATGTCCTGATTTGAGATTAATATTTTACTTTAATAATCCACATGTAACTTATTTTTGTTGTCCACCTTTCAAACTTAATGGATTGGAAGTCTAGCGGATTTCGTTAATTTGAATTAACAAAAAGACAACATTGAACATTTTTTTTATAGTTTAAAATCGGATTGAACATGCACTATTAATTGAAAGATCACATCAAACAAATTACAAATTCAGAGATAACATTACACGTAAATCATAATGCAAGGACTTTTTCCATAAATTGAGCTAGAGGTTGCAAATTAAATTGATTTTAGATGACGCCCGAGGTCAAGCACACGCTAAGATACTACAAAATAAAAAATAAAATAAAATAAAGATTGAATAGTTCTCCTATCAATCAATAAGGATCTAATCGACTACAACTTAATTGAATTCTAGATTATATATGCTCTTAGCTAGACATCATATCATTGCAAGCAGATCTTACAGCGAATATTCTGAAAAAATATGATGAATCTCCCCCTCCAATTATTTTATGGAAATTTTGATATCGCATCTGACAATAAAAATGGGCTAAAGCAGAAGAATACACGCATTGAGCTCGCCGATCGCTCACATCTGTAAAGGTCCAACAAAGCAAAAAGTACAATTATGGAGCCATAATCAATGCAGCATGTTAAATGGAATAATCAATCACATGTACTAATAATAATAACATAATTAACAACAATAAATAACTTGATAAAACGTTTAAATATGATCAATTTCAATCAGCAGTGTACCTCCTGTTGACTACCCCCTGGCGATGGCCACCGCGTTGGTCACCGGCTCGCCAACAACCGCTGGCCTCCTTTTCTTTTTTCACTAATTAAGAATATTGTTGAATTTTAATTTCATTCACCTAACGACACTTTAGGACACCTCATCGAAACAAAAGTAAAACAAATCAAGCATATCATCATTCATGTCGGATTCTCATTAAACCTCGTTTTCAGCTAAATATGATTTAAATACGAGTGTCACTTCAAAAATATACTCGAATCCGTTTATTTCACAAAAGATGAATGATTTAAAAAATATTAAAAAATAATAATCGCTTGAAATAATTAGTCAATAAAAATTATTTTCATTATCGACAACAATATATGTCTAAACATATTCGCGAACAATTGAAATATCTTTCATTTATGAATTATTTTAAATGATATGAACAATCATCTTTAAGAAAATATGTTTCAAACCATTAAACAAATATGATTTCGTCTTTGACGATCAATAGATGAATCATCGAGCTTTTGCTAATTAAAGGAACATAAAGTAAGAAAACCTCATTTTACTTCCCTTCTTTAAAATTTGAAGCACAATTTCTTTATCATCCTGCAAAGCAATGAATGGGCATTTTGACTGGAAACAGTAACTATATTATTGCATGCATAAATAATTAGCTTTTATTCCCGACCAAAAAAAAAAAAAAAAAAGATTAGCTTTGTTGATATTTGGTAATTGATATCTTAATGGAGACTAGAACTGTCAAAACTTCCCCATCTGACTTAGCCAAAATAAATAATAATCTTCTTGGAACAAGTGCTTGTTTACCTATTGCAAGTAATTTGTAGTTTCACCCCAAATGAAATTATTATTGGGATCGATTCTATTCTTCTATTCTAAAAAGAGGGATATATTTTCCGTGCCGGTATATCTATAAAAGAGTTAGTAAAAATAAATATTGGTACTAGTAATTATCGGCCTGCGCTCGTAAATTGCGCAAAATTTCATATATGTCAGTTTGAATGAATGATAACGGGGGACATGTTTAATTTCATGTCGGTTCATGTATGATTGATTTTTGTCTGGAGTTGGCTAGACGAGTGCACGTGGCCGGTGCATTTGCACGGCAAGAATGGTTTTACAGACTTTGCGCAAATATTTTATTTTTACCTTTTTCACACATATATTAATTCCATTGTTTTTCTTAGAAAAGATATAACGATGCCGCATAATTAAGTGGATAGATTCCGTTATAGTAGTGGGAACACATAAAATTGCCTGTGGCTGAGTCAGTTTCTTTGTGCTTTTCTAAATTTCAAGCAATTAATATTTTTTTTATGCGACCATCCCACGTTTAAAGTGATTTTAACTTGTTTAGAACCTTTTTTTTGTTTTGACCGATAAATTTGATATTAAACCCCTTTAATTAATGCGACTCATTTAATTTATTTTCATCATTTTTTTTTCAATATGGAAATAATTTTATCATTCCACTAGAAAGTCAAATGTATTTTTTGGAATAAAACGTTCCGCTAGTTTTTTTTTTTTTTCCATACAGTTCACGTTCATAGTTGGCAGTATTTTTTTGGCTGAGTTTTAAAAACTGCAAATCTTAGAATAAAAGAAAGAAAATCTTAATTGTATGATTGTATAGGACATTGTCGATACTTTTTTTTGTCTTCGTTCTTAGCCTTTTTTGTCTCTTTCTCTGGCATGTGCTTCTACAATGGCACATTAGGTGAGAGGCTCCATGGCGGCACTTGACCTATATAAATTAAATGCCAAGTGTCAATTCTACAACAACACTTATCGGACCCTTCAGAATACTATACTTAGATTCCCTGAAGACTGATTGATGACATGAAATTGAAGTGAAATAGCAAGATAATTATAAGAATCAAATATATATATGTAAACACGTGATCCCTTTTCCTATGCTGCCAACCTCTCCTTCTTTTTCTTTTTTTTTTTTTGCTTTTTTCTTATTTGGATAATTTGTTTAGACCACATCATTGAATGAAATTGAATATGTCGCACATTTCCAAGTGAAAAAGAATTTTATTACAAAACCACTCAAATCGTAATTATTATTGGTGAATGGATTACGGACACGATAATAATTTTAAGGAATTATGTAGGTCCAAAATGCTTACTAATTTGAATAAAAGGAAATGTTCTTTTCAGCGAGTGGAGTTTCGAGCATGAACGGGCCCCATGGACCGGCTTAGCGTACCGATGATAATTGCCCTGAAACCAAGATTATATTTTCCTAATTTTTTTCCACATGATTCACGTCGAAAAAATTTTAAAAAGTAAAAAGAGAAGATCTTTTGCTTTTTTGGACTAGAAGTATTTTCGCACGGAAAATCAGGCGCCAGCACGTGGCTAGATGGAAAGTTTCGTGGCTTGAATCATGCAATATCGAATAAATTATGTATATATTTTTTTTTTTTATTTGACGAGAGGTCAAAAAATGGTCGTATTAGAATCCGACACGCGTGCATCTTCTCGATCATCGGTCCATCGTTGTATTTTTGGCCGGATCTCTGATTTTATGATAATAGCGATAAGGATTTGATACCACCGAGGAAAAAGCCGAAAGACGGGAAAAAAATGAACCAGTAAATGGATTCCCAAAGTTACTTTAATGATCTTTAGAAAAATTAAAAGGAAACTGCTTTTAAATAAAAGATATACTTTACTCGAGCAAAAGCGGAAGATAACTTTCGACCAAAAATCAAATCTGCCGAAAGCCTGTCTGAATTGATTTTCTATGTTCTATTTTCTACTTTTTGCAGTTCACGTGCTTTGATTTTTTAATGTAAATTTCCGAAATTATCATAGCACTCAATTATTAACTTGACTCATAGGTTTATGTATAATTGTTTTTTAATTTCTCTAAAATTTGAATGATATTTTAAGTTTCGATGAGAAAGGGGGAAAATGCCTTTTTGTTTAATATGAACAAACGTGGAATATTTTTATTCACGCTTAAAATTGAAAGCATCAGAATCATTTTTTTTATCTTGCAAAATCTCCAATCTGGTAAGGAACAAGGTTGTTTGTCTGATTGGTGTTGTAATTTGACAAACGTGTCGCGTTTTCTCATCAAAAGAATGAAATTGTTCGAATTCGTGTTGGAATTTCGCCCTTGCTCAATTACTTTCGCCAAGAGGAATTGTCACATTTTCTCTTTTGATTTTGTTTCCACTCAAAATCATTCTCTCGATGATTTACCTTTCAATTTGGTAATGCAACAAATGTTGATGTTTAGAACTATAGAGAAAATAAAGATAGAGTGTTATTGTTAGCTCAACCCCAATTAAAATTGTATGATATAAAGGGTACAAATTGAAATATAATCATAGAAAATCATAATACATATAAACTAATACTCCTCCTAAATGCGAAATAGGTATAACAATCGAGAGATTGGATATGAAATAGCGTGTGGGGCAAACTAGATAGTCCCTTGGTTTTAATTTTTTGAAGTTGATCCATTGCAGGCATGTAGCGAGACATGTAGATCGCTAGAAACAACCTGCTCTCGAACAAAGTGAAAATCCAACTCCATGTGTTTGATGCAAGCATGAAACAAGAGGTTGAGAGCAAGTAGATGGCAAAGACGTCATCATAATATATGGTAAGAGGATTAAATGGGGGACCCTGAGCTCATGAAGTAAATAATGAATCCAAATTATCTTAGTAACACAGTAAACTACTATACAACACTCATCCTATATACTAGAATGGGCTATAGTTGGTTGATTCTTGGCATTTCATGAAACAAGATTGGTGCATAGAAAAACACAAAATCAAAGTGAAGCATCAAGTTTTGAAGTAACTAGCCCAGGCTACATTCACATAAGCTATCAACGAATTGGGTGAACACCACTCAATGAGTACTTTGTGGTGAATGTGCTAGCAAAGTATTGGTACAAGCATTTGATGGTCTACAGATGAGGCAATTTGGGTTGATGCAAGAACTAACTAACCAAATTCAAAGCAAAACTAATATCGAGTCTGGTCATGGATACTTACTGCAAAACACAACCATCTGCCGACACAACGTTGGAGAAGCAAGAAACTTACCATCATTAGCAAACAACAGAGTTTCCGAAGCCAAGGGAGTAGGTACAAGCTCAACCTTATCAAGGTCAAACTTGTGTAAATGGCCATTAACATACTTGGCTTGAGATAAAAGTATATCGTCAGAGTGTTGATAAGCCCCAATGCCAAGAAAATAGTGAAGTGGTCCAACATCCTTCATAGCAAATTCTAATTTGACCTACTACTTAAATATTTATCAAATGAGGCAAGCTTTGAAGTTTCAATAGTTTCATGTGTGATTACTAACTAAGGCATTAAATTCATTTGCCATGGACGCTTTTCCAACGTAGGTCAAGAATGGCCTTAGAGTAAAAAGTTGATGTCTCTTCATATAAAGAGAGAGAGATTAACAAATTTTATAAGTTTAGAAATTCTAGATTCGGCATGAGTTTGCCTAATATGAGTTGGAAAAAAATAAATATAAATGGAGGAGCTGGAAAGAGATTATGGTTGTGAAAGGAATTTGGTCGAGAAAGAAGTTAGGCTTGGACACAATCATTAGATTCGAAGGTAGGGGCAATGGAGGTGAAAAATAATTGGAAGAGGTTGGTTAGGCCAAGAGAAGGAGGGAGGCAGGAGGTTGGACTAGGGAAAAGGAAAGAGGTAGATGAGGAGCTTTGGAGTCAAATGAGGTAAAAGGAAAATAGATTGATTGAAGAAAAAGACAAATGAAGGGGTTGATTTGGAACGGTGAGTTATAGGACTAAGAGTAGAAGAATTTTGTGAAAATGGAAAATTCCCTTCATTAAACCGAACATAACAACTAATAAAGGCATGACCACTTGGCCAATCAAGGCAACAATAGCCTTTGTTATTCAATGTGTACCCAAGAAATACATGTGGCACATAATTGAGGTGCTTGTAGCAACCCTACTCTAGGTCGTGGGTGTTATCGTCGCAACATCCCAGGTGCCGCGTCGTCCCGTTTCTTTTTCCTTTTTGTTATGAGCATGCGAAAACATGTACATCATCAATTTCCTAGTCAACAAACAAGCACACACAGCACAAACTACTACTTTTGTATTATGTTAGTACATTTACAAGCCCTTTTTCTACGATCCTTTTTCTTTTTATATCATCCTTATATATTCATATAGACCAAGGGAATTCATATCTCCTTTAATGTGACTTCAGCTCCTAAAACTGATGTGAGACTTCCATACCTACAAATCTAAAAGACAAAAGGGATGAATAAAAAATTCAATAAGTATAATCACTAATCCTCACCTAGGAGATTGACTCATCATCGAATCAAGCATGCGGACATCTCATGCACTACAACATCTATGGCAGGTCCATAACAAATCATTACTTTACCTCAACTATATGCATATATCCATACCGGCTTACCTTCAATGCATTACCCATTTTCAACTTATCAAACAAACTATCCTTAACTTACCTAATCAGTTATTTTCAACTTACCAAGCAAGCTTCCTTTAACTTATCAAATAAGCTACCTTACAAAGCAAGCTTCCTTCAACTTACCAGACAAGCTATCTTACCAAACAAACTACATTCAACTTACTAAACAAGCTATCTGACCAAGCAATCTACATTCAACTTACTAAGGGCGCGATGACAACCATTCGTTCGAAATAGTTTCGGAACGTAAATAGATTTTTCTATTTCTATTTCTAGAAGAGTTTCTAAGAAAATAACCATTTGATAACGACACAAAATTTCTACTCTAAAAATAGAAATTCGTTTGATAACGAAACAAAATTTCTTCCTTTTGGACGGTGGCGGCGACGACCGGCGACCTTTAATATAAAAAATAAAAATAAAAATGATTTATTAAACAAAAAAATAAAGAAAAAAATAAAATAAAATAAAATAAATCATAAAAAAATAAAATAAGAATATCATTTTATTTTAAAATAAAAATGTCCTTAAAAATAAATTTATTTTATTTATTCTATTCTATTTTATTTTACGAATAAATTTATTTTAAAATGAATAAAAATTAAAAATAAAAATAAATTTATTTGGCAAAACACTCAAGACAAATAAAAATAAATTATTTATCTAAAAATAAAATGATAAATAAAAATAAATTATTTTTAATAAATTTAATAAATTTATTTTTATTTTTAAATGAATAAAATGAATATTTTTATTTTTATTTTTAATAAGATGATATTTAATTAAATTTAATCGAAATAAATTTAAAATTTATTAAAAATAAAAATAATATTTATAATAAAAATTTAAAATTTAAAATAAAAATGAATAAATGATATTTTTATAATAATTTTTATTTTTAAAATGATATTTATTTATTTTTAAGGATTTTTTTAATTTATTCGTAAAAATAAAAATAAATATCATTTTATTTATTCAAATAAATATCATTTTAAAATGATATTTATAAAAATAATTTATTTGGTGACCGGCGGCGACGGCGGCAGCGGGAGCCAGCAGGTGGTCCGACTGACGGACAGTGGTTGGTGGCAACGAATGAAGAATCGGTTGACGAACGATGAGAAAATTTTTTATTTCTCATTTCTGTTCCAAAAATCAGAAGTAGAAAATTTCAACTTCTGATTTCTATTCCAAACCTATTTCGGAATAAAAATCTATTAGAAATAGTAAAAACGGAATACGTTTATCAAACGGAATTTTATTTAAACAAGTTTGGAATAGAAAAATTATTTCTGGAACAGAAATTATCAGTTATCATGCACCCCTAAGCAAGCTATCTTCAACTTGCTAAACAAGCTACCTTACCAAGCAAACTTATCAAACAACACACAGTATGTATAAAAGATTCGTTAATCATCTTAACAGTTCTTCCCACACTTTCAGGGGCTTCCAACTTCAAGCTGGGCATTCGACCTCAAGCCGGGCATTCCAAACTTTCAGGAGCTTACTAGCTCAACCTAGGCATTCAGCTATCAAGCCAAACATCATATACATGTGAACCATTTCAGTTTATTGTCAATGTATGCTCTATCTCAAACTTATTAAACAAACTCATTAAACAACACGCATAGAAGCATACACAAAGAAGTTAATTCATCAATTTAATCGTTCCTACAGTTCATTTGGAATCCATCGAGTATCTGAAATCTACTAGGCATCACGTTCTTATGAACGAGGCATCGCCACCAATGTTATATGACAATGGGTTTTATCTTTCATTTAGTAATCACAGGTTGTACAACACACAAGCCAATCTATCATTTTTTTTTCCTTTTAGCCCATGCATACAAGGCTCAAGAGGGCATGCTCATATAAACATGTGCGTGTCATGTTGTACAATACCATAACTACATAATATGTTAGGCAAGGCACAAGATTTGTGGCTTGAATCAACCTGTTGACGTGCCAACCCTCAGTCAAGCGAGGCTCGAATCAACACACCTCAATGCCAACCCAAGGCCAAGCGAGATCCATTCGCAGCTTAAGGCGTACTTCCACTTGTGGATCCATAATCATGAGCAAATTATAGAAAATATTGCAAGAACAAGTCATGGAACAACTAAAACACACAAGCACAATTAAAAATATAACTAGCTCAAACAATGTATCACAACGCCCTAATCAAGGGTTAGGGGATACATTTACTCATGCAAAGAAATGACTAGTATGTTCACAGTCAAATCCAATAACATAGTACATTGCTTTAGCCAAAGATTAGAGATTCCACTTACCTAATGCGCTAAAAACGATTTCGCCAAAAAGATGGTTGTCCAGTGGAGGTAGTGGGTGTGCAAGGCCGAAAGGGAGAGGGAAGTTTGCAAGAGGAAGGAGAGGGGGAAAAATGAGCCAAGGGTTAGTGAGAATGAAGGGGGTGGCTCCCTATTTATAGACTAAATCTACTAGTTCTCCAAAGAAAATCTCATGGCAATGATGACCACATCTTCATTAACTTCCTCCCCAAGCCAAATCTTTTTGTAATGATAACCATATCTTCACTAATTTGTTCTCTAAGGCGCACCTTCTAGAGTTCTCTAGTAAATTCTCTTCATTTATGGAATGACTTCTAAAGAACATGTGCTACTTGTTCTCCAAGCCAATTCTAATGCCAGCATGACCAAATCTTGTGCAATGATGACCATAGCCACCTAAGGGGGTGATTCATCCCCTCTCATTAAATACCTAGATTTTGGTCATCATGAAACTTATATTTAATCATATGTTTCTTATCAAAACTTGTTCTCCAAGCCAAGTCGATCTCTAGAATATTCTATTTTGTTCTTTTCCAAAGAATATAACAAACATGGGAAATAAACCATTAAAAGCGCTAAGTGAGAGTTTGTCATGTTCATTCACGATTGAATGTCTCATTTGAACCGAGGTTCGTAGCCAAATCACCTGTGGTGGGTTGGTTCATGTCCAAACTTACCTAGCGTAGTTAGGTCGGTGGCCCATCTCGTGGATAGAATTGTGGATGTTACAATGCCAGCTTATTAGAGATACAAGACGAAAAAAAAGGATAATAAGCACATCCAAAAACCTGAAAAAATGAGTAATATAAAACCCAAATAAATAGTGGAAAATGATAAATATTTTACAAGACTATAGTAGGAAGTCGATTAATAGGGTAAACAGTAGCAAAAAGAGCATCAACCCAATACGAATGAGGTATGTGAGCATGGATTAATGAGGTTCGAGACATTTCGAGAGTCTAATTTTGTATTCTAACAGACCATTTTGAGATCAGGTGGCTGAAAAAGAAAAGCGTTAAATAAAACCATTTTCATATAAAATGTTGAGAACAAATTACTGGTATATTTACCTCCTCTATCAGTTTATAAAAATTTAATTTAGCATTGCATAGATTTTTTATAAAACAATGAAAATGATGAAGGTGTAGGCACTTTAAATTAATTTTAAATGGGAAAGACCCAAGTCAGTAGTATTTATAAATGAATAGCACAAAATATTTAAAACTAGAATTAGATAAAAGTGGATTCATCCATACATCAAAATGAATTACAACTAAAGGAAAATATGCACAATGACTAACGGACTCAAAAAGCAATTGATGAGATTTGCCCATAAGACAAGACTTACAAACACGACTCAAAACTTATTTATTAGGATGGCCAAGGCAAGCATGTTAGTGTATAAGTGAGATGACACCAATGAGTTGGAAATCGAATAAAGATCATGAGAAGAAATAGCTTGGAGGAGAATCTTCCCAATTCATTGGTCATTCAAAGAAAATGATAAACCATTAAAATCAATAGCACAAGAATTTTTACAGCAAGGTTGAGTAACTGAGATAAGATTACAAGCAAGATTAGAGAATTGATAGATAGGAGATAACAACAAAGATCAAAAACCAATATGTAAAAAGGCGTTATCAGCTTGCCTAATAGACAATAAATGACCATCACAAATCGAGATTTTTGTCAAATCATAAAATGGGTCTAAGATTTGGGATTTTACCAATATCACTAATCATGTGTGCTGACGTTTCGCAATTAAGATTCCATGTTGGATTAGAGGTCTCACTGACTAAGAGAGTTGAGAAAGAGTCTTAGAAATCAGTAGAAATGAAGGCATGGTTGAACCATTGTTGACATTATGGTGCAATATGCATGGTCTTGTTATGGATTTGATAAGAAAGATGAGGCCTAATTTAGAGAATACTTCATAGGTGAATGGGAACATAGGGTCTCGAACTATCACAAGGCTAATCAGGGGAGGTGGAGAAGTGACAAGTTTTTCTTTTGGTCGAAAATGCATCTTCTATTCATTTACTTAGATATGTTTGGAGCAAATACATCAAAAGCATCAGCACTTAGTAAATCGATTAACTATGAATTGAATTGATCATAGGAGGATTGCCAACCCGGTTGATTATGCAAGAACTGGCCACTTTGTCCTCAACCAAATCTTTGGCCCTTAGAATTATTTCCACCTGGAAACGGTGGATTAGGTAAAGTGGCATGACTGATCAAAGCGTGATAAATATCAAATGAAGATGAGACACCCAACTTTTGGAGAAATCATTCTTCTTACATGCCGAGACATGAAAGAATCGTAGGGCCGTTAGTGACCATGGTGACAAAAGAATTGCGCTCATATGGGAACCCATTAAGGGCTCGAATCACCAAGTCCTCATTAGAGACAAAGTGATTAGTTGTAGTGAGCGAGACAAAGTGATTAGTTGTAGTGAGAGAGTCCACTATTAACTTTAGATGCCAAAGATAGTCAAACATTGATTAATCAAATTTCTCAACAACAGTCGAAAAGTCGAGTTTTAGACCAATTTCCTTAGCTGCGCAACAATCAATAAAGCATCATTTTAGAGTAAGCCAAATCTCCTAAGATGACCGAAGGTCATGAACTTCATGAAATATTTTGATTGTAAGAGTCAAATTTATCACACTACGAAGGCATTGATTTGTCTTGATGCAAATCAAATAGAAGGTGTGGATCACCATAGTGCCATTGATCACTGATGAGCTTTGATATGCACGGAAAAAAGCCATCCACATAACCCAGTAGATCAATGCAGACCAGATAGATATACATTGAGATTTCCATAGAAGATTATTGTCTACATCAAGCTTGATGGAGACGAGACTCTTGACGTTGGGATGAATAAGAGATGGCGCCATTGATTGCACAAGCATAATTTGAGCATTAGAATAAATTGGAGCAACAAAGAAAAGATAAGAAGACGTGAAAGTGGGCACAATGTTGTTGAGAGGTGATGAGAAATTGAGATCAACGGAAAGAGAAGATGATAGGTAAAGAGATGTTAGAGGAGAAGAAAGATTTGGAGATGTAATGGACATTGTTGAGATAAAAATTGGGGAAAAATTGTCCAAAAAGTCCTAAACCTATTGTACTTTTGCCAATTCAGTCATAAATCTTTCAACTTTGCCAATTGAGTCATAAAATTTTTCAATATTTTGCCAAATGAGTCCATCTCGCCAATTTTTGTCAAAATTTGCTGACATAGATGCCAACCATCCTACGTGGCACCGATAGTTTTGACGTGAACAAAATTTATTGTTTTTTTAATATTTTTTATCTTTTTTTTTGTATTTTTAATTTCTTTTTTTCTCCTTTTTTTCCCCATTTTCTTCCTCTGGCTGGTCGCCCAGTCTCCGACAATCAGCTAGAGGCCACAATCGGCGAGGGTCGGGCTCCCGACCTCGATGTCACCCTCACGGGGATCCGGTGAGGGGCGACCTCATCGTCCTCGGGCGGGGCTCGCCCTCGCCAAAGGCCAACGAGGGTCGGCCTCGCTCGCAGTCGGTTGGGTCACCCCTCGCCAGATCCTGACGAGGGCCACCTCACTTGAGGCTCGCGAGGGTCGGCGAGGCCCGTGAACCCGACCCTCACAAGCCTTGCCCGAGGCCAACCTTGCTCGAGGCCGATGAGGCCGACCCTCGCTAGTCGTGGCCTTTGGCCGGTCGCCGGCCTTCGGGCGACGGGCCAGAGGGGAAAAAAAAAGGGGAAAGAAATTTAAAAAAAAAAAAGAGAAAAACATTAAAAAATTAAAAACATTAAAAAATTAAAATTCGAAAAAAAAATATCAAAAAATTATCCACGTCAGCAAATTCCGGCTAAAATTGGCTGGATGGACTCAATTGGAAAAAAGTAAAAATATTTATGACTCAATTGACAAAATTGAAAGATTTATGACTGAATTAGCAAAAGTGTAATAGATTTAGGACTTTTTAGATAATTTTCCTTAAAAATTAGAGCAAAGGAAGTGTTGATTTAGGATAGAGATTTTAGAAAATTTGATATGTTTTGGTACTTTAATATCATTTAAGTCAATAGAAAATAATGATATGATGTTTATTGAGACTCAACTCCAATTTCAAGTTTATGATATGTATTAATAGGAATGGTTAATTACAGTCAAGGTATAGATTGAAACGTAATTACAAAATGATCCCATAATACATATAAATTACATGTTAATAACACCTTAATTTCAAGGTAGATTCGAAGTCTTCAATTCAAGCATATCAAATCTCCAAAAAAGGAGTATGCAATATGATTTCCACAATGAGATACTACTTTTTCCGTGCGTGTACATGCATGATAGTGATGTGAAATATCATGTCCTCGTCGGGCTAGCTAACAATATTCAAATAGCTTCACTTGACCAAATCATATCATGCATGTTTCGTCGTGTCAATGTCTAAAAGAGTGAATGATCAAATAAACATGTGAGTTACAAATATGGAAGTTGAATATAGGTAGGTCACACCAACCCCCGAAAGCATTAGGCTATAAAATTTCTATAAGGATCACTTGATGTGTGTGTACTATGATCTAATATGTGAACTTGCATGCATATAAAGAGCTTAATCCCGAGAAACCCAATGCATTTGTTTGAGTAATTAAATATTAAATCATATATTCATCTAACAGTTTAAATTTTTTGAATAGTCAACTGTGGTATCACTAAAATCTTAAATGATATCTAAGTAAGAGATGCTGAGTCCAAATTTTTTCTAACATCTATTTACCTCATTAATTATATATTTCCATATTTTTGCTTATTCCAAAATTCAACTTACGTGTAAAAAGGAGTGATAGAGTAATTGAATATTAAATTACACATTTATTAATAACTTAAACTTTTAAAATAATCGATTATGATCTTATCAAAATCTCATAGTATTCCTTAGAAAATGAACATGTGAATGGAGTTCAACACCCTAATCGAACTTTCTATGCATTGTAAGTTTTCAATTGCTCCGCTGGGTACGTTCGCATTAAGTCTCGACATATTGATTTCTCGCAAGATCTAAAGACAAAACATTGAACAAGCTCTTTCCCTGTTTACTCACGGACGCATGTCGACAAAGCTCAAGCGCGACACGTGCAAGAAAATCCCGGCCTCCGCGATGCTTTTGACTCGAAGGAAGAGGCAGCCCAGGCACGTGTCTCGCGCGGCGCAGGGCGTGCGAGGGCTCGCCGCGAGCCGCCCTAAAGAATTAAAAAAAAAAAAAAACATTAACATAAAATTAATTCATTTTTTTGACGTTTTTTACCCGCAACTGATGTTTATCCGGAGAAAAAGGACGAGAAAAGTAATCGCGTCACGTGGGGTTGTCCCCCCCATGCTGCCTTGACGAACGTACCGTCCGTACTCTCTTCCGTAGGTACCTCACCTTTTCGCCCTTTCCCGCGTTTGCCCCTTTCCCGCGGCGGATTCTATGATGCGACGCATCCCCGTCGCCTTCTCGTGGAACGCGCGATCGCTTGCGTCCAAGTCGAGGTCGCCATGAATCTCGACCTTTCTCTTTCTGCCGCGAGCTCACCGTGATTTCGTTGGATCGACAAAAGATGGCGCGGCGATGGACGAACGTGCGGGAAGTTCTCAGCGAAAGAAATTTTGGGGCACGCCTAGCGGGTCCAAGGGGCCATCTTAACTACGGATGCAAAGGGGAATCATGGGGCCTCACGGATGGGTGGGCCCGAGTCACCCGACTAGGTTCGGTCGAGAAATTCAAACACCTTTTGATTATGGGTGAGTTTGAATAAGCAATTTTGGGTCCGACGGAGAATCTGTCCGTCAATTTGATCGAGTCTAGCAAGCTAGCTTGTGCGTGCCGTCAAAAATTCTTCGCGAAAGAAATTTTGAGGCGCGCTTAACGGATTCGAGGGGCCATCTTGACTATAGATGTGAAGGGTGATCATCATGGGGCCTCACGGATGGGTGGACCCCGACTAGGTTCGGCCAAGAAATTTGAACAGCTTTTAATTATAGATGGGTTAGAATGAGGATTAGTTAGATAAAAATAGAAATTACGCTTATTGAAGACAATTTGGAAATAAGAGAAGCACATCTTCTGATGGAGCTATTTGCGTTGAATAGAGAATTTTACATTGTCAAAGCTTATTTATCAGGGCTAAACCAATGCTCTACCAACCCTCTTTAGACATTTCTCCATCCACATTTAATGATGTGAAAAATCTTATATGCGGGAATGCCCCCAATTGTCCTGTAAATTCATCCCTTTTAACGACGAAGTAGCCCACACGGGTAATAAATTCTTTTGGCAATTGAATCGATTCCCTAATTCCATAGATCATATAAGGTGTCGACTAAAACTCAATTTAGAATTTCAAACATCGAAATCACTTATATCATACAGCATCTTGACAAAACAACGTAACGTATCCGATAATCGCACATGTCCTTACCCCGAACTTCCGTCGAGCATTATTATAAATATTATTGAGGTTCCGTGATCATTGGATCTCAAATGAGCGAATCTTTCGGTCAGTCGGTTGAAAATTTTTAAAATATTCTTGAGGCACGACATTTTGTGCAAGAACCGAAAGAAAATGTAATTTAGATTGCGCCGTTTCTAAAGAGGTGGCTTGATTTTTCGAGGAACGATGGAAAACCCTCCACATTGCGTCGAGCAGCCGTTCAATCGATGAGAGGGAGGACACGACCAAGTGGCCATAAATTCGAGGGGAATGGAAGTCAGATCACGGGCCGCGACAAGAACCTAATCTTCAACCTTTGACCGAGCCCCCTCGCATTCGCCCGACACGAATTTCAAACATCCGTCCATCTTAATAATGTCAATATAAATTAGATACTTTTCCATTTATGTCACGGCAACCGAGCATTAATTCTCCTCGTCATCTTCTCGAGAACAAACTTTACAATGTACTTTGAAGCTTGGGACAATGCACGCGATTGAATATAGGATTCAGCTTTTGGAGAAAGGACACCCTCGCCTTCTCCCATTCCGCGACAAGCGAAAGGAAGTCGTTTTGTACAAAGCCCATAAAGGGCAAAAAAAAGAGGGGAAATTTGCAGGCATGGTAGTCCTTCGCACGAGGGCTTCATTGCCTTCCAAAAATCCGAAATTAATTCTATATATGAGTTATAATTGTAAAAGACACCCCGCCGCATCATGGTTAATGAACCCGTGAAGAACACCACCATCGAGACAAATTGAATTTTCGGAATACCTTACTTTGGAAAATTTAGAGAAAATAACATGAATGATTTTGGAATCTTAATTTAATATGTGATGTCATTCTTGAACTTTTAATTCATTAAATGTTATCTTTAAATTTTAATCTAATGTTCAATATTATTTCTCAATTTTTAATTTATTTAATGTGGTTCATGAATTTGGATCCAATGTTTAATGTGATTCATGAACTATATATATATATATATATATATATATATATATATATATATATATATAATATATTTTATATATATATATTCATATAATTTAGGGATTACATTAAAATTTTACTAATAATTTAAGGATCATTTTGACCAAATTGAAATTTTATACACGATATTGCACATTTGCCAATGTTCAAGGGTTACCCTTCCAACTTGGAAGGGGGAGGTGGGAGTTCGAATCCCCACCTTGGGGGTTGGGGTGAGTGACGTTGTAGTTTTAGGAGTGGGTTCCCACGCCTGCTGCAAGAAAGGTAGAGGCGAAAGCCCGAGAGTGAGCGTTAGAATAGGAATAGAGTAGAATCGATAAAAAAAAAAAAAAGCTCGCATTATACAAATTAAAAATATAAAGATAATATTGCATATTAAATTAAAATTTATTTACCATTTATGCTATTATCTAAAAAATTTACACAAACCAAAAAAGACACACAAAAAAAAAAAAAACAAAGAGAGGGGCTTTTTTCTTTTATTTTTGGAAAAAGAGATGATAGAAGAGTGGGTGAGTCATGAGGCAGAGAGGATAAGGATATACGGACGCCCCATGTCATTCATCAATTATTGGGGGCCGCTTCGGTTCATGATGGCGAAACCGCCAGGGAAAAAAAGACGGTATTTTTCTGCGCCAACCCCATAGGGTTTCTTCTCGTCCATTCAATCCCATTTTCCATTGCCCCAACGCGACCCTTCGATGATTTAGAAAGTGCATAGAACTTTTTAAATGGGCCTTGTGTTTTTAACCTCTTCCTAGTCCCTGTCTCCAACACTCCATTTAATGCTTGCCCTACGCCCCCTCACATGCCACCGTCTCCCCGATAACCCCACCCCCCGTGTTGTCGGGGCGATCGTTTGATGGGCTCCGGACCGGGGCGATCGTCCGATCGGGCACATCTCGACTCGGATCGACCCTCCGTGTTTGTCTGAGATGATCCGGTTTCATTCATAATTCAAATGAGAGAACGCGTGCGAAGAAAAAGAAGAAAGGGCGCATTCCCCATAAGAAGGGCTGGAAAGAGCCGTGAAGGAACTGGCGATTTCGCTTTCTTTGGGCAAGCAATGTGGTGATGATTCAGGAAGATAATCTCACCACGGTGTCGACTTTCTGAAAAGCGAGGAACCACAGGCACAGCCCGTCGCAAATGCGTAACACAAAGTAAATGAATCGTGCATCCTACCATCTCATCTGACAAGGCTTATCCTCATACGAAGCTCATCTAATTCAAGAGCTCACACGCATTGAGTATACGTGCACTTCTTTCTTGCATATGAAAACGAAAACTCTGTAATTCACCACCAACCTAGCTTGTCTATCAAAGCAAAATAAAGAAGAATCAAAGAGGGGGGAAAGGGCATTAAAGTTGGAGCTGTCGATGTGTGACCGAACTGTCCAAAAAAGCATTGAAAATTGAGCGTTATCATATTCTGGTGAGTGGACCGTTTGGTTTTGGCCATTTTCTGGCAATAGTGGAATCCGATTCTTGATATTTCGTGGACCACTCCTGCCTTCACTTTCCTCTTCCTATTTCTAACTTAGCTTTTGCCATTTTGTAATTTTGGGTTAGGTGGGGTTGCTTTCTTCAGTCCAATTGCAACGGCTAAAGTAAAGATATGATCTCTCCAAAAGCATACAAAAAGTGTCTGCTTTTCCTTTTAGAATTATACAGCGCTGAGTCTTTGAAAGTGAGTTGGACTGTCACTACGCAAATGTGATATCCATGATGATATCAAAATAAAGAAACGTGAAAAACCACGGCCCTTGTCATACACCACTAACTGAGAAGAAAAGGTGCATGTTGATGTGAGAGAAAGCTGAGAATAGACATAAATGTATCTATTTGTGTTTATCCACATTTGCATGCATGCGGTACGCGATACTATTTTGACAAGATTGCATGTGCAGTGATTTAGAGCAGTTTTCATTTGAATCATCATGCGTCATGAGAATTTCGATTACTTCCTCGTTCAAAATGAATAATTAGTGCATGTGTCGGAAAGGTAAAATGGACAATTAGCCCAAAGAGAAAAAAGGGTAATGCAATAGTTGTCTCAGATTCATGGAGCTAGTAGCTACAATTAATATCTCTAGATGGCATTTGGTTTCTTCGATCTGTCTCTTTCGTTCCATTAACCCATATAAATAACAAATAATAGGCATATAGAACAGAAAGATAGCAATAAACATGAGAGACGACGACGAGAAGTGGCTAAATGGGTTATGCTAGTGAGAGAAAAATTTCCCTCTTATAATGTCCGTGATTGTTTTTAAGTTTAGTCAATTTGGTATACTTTTGAATAACTTTCTAATAAGCATTTCTGCTTTTAGGTACATGATATAGTTCTTGCTGGACGCCTACCATACGAACCGAACACATCGACGTGAATTGCAATGTCCCATCTTGCGTTAATTACGTGGAAAATGGTAGGCTTTGCTTTCGTTTGGCGACATCCTCAATGAGCCCGACAACAATCCCTAAAAATCAGAACCATTGAAGACAAACCAAAGACCCTTCCGAGACACGTGATGAAGTGACTAAAGTCCGCTGCTTCGATGTGATTAAGAAAAAAACGACACGCCATCTGAGTAAGGAATTTAGAAAAATTTGCGAAGAGGGAACTTTTCATTTGCCCTTTGAAGGTCCGGCTGAGTTGGGCCACATTTCCATATCACGGCCCAATTCAGAATCGTCTTTCCTATTGCATTTTCCGAAAGACGAGCGTCCTTCTACTCACTCCGCTCTTTTAGTCCTTAATCAGCCATGGAGGCGGCATCCCGTACCGCCTCTTCCTCCACCGCCGATGCCGATGCCGATGCCGCTGCCGCCTCTTGATTCCAGCGAGATCTCCCTGTCATGATTACTGCTGTCGGTAGTTATCACCCTCTATATTCTGTGAAAATTGTACACCGAAGAATCCTTGAATGCTTGTCAAGTATAACGAAAAACGCTATTTGCTTCGTAATTTTGAAGAATGACCATGTTTTTTCCACTCTTCAATTGGTTTAGAGACTCATTTTTTCTGTGTTTTGACCATAAAATCCATTATGGGACCTGCTACTTCTAATATAACCTTATAAAAGTCATCTTTTTATTATTATTTGGTGAACACTTTTTATTTTGTTTCTTCTTCTTTTCATCTCGGATTCTACTTTCCTCCTCCTTTTTTACCACTCCTTTGACATCTCAGCCTCCATTTTTGCAATTCATGTCTTTTTTCTCTCTTTTGTAGGCCCGTCTTTTCTTTCTACACCTCCCACTCCTCCTCCTTCTTCCATAAACCCCGTCATCCTCTGTTTTCAATCTATGACGCCAATCTTGTGGTCCTCCACACTTTCACTAGCACCGACAGTGGGCTCACCAATGACCTCTGCAACAAGCCCTTTTTCTTCGCCGCACGCAAACTCTTCTTGCGCTATGGAAGGTAATATTGAGAAGTATTGCTTCTCTCTTCCCTTTTTTTTTTTAAATACTTCTCTTCTCTTCTTGAACATGTGAGTGCCTAGAGAAAGAAAGGGTGTCTCTGCCATGTGCACGCATAAAAGTCAAGGGCAATAAGCGACTCATGTTATTTTAGGTAATATGAAGCGGGATTCGAATTTATAGTTTAATTTGATTATGTTGAAGTAACTAGTTCTTTTGGAGATTGTAGATGTAGGAGAGATTTGTGGAAGAAGAGGAAGAAGAAAGAGTGGGAAGTGTAGAGAATGGCCTGCAAGAGAGAAAACACTGAGACGATTCATAGGAATGGAGAACTCAAACGTTAAAAGCATGAAAAGAAAGAAGAAAAAGGAAAGTGAGACTCACACAAAAAAATAAAAATAAAATAAAAACAAAACAAAAAGCGTTCATCAAATAATGAAAAAAGATCATTTTTGTAAAGTTGTATCAAAAGTAATGAGTCGAAAGACGGAAAAAAAAGAGAGTAGCTAAGCCAAAAGAGAAGTGGAAGGCGTCGCCCATTGCTTTTAGATTCCACCTTTCCCCCAAGAATATCTTCATAAAGCTGATGACTGGCTCAATTCTACACATGCTCATGGGTCTAGCGATCCACGGCCTACTTAGGGTTGGGCCGCCCCACAAAGGCTTGAAGGCACTTTGGGCCAGGCTTAGACAATTGTCGATTAGTTATAAGGCCGACCTGGCCTAGCCCGATTGGGCCTGAGGCTAGCCTGCCTAGCTAACATATTTCTTACATGTTTTTTACTTGATAAGATATATGGATATTTTTCTTTGTATTAATAAGTTTTAATAAGCGTCAAACACATTGTTGCTAGAAAAATTGACCGTTGACTTATTTTAGATAACTTGTGAGAGACTAACTTATAGATACTCAATCTAGGTACCAGTTTACTTATTATCGGGAAAATTACCAAAAAAGTCATAAACTTATCATACGAAAATCAATTCGGTCTTAAACCTTTCATTTTTGCTAATTTAGTCCAAACCTTGTGACAATTTAGTCCTTCCACCTAATTTAGGCTGCAAATCACTAATGATGATATGGACAACTCTCACAATTTTTTTGAATTTTTTTGGTTCATTGTGGCTAGCAAGAGTTGCCCCCTCATAGGACACAGGCAAGGCCCTCGGTTGCTGGCAAGGGCTTTTGTAGAAAGGTCCTGGCCTCCCAATGATAAAAATAAATAAATAAATTCAAAATTCATTTTTTTTAAATTATAAAATTTATTTATGTCAACACCGACTGTCACGTAGGACGGCCGACATTCACGTCCAAGATTTTTGGCCAAATTAGCCAGAATGACTATATTAGCAAATTGTTGAAATGTTTAAAACTAAATTAGCCAAATTGAAAAGTTTATGATTGTGTTAACATCCGTTTGATAGGTTAATGACGGCGGGCTTTTTGATCATAGTAATTGACAGGCCATTGTTGACCGTGGACTGATCAATTTAAGTCATTCGGATCTTGGATCTGTATCATCCAACATCATACTATTGCTGTTTGAAAATAGGTTTTGGTTTTTTGATGAAAAAGTAACAAAAGCCAATTAAAAATTCATCTAGTCTTGCAATTTAAATAAGACTCGAGTTCAAACTGGAGTGCGCGGCTTAAACTAGAGATCATTTAAGCTTGGGCAGCATAACAAGCCGACACATGTTATGTGCCTGTCCTTCTAGACATACTCCTCCCAACCATGAGAGGGCATGGCCAAGAAGTTTTTGAATGACAGAATTTTTGTGTGTATGGAAGAGCAGTAGATTACTGTTCCTGACCATTAAAGAATGGCTTCTCCTTATGCACTAATCTACTAGTAGGAAATGACCTCCTTCATATTGATTAATTAGGAAAACAAGTGATTAGAGAAGAGAGGAAAGAGAAGTAGTGATGTCCATACGTATGAAAATATGTACATAAGTATCCTCGTTGATCTAATCAAAGTTCTTTTATCTAGAACGTCGTTATGGACTGGAGTAAACGAGGAAGACTCCAACAAGTCACTGACGACGAGATCCGAACTAGAAACAAACAGCCCTAGTTCAAGTATCCGAAGCTCAAATCATATTTAATTTATCAACCCTGCTTGAGATATTCACCACTCTGGCTTAGGGCAACTGGTGAAATTGAAGTGAAGCTCATCTCTTCTTCCAAATCTGGTAGTACTTTAGAGAGCACAGCTTCTGGAGCAAAAGAGGAAAAATTTATTCCCTTTTCCGTTCGTCGAAAGATAATTTCCAAAAAAATGTTTTCCAAATTTTTCAATATTCATTTCACGGAAAATGAATAAGTTGGATATAACATTTTTCATGAAGAGAAAAATGTCTTCTAAAATAGGGAAAAATATATTCCATTTTGAGAAAAAGGAAAACATTTTCCTCACTCATTTTCTCTTACTTGACACCTATGTTAACCTATCCATCTTTATTTTTCTTTTTTTCTTATTTTAAAAAAATTAAATTTTTATTGTTTTTATTTATTTATTTTTTTTTAAAAAAATTCTGTCTTGGCAAGTCACTGGCCATGATGACCATCGGCGACTAGCCATAGGTGAGCCTCGAGCTCACCGGCCTCGAGTGAGCTCGAGGCTTGATGCTCGCTCGATCGGCAATGAGCTTGAGCCCTAGCTTGCTACTCGCCCAATTGGCGGCAAGCTTGGGCTATAGGCTTGTCGATTTAGCAAGGGGTGAGCTCAAGACCTTGGCAAGCTAGCTCGCTAGTATCGGGTGAGCTCGAGCTCGCCTTTGGCCAAGCGCCATGGCCGGCAACCCGCCAAAGAGGAAGGAGACAAAAATAAAGAAAAGAAAATTAAAAATAGAAAATACTTTTAAAATCAGTTTTAAATAAATAATAATTAAAAATCAGATTAAAAAATAAAAAAAATAAAAAAATTATCGAAAAAAAGAGTGCATGGAGGAAAAGATTTTTCTTACTGAACAACGGGAAATATTTTCCGCTTCTTTTCATGTTTCAACTTAATACTAGAAAATAATTATATTTTTCTTGAAATTGGTTTGTCTAGATGCTCTGATTTACCTTGGGTTGAGTAACTTCGTGAGGGGTGGTTGAAGGTGACTATTTTATTTGATGTCATGGCAATGTGAGGACAAGACGATTAGGAGAGCGAAATGTGGAGATCTTTCATTTTGGGCCCTCATTTTACAAAAAAACTTGAATTTCTCGTGGGGCTTTTCTATTTGTTTCATGAAAAAACTTACATAAAACGTTTTGTAGGTTTTATGTTGTTCGTTTCACGGAAAATGGATCAACCAAGGATAACGCTTTCCATTAATGGAAAAAACATATTCAAAAGTGGGAAAAATATTTTTCACTTTTAAAATGGCGAAAACATTTTCCACAACTTATTCCACCTCATTTTCTTTCACCAAACACATTTTACTTTTATTTTATGTTTTCTTTTCTAAAAAATCGATTTTTTCCTTGATTTTTTTTTCTTCTTCCTTGCACGGTTGTTGGCCACAACAATCGGCCATTGGCAACCTTCAGCCTTGCCATAGGCTAGCGAGGTGGGATCTAGCAAAGCCGAACTCACCAGAGCCTCGTTGACCTCTAGCGACCTCAGGCAAAGCTCGAGCCCCACTTGGCTTGCCTAGGGCCGATCATCGGCCGTTGCCATAGCTGGCGATCGGCCAAGGCCAAAGAAGAAGAAGAAGAAGAAAAAAAGAAAGAATACAAAAATTTAAAAAATTTAAAATTTGATTTTTAAAAAATAAAATAATAAAATAAGCTAAAATTCCAAAAAAAGGCTCAAAGTGTCATCATTTTCTCAAATAAGATCACTTTCTCAAATAAAGACTTGAAGTGGATATTATTTTAAATAAGAGCTCAAACTGGTTATGTTTATTTCAAATAAAAGCCTAAAATGCTATATCTGTTTCAAATAAGGGCCTAACTTTCCAATAGTCAATGGTGTTTTCGTCATTTACCCTTCTTCTTTTTTTCCTTGTTTTTGTCTTTCCTTTTATTCTAGTCCTTCTTCCTTCTTTGCTGGTGGCTGATCAGCCATCGGAGATGCCTACAGAGGATTGGGTGAAGGATGACCTCACCTAGGTGAGGCGACCCTCTCCCTGGGGGAGGCTGCCCCATGAAGCCATCGGTGAGGCTGGCCTTGTCGATTTTAGGTGAGGTTGACCCTCCCCAAATTTGGCGAGGGTGGCTTTGCTCGCGACCAATGAAGGCTCGATGACCTCGCCGGCCGTTGGTAAGGGTCGCGAGGGCTCGAGGGCCTACAAGCCCTCGTTAGCCCCAAGCGAGGTCAACCCTCACCAAATCTAGTGAGGGTGGCGTCGCCTGTGGTCAGCAAGTGTTTGCAAGCCCTCGTTGGCCCTTCTTAGCGGTCGACCAAGGTCACGAAGCCCTAGCCAACCCTTCTTAGCAGTCGACGAGGGTCGTTGAGCCCTTGCCGGCCTTTACCAACAACAGCTGGCCAATGTCGGAAAAGAAAAAAGAAGAAAAGAAAAAAAAAACAAGATTTGGACGAAAATGTCCTCGATCATTTGGAAAATTTAGCCCACTGGTTAACCAACGAGGTAAGACTTTTATTTGAAACAACCATATCTATTTCAGACATTTATTTGAAACAATCATAACAATTTCAGACCCTTATTTGAAATAATCATGACCACTTCAAGCCCCTGTTTGAAATAAGATCCACTTTGAGCTTTATTTAAGAAAACGAGGACACTCCGGGTCCTTTTTTCGGAATTTTCCCTAAAAATATTTATTGAAAAGGAGTCCATGAAAGAAAATATTTTTCTTACTAAACAGTAGAATTCATTTTCAGATTTTAGTCGAACACAAGAAAATATGATTATTTTCCTGAAAAATGACTTTCTTAAAAATAATTTCTGGATATGTCACATTTTTCGCGAAACGAACAGATTATACATATTCAGGATCACATGACTTTATAAGCAAAAATGAGGAGGAGGTTGGGCTGGATCCAGTGAAGAAGGTGGTGAAAATCCCTTGGAAGGAGAGGACGGCGACAGCGACAGCGACGGAGTAGGTGAGAACGAGAGAAACGAACCTTCAGGGCGTGGACCGAATCTGCATTGGAGACAGTTGAGATAAGGATTGTTCCCCAAGCAGCAATACTCAGGAGGATATTGCCGGCACTCCATTGACGCGCCTCGCCGCCTTCGCCGTTGTTACGCTCACCACATCAAATGTGTTTGGTGAAAGAAAATGACTTTGTTATTGCCTACCCTAAATAAGATTAAAGTAGATAAATCAACAAAGTATGAAATAAATATTTGACGTGGTGATGGCTCAAGTTGCGGGGGTTGATTAGTTTATACGTGATAGAAAACAACTTGAAACATGCAAAAAAAAAAAAACATAATTGGTTTAGGAGAGGGCACACTTATAAGGAGAAGTTTCCTATGAGCAAGTAAATCGTTAAATACAATTAACTTTTGTTAGATTAAATTACTAACTGATTTTCGATTATTAATTCTCATTTAAGTTACTTATCAAAGTTTTATTATTTGTATTAATTTACCAATTTTATATTGAGTTATCAACTTGTATTTGCATTAATTAGCAACTCATTAGAACTTACTAGCTCTTTTTAGAGATTGCTAACCCAAATCAAAGTGACTGACAACTTTTTCCCCTTTAGGTTACCATATGGTAATGGCTAGTAACTCTTATTTGACTTATTTACCGGTGTTTATTTGATTTTTTATTTATTTGTTGACTTTTCTTATGGTTCACTAGTTTTTTTAATGGAAACTACCAACCTTTATTAGAGCGATTTACCAAGTATTCCTCGATTAAGTCACCGATTAGTTTTAGATTATCAACTCTCATTTTAGTTGCTTACCAAATTTTCTTCTCTTTTATCAAATTTTTACATTGCTTACATGAAGTTACCAATTTAAATTAGAGCGATTTACCAATTTTTGTAGATCAAATTCCAATTAGATTTGAGTCACTTACCGACATTTAATAATTTTTGTTGATTTACCATCTTTTTGTTTAGGTATCAACTTTTATTTGCCTTGACTACCGATTAAAATATAATAACTTTGTGGAGATTACTAATCAGCATGACTCGCCAATTTTTTCCCCTTTAAATTGATAATTATTTATAGAGTTTTGGGGGTTACCAATTGTTATTTGAGTTTCTTACCGATATTTCTTACGATTTACAAAGATTTTTTTTTTTTTTTGGAAATCACCAACCTTAACTAGAGTGTTTGCCCAATTTTTTCGGTTAAGTTAACAACTGGTTTTGGGCTTATCAGCCACTTTTCTTTCTTTTACCAAATTTTATTTACATTATTGAACTAAATCTCAAATTTATCAGCTTTTCAAAGGAACAGCATGTACTCCCCAATTGTCATTGACTTTCATTAAGCGGAACATCCTATCGAGTGGATAGTCATTACATTTCTTATTGGTTGATACGAGAAAGTCAGTAGTAATATACATACAATACCCTCGAGAGGGATCACACGGTAACTTTGACTGAGTCAACTTTTTCATCGTCACCTGCAAGAACAGTGTCTTCACTGCCTTTGTACTTATACCACCTAGCGCACATAATGAAGTAACCTAGATTCAAGCCCATCAGTGCAGTAACCAAGTAATAGAAATAATCCAACTTCCCCTTGTTCAGATCTTGAGCCAACCATCCGCCATTTCCATCTCCTCCACCAGTGGTTTGGTGAACAATGGATATGAGGAAACTGCTCAAGTAACTCGACCCAGCAAAGCCCAGGAAGGTGAAGGACCCACCGACGCTCCTCATGTTCTCTGGGAACTGCTTGTAATAGAATTCCACAAGAGCAACCACTGTGAATGCTTCCGATATGCCCACAAGTATCAGCTGAGGCGCCAGCCACAGCCCTGACATAGAGGAAACTGCACCTCTTATTGGGTCAAAACCGATGGGCTTTGCGAGCGCCGAATTTCTCCTGTTTGTTTCGACGATGCCCGACACAATCATGGTGACAATGCCTAGTACCATGCCAAAGCCCATCTTCTGAAGTATTGTGATACCACCTTCTTTGCCGGTGATTTTCCTTAGCCGTGGTACTAGGACTCTGTCATAGAAGGGGATCCAGATAGTGAGGCCAATCATGTTGAAAATGGAGTAGGACGCAGCCGGGATCTTGAAGCTCGTGTTTCCGAGTTGCCGGTTGGATTGAAGTGCTTGGAAAACGACGTACGTCTGCTGCTGGATTATAACTATGTTGTACACCATGGCTGATACCCAAATGGGAAGGATTCTCACCACACACTTCACCTCTTCCACCTGTTGAATGCTGCAGAGACCCCATGGATTGACTGCTGATCCGTCTTGGTTGATTTGGTCCTCTGCGGTGATGATAGCGGCTTTGTCGAGGAATCTATATAAAACGTCAAACACCATAGCTTGTCAATAAACATCAGAAGTTCAGAACTTGACGTGCCGTCTGTTTGTATCTTGTGAGAATCCAATCCAAGCATATTTTTGAATAAAAAAATGGAAGACAAAAGCTACTATACATCCTCTTTCTTTTGTTAACCCTTTGAGAGGTTCTATCATCTTCAATTATCAACATTTCGATGCTCAAATTTAGTGGCCTAAAACACAGTCCACGAGGTTTAACCTTAACCGTAGGAGCACTCCAATCCAGTTATCCAATTGCCTCCATTCTCCACTTAAGTGGATCATCCCGAGTGAGCTGAGCTGCTCATGTGGTCAGGCTTGCGTCAAGGTGGGACAAACTCGGGTTGGCAACATTGTCAAGTTGAATTATTTTCCTACTGATTGAACGATATACATCATCAATTTGGGCTTTGGTGCTACCTCAACCCATCAAACTGGGGCCTACCAAGTCCTTATGTACGAGAGCTAATCAACCAGAGGATGTTAACCTATCTTTGTTTGCATATGCACTGCCCGCTTGTCAAAGAGCGTGTTAAAATAACAGGCGGGCCTGTCAGACATGGCAAATTTGTCAAGGCCATGATAGGGTTCATGTGGTGAAATGATTATTCTCTGCCGTAGAGCAACCGTATGACATTTAGTATTCTCCTCATAACGGGGACGGCGTTCTCTCTCTCTGATTTCTGTTAGGTAAGACGTCAAAATTTTTGTTGACAAGTGAGGGTTGATATAAATATCCTAGTAGACAATCATCCAAGTGAGGACAGAACGTATATTAATCTAAAGACCAAATTAATGTGCAATTTATACCCCGTTTCATATATGCATGCCAGAAAGATTCAAACAATAATTAAATCAGCTGCAGTTTATGCCAACTTGAAACAATAATTGATTTAGCTGCAAGGTATCCACCGTCGAAGTCTAAACGAAATGACGATCCGATCAAAGTGTCTAAGTGATGACCAATTGAGCTGGATCAACACTTTGTTCCAATTTTAGGCTTCTTTTCTCCTTGTTAAAAGTTGGGTTAGCGATTGGATCATCTCAGTAAGTATGCTCCTATCATTCGGCTTCTAGATAGTAATTCTCAAGGCTCTGTGATCGACATGTAGATATAGTATACTTTGCAAGCTCGTATGCAAACGCTGCTAAGGACTGTAGAAGGGCGTAGCTAAAGGAAGTCTGCAGGAAATCCAGAGAGATTACCTGAATTGATTAGTGCGCGGGAGCTTGGAGTTCAAAGAGCTGTGGGGAATGTAATGAAAAAGGGAGAGACAAGGTTGAGATTGAGAATGTAACGTCAACTTCCTCTTCTTGATTGAAGTCACTATCACCCGCAACAAGCTTGTCAGGGGGCTACCCTCCGGTTTCACTTTCACAAAAATTCTTGAACCCGTGAAGAAGAGTAGTAGTGAAATGAACATAAGAATTGCGGGAATGGCTAACCCCCAAGCCCAACTCACGTCGGACTGCACATAAACGATAATGGTCAACGACATCAACACGGCAAAAGTGTAGGTGAAATAGTACCAATTGAAGAAGCTGGTAGTTCCCATCCTTCCGGATTCTGTACTGGGATCGAACTGATCAGCACCAAATGCTAGATTACAGGGTCTAATACCAGCACCGCCAATCACTAGAAGACCAAACGCGCTTAGTAGGAAAGCCATTTGCCACGCATTAGCGCTGGGGCATGTACTGCTCTTCTCTGATCCACAGTGGAGGGGATGCAACTTCGGAATTGCAGCTGTCAGAGCAAGTGCAAGCAATCCCTTCGAAAATAAGGTAAAAAGTAAGTCAGATTCTGATTATTTTTCTTTTGGAAATTTTCCTGTATAGTGTTCATGAGCAGAGAAGGCATATTCTTTTTATCTCGGGTTACTCTAGTTTTCCTGTATAGTGTTCATGAGCAGAGAAGGCATATTCTTTTTTATCTCGGGTTACTCTAGTGGGCTGCGGAGTTAGAGATGCTTGCATGTGTGAAAAAGAGAATTAGCAACGTTACCAGAACTGAGGAAATGGTGGCAAAAACTAGCGTCTTATAGCGCCCAAAGTAAGTGTCGCAGAGGAAAGCTCCGAGCAACGTGGCGAAGTTGGCAGTGCCATTGAAAATGTTGATGAGATTAGTAGCAGCGATGCTCTTCATGTTGAAGATAGTAGTGAGATAGACCAATAGGTTGGACAAGGTTCCGATCGTCCCGAGCTTCTCAAAAGTCTCATTTCCTGCACTTGTACCGGATTAGAACCTCATGATTTCGAAATTTTCGCAGGGCAATGCATGAATATAACAGAACTCGCTAGTTTTTCTCATATATTTACCTATGACAAAAGGCATGGCTTTCCATCCACTGTAGTGAACTTTAGCTGTCTCATCGGTTGCCATGCTCTTCTCCTTCTGCTCCATTGTTTCGACCATTGGAACCCGTTCGTTGTGGTATCTCAAGTTCGCCGCTGGAAAAGCTCAATTAGCGCACAATAATGTCATTCAGAAACAGATAGTTATATACTTTACATGAGTGGCCAACATCGTACTAAACGAACGAGAAAGTTGTTTTTCTTTTCCTTTTGTTTCGTGCCAACCATTGAACCACGTGCTCATAAGATGCTGACCAGCTGACATGCCTCTAGAAAGTCTTCTAAGTTTTAAAGTAATGGCCGTAACACGCTCAACTTGTCTTGTGTTTGTATGTGGTACTAAAATCTAAGATCTTTGAATGAGGGCAATCATTCCGAATAACTCCAAGGGTCAGCCCAGTGGAGAATGGAGGGTAGCGATCGTCATGATTCTGATTCCCAACGCGACACATCAACATCTTCAATATTGAACGGTAAGGAGGAGTTAACAAGTCACCGTCTTTGGAGTCGGTCAGAAGATGACTAACAAGGATAAGGCCAAGGAAATACTTCCGTAAGCCTTGCACGCCACAACAAGCCAATGTGTACGCAAAGAAAAAGGAACGCGCTGGGAAACTGGCTGACGTCATGAAGGAGCATCATAAGCATTTGATTCGGTCAACACTATTTTTCTATTATTGAAAATAAATTTGGAGCAGAAATCTATTTGATAACTTTTTTTTTTTTTAGAAAAAATTTTTAATTCAAAAATAGATTTGAAATAAAAATGAGAAATAAAAAATTTTCTACTTCCCTATTTTTAAAATAGAAATGAAAAATGAAAACTATTTTCATTACTCATTCTCTCTATTAGCCGGCTGCCCACTTGCTGCACCCGCCATTTGCCATCACCCCTCGTTGTCTATCGCCTCTAGTCGTCGTTTGCCACTACCATCCACTGCCTTTGGTCACCATCTGCCATCATCACCCAAGAGAGAAATTTTGTATCGTTAACAAACAAATTTTTATTTTGAGAACAAAAATTTTGTATCGTTATCTAACATATATTTTTGTTCAGAAACTCATCCCGAGAATAAAAATAAAAAAAATATTTTTGGAATAGAAATTGATTTCTAGAACAAAATGATTATCATTTGTACATTAATTGGTCGGTTGGACTAATCATTGTCCTGTTAGAGAAAACTCACAATAGATTTTGAAGTTGACAAAACTTTCCAATAAACTATATTTGTCTTGAAGAATGATAGTTCGAGTATATGTTTGAAAAGCTTCATGCACATTCTCATATTATCAATACAAATTCAGTCGGAGAAGGAGAAAACTTCTTATTCCCATCCTGACTTCCTCATAATGTAGTTAGTTCAATATATAAATAGTTAACACTTTGAAAAACCCCAACTGGTACATTTATGATAAATTTATCCCAAATTAATTTTTTGATCGTGAAAAACCTCAAACTGGTATACTTGTGACAAATTTACCCCAACTAACCATAAAAAATCAAAACTGGTATATTTAACCGACAAAAATCTTAAATTGGTACATTTGTGGTAAATATACCCTCCGTTAAATTGGATTAATACTAAAAAAATCACAAAAATTGTATAAATGTGATAAACATAGAGTAAAATCGCAAATTGGTACATCGATCAACCTGTGTGTTATTCAACTTAGTAATTTGATAGTAAAATTTAATGAAAACTAACATAGAGTAAATTTGAAAAGACTTTTGCCATTTCTCCCTCCTCGGGTTACAATTCACCCTTTTCTCTCCAGCTGGGCGATTTAGTTCTTGTTCACCTGAGCGATTGATCTGCTGAGCCCGACTATTATGCTCGTTTGGCTCTAATTTTCAATGGGTGGACTCGCCTGGCGCCTACCTCCATCTCCACCGAAGCGTTCCTCGTGGCGTGCCCTCTTCGGGTAACAATGTTCACCTTTTGATAGGGTTTTGCGATTTTCTTTCTCTTCTGGTGTGCTGGGCTTGCTTCATATCTTGAGTATGGATACGCTCACGAATGAGAAAGCGTTTGCATTGGAGGCCCAGCAAGTTGGGATTCGAGGCTGTAGTCATGGTAGAAGAACCCGGCCTCCAATGGATAGGGAAAATCTATCGCTAAAGCTGAGCCCTCTCTCCCTTCGAGCCCTGCGCTGGATATTACTGTTGATGCTGCACGCACAGCTAAATCCCAGACCCAAGGACAGCGGGCAAGAGGCTCAAAGCCCCCTCCAGTTCGATCATGGGCCAATGTTGCTAAGGCAGCTGTGAAAGGGTATAATCGCTCTTACGTGCCCCCTTCCTTTGTTGATAAGAAACCGGTGGTGGTTCTCTCAAATGATATCTTGCAAGCCACAGATCCAAAGTGGCATGAGTGTATTGTTGGATACTTTGTGGGAAAGAGACTTCCATTTAAGCTTACAGAAGCTGCTTTAAAGCACACTTGGGGACATCACCTCCTTGATGTCATTGCCAATGATCAAGGCTTTTACTTTTTCCATATTCCATACCATGATTTCAAAAGGAAAGTCCTTGACGAAGAGCCTGTCACGCCCCGATCCTCGGGCACGCCCCGATCCTTGGGCACGCACCCATCCCTCTCCTTGGTCGATTTAATAGCGACATCCCAGGACGCATCGCTGACCCTTTTCTTTTTAATATACGCATGCAGAAGCATATAAACAATCCCCAGACAATAAAGCAATGGGATAGGAAAGTAGGATTCCAAAGTTTCACTTTAAAAGCAACCATCCTTATATACATTGCAAACTATAATGCAATTATATACAAGGCGAATTGTTAAGTCAGGTTTTAAACCACAAGTTCATAAAACAAAGTCTGCAAAAAGGGAATCGACTCCCAACAAAAGAGAATTGCCCCTATGATTAACTAGTCCAATAGGATCGTCAATTCTTCAGGCTTCTCCTTCTACACTTAGGGCCTCTTGTCCTTCACCAATGTCAACCAAGGACCTGAAATTTTGGCCCACAACGGGGTGAGACATTGTCTTAGCAAGTTCAACCCCTAAACCCCTATTAGAAAGAAAATACACCCAAGGGTGGCTTAACCACATCACACAAAGGACTTACCTCGTCTCAGTTCCTTTCTGAGGTTAGCACAATTCAAATCACTCGATCATGTTCATATCACTCAATCACAGATAGTAATAAGAACTTAAACAATTGGAACGCCAACAACTTCATTTCAAACAATCACAGGAGTTTAGATTATAAGACCAAACCGTTATGACACGTCCCATACATGCCACACGATTCTGTCCCATAATCTGACCCATCAATAACACTCAGCATGCGATCCAATTGTTATTCACTGCTACACAAGGGCATAGCCTACTCGCTGTTTGGCTATCTACTGACATTAATGCCAGGTATTGCCTCCCCACCTTGGAGCGCGACTTCGTCACTACATCAACGGCGTTCCCGAAGGAATATAGGTCCAGAATCTACTACGACCCGAGTTCACTGACACACATCGGGGATAGCTAACATCCACCGACACACACCGGGGATGGGTTCTCTTAACCAGCACACGACAATTCAAGGTCGGCCCAAGATACCATGCATTTCACTCAATGCTTCACTTTAAAATAGTTATCCCGGCCTCTTTTCTTCATATTAAAAAAATTCCATAAATTATTTACATGTGTGGGGGCACGTTAATTTCGAACCAGAAAACCAATATCTCACTTTTTCAAACCCCACTATTTAATATAATTCTTAAAATTCAATTTTGGTATCAAAACCCGATACTTGGGATTTTCTGAATAGAATCTATATTTTTCACAATCACACTCAATTTGCAATATTCACTCATCAAATTCATAATCTGACTACACAGCAGTGATCAACGCGAAATTCTGAGAATTTAGGGTCCTGAAATAATTTTTGGAATTTATTAAATAATTAAATTTATTCCAAAAATTAATTAAATAATAATATCCATATTTTTCACAATCCACACTCAATTTATAATATCCAACCATAAATTTCAAAATCTGAATATACAGCAACAATCAGCGCGAAATTCTGAGAATTTAGGATCTCGACAAAATTTTCAAAATTTAATAAATAATTAAATTTATTCCGAAAATTAATTAAATAATATTATTTTAATAATTTCGAATAATAATATATTATTAAATTATTAAATAATTTCGAAATCTTTATTTAAATAAAAAATAAATCATTTATGTCTAATTAAGACTTATTATAAAATAAACCTTCTTAACCCTAATTAAACATGCTTTAAACTAATTAAATTTCTTAATCTAAACCATATTTAATTAAACTAATCTAACCACATAAACTCACTTAACTCAAACTAAAAACACCATAAGCATAATTAACCCTCCAATCAAGATTTAGTGAGCTAAACTCACCGATTAACGAGCCGATCGGACCAAAACGATGGGGACGTCGTGGGGATCAACTTTCCTCAAGGCAGGCCAAGTATCCGGGGTTGAGAAACCGGCCAAAATGGGCCTAAACCGGGCTGTGATACCCACTCGGCGAGTTGCTGATCTTGGCCAGAAAAAGGAGGAATCAAGCTCGTGTTGAGGCGAGGATGGACCGGGGAAGGTTGAGGGGTCGAATTGGACCTAGGCGAGACCTAAATGGTGGCCGGAGGTGGTTGGTCTGTGGCCTGAGCTGGCCGAACAACCGCCTGGAAGTGAGGACGAGCAGGGTGATGGCGTGAGGGAGGCGGAGCTGAGGTGGAGCTGTGCAAAGCAACGGCGAGCAGCGACAGCCTACGCGGGGACGAACAGCGACGGTGGCGGTCCAGCGGTGTGCAATGGCAATGAGCAGAGTTGCTGGCTTGCTGCTGGACGACGGATGACGCCTCGGACGGGCTGACGAGGGCGGAGCAGCAGCGTGAGGTAGCTGGTTCCGTGGGTGAAGGAGGAACGGCACCAGCGGCGACGGGCGTGCGAGTAGCGACAAACGGGCGGACGAAGGGGGTGGTTGGGGTTACTGGTTCGATCGCACACCTCTTCTCTCTCCTCCAAAATTCAAGAACAAAACCAAGGAAGAAGATGATGGGGATGGGTGAAGTGATGTCCCACATTTCCAAGAGCCAATATCCACCCTCCACTTGTCATGATCCTAGCCACTCAAGCCCCACCATGACATCACTTGATGATGTCAAACTCCACTATCTCCAATCTTCCACAACCTTATTCCAATGGGTCCAATTTCATTTTCCGCCGTGGCATGAAATCTTGTATATTAATTTCTTCAATTCCATTCGATTCTCTTCCAATTGAGTCCAATTGAAGTCCATAAATTAATCCAATGTCACCACACTTTAATTCACATAATTACTTGACCATAGAACCAACTTAAGTCACAAAAGCACGATTAAAAGCGGACCTACTAATTTCTCGAGCCAAATTAACCATACTTTGATTAATTTGCCGAAAAACTCGGTTTGTATGAAAAATCCTCCGAAGATGAGTCATTTTTCCTAAAATGATTTGTGACACACCAAGACTTCCAATTTCTGGATTCGCTTTCAATTTCACGGTTAATTTCACTCTGGCATGATATTAGCGCGTCATGATTTACCGAGTAGCTTTTAGAGATTTTCGTGCATTTGACCTGTGGTTGATCAATTCAAGCCACAATGTACATCTCTGACACATTGGCGACTCTCGGTTGTTGTGATAATCTCAATGTTTCAAATACGGACACATGGTACCCAAATGACAGAAAAGTCGGTCCAGTGTCGATCGACAAGAATTGTGCCGTAATGACCCTTGCAGATTACATGCCTCTATCGAGTCGACCTATCTCCGGTCTTTAATCGATTTTTAACTGTGCCGTAGTGACCCTTACAGATTAGCTCGGTCGAGAGGTCGTTTCCTAGTCAAATTCTCGAGTCCGATGCATTAGAATTTCTTAACGGCTTTACCTAATAGACTAGTTATCCCATGAGTGATCATTTCAGAGAAAAAAACTATATGCATGCAGATAAAATGCCCGTCTCAAATTATTGAAAATAAAATTGGAAATTCGAGATGTCACATGGCCTCTAACTGTTGCTAGAGTTCCTCTCATTTTACAACAATGGCATCCGCTCATTGAGCTGAAAAATGATGACCACTCCTCCATCCCGGTATGGGTCAGATTAAAGAACATCCCGTATGCATTCTGGTCTGCTCTTGGGATAAGCATGGTTGCTAATGCCATTGGGAAACCTTTATATGTTGATCTTAGAACTAAGCAAATGAAATTGATTTCGTTTGCCAGGGTTTGCGTTGAGATATCTGCAAAGGATGCACGCTAAGACTCAATGGATATTGTTCTAAATGGTGAGACCCCAACTATAGCTGTTGAGTACGAATGGAGACTTGTCTCCTGTCAAAGGCGTGGCACCTTTGGCCACAAGTGCTCGTCCCAAGAAAGCCCCCCTGTTCCTGCGGAAGTCTCCCAGGTCGCTCCGGACCATGATGGCTAGGCTCCTAACGTTAACCTTGTTGAGGCCTCTCTACAAGCCTTAACTGGAGTTGCACCATCCTCTGTAAATGTTCCAGCTCCAGGTTCGACGATCCTAGATGTTACTGAGGATGGTTGGAAGCTAGCTACTCCCAAAAAGAAGAAGCACATGGTTCGGTCAAATGAGCCAAGCCCTTCTCTTGCTAAGGGAAAAATTGATATAGCATCTAATTTGATGCAGCCCCCTATTTCCAAGGTGGTTCAAAAGAAGCAAGCATTGCCCCAGCTCGATGAACTAGTAGCTCCACCTGCTTCCACTAGTGTAGCTCTACGAATAGCCCCATCCACCGCAGTCTCTTCACCAAGATCGGTCGAAGACTCTAAGGAGAAAGCTAACAACGTCAACAGTTTAGATGAGGATGGCCTTGTACTGCACAGCTCTTGTGTTCCTCAGACTCAAAACTCCAAAGGAGTCTTTTACTGATGCTCCTAAGGCTTCTGGCCAGTAGCCACTCCCTCCTCAGGACCTTATTCCAATGCCCTCTGTTCCCAAGTCTTCTCCAAAGACGGGGGCTAATTAGAGACGGGCAGCCAAGCGGCGGTAAACTCTTTATTCTCTTTTGTATATATTAATATATGAACATAGGTGTTTGGAATATTATGGGTCTCATGGACCCCATTAAACAAGCTGAGATTAGAAGCTTTGTTAGCATCAATAAAATCTGTTGTGTTGGTATTTTGGAAACTAAAGTTCCTAAGTCTCGTTTCCTCTCCATCTCGGCGAGTCTATTGGCAGGTTGGAATTGGTTTTCGAACTATGAATACTCCCCTAGGGGGAGGATATGGGTTGGTTGGAATCCATGTCTAGTGAGCTTTGATGTTTCATCCTCTAATGCTCAAGCGATTCATGGAAAACATAGATTCATAAACTCAGGATATAATCTCTGTTTGTCCATTATTTATGGGGAGCACACTTTTGTTTCTTGGCAGTCGCTTTGGGAAGAGCATATTCATCTAAGTTCTAGCTGGTTGGATTGTCCTTAGGTGGTGGTTGGGGATTTTAATGCCATTCGGGACCCCTCGGATTGCGTAAGAAGCTCAAATACCTGGCTCCCTTCTTTTGATGATTTTGGGTATTGCTTAGCTCGGGCAAAGTTAGAAGACTTAAGGTATGTGGGCTATCGCTACACTTGGTCTTCGTCTTTGGGTGCCAACCGGAAATTGAGGAAAATAAACAGGGTGCTAGTTAATACAAAATGGTGCCAAGTATTCTCTTACTCGGAAACCTCTTTCCTAGCTCCGAGAATTTCTGACCATAGTCCTATGGTGGTTAGATTTGTAACTCCCTTTTCTTCTAGAAAGCCATTTAAGTTCTTCAACTTCTGGATGAAGCACCCGAATTTCTGCGATATTCTTGCTCAAGTGTGGGACATCCCGGGAGTGGGCACACCCATGTTTAAGCTTTGCTGCAAGCTTCGAACTCTTAAAGGCCGCCTTAAGCAGCTTAATAGGGAATCTTTCTCGGATATTTCCATTAAAACAACAAATACAAGGCAAGCATTAAGGCTCATTCATGATACTTTAATGCATGATCCTAGCAACCTTTCGCTTGGATTTGGAAAGGAGTCAACTCAAGATCATATTGGATCTTAGGATGCAAGAGGAGTCCTTCTACAAACAGAAGTTTAGAGTCAGATGGTTGAAGGAGAGTGATCAAAACACTAAATTCTTCTATCACTCTGTGAACAAAAGGCACCTGAGGAATAGAATTCTCTCGGTCTCGAACACGTTAGGCAATTTTGTGAATGATCCTGGTGCTGTGCAATAGGTATTTGTCTCATATTTTTGGAATCTCTTGGCCTCTATGGACTCTCCTTCTTGCCCAACTATCCAGGAGATTCAAGGGATTTTGTGGCAGTCGTTGAGTGAGGAGCAGGTTAGCTTCCTTTCCCGGACTATTTTAGAGATGGAAATACATAACAACCTCTTCTCCTTAGTTGTGGGCAAGGCTCCTGGTCCTGATAGTTTCAATGTTGAATTTTTCAAACTTAACTAGGACGTAGTTGAGCCATCCGTGTTGGAGGCGGTCAAGGACTTCTTTACTTTCGGGAATCTTTTGCGTGAGGTAAATAATATTATTGTAGTCCTTGTGTCTAAGACTTCAAATGCATCATTAGTTTTTAACTTTAGACCAATTGCTTATTGTAACACTATATACAAATGTATTACCAAGATCATAGCCAGCAGATTGGCGGCTGTTTTACTGTTCGTGATTAGTACTTCTCAGAATGCCTTTGTTAAAGGCTGAAGAATCAATGATAACATCCTCCTCACTCAAGAGCTATTTAGTGGCTTCCATGTTGATCCTTACTTGCCAAAGTGCACTATTTAGGTAGACTTTCGGAAAGCCTATGACACCATCGATTGGGCCTTCTTGGAAGTAACTCTCTAAGCTTTTGGCTTTCCTAATCATTTGATTAGGCTGATTATGACATGTGTCCGAACTCCAAAGTTCTCCATCTTAATCAATGGGGAGCTCCATGGTTTCTTTCCTAGTGGACGGGGCCTTCGCCAAGGAGATCCTATGTCGCCTTACCTATTTACTTTAGCAATGGAGGTATTCTCTGGGATTCTATATCAACAATCTAGACAGCAGGGTTTCAAATATTTCTGGAGATGCAAGCCCACATGCCTTTCCCACTTATTTTTTGCTGATGATGTATTCCTCTTCTATGAAACGGATATGGCTTCTGTTTCTTTTCTTAAAGATGGGCTTCTCACGTTCTCCTCTTGGAGTGGATTAACACCAAATCTGAACAAAAGCGAAGTTTTTCTTGCGAGGGGTACACTCCATTCTCGTTCCTTAATTCTCCAGACTCTCGGCTTTAGGGAAGGCACCCTCCAAGTCCGCTACCTTGGAGTTCCCATCATATCATCTCGGCTGAGCAAGTCTCATTGCAATGCTTTGGTAAACCACCTTGGAGTTCCCATCATATCATCTCAGCTGAGCAAGTCTCATTGCAATGCTTTGGTAAACCTTATAACATTAAGGGTACAATCCTGGGCACAACGCTTTCTCTTTTTTGCGGGCCGACTTTAACTAATTAGGTCAGTCCTTCATTCTATGCAAGTGTATTGGGCCAACATCTTTATGTTACCTAGAGCGGTGTTAGATCGTATTGAGCAAATTCTCCGGTAATTTCTCTGGAAGGGCCCTGGCCTTGGGTCAGGGGGTGCAAAAGTGGCTTGGGATGATGTTTGTCTCCCAAAACAGGAGGGAGAACTTGGCATTCGTAATCTCCGTGATTGTAATACAATAGCGATGTTGAAACATATATGGATCCTATTTATAGATAAAGAATCTCTTTGGTGTAAATGGATCCACTCTACCTTTTGAAAAAAGAAGAACTTCTGGATAGTAAAAAAGCCTACCTTTTGTTCCTAGGCGTGGAGGAAATTGCTAAATCTCATAAGGGACTTCCAACAATATTTTAAATGGTGGGTGGGTGATGGCCGTTCCATTTCTCTTTGGTTCAATCCATGGCATCCTCGTGAACCTCTAAACTTATTTGTTACAGACTCCTTTATCTATCAATCGAGGCTGCCCAGGCATGCTAAGTTAAGCGGACTTATTCTCCGCCTTAGGCCAAGCGACCAAAGATTTCCTCCAATCTTGGACGCATCCCCGCCTATTCTCAACCAGACTCCTGACAGGCTAATATGGCTGCAGCACTCTTCAGGTATCTTTTCAATATCTTCAGCTTGGGAAACTATTCGCCGGAAGAGCAATTTGGTGCCTTGGTCCTCATTTCTTTGGAATAGAACGCTTATCCCCCAGTACCGATTCCACCTATGGCTCATCTCGAGGAATTGGTTACCCACCTAGGTTATGCTACTTTCCTATGGTAGAATTGTTGATGTGTCTTGTGCCTTTTGCAATTCTACACCGGACTCTAGAGACCACTTATTCTTTGGGTGTCATATTTCTATTGGCCTTGCTACCTTTTTGGGCTTCAAGATGCAACCTCCCGTGGTAAAATAGGTCATGGGTGGAGAATTTACAATGGGCCATTTAATTCCTATCAGGCAATGAATTCTATCAAGCTATTACTCGTTTTTTCTTTGCCGCTCTTTGTCATATAATATGGAAGGCTAGGAACAATATATTGTTCCGTGGGCAGGCTTTGTTCGTTTTGGCTTTGAAACAACACCTCTCCAAAGTCGTCAAGGACAAGGCTCTCACTTTCAAACAAGTTGCGGACACTCCAAGAAACAGAAGGATACAAAGAAGTTGGGGATTGGATTCCTCTCTTTTCTCTTTATAGATGTTAGATCTTCTTTAGATCTTGCTTAAGGGTCGCCGCTGTTTTGGCTTCCCCTCCTTTTTTACTCTAAATGCCCTTCCACTCTTAATAACTTGTTTGTCATCGTGAGTGTAATTTTTTGGTGCCGAGACTTACTTTTTGTAAAGTTCTGTTGGTAATAGTCTATATACATCTTATCTTACCCAAAAAAAAAAAAACATTGAGTAAATTAGTTACAAATATACTAATTTGGGTAAATTTGTCAAAGGTGCATTAGTTTTGGGTTTTTATGGTTAAAAAATTAGTTTTGGGTAAATTTATTACAAGTGCACTAGTTTGGAATTTTTCAGGGTATTAACCCATATATAAATGATAGAGACTCTAAACTATGCACTCATCCAGAAAGAAACAAGTCTAAAACGAGATTACCATAGATTCTACAATGGCTAGCAACCTGGGTTAGATTTCACATCATTTTCAAAGATTGACTCAATCAAATTGATTGGAGAATCAATCCTAAAGACATGTTATTTCTAAATGGAGAAGCTTCATTTATGCAAACCAAGACTCATATTGTATGAGCAATCGGAATTAAGTGGAGATGTTATTTTTGTTACTTAATGGCCACCAAATCTTCTTGTGCAAGACGATTCTCCAGAGGCTATCTAACGACTAGTTTGGAAATAGAGGAGTATATAAGGAGTTCGAGGGACCGAGGAGTAAGTAAAAGATGAGGTGTAGAACCAAAAATTTGTCTTTGATATGAGCTAGGGAAAATGAAAACAAAATTTGTGACAAGTATGTTATCCCACACACACGGCCCTTTTTTGGCCGCAGAATAGAAGCTGCTTGTTAGCCACCAAATTCCTTTATTAATTTTTAACTCATCATAGAAAATTTTAGAGTAACAAAATTCTGATGCACAGATTCCACATTTGTGGCAAGTGCAAAGCATACTACCAGGATTGATTATAATATTTTTAATTTTAAAGAATCATCTCAGGCAAAAAGGAAGAGAGGGAGTTGTTTTAGGGATTCATGACAAAACTATACAATATTAATTTTATGGAGGGTGCGCTCTTTGCCCCTTAATGTTTACATACCCCGCCTTATATAGGCATAAGACAACATACTAAAATTTTATACACCCAGTTTGGTCAATAGAGATCAATTATTTGTATCTATCAAGTTTCCTCCAAATAGAATGGACAAACTGATTTTTTCACTTATTATCTCGCTTTTTTCGCTTTTGCTACAATGTTACAGTATTATAAACAGTACCAAATAGTACGCTATAATACTATGAACAATACATGAATAGTGCCTTAGGCCAAACTTTTTAACTCCTTCACATGAATTTTTTTTACTCGTTTTGGTTTGCCTTAGATAGGCTCTTAGTAGTTTTTTCAACTCCGTAACTTATTATGCCTATGAATAGGTGTTGACACCTTAATTTTTGCCCAAAAATCATTTCCAAAAAATGGGAACTTGTTTTTCCACAAAAATATTTCACGTCAAATTCTTACATATAGATTATCTAGGCATTTAATATAGTTTTTTAAATGGAAGATGTTTTTCCTATAAAAAAAATTAAAAAAAAAAAAAAAGCAAGTTGGGGCCAATGATCTAAATGTGACTAGTCAAGCCTAAGAAATCAAATTGTAATTAAAACAACAAGTTTGGGCTAAAATGTAATTTCCAAAGTCGAGGGACCAATTCGCAAATTTTGCAAAAATTCATCCAAGCCCTTAAATCATCATTTTGGTCCCCAATTAAGTTGAAATTGAACTTGGGCTAAATCGAATTAATCAAATCTAACCAAAAGGATCAAATTGCATTGAATTGGGCATTCTCGAACAAGAAGATGACCAACTTTGAGAGACTTCCTTGCAAAATTGGGTGGGGACAATTGCAAAAGCTGGTCAAGATCTTAAATTACTATAGATAGGCTTGCTAATCGATAAAAAATCATAGCCAAATTGATGGATTAGAGCACACAAATCAACTACCAAAACCTAATTCATGATTTGATCTCAATTCGGAGCTGTTGAGTAAGCAACTTGGTGGCCCTACCATATCCCACTCAGCTGCCCAATCAGCTTGATCTTTGCACGTGATGGAAAACCATTATTAGTAGTACAAGTGGACAAAAATTAGCCAGGGATAAGCAACTGGAAGCACATGAAAATAGTAGCAAAATCCGCACCCTCAACAACTACAAAAGTTGAAAATTTGGCCAAGTCAGAAAGTTGTTGAAGTAGCTTTGTTGGCAGGCTTGGTAGGTGGACAAAAGACTGACCAAAAGATCCCTTAATTCAAGAGGTAAGATCACTGAAGCAAGTTCTTTTAGGGCATGAAAGGTAGGAGATAAGAAGGAGATGAGGGAACTCACAATCGTTCCCCAAAGACACCCCTAGAAGCAACTCCAGAAAGGTAAAACCCATAAATTCCATACTGACTTTTGCAGAGAAAAGTGAAATTTTCACAAACTTACTGCAAGAATTAACCAAAACATTTAACTAGATAGTGAAACTTCATTCAAATATCTTTCCAACCATAGGTCGCATGTTCCAAATGGAGATGAGGAAGGCCTCCTAAAGCCCCCCAAAATAGTACCCTCTTAGCGGGCAAAAAAAGTCCGAAAATTTTTCTGTGTTGAGCCCGATTGGTCACGGGTGAGGGAAAGCGAGTGCTTTTTGAGAAAACTAAGAGACAAATGAAGAAAAACATGATTTGTAGCCCAAACTAGAATACATATAGTTTGGCTCAGTGTTAATTTGGCCAACAAAATAGGTCTCGAAGTCTAATTTTAGAGACCAACAAAAACCTCTGTTGTCAGTTTTTTCTCTATAGATCTCATCGACTTTCACGTGCCCCCAGAGGATAATTTCTTGGTTTCCTCGGTCAAAAGCCACTTGCAAAAGAAATTAGGAAGTAAGGTAAAAATCATAGATGTATTTTTGATCAAATTTGAATATGTTTTAAACATGAAAAAGAAAGAGGAAAACCAACCCGGAAGACTAATTTCTGAGGCTGAAATTTTTCTAAGTGTTTGAAGCCTCTTCAAGAGCCATATATGTTTGACTTGCTACTCCCCTTTGCACGCGCTTTTTGTCTTCACAAGCTTGATGAATGTTCTATGAGAGTACAAATGATGCTGAGGTTATCTTGGATTGGTCTTTAAATCCCTACGTGAATCATGAGATTGTCTAAAACTTGAGCCAAAAACCATGCCTATTCACATTGATTCATGGCTGGTCGGTGTGGACTTAGCTTGTGCGCTTCTTGGAGAGATCATTTTGATGTGTTCGGTTGATCATTTTCTGTGATGTTTATTACATTTGAAAGTCCATATTACCTACTTTCATTTGGATAATGTAATGTTTTCCTTAGATCTCGTATGTGATGAGTGTCGGGGCTTAAATATGGGCACGCAACATATTTGCTTGATTTGGGTTCAAACCCAAATTTGTAAAATTAGCTCAAAACTCACATATTTAAGACCGATTTCAACTTAGTTCTTGTGTGTTTTAGGCTATGATTTCTATATAATCTTGCTCTTTGCATGTGGTAGTATAACATTGATATTTTAGTTCCACATGAGATTGTTTATGGGTCGAGATTGAAGGCCACGAACATGGCTTGAGGAAGCTGCTTAGGCTAGTTTAATGCATATCAAGTGTTCGACGAAATGCCCAAACTAAGCTTCGATCTTGAAACACTCGATTCGAGCTCGGTTCTTATGGTATTCATGTATTGGGATCTTCCATATTAGTGCAAATCAAGCATAGATTGGTTTAGGGAATTATTTCAAATAAAAAATAAAATAAAAATCGAAAAATACGAATATTTCAAATATATATATTATGATGGATGGTATCAAATTAAAGCAAAAATGACATCTATGAGATTTTCCTAATTTTATAAGGTCATTTTTCTTAATTTAATGTTATTTTAGTGTTTTATAATCAATTTTGTAAATAATCCATGTTGTGTAGATTAAAATTATTTAGAGTAGTTTTATGCATTTAGAATAATTTCATGCATATTTAAATTCCCATTTTTCTCATGGAGATCCTATCCCGAAGCGTGATAGTAAGGTCATGTAATATTATTTGCCCAACTTATATTGGGTTTTCCTTTTCCACATTTATCTTCAAGTCATTTCAATTTTTTAAAGGTTTACTTACTACATCGCTTTTCATTAATTTGAGTGTAAATTTCTCTTCTAAATTAAGTTAGGATTAGTCTAGACATTAAGGAAAACAAACCTACAAAAACATTTGCATTGATGCCTAGTGATTTCATAATGATTATAAGTGGTAATCAAGATTGTGTGGCTATTTAGAGAAATAACCTTCCAAGTTAGTAGTACTACAAGAGTGCTAATAGAAATATTGGTGTAAACAAGTCCTTGTTCCTAGAAATCTCTGGTTGCATAGGAATCAAGATTGTGTGACAACACTTCCGCATCTTGATTAGTTTCTAGTCAACCCCAATAGGCTAGTGGCGATTCTTAGAAATACATAGGTTGTTTAGAATTAAAATATAAAATCCAACATCGCGCAAAATATGGGCTTAGGAGAGCCTGCGCCTAATCTAGGGCCCTTGGTCTGCCTCTTTAGGCAAATACCCCTAAATCTCTTCCTTTTCCCCGAACGGAAAAAGAGAGGTCGTGACAATAGGCTCTTCAGTACTGTTGAGGATTTTTTCGATTTCTAGAGAGTTTCAGGATGTTTGGTACCTATATCATATAGAGGTTGGTATGAACTGGATGGAATGTTAGGAGGATTGAAGGTGATTTTTTCGGGATACTATCATCTGACTGCTTTGAGGAGCTTCTCTACTTCTTCAATTACTAGAGTAGTCTCCATATTTAATTTAGATGGCCTTTGTCTTTTGGATGACTGATGAGAACTTGATAGGACATTAATAGAACTTGCTAGAATGCTAGCTTGTGATAGATAGCCAAGTTGAAATGATGAACTTTCTCTGTCAAGACCTAAACTGAATGCAAGCTACAATTCATTATGATTAAAAAGATCTTATGACAGTGGTCCTCTCCATTAATCTTGTGATGATGAAGTTAGATCTTGTGAATTTGTTGGAAACTCAGAAGTGTCTGATACATCCATTCCATAATATTTTTTTAGGCAAAGCATCAATTGCTGAACGGGTTGCACGATAGCCATCATAATGATCCCAAGAAACGGGATCAGCTTTCGCTGGCCATGCTCTTGGTAGAATGACTTGATTGCGTTGGCACAATATCTTCAGCAATTCTCAAAATGAGCTGAGATTCTACAAATGAGCATTGTAAAAATCTCATTTGGAATTGGGACTTATATGTGAATACTCCAACATCTGTTGCAATTTTATATATATCTCCATTGGATCGAACAAATATCCATGGCCCGAAAAATAAAACAACTGTACAAAGTTCTAGGTCAGGCCTGCATACTCTAAGTTGGGCCTAAAAAAAAAAAATTCCATACACCTAATAGTTTGAACCAATTAAGCATTTTCCCAAAATATTTATACTTGGCTTTCCCTTGGATAATCTTGCTGATAATAAGAGGTATCTTGGCTATAGAAAACTCAATGCCAGTGATATACAGATTAAACAAATACTAATAAAACCATTTGAGTTTTTCTGAAAATTCCTCTTCTAGGAAAAAAGTGAGAGGATGAATAAACGGATATTTTGGATGCAATCCGTCGGGCCTGAGGAGAAAACCACCATATTCACTAAAAATATGGAAATAATATTGCTATATAAGTCTTCCAAGATTTTCAACAAGAATATTGTCTTGGATCAGCTCGGGGATTTTTGGCAAATATGAATACGAAGGCCATTTGGGTTTTATATTTAGGACCTTAAAATCGCCTCTTGGATTTCTCACCAAATACATATTTATCAATCCGATAGCTGCAAATTCTTTCAGTCTGGACAGAAAATCAATAGGTATATTATTTTTTTCCTATAATATGTTTGGTTTCAAAAGAATATTTTGAGAACTATTATGTCCATCTAAAAAGCTATGGATGTGGAATTTGCTTTCACTTGAACTTCAATATTTGAGAGAATGATGACATGTCCATCTCCACAAGGAAATGATGTCATATAAGATGAAATTCAAACTTCTTGTCATATTTTACCACCAAGATTTATTTGAATGTGGAGTGGTAATTGCATTTCCGCTCGCGTAAATCTCCCACTCATGTGTCCACAAACTCATTGCTTCCCATTAATTTCTTCAAAAAAAAAAAAAAAAAAAAAAAACAGCCCAATATTAATCACTAGCATATGTTTGCAATACTCTTTTTTCCATGGAAGAGATTTGCAATGGAGGAAAATGCTGCAAGATTTCCTTAAGTTTGCATACAGACTTAGTTTGCTGTGGTTCCCATGGAGTATCTTTTTTGAGCATTTATTATAGTGGACTTACAAACTTTGTGATTTTTGGGACAAAATCCCTAAGATAAGTTCCAATCCCAAGGATTTGTTGAATCTGCTTGTGAGAAAGATTTTCATCAAGAAACTTTTGCAATTCTTCAGCAATATGAGTACCAAGATAATAAGTTCTATCTTTAAGATGCATCCCAAGAAATTCAATTCAATCTGGGCAATGATCATCTTCTTCAAAGATAGCATGATGCCATACTTTCACATTAGGTCTACAAATTAAGCCAATAATTTACAATGAGAATCCACATCTAAACTGTAAGGGAGAATATCATCAATGTAAATTTGAGCTTGGGCCAGAATAGGTTGGAAAATTTTGTACATAACCTTCTGGAACAATGAATGAGTTGTTTTGAGGCCAAAATGGAGTACCATCTAGGGGTGATCAGTTCCCGGTTCGGTCCGGTTCCACCTCGGAACCGGGAACCAGATCAGGAGCATCGATTCCCAAAATTGCGAACCGTGGACCAGACCGTTTGGTCCTAGGACCAGGAACCAGACCGGACCATCGGTTCTGGTCCGGTCCAACAAAATTAGCTCTACTTTTTTGCACTAAAGAGTGACCACACTCAAGACCGATCAATCCAATTCGGTTCTCGGGCAATTCAACAAAACTAATCACACATGTTTCCATGTGCAAAATATTCAAATTTCACTTGTGTGATTCACACTTCGCATGTTTCACACTTAAATTTAACCATGAAGGCCATGAACAATTTGGCTAAAGGTTGTGCTTGACTTAGATTTTATAGACAATCTCTCTTTTGCTCTTTGAATGTTTAGTCGATGTGGGACTCTTAGAGACTTGAAGTGCCTTGTGGGTCTCTTGAAGCCTTAGTCTCACATCGAGTAGAAGATGAAACTAACAATGAGATTTTTTTCTATAAATAAAATAGTAACAAAAAGGGTTTTAATGGTCTGTTGACCACATAAGAGGTTGCTACCTCAAATTGCAATTTTGGTTGCAATAAGTTATCATATTTATATATTTTATTAATTCTATGTATATAAATTATATATAAAAAAATTTGGTTTGGTCCGGTTCGGTTCCCACCTTAGAACTAGGAACCGGACCGACCGGCCACCGGTTCCAAGATTAGGAACCAGGAACCGGATCGCCTACCGTGGGAATCGCCCAAAACCGGCCGGTTCGGTCCGGTTTGGTTCGGTTCGGCCGGTTCCCGTTGCACACCCCTAGTACCATCAACTGGAAATGTTGATTCGAGATACAAAACCCAAATTTGTATCTATCTTCAGGATGAATTCTCAATTACCAAAATCTAGCTTTAAGGTCGAACTTAGAATATACTTTGGCTTGGGTGAGATTGGAGAATAAAGAATTCCAATATGACAAAGGAAACTTGTCATCTTGTAAAAATTGATTGAGAGGTTGATGATTAATAACCAATCTTATTTTTCCTCTGTTTTGCTCCACTTGCTTGTTAACATAGAATACTTCACAAACCCATTGAGAATCCCATGGTTCAATTAAACCTTGATGAAATGAGAAAATTACCAAAATAATAACTTAGTAAGATATTGTGATCTACCACTGAGTGTTTGCACTCAAAATTATAATCTTTTGTTGATCATGTAATATCTAGCCAATATACCGTCAGCATGGGAAAGTGGACACATGGAAAGTGGACACAGGCCTAATTTAAATTGAATCACTATAATACCTTGTGTGCACTTTCTCTTACCTTTATTGTCTTATTGTTTATTATTAAGGTCTATTGTACACTTGCAAGTTGCTCTTAAAATCCACTTTACCGCATAACAGATTTTGAACCTTATTCTTAAATCTGGACCTTGTGCAAACATTGATCTTAATTTGTTCTATTCTACATTAATTTGCCAAGATTTTATATGATCACCTATTTACCCACCTATTTACCCTCTCTACGTGATTTGGACTAGCAACATCATTTCCAGGCAAATTAGGCCGTCGACCCAGGAATAGAAACATTATAGTGTGAACCTCGGCAAGCAAAAGCATGATACCCCGCAAGATTCATCAAACAATTATTCTACTGTAACACTAAAAAATCTATCATGACTCAAATTTTGGCATAGCCCACAAACAACTCTTACTGCTTCCTGACAACTACAGAAACGCTTAAATACAACAATAAATGATCAATTGTCAGTCAGATATACAGGTAAATAAGAATTTCTTTCAAAGATTTTACGTATGCGTTGACTAGCCAGCCTTCACGACTGCTGAGAAACTTAAAACCCGACCCAGACCTTCCACTCCGTAGCAGCCACAACCCAGCAAATCGAGCTCGTCGAACACAAAAACTGGCAACGACTCTCCAAAGCTTGTGCTTTAGGCTCAAGATTTCCAGTTAGTACAAGCCCACAAGGCGCACTTTGATCATCTGAAGAGATTATAGTTGACACGTGCTTTTTCCTTCAACATTTGAAATAAGAGGACCACTCTGTGGGCATGTAAAAAGGAAGATTGCAAACCATTTTGATTATACCACGACGGACTGTCCAGTAAGAGCATCATGGAGATGCAATGAACCATCTTTCATCAAGTTAAGACTCAAGCTCTTGAATCTCTCCCTTGAATATTGCCGAGACGCCTTTCGCCAATCCGTTCCAGTTTTCATCATTGCAACAAATTCTTCATAGCTGATACGCCCGTCCTGTAATGAGTTTGACAGAAATTAGTGCAATTCAAAACATGCTGCAAATGCAAGAACAAGCGAAAAGAGATCGTGGTCACTGAAGTAAATTTTAAAGTTCTGGCATTTTGCCTTCCTGTTAGCCACTAGAAGTTCCTATGCATTTGGATTCTCTGATATGTCCTGCTAATTCAAAATCTATAATTGTTCCACAGAGTATCTACTTTCTTCGACATTAAACTCTCCTTCAGACCAGAGTGACGTTTTTGGTGAAAGGAACAAATTGGGTGAAAATATGTCGCTGCAAATTCTCGCCCCCCCCCTCAGGGTGTGATGGTGACGGGAGGAAAAGGGCAATTGAAGGAAAGGCAATATTCTTTGTTCTAGGTATAACTAGACAATATGGCCACGTCATGGAAAAAAGAAAGGATTTTCATGTTTCAAAGTCAAACCTTGTCTGTGTCAACTTCCCGCATGATCTCGTTCGCGACATCAGCATCCATTTCGCCGGATTCATCTGCCAAAGCTTTGCTCAGCTCCCCAAATTCAATGTATCCACTGTCGTCCTTATCAAAAAACATAAAAGCTCGGCGAAGATGCTCATCATTCTCCATCCTCTGCAAGTGAATAGTCACTGCAGCAAACTCTCCGTAATCCAGCACTCCATTACCATCAACATCGGCCTAAAACAAACAATCAGGAGAGAGTAAGCCTGAAATCTCCTCATCTATCTTAAAGAGAGAATTTTTATCACTTACTAATCTTACTCAGCTATTTGTCTTCTTTAATAAATAGCTACGTTGGCTTATATGCTCCCAGCAATGATGGACTAAGGTCTTTCTTTAGGGGGTGGGGAAAGGGGAAACATGATTCAATCCTCACTATTTAAAGGACATTAAATTTTAAAAAGAAATTTATCACACATATCACGAAAAAAAGTCAGGCCAATGAAAATTTTGATGACTTAACAAATGCCAATTGAAAATTAAGTTCTGAACTTAATGTTTATCCATGCACTAGAGCACCACATCAAATAATCCATCTCTCACTTCCTGGTCAAACACAAACTCTCCACTGCTTAAAACCAATTCAGTGCTATCAGTAAACTCTCGAACTTCTTGTTCTCTAATCATAGCTGATGACAAGTAAATCTGAGCTAAAACCTCAATCAGACAGCAAAAGCTGATGTGACAGTCCACTATGATTGGAGACATGCTTGCTAATGGTCTCAGAATCAGATATCAACGGTCTTAGATATGGCGATGGAGTGCTGGACAAGAATTATAAGTTTGGGCGAGAGGAGACAGACTCCTGGTATGTGAAATAATATAACAATCGCTTCTTCGGTGTTGGCAGCATGGTGGCATGCCAACTTTCTCTGGATAGTGCTCGATTGCTAAGAAAAAAAATATGAAAAGGAGAAAATCCAGTCCCTTTTATTTAAATTTAAGAACAGAGTTATTCAAGATGACTCTAGAGAGGATTCATTAACATCTTAGAAAAATGGAATGATATTTGCAAGCAACGCAGCACTTAAGGTAAAACAATTGTCATTTATCGGCATTAACTAAATATAATTACCACTTCCATCAGCATCTTGATCTCTGGTTCTGCCAACTGCGAACCAACCTTCTGAAGACCAGCCTTCAGTTCTGTATACGTTACCTTGCCATCACTATCAGTATCCATCAGTGTAAACATCTCTCTGATTACTTCTACCTCTTCTATGGATAAATGTTCTGCAATTACCTGCAAGTTCAAAATTAATTGATATAATCTATGGCTTTTTGCTGCAGAAAGAAAGAGGGAGTGGGAATAGGCAGTGATTTAATGTGAATAAAACCTAATTCTTACTCGCAGGGCTCTTTTCTTGAACCTATTCATCACAGAGAACTGCCTGAGCCTTGTCCTCACTATATCTCCTAGTGGGACATTTGAAGCTTTCTTGGCATTCTGAATCCAGGGATGGTCTAGCAAAAATGAAAAAGTATAATGGGTCCAAGTTCCTTGAAAAGCAGACCATTTGTTACAAAATTAAAAGCATAAAACTGTACAAGAGAGTGTGTAGGGCAACGTGACAAGCACAGAAAACATCCAGCCAGCGAAATTTACTTATGCTGACAATAACAAGGCTACAGGCATGTAAAGGAGAAAACAGAAATTGTAGGCATTCTAAAGATGGCCTACAAAGCCCTCATCCAAGACAAGACAGAAAAGCAATCTCTGACTTGCCTATTAAGCTCTCAAAAACATGTACTGCACAGACACAACCTTAAAGGGTGAATTTCTCAAAGAGGTCCATCTAGCTAACTCTGCTTAGTAGGATAAGAAAATGGCACTATCAGTAGTGTTAGGCCTTTAATAGGCTTATAATCTGCATAAACAAATAATTTCTTTAGTTCCTTCATTCCAACAAAGGCAAGCAGATAGCCAGATGCAAGCGATACTCCTAGTCCCAAGCCCAAAGTTTCTCTTCCAACAAAAGTGACATAGACAAGTCAATTTTTGCTCACTCTCATAGTCTATCAGAAAAACTACCCTCAAAACTAGCACTCCACCTCAAATGGTCAAATTTAAAGAATTCAGTTTTTCCACCGCCTGAATAGGACTTACCGAGCACCTCCGGAGCAGTTAATCTTTTTCGGGGATCAGGTTCCAACATTTGGCGGACAAGATTCTTGGCAGTGTCTGAAACCTGAGGCCATGGCTCCCTCTTAAAATCAATATTTCCCCTTAAAATGGCAAGAGCAACACCCTGCTCCGTTTCTACAAGGAAGTTTTAAACAGCAAACGTACTTTAATCTTGTGTTCAATTACTACATTCTTTTAGTTTGAAGAATTTACATCAAGAATCAATAAGTTTCTCATCAAGGAAGAAAGGGACAAGATTACCTGCCCAAAAAGGAGGAACCCCGCATAACAAAATGTAAAGAATTACGCCAGCGCTCCACACATCAACCTCTGGCCCATAGTTCCGCTTCAATACCTCAGGTGCCATGTAGTATGGACTCCCTACAATTTCTGAAAATCGCTCACCTGAAATCAATCGCAATCCAACTTCAGCTCTAGAGCTGAAACAATCTCATATGTTCACCGATTAAAATTGGAATAAACTCACGACCCATTATCTATCCAAAACCCAGTTTTGTCTTTTCGGCCAAATAACCAGCATACCAGGCTTAAAGAATACTGAAAGGCCAAAATCAATGGCCTTGAGTGCGGAATGCTCCTTCTTGTTTGCAAATAGGAAATTCTCGGGCTTCAGGTCTCTGTGCATCACTCCATTCATGTGACACATCTTCACAACTTCTGCTATGGTCCTCGCGACACTGGCAGCTGCTCTTTCGCTGTAATGCCCCCTCGCAACAATTCTATCAAACAGTTCTCCTCCCTCGCACAGCTCCATCACCAAATGCACATTATCATTGTCCTCGTAAGTTGCCTTCAGCTTCACTATATTTGGGTGCTCAGGTAGTGTGGACATGATAGCAACCTACATTTTGAAGATGGAAAGCACAATCTTACCCGAGATATATGCGACAAAACATGCAAAGCCAAGACACTATGAACACAAGAACAAGGATATTATGAAAACACGAAGAACACACTAACGACGCTATCTGAACCCAGATTATATTTTCTCAATTTGAGACAACAGAACAGAAACACTACGAAATCCAGGTGAAAAAAACGAAAACCCAGATACACAAACCGAAAAATTGTTACAGAAAGAGGTTTTGAATAAACAAAGAACCCAAGATTCGACGAAATTAGTTTATGCAAGATACGATTAAGCATGCCATCAACAGAACAACTTCAGCCGAATATACAAGGAAAGAAAAATGGAATCTGAACTCCCCAGTTCCATACTGGCATGCAGTCCAAGTAGTAGAAGTTGCAGCTACTCACGAAATCAAGAAAGCACTCCCAACAACCAAAAAACGAAATACCCACAACCAAAAGCAGGAAAATTTAGAAAGAATAGAACTGAAAAAAACGAAACCACCTCTCGCAACTCTCGAATTCAAGAAGAGAAGTTCCCAAACCAGGATAATAAAATGAAAAAAAAAAAGGAGCAAAAAGGAAAAATCTTTCCGAGAAAAAGAGCTGAGATCGAAACTGAAACGCGGACCTCACGCCTAACATCCTCAATATCAATAGCGGTCCTGAGCTTCCTCTTGGAGATAGATTTGCAGGCGAGAGCGTCCCGGGTCTCTCTGTCCGTGCACAGATACGTAATCCCGAACTCGCCGCGGCCGAGCTCGCGGCCGAGCGTGTACTTGTCGCCGATCCGGGTGCGGTGGCTCAGCGGGATCACGTCCTTCAGGACCCGGATCGGCGCCGGCGAGCGGACCGGGTCCTCCGCGTACGGGTTGGGCTTCCGCTCCTTTTTCCTATTCTTGTGGTGCTTGCTGTTGGACTCCTCCGTCGACTCCGGCCTCACGCACGCGTTGCAGTTGCCCATGGCGACTTCTTGTCACAGAGACAGAGAGAGAGAGGAGTGCTCCAAGCTGAAAATGGAGGTTCTCGACGCTGGTTTTCTCGATCTCGGGCAGTTGAAAACGGTGCGCTTTGGGGATGCGGAGGCGGAGGCGGAGGCGGCGGCGGTTCTTGGTGGTGACGGCGGCGGAGGTGGTGGTTGGTGGGTGGAAGAAGTAGGAGAAGCAGAGAGAGAGAGAGAGAGAGAGGGAGAGGGAGAGGAGAGAGAGAGAACGCGGGTTCGGTTGAGAAAAAGGAGCAGACTTTTTATTCTTTTCTTTCAAAAATAAATTGGGGATAATTTAGTTTTGTTTGTGTTTAATTTTAATTTCAAGGCATAATTTACCGGCGGGAATATATAAAGGATTAGTGGAAGATCATGTTTAACTTTGCGATTGAACAATGAAGTTGAATTTTGAAGTGGAGATGAAGATTCAGCTATTAGTGAAAGAGGATTGACCGAGTCAATCCTCCAATGTGGTCACTCCGCGAGTCATCATGATGGTTGTTGAGCGGCCCAACTCTACGGTTTGACTTTTTTTTTTTCACATTGAAAAACAATTTACCCCAAAAAAAAAAGCATATAAAAAAAAAATGAAGAAAGAAGCAACGAAAAGAGTCTATTATCTCCCTCTCTTGAGAAATCAAAAAATGTTTTTCAATCCCAAACTTTTCCATGTATTACTAAATTTGCATAATTGGATTTGTACATGGGCCAATTCAAATTATAATTAGGGCACTCCACCTCTATTAAAACTTGATATCACAAATTATATGATATTTTATCAAGCACTAATTAAAAGATGATTTCGCGATTGATTTTGTTAGGAAATAATATTTTCTAAATATGATTTCTTTTTTATGTGACAAAAGGCGAGAGAAAGGCTTATGTCGTGATTGAGCAGTGAAGATGATTTTCGGTGCCAAGGAGTTGATGAAAAGGTTAAAAGCGCCTCACATCACCTTCATTTTTACCGTGGAAGCCGGATTGATAAGCAGGAAATTAACCAAAGTAAAATAAAAATTATTAGTCGGAATTGGAGGCTATTTACGTCAGCTCATTTTTTTTCCAACGATTTTTATTTTGCATTGGGCTGGTCGCCAGTGCCGACCGTTGACTGTTGACTGCGACAGATTTTCCCGTGGGAATAAGGAGAGCATCCTGGAAATTTTTTTACCTATGACGGAAAGGAGCATTTTGGTATTTTACCGTCTATCCACTTCTGCTGACGTGGAATTTCGTTTAGTTTTAAGGGCGGTTTTTTTTTGGGGGGGGTCAATGGTTTTGGAGGGGAAGCATTCGGCGTGCGTGTGGAACATGGAATCTACGGTGTTCCTTCATGTTGGATTTCAACCTTCCTTAATTCTTGCCTAATGAAAACATCACATGGCAAGCAAATATGGGGGACATAACATTATGCGACGGCGCGTTTACTTTTGAATAAGGAAATAGACCTGGATACCTTCTCGAGGGAGCCGAAAAGTCTTTTTTTTTCTCTCTTCTCTTCCTTTTCCTATTGTCTTCTTCAACCTTTAATCATGGAGAGAGTTTGAACTAGTCTCGCCCTCCCCTCTCTCTTTTGTTGATTTTATCCGTGGCTTATTGTTCTTTTCTTACTTTTTTTCTCTCGCGATTTAGATTTGGAAGTTCCCTTCTCCTGATCTAGTTCTTAATTTGAGAATTTGAATTCTCTTGATTTAGTTCTAAATTTGGATGCTCTTCTCTCCCGATCTAGATTTGAGAATTTAATAAATATGCTTATGGAAATTTGATGCTCCTCTTTCTGTTCATGTACAAGTTCTCTATCTCAAGTCTTAATGATGATTGTAGGATTTTTAGCATCTCATTAAATTACGAAGATTTGCTCCTCCGCATGTTAGATTTGTTTTTATTTAATCTATTATGACTATTTCCGTATGACGATGGTGTACAGAAAGCCGAACTTATGCGCGATCCGCTAACTAGCAACGTCGTAATTATTGAAGAAGAAATTTTCAACATTTGCTCATGAGAAAAATACAGGATCCAATGATTGATCGTCCATATCCATGTTTCGATTCACTTTGTCATGAAGACTGTAGTTCTACATCCTTTTGAATAATAAATATAATTTTCTTTCCACCAAAAAAAAATAATAAAATCAGACAACTTCATTTTTAAAATTCATGAAATAACTGTACAAATTTTTAATAATGAGTACCTCGATTGTAGATCTCGTGCGAGCACTGGATTCAATGGTGCATATGGTGATCTCGGACCATCCTAGTGGACATAGATTAGGCTTTAATGCTGATAATTATTTGTCCATGTGTTAGGTTTTCAATGTTTCGATTGGTGGGGTTGAAACGCACGGGTCAAATTGACGTTGACTTTTGTCAACCACTTCCGAACAATTTGTAGCCCCTCCGATTGACTTTCTCTCTTCTCATGGAATACATACAAAAGTTAAGATATAAAACAATGAAAAAGAAATTGGTGATTTGGTAAAAATGGATGGATTGTTGCTTGGATGGATGGCTTTCCTCCCATCAATTTGACTAGCTTTTTCACCTCCCAAATAATAACAATTTTTACCTTTGAATTTATGAAACAATTTTGACACGATTATAAATAACCATATCTATCCATACATATAGATATTCTAAGGATATGATACATTCGACATTAAACATCAAATAAGAGTCAAATCTCAAACCCTAAACGAATCGAGGAATTAAAAGTAAAAATCACATGTTAAGAATTTTCAAAGCAAATCAAAGGACATAAAAGATTGAAAATTTATTATTTCTTTAGCATGCTATCATAAATACACGATTTTCAAAGTGTTATATATTCTTCCTGATTACGTCTCTTGAGGATACTTTTTAACAAAATCCTTGGGAAAAGTAACAAAATAGTCCTAAACCTTTTGCATTAGTACTAATTCAGTCCTAAACTTTTCAATTGGACCAATTTAGTCCTAAACTTTTTTACATTGGTACAAATTCAATCCATCTGGCTAATTTAAGCTGGAAATTGCTGACGTGGCCACCGGCGGTTTTATGTGGTGCCACATGGACAAATTATAAAAAATTAAAAAATCTGAAAAAATTATTAAAAAAAAATTATAAAATTTGTCCACGTGGTGCCACATAAGATCGCCAGCAGCCACGTCAGCAATTTTCGACTTAAATTAGCCGGATGAACTAAATTGGTACCAATATAAAAATGTTTAGGACTAAATTGGTCCAATTAAAAAGTTTAGGATTGAATTGATACCAATGTAAAGGTTTAGGATTATTTTGGTACTTTTCCCCAAAATCCTTTAACAAGGATGAATAGGAGAATTAATTGCTTGCTTGTTTTTGTTCATACAAATTCAAATTCACCCCGCTAACTATCGCTACTAGGAAACCATACCTTTCAATCGAAGCAATACAATGTTGAATCTCAAATTGGGTGGGTGAAATTGAAAGAAAAAATCGGCCAACTTGATGTTGACATTTTGGCGTTCGACGAGGTGTCAACATGGCAGCCCTCTACGATTGACTTTTCCTCATCCACGCTAATGTTGCTTGTCCCAATTGCTTTCTTACTAACTCCAGTTTAGATGAAGGTTAACCTGTCCTAAGCATTTTCCCTATGATGTCCTGGCGATCTTTTATCGTTCATTTTTCAAAAAGCATGCGTGGAGAACGGAGAAATTTTGCAATCACTGCACAATGAACGAGCAACATGCATGGAGAAAGAGATAGAGAGAGATAGAGAGGGATAGAAAGAGAGAGGGATCAATTGCCAAACTATCTCTATAAGCGAAGAACAAAGGTTAACCATTTCTGTGAAATACTCTTCTAAGATACAGACATTTCATCAAATAACATTGTCACACGTCGGTCAATTCTTTCGAGGTCAAGATATACACGAGGCTACATCGTGCATTGAGATGTCATGCTTATTTCATTGGGCAGGCAGGGGGCATGCGCAACATGTCAAGTGTTTGTGAGCGATTAGATGGCATCGATTAAGAAAAGTTAGCTTGATGGAAAGGTTATATCTCGTGAATGAATAGGCCGGCCAGGACTTGGTCCAGGGGCAGCAGCCAAAAAAATGTCCAAAACCTCAGCCCCGAGAACTTTCCTTTGTCGAAGTCAACAGCAAATGATTGCTACCTTCGCCAGAAAGACTCGACCCTATTTTTGTTGCTATAAGCTTAAGTCTTCCATCATTCTCCAACGAGTTCTCACCTCTGCACCTTCGTCCCGAAGCATCAAGATTGACCACTCGATTGGGGTCATCAATGGACGACCGAATTATCTTCCAACACGAGGAACACAAGTCAAGTGCTAGAGATACACAAGTCGACCGCGTCAAGGCCATTGCCGGTGGCCGGTAAGGGCAAAAAAGGTAAAAGAAAATTAAAATTTAGAATATTTAAAATTACAAAAATTATCCATGTCAATGTCGGCCAGTGTCGTGTAGGGAGATCGGTGCTGATTAGACTATCGAGTTAGTAATTTCCGGTTGAAATTAGCTAAAAACACTAATTTGGCAAATCGATAAAAGATTTAGGACTAAATTGGCAAATCGTCAAAATGTGTATGACTAAAATTGACACAATTAAAATATTTGTGACTGAATTGATCGCCGTACGGTAGGTTTAGGATTTGTAGATAATTTTCTCCATTAACGTGACTTCTTTCTTTTCTGTTCCTCTTAGTGATAGATGGTAAGATAGGCACTCAAATTTTAGATGACCTTTTTCAATTTTTACGCCATCTGAAATGATCATACCGGCATTATTACATCGCATTATATCAAACTTCAGTTGTAATGTAGAAGTAAACGAATTATTATGAGCAATAACACTTTTTTTGTCTTTCCACACGGGAGAGGACAACCGTGGGTTTTGATTACTTAAGCAAATGAAGCCATGACAAAACTGATCCTAGAAATAATTGATTTTGCTTTGCATGTCGTAGACAACACCTCTTATCTATGATTGCCAAGTTCAAATTCTGTTCCGGGCGATAATCTACTTTCTACTTTTATTTTTTTATTATGTGGAATTTTTTTCATGATAAAAGCTCAACTTAAGTATATTAAATAAGGCTATGAAATTCTTTATTTATATCATGATTTGAGTGAAACCTAATTCACGTCTGATTAAATGATTTGGTATAGAGTTATATTTAAACTCGATCATGAATGAACGGTCGAACTGTGTTGAAATCACTCACTTACAAGGCATTCCCAACCCTCTTCCAGGAAAGGAACTTCTCTTTGTTTCATGCGTTTAGTCAATTAGGAATCAAGAATCTACTTATTAAGCTATATGTAAAAGCAATCCAAAACTATACTAACTCATCCATATATTTAGAATGGTTAGCTCTGAATTGTGGTACAGGAAAAGTAAAACTTTTAATGTTAGGTATACTAGGAATGGTCTACCAAATTAGTATGCTAACACTATTATTGATGACTATTTGCGATCTACTTAGAATCTAATTGTGCACACAATATGATACCTAGCATTATTCCAAAGGAAAAGGAGAGGGAGAGAGAGATTCTTGGCAAATGAAATGATGAGAAATAAAACATTGGCACCTTTTACGTGGAGGACTTTATGCCCTGGCAATGCATGCATGCAATCATTATCATTTCAACTGAAAAAGAGAAAAGTCCCCTTCAACTTGACACCATCATTGTGTTTTTCTTGATTGATGCGTGGCCAGATATCATGTGCCCCCCTCCTCCTCCTTCCGCTTAGCATCAAAAGCAACATTCGCGAACCTTTTTCTCATTCTTTCGCCTTCATTTAAATACTAAAAGCTTATGTCATTTCTACCAACCGAACCTCATCCCTAGCAACAGTTCTTAGCTTTTTCCTCAACTTTTTCCCGTCCATTGCACTGTGTGTTTCATCCCCTAATAACATCAGTCAAATCAGTGTTTCAATCAGCATCTTTGAGCAAGAATATGCTAGGTAATTGATTTGGCGAAAGCATAGTGTTTTAAAATAGTTTATAAGTATCACCAAGCTTGTAGATGGGTAGCGAATTTATCGGATAAATGTTTTGCAAACTTTTTCATGAATGTGCTTGGTGGCTAATTTCTTTGCTATAGGAGGTTTTCAAGAAGGTTTGTTTATGGAAACATGCCGTGTATGTCATTGTAATTTAGCAACAATGTAAGAAATTGGCCCACTTAATCATATCAATCGAACTCAGAAACAAATCCAATACGATCTCATGATGGTCCTTAGGTACTGTACAATTATCAGGCTATTGTTTTTTGCATGATCGAAATGCAAGGACTTCATGCGGCCATGTGAATGGAAAGTGTCATCGGCCGTCTATTCTTCTTATGTACCACGAACAAAATAAAGTAAGCTTTCATCCTCTTCATTATGTTTGGTCATTCTCCGATGACAAGCGAATGCATGTAGCTTCATGGAAGACATCATCATTTGGCTAGGAGAAGCTTTGAGCCCAACAAGCCCAAAGGTCAAATGATCATCAAGTCACCCGGACATGCTCAATCCATCTCGCATGCATGCACAGAACTATATGCTTCCCCATCTTGATTTTGATTTTCGAAAAGAAGAAAATTAACGACATGCCTATCCTAACAAAAATACTGGGCAACTATTTTCTTAGATCATATCAATTTGCAAGCATTACATCTAACTCATTAACATGGCATAAATTTCTCTATGTAACATTGTATGCGTTGTTTGGGTACATTCTATGCATAATTATATTTCTTTTTACAAGATGAATGAAATAGGGATCCTTAAAAGACTCGTAAAGGTTACAACCTTCCTTCGTGCAAAATATTTCAGGTCAAGCCCGCCTACATAGTTCGAAAGTTTGAACTTAACCATTTATTAGATACATTTGGTATATTATAATTTTTCGGCAAATCAAGTTTCTACACCGTGCCCCTAAATCATTATGTTTGGCCATTCTCCGATGACAAACCAATGCATGAAGCTTCACGGAAGATATTATTATTGGGCTAGAAGAAGCTCTGAGCCCAACAAGCTAAAGGTCAAATGATCAGGTCACCATGACATGCTCATAAACAAGCAAATGAAGTTGTGCTCTGGGTTGTCACCGGCACCGGCAGTTCAATAGATTGAACTGAACTGGTTCATGAGATTTGCAGGGTGTTTCTTATGCCTTCAAGAAATCAGGTCTCTTTGCCCACGCCCCCAAATCATCAAAAAGAAAAAGAAAAAAAGAAAAAGAGAGGAAAGACAACCGTTTTATTGATCCTACAAGCAAGGCCGGTCGTTTAACTTGATATCGGGCCCAAGACAAACCATTTCGATTATTTGCGGCCCAAACAGAACCATTGTGATGGTCCAACTGGGCCCCTTATGGGCCAGCATTATAGGCTTTTGGAGCCCATAATCAATGCGTTGAACACCCGTTTCGATCGATTGGTTTGATAATTTGAGATTCTCAAGTTCTACAAGTCCACGACCCAGAGATGCAAATGTCGTTTCTTTTGTCATATGTGACTCAGACAGAAACGACAACAGAATTGCTTGACTCCACTCATCAAGAACTGCAATTATGTATATATTAGTTTCGTGTAATTATATCTATAAGCATTTATTAATTAACTTATGAAATTTATTGAGTTAGGGATTGCTAATCTTTTGCATCCACTATTGCCATCAAAGATACACACATATAGGTATGTGTATCTTTGATGGCAAATAGGTTTTTGATCCGGAAAAAAAAAAAAAGATACATATAGGTATGGAGGAACACCTTTAATATCTTCGCACTAATGTTAAGAGAAAACGAAAGCTTCTTCAATATTCCTTCGGTCAAGGAGATGCGTTTTGAATTCAATAGAATTATGCCAGAACGTTGCATGGCTGATGGCTGTCCTTTCCATGTCTTACCTTTATACCCTTTTTCACAAAGATCAAGCCGAACAACTCCCTAAAAAATTAATTGCTTTCCAGGTTTGTACGAATTAATGTACCAACTTCCTATTTTTGAGAAACAGCCACCGGAATTAGGGTTCAAAAAATCAAATGTCATAGCCGTTGATCATGTCAGGACACATATAAGATACATGTGAGATCCACAAGATTAACAACTTTGGTTTGCTAGATTTATTAGACCCGACCAAGAAATACCCTTATCTTTTAGATCTGGCCGACTCAATTAACCTCCCTCCTTTACCCCTTATTTGGTTTAAATAACACATAGACCCTGATTTGACCGTGCAAGAAAAGGAATATATGTTAATTTATTGAGTAAAAATAAATGCAAAAAAGAAAGTTGATCAAGCTTCGTTGATTGGCTTTGTAGTCTGAAAACGCCTGAATTATTGGGGGTGTTTGGTTTCCAAGAAGCTCTGCCCTTGAGTATTAAATAGATTAACTTAATCAAAATGTTACAATTGGAGAAAAGGATTATCCTTTAAAAAAATATTAAAAATAAAGTCGAGAGTTGATTTGGTCTTAAATGTTTAAACACGAAAAATTGTCTTTTAAAATGTTAACATTTTAAGGGGAAAAAAACGATGTTCTCTATCTAGTCATAGCACATGAGTGTAACTTGTATTTGCCGTATGTTGAGCGCCAACTATATTTAAAGGTGAAAGCTTGAGATTGGAAGGCTAATAGATTTGCTTCATGCACGATGGGAATGGACTATAGCAAGACTCTAGAAGGTAATTAATCAATATTTTGTGCCGTCGTCATCGGAATTTGAAAAGCTTATTCAATTGTTTTTTTTCTTGGTGTGTATTTGCTCACTTACTTTTTCCTGTAAAGTTAATCCATTGCTTTCTTCGAATGCAACTTGTTCAACACGAGCATTTAAGGTTGCATGCCACAATGTAAAGTTAGTCATCGAGCTAGAACATGGTTACTCTCACTTGGGAGCGTAAGAACTGATGTCTTTTGGACTATTTGTCCACCTGCAAACTATTCTTGAAGGGATATTCAATAGCCTGCAATTTGCAGAGAACCTTTAGGGTATCGACTCTGGAGAAGGCTGCGAACGGTGGCTTCCAGAAACTTGCCTCTGCCATATATTTTGAAGCAGGTGCCGTCGTTCAGGCCCTTATATTTGTTAAGCCATCCAGGGGCTGGTCTTGTGTTGAGCGTCCCAGATGATTGCTTTGTTGCGGCTTTTGTAATTGCTCGACTGGCGAGTCATATCCCGATCAATCTTCAGCTGTTTTTCAAGAAACTTTCTCACCAGAGTAGAGCAGCTATTCATATCTTTTACATGGTGCGGATCCCTAGTTTGATTGCTGTATGCACCCTAATGGAGTTTTTGCTGGCATTGGAGGAATTGGATGGGGTCGGGCAGGCATGATCTGGCTTTGTAACTTGAGTTTCTACATCACGCTAGATTTTAGAGAGTTCTCATGCGCTATGCCTTAAGTGGGCGAGCTTGGGATCTGGTTATCGAGCAGAAAGTATAAACTTCAGCTGGTTTACAATCTGTTGTCTCTGGGTGTTGTATACTTATCAGTATCTTTCTTTGTTTGATCTTTCCTCAGATCGCGTTCACGAGGCAAAAGGACTTTGGAAAGGAGCAGTGTGAGCTTCACTGGGCACATGCGTGAAGAACACTGCATGGATTGCAACCGCCTGACGCTAAAATGTTTACCGAACGAACCCATTTCAATGAACTCAATTCATATCGCCGAAGAAGCGAAATGCGGGGACAAAATTGCTCGATAGGTAAAATCATGGAGATTAGTCTCTTGGCGATGTGAATCCTCTCTTGAACTTTAGTAGGTAGTTTACTTTGCCTCTTGACTATTTCCCTCATATTAGCTGCTTCTGCAGGTTGAGAGAACTTCATACCCTCAAAGGTCATGCGGAGTCGGCCATCAGACTGAAGGGCCTGGACATAGAAACGATTCAGCAAGCATGCACTCTCTGCAGGAAAGATCCCCCCCCCCCGCGGGGGCGCGGTCCACCATCTGTCCTTCAACATTTTCGCTGAGTTAAAAGCCGTGTTCCCTTCAGATAAGATGCACCGTAGCCCATCTACCTCAGCCTTCTTCGCTTTCAACGAAAAAAAAAAAAAAAAATCCAATCTCGATCTCTCGAAAGCCTTTTCCTTCCCCCGCCACATCCCTCTCCCTTAGTCGAGCCTTTCCCTGTTTGGCTGGGGATAGAATTCCCAACTGTGAACTTGGTGGGAATGCTTTCTGGCCTTATTGAGTTTGTTTGGTTTGAACATAGGCTCAAACATCATTTGAAAGTCATAGTTATGCCATGCGTCCGGTACGATTGTGAAATAAATTATCATAATTTATTTTTCTAGGGAATAGTCGTTTCAAAGTGAATTTTCCCTAGATATATCTATTCAATTAAATTCTGGATTTTTTCCGAATATATAAATTATGCTAAAGTTGAAATAAAAGCCCATTTCATCTTCTTCTTCTTTTTTTATAAAAGAAACTAAAGAAAAAAAAAAGGCGATTCCCAATTTATTTTTTGCTAAATGGATTGTGAAACGTTTGTTTCTATTTCTAGACTGTCTAATATTTGTTTTACACATTCTATGCGAGAATATTCCATTTTCATAAGGTCTTCTCGACTCTTATTCAAAAGATCATGTATATTGTACCTTTTGGGGCAATTATAGGTCGCAATTATAGGTCGTGGGAGGCAATTCTAATTGGTCAAAAAAAATATTTCAATGCTCTTTCTTTTTTCGTTTTCCTTAGCTTAGCCAATCTACAACAAAAAGTCAAAAAAGGGGTACACTAACCTTGTACTGATTGTTCTCTAAATGTAAGATTTCTTCTTCGGCATGTAGAAAAGGAATAAATTAATTAATTAAATTTCGAGAGGCTTCATGAAGTGCTTCTTTAGGATCTAAAACTTCCATTTGGACGTGGGATTAGCTTGTCGTGATATTAGGTGCTTCCCTGGACTTCATCTATTTCTACTTTGGCTTTTAGTCGGCAGAAGTCTCCCGAAAGATGGATGGAAATCACCTTGTGTTTTTACTCTCTTTACTAGTGAGATGTATAGCATTTACTGATATAAAGTGCTCACCTAATGTTACTGATTCCTTGAAGATCGGGTTCTTGGCGGTTGGGTAAGAGCTGATATTAAATAGACTCTTTTTACTGTCAGCATTAAATTAGTAATGACTAATGACTATGTTCCCGAAGGAAAGAAAAACCAACTATTGTTCCCTGATTTGCTAGATGATGGCTACTGTTATGTTTTCATCGTTTTTAATAATCAAAACGATAGATGGTCAGTTTAAGCTTCCGTTTATTTTGGGAGCTGGTTAATCTTCATATTACAACAAATAAAATTCAGAGAAAATTTGAGATTTTTCTTTTTCTTCTTATGGGCTTTGGCGACCGGTAGGCGACTATATTATCTGACTCAACTAGTACGGCTTCGTGCTTTCCGGACATGAGAATCAAAAGAGAAAAGATCTAGGGTTTCCGCTTGAGCTGCTGAGGAAACTTGGACTTTTCTTCTAAAAAAGTCGTGACAGACGCGAAATCGGACCCTCCATTCAATGCGTTGACCAAATCTATATTATCTGACTCAACTGCCAATACGGCTTCGTGCTTTCAAGACAGAAGGCGTTCTAGGGTTTCTGCTTGAGCTGCTGAGGAAACTTGGACTTTTCTCGCAAATCCGTCAGGGAGTCTTCCAGATAAGTCGTGACAGACGCGAAATCGCACCCTCCAGGCATCCAGAATCGTATGAGCTGTCTATATCGATTTTCAAAACACCTATCTTCGGTAGGAGCCAAGTCTGAGATGAGCTTGTGGTGTCTTTTCGCAGATTTCCTTGTTTCGAGTCCCATTTGTTGAAGATCTTTAAGCTTGCGATTGCAGAGTCGACGATGCTCTCCGGATCCGGATTTCTGCGTATGAAGATGAAGGGGTTGCGAGAATGTATGGAACTTCTGCAAATTTTGAACTGCTCTATTGTGTTATCTGATCTTTGAACTTCTGCAAATTCTGCGCATCTTTTTTTTTTTGGCGCTCGAAACAACCTCCAACTTCTAATAGCAGCTGATTTTCCATGGATTGTGCCTAAACTTAATTGTAAATAATAAGGCATATGTCTTAGTGAGAAAGCATTCAGATGGGGGTCGGTTTGTATCTCGCTCTGCATTGACAAATCTAGTTTACATGCCATGGCCTTTTACATGATGCATGTGCAAATGGCCAATTTAGAAGCAGTTAAGGTCATTCATCTTCCAACTCCCAAAACTTGACCCAACATTCTTTTCGCACCAGGTGTTATTGTGTCAAAATAGAACACAAGCATGAGCTTCCATGGGTGCTACTCTAACGGATCGAGCTTCGATAAGGGCGTGATGGTTAGGCATAGCAAAGTACAGAAAAGGAGGATCATATGTCACATGCGTTCTTATGCGCTAAATTTAACCTTAGGGATTCTTCCTTTTATGTATGGTGGTTAATGGAGGTGAGGCCGAAATTGTAAAATGGCTGTTGAAAATAAGAAAACTTTGATGAATGCACCTAAGTCATTACAGTTTGCGTTTTCTGGGGCTCTTAGACTGTAAACAATCGCTTCTTTGCTCCCAAACATTTTCAAATAGCATCATTGCTCTAAAAATATACTAAAATTATATAAAATATCTACTGATAAAAATGTAGGCACACAAGAAGTCGAAATATCTTTGCTTCTATTAAGATTGGAAGTGGCAGATTTTGAAATTCTTCGCAATAAGGAATACTCACCAGCGTTGCAAGCCATCTCTTCCCAAACTTATTGTCAGTATCAGAACTCAAATTACAATAAAGCCCAAAAACCACTCTAAATACTAAGTAGGCTGTGTATGTTTCTATCAGCAGTCAATGGACGTATCCACTAAGACATACATGTGTTGCAAACTCTCAACAATGTTCATTGATGATATTTGAGCATCTGGCTTCATCTGATAAAAAATTAGTTGATACCTTGTAGGAGTTAGCTTAGGGCCTGTTTGTTAATGTTCTTTTTTCTGTTTATAAACAAAATTTTTGTTTTTTGTTCCGAGGGAACAAAAAGAATAGAAACGCATTTGTTTGCGTTTTTGTTCTAAATTTATTTTTTTGTTCTCAGGAACACATTTGGAACAGAAACAAGAAACAAGAAAAACGTGTTTCTTATTTCTGGAACAATTTTTAAGAACAAATTTTCTCTCTCCTCTCTTTTTCTTCTCTTTTTTTTCTTCTTTTCTTTTTCTTTTTTCTTTGGCCGATCGCCGGCCTCGGCCATGGCCAGCGACCGGCCGTCGAGGGCCGGCGACCTCGCCGGGGCCACCGGCCCCCGGCGAGGCCGAGCCTCGCCGGTGCGGGGGCAAGGCCGGGCGAGCTCGGGCTCGCCGAATATGGGCGAGCCCAAGCTTGCCCAACCAAGGCGAGGCCGCCGGCCCTCGTCGGCCGATCGCGGCCATGGCCGAGGCCCGCAACCAGCCAAAAGAAGAAAAAAAAAAAAAAAAAAAAAAGAAAGAAAAAATAAGAAAAATAAAATAAAAATATTAAAAAATTAAAAGAAACAAAAAAGAACACAAATTTACCAAACGTGTTTGTTCATTTTTTATTCCGAAACAAGTTTACCAAATGCGTTTTTGTTCAAAAATTGTTCCCGGAACGTAAACACTTTTTTCTATTTCTATTCCCTAGAACAATTTTTAAATAGAAATGTTACCAAACGCGCCCTTAATGGGTGAAATTCTTTGGTTGGTGCTAAATCGTTGTGCAAAGAAGTTGAATCCATAATGGCTGTGTATAACCAAAGTCACTGCATAAAGCATCACAGGGTTTACAGTCAAATTAATACAACAATCCTCATAAGAGGCTTTTATTAGTGAGATAAAATGCGATGATGGGATCCTCTGAGACTACCATTGGAACATGAGTCTGCTCATGTTGCTTCCTTCTTATGCCTGCTTCAGAGCTAGCAAATGTGTTCCTTTATACTTGTAACACCTTGCAAAAACCAGAAAACACACCAAGTTCAGAAACTCCAACGCAGCAATCAGGTAATAGAAATAGTCCAATCTTCCTTCATTCAGATCCTCCGGCAACCAATTCCCACCTACCGCTCCTTTGGTGTTCTTGTGAACAATCGTTATGATTAGACTGCTCAAGTAACTCGAGCCCGCCATGCCACAATAGTACAGGGAATCTGCGATGCTCCTCATGTTCTCAGGGAACTGCTTGTAGTAAAACTCGAGAAGGCTGATCTGTGCGAATGCTTGGGCGAGGCCTGCAAGAGTGAACTGAGGGATTAACCACAAGGCTGACATTGATGAAATCGCGCCTCGCCTCGGATAGGCCCCCAGAGTTGGCTTCATCAGGGCTATGGATCTCCGGCGTTCTTCCACTATGGCAGACACCAACATGGTCAGCATGCCAAAACACAAGCCGATGCCCATCATTTGGAGGAGCGAGATGCTGCCTTTCTTTCCCATGAGCCTCCGGAGGAATGGGACAATCAGCCGGTCATAGATGAATGCAAAGATTGTGTGGCTCAACATCATGAAGACGACGTACGATGCAGCTGGGATATTGATGTTAGTGTTCCCGAGGCGTCTGTCCATTTGAGTGGCCTGGAACATTGCATAGGTTTGTTGTTGTACGATGACAAGGTAATAGAACACGCCCGCTACCCAAATGGGGGTCACTCTGATAATACGCTTCACAACCTCCACTTGCTGCATGCTGCAGAGTCTCCATGGATTGGCCGATGATCCATCTGGCCTTTTCTTGTCTTCAGGTGTCACGGTTGCCGCTTTGTCGAGGCACCTGATAAGAAAAAAAGAGCTAATTACGCTTCATCCCTGAACACGATTGCGTATCTAGCACTTGTCAAAAGTGGCTCTTTTTCAGTACCTAAATTGATCTGTGTAATGAAGCTTGAAGTTAAGAGCTTCCCGAGGAGTATAATCATGAAGAGAGAGCCTGGGTTCCCTGGGTGGTCGAACTCGCCTTTTCTTTATGGCCGCAAAGATGACCTGTGCTACACTTGTTAATGGACTACCTTGTGCTTTTACTTTCACATATATCTCTGAACCCATGAAGAAGACTACACATGATACGAGCGTCAGAATTGTCGAGATCAATAACCCAGCTGTCCAGCTCACCTCTGATTGCACATACACGATAAACATCAACGAGACCACCTGTGCGAAAGTAAAGGTGAAGAAGTACCAACTGAAGAAGCTGTTGATCCCTCTCTTTCCTGATTCGGTCCCCAGATTGAATTGGTCGTCTCCAAATGCTAACTTGCAGGTGCCGATGCCGCCTGCCCCCCAAATCAGCAGCCCGAAGCCGGTAATTAGGAAGGCCATCTGGCCGGCTGTCGGTCCGATGCAAGTGGGATTGTCGCCACAGTCCACTGGATGCAGCTCCTTAAAGGTTGCTGTTAGTTGTATCATTTGCAAGCCCTAATTGAACAAGGCCGTAAATCAGCTGCATTCGGACAGATATTTGCTCAAACGAAAACCCTAGATCTAGTACTCTGAACCATAGAGTAATTGCTGCCGCCTATTGAGAGGGAGTCAGATCCGAAATAATATGTGCTATGCCTATGGAAATTAAAAATTCAAGCACGCGACAAATCTGTACATATTCCTGAACATAAGGTATCTGTTTTGCACTAACGAGTAACTGCTTCGAGCCAGTGGTGTCCCGGCAACATTGATACAACATGAGAGAGATCAAGAAGAAGTAAACATAAATTACCAGGAAAGAAGCGACTGTACAGAACCCGAGGGTCTTGAAGCGGCCAAGATACGTGTCACATAAGAAAGCACCGACCAAGGCGGAGATATTGGTGGTGCCATTGAAGATGTTGATGATGTAGGTGGCCGTGATGCTCTTCAGGTTGAACACAGTGGTGAGGTAGATCAAGAGGTTGGCCAAGGTCCCAATTGCTCCCAGTTTTTCAAACGTCTCAGATCCTGAGCAGATTTTTCAATTTGTCTATACGGGAAAATATGAAGGACAATTTGCGAGGAAAAATAAAACAAGAAGGTTCTGTCTTTGGGGTCACCTATTATGAAGGGCATGGCCTTCCATCCTCTGTAGTTGATGGTCTCTTCACTTGTGACAGCTTTTTCCTCGATCGCCATTTCTATGGCGCTGCCATTGACAAGCTCGTGCTCTCTCTCTGTGGCTTCTTCATAGGTGGGGTGGGTGGTCTGTCCTCTCTCATTCTTCCTTTCCTCCTCCATCCTTTGTTGTATGTGCCTCCTGTCTTTCTGTCCCTCTGGGCTTTATAGTGTTACATGCTGACCAAATAGTCATTGTGAACGGGAGAATTCATTTATAATTTAGTGGGAGCAGATTTTCATGCCACTTATATCCACCTACCGAAATTTCCTTCCACTCCCTATTTTCTTCCCTCTCGAGTCTTGATTGGGAGAACTAATGCTCTCTCTCTCTCTCTCTCTCTCTCTCTCTCTCTCGCTCTCTCTGAATCCGTCACCGTAAGCCGATGGTGAAGTTGATCCGGGTCTTACTTTGAAACCGATGGTGAAGTTGATGCAATCCAACCAAAAGTCCAACCAAACGGTTTTTCTCCGCAATCTGCGAACCTCTCGCTTTATGCATTCTATCATGTATCCAGAGGAGAAAAAGGCGAATACGTCACATGAAACCTAACTCGTGTACGTGAGGAGAAAATAGAAGAGAGAGCCTCGTTATACATGTACATGTCTAACTCGAACAGCGCGTTGCGATCAAGGTAATGGCAGACGACTTCCGTTGTCGCAAATTCTCTTTGAATTTAAATCAGGGGAGCAGGGAACTGGCAATCCCTAATCACATAAACCTTGCAGCAGCTTAATTGAATTCATCATTAACGGTCGCACAAGTATCATTGCACAAAGCATGAATAATAATTATTGAGTAGACTTAAATGCAAAAGAGCAACTTTTAAGATTCACGAAATCACATAATTAATCTCGCCTCGAAATGGTATGATGCATCAAACAAGAACTTTTTCATGCTGGATTTCTTTGTTAGGTTTATCAAGAATGTTCTACAAAATTACTGTGCTAAATTGCACTTTTGTTGATGATCATTAATGTTATCCACTTATTTACATTACCGTTGTGATCTACCCAATCTTGATATTTGATACCTACCATCATGTGAGAGAGAGAGAGAGAAGTGCTATTTTCTTGGCAAGTGAAATGATGAGAACTCGTATTTGCCTCCTTTTAAGGTGAGGACTTTATCGCCAGGCAATTCATGCGCGCAATTGTTGAAATTTCAATTGGAAAAAAAGCGCAGAAAACTTTATGTCCTGGCTGTTGGTTTCTTCGCTAATTGAAATTGGTCGATCTTATCAGATTAATTGAATGAGGAACCAAATTTAATAGAATCTTAAGATGGTCCTTGGGTAGGATACAATTGTTGGTCATTTATGCAACTTTGTATGCTCCGATGACAAGCCGATGCATTGACGTTGTGGTCACTTCTGAACTTGGACAATGGGGAAGCCAACAGTCTTAAGAACAAAGAGTCGGGCAAAAAAGGGTAGAAAGGATGTATTTTTATTGCTACGAAATTCATGAATGAAGTTGTTAGTGGGACTGGGGTTTTCCATTATCCGTTTTTGGAGCCACGAACATTATCATTGGGTGGGTCACCAGTTGTCATTTCTGACTTAAAGAGTCCATAAGATCAGAAGATTCTGTCTTTCGACGAGCGGTTGAAACGTCCAACGTGTTGAGTAACCAAAAAAAGATCTAATCCTCGAAAATGCTTTGGATCTGACATTATGAAGGCAATCACAGGAAGCGCCACGAAAGTCTTCATTGTCACTAGGGTCTTGCCTTTAGACTTATATCGAAGTCTCCATGTGATGCAATTCAACCAATTGTTTTTTCTCCTTGACATGTTTTAGTGTTGCTTTCCAACAAGTTTTCTTCAGTCGAATGTCACTTAAGATTGGAGGCATGACCATTATATACATGGACTTCTCTAACGTGAACTGCACGTTGTGACGATGGTAATGGTGGATGACTTCCACTGTCACAAATTCTCTTCATATTTTAAATCAAGTGGACGAGGAACTCACAATCACTAATCACCCAAAACTTGCAGTAACTTAATAGAATTCATCACCTGACGGTCGCGCAAATATTAGGTGAAACATATTCTACAAAAGTGATGAAAGCTTGAGGTCTAAACTAAGTGCTGTGAGGTCAGCGAGTTTATCTTTCAATTTGATCCAACCCCACAATCTCCTACAGTCGTTGCCCCAAACAAGCCTCAAATGGTCATAAGTCGTTGCATGAAAAGTGAAGGACAATTATTGAGTAGACTTAAATGCGAAAGAGCAACTTTTAATATTCACAAAATCTATCTTACTAAAGAATGAGCACAGTGATACAAAGTTCAGAGGTACCAAACAAATGAATCTATATTCCCTATTTAGGGCTTATGAACATATGTGGAGTGCTGTAGTCAAGGGGTTGTGCAGGATGAGCAATACTACGAGATTAGAGATTATAAGATAGATTTCACATTTATGAGTTTGTTTTCGGTTTTGAAAAATCAATCTATCCTTTTGCTTTTCACAAATAAATAAACTTAAGAAATTTATCATATGGAGAGAGAGAGAGAGAGAGAGAGAGAGAGAGAGAGAGAGAGAGAGAGGGAGGGAGGGAGGGGGAGTTTCCCAATCAACTAACTAAAAGCACTTATCATTTCACATTCTACCTAGGACAAAGTTACCGTGACCCTTAATTAATTTAGTGCATGCATTTCTGTTTGAGAAGCATAACGAATTTGCCTATACTGTATGACATGTCTTCTTTGAATTTTTAATTACTGCAATTGGATATGTCCACAACGTCAACGATAAAATATGACCGATACTAAAAGAGTATTTACTGTATGTCTCAATCTGATAAATTTAGGGGTGTTCAGTAGCTCTTGGTGGACGCGTCATTGCTGACATAAGAGTCCATGAAGGCAGAGATTTTTCTTCCATGAGCGGTCGAAACGACCTAGTGGGGAGTACGAAAGGACCAAAAAAAACAATTAAATCATCGTAAGGGTGATGAAAATGCACTGGATATGACATTAAAATAGCATTACGAGGAAGCTGCCATGGAAGCTTGATCCAATGTTTCGAGTCAACATATCACTAGGGTATCACTATTAGAAACGATCTCAAAGCTTCCAAACGATGCGATGCAACTAATAGGGAAACGATTTTTTTCCTTTGTAACGAGTTTAACTCATAAGAAAATCCGTGGACCATGAATACGAGAAGAGTCGAATAGATTTTAAAGTGTTAGATTTATAGAGATTCGTGAGTCCAAAATTCAAATAATCAATGTAAAGTGAAGAATTATTTGAAGCTTCGTATGTTTCACGAAAAATAGGAGATTTAAAAAATATATTTTTTTAAATATGATTATTTATATCGTTTGAAATAATAATTTAATGAAAATATTTCATAAATGATTATAAAAAAATTCATTTAATTCATATTTATATACGATGCCAACAATCACATTTAAAGAAAATTTGTTTCAATAAATTGTGTCAGGAGAATACCGTCACAGTCACAGTACAATCTGGTCAGACACGACGTCTGTTTTGAAATTTTATGTTCCAGGTGGGCCACAAGTTTTGCTGACGCACGTAACAGCCTTTTTGAACGACCCGCCGACAAACAAGAGGTTCATGCATTTGGATATAATATAATAATGGCAATCCGACGAGACCCGCCACAAAAGTCCAACATATGACCGAGGCTGTCGAGAATTCCACGTGATGCCATGCCACCAATAGTGAAACGAATTGTTTTTCCCAGTGACACGTCTTACTCGTGAAGAGAAGGCAAATAGGTCACATGAAATTTAACTTGTGTATGTTAATCTATCGAAATTCCTGTATAAATAGGGGTTGCATCCTCCATTTTTCTAAATTCAAAGGATACAGTTTTGATTTGATAACATATGAATATCTCTCAAGTAAGCAATTTCTTTGATTTTTTATACAATTGGTTGATAGTGAACATTAAAAACCTTAAGTTATTTATCCAATTTGTTGATGGTGAACTTAAAGTGTTTTTATCCTTAACTGGTGGAATCTCCATTTAGTGTGAAGTCTTCTATTCCAAAGTTGCTTTTCCAAAAGCACATCAAATACTTTCTTTCTATTCCACCATTCTCACCATCGAATTAGTAATTTTTGGTGCGTCACTAGAATCTATAAAAGCTGAGATGAGATGCGTTTATCTATGACTGGTTTATAGGGTTGCAATGGTGACCAAATAGTCAATGTGAATGGTAGAATTCATTTAATTATTGAGTGGTAACAGAATTTTGATGCCACTTCCTAATATCACCTGCCAAATTTTTCTTCCACCCCTTCTTGATCCGGAGGCGTGTTGCTCTCTCTCTCTCTCTCTCTCTCTCTCTCATGTGAATATTTCTTGCGAAATAAAACACGGTTTGGAAGATTGTCATAGTACAATTTGGAAATCTTTATAATTGTTTGTCTCAATTTGGCATGTTTTAGGTGAGCTCAGAAGCTTTTGGTGGACCACAGGTCGCCTTGCTGTCCATGAGGGCAGATAATTTTTCTTCTACGAGCGGTTGAAACGTCCAAGTGGGGAGTACCATCATAAGGGTGGTAAAAATGCACTGGATATGATATTATAATCGCTATACAAGGAAGCTGCCGCCAAAGTCTAATCCAACCAACAGTCCAGCCAAATTGTTTTTTCTCCGTGACAATGTTGTACCTCATGAAAGAACAGCTGTCGACTCTCTCGCTTTATAACGAGAATCTTGTCTCCCAAGGAGAAAAAGCAGACACGTCCCGCGAAACCCTAACGCATCTTTAATCAATTGAGCAAGGAACTCGTAATCTTTAATCACCTAAAACTTGCAATAACTTAGTCGAATTCATCATCGACCGTCGCGCAAATATTAGGTGAAATATATTCTATTAAAGTAATGAAAGTTTGAGGTGTAAACGAGATGTTGTGAGGTAGGTGAATTATCTTTCAATTTGATCCAATGCCATGGTCTTTTGATATCGTTACTGCAAACAAGCCTCGGATGGTCATGAGTCATTGCACGAAATGTAAATAATAATTATCAAGTAGACTTAAATGCCAAAGATCAATTTTTAAGATTCACAAAATCACATAAATAATCTAGTATCTTATGAAAGAATGAGGGCTGCAATATGAAGTCCGGAGGTACTGACCAAATGAATCTATGTGACTTATTTAGGGCTTCCGAATATACGTGGAGTGTTGTAGTCAAGGGATTGTGCAGGTCAAGCACTACTACGAGATTAGAGATTGTACAATAGATTTCACATTTATGAATTCGTTTTCAGTTTCAAAAAATCAATCTATCCTTTTGCTTTTCACAAATCAATAAACTTAAGAAATTAATATATTTATCGTATGTACAGAGAGACAGAGAGAGATAGAGTCACAATCAACTAACTAAAAGCACCTATCATTTGACATTCTACCTAGGACAAAGTTTCTGAGACCCTTAATTAACCTAATGCATGCATTTTTGTTTGAGAAGTATAACAAACTTGCTTAGCCCCCAAAGTAAATACAATGCCTACTAGAATGTCACTTCTTCATGAAATTGCTTAAATAATCAATCGTTATTTCGAGATGGACTTACTAGGAACGTAATCCGAATCTAAATATTAGCTACTTCTTTTTTATTGTGTAATGTTTTTCAAAGGTCACAACTTAAAAATGTTGAGTGATTCCCATCAGCGATAACTTAAACTAATAAGTAAAAGAAGACCGATCCCATAAACAAACGATGTGTGATGTCTGAACACCTCTTATCACATACAAGTCAGATATAAAATGATCTACAAAATAAGCATGTTAAATTGCATGTGACTCTTATTGATGATCATTAATGTTATCCTCACCATTTGCGAGAGAGAGAGAGAGAGGTGCCTTTTTTTTTTCTTTTTCTTTTTTTCCTTCTTGAAACGATGAGAACTCGTAAATTGCCACCGTTTGAGGGGAGGACTTTATTGCCAAGTCAATGCATGCACGCACGCAATTACTAAAAGTTCAATTGGAAAGAAGCGCAGAGGACTTTATGTTTATGTCCTGGCTAGTGGCTATCGTTTTCTTCGCTACAGGAGGTTTTAGATAAGGTTGGTCGATGGAAACATGCCACTGTATATCATCGTAAGTTAGCAACAATGTAAGATTGGTCGATCATACTATATATGTTGAATCAGGAAACAGATCTAATAAAATCTCATGACAGTCCTTACATACTGTGAATTTATCCAGCTATTATTTTTGTATGATTGAAATGCAAGAACTTGATGCAGTGATGTGAATGGAGAAGATCATTTGCTGTTAAATTGGGGGATTATGCAACGTCAATTTTTGTATATACCACAAATAAAATAAAAGACTTCGTTTGTTTCTCAAAAAATGAATGATCATGAAAACATTTTCCTAAAAAGAATTAATTAATAATTTTTTTCATTATTGACGACAATATATACCTAAACAGTTTTGTGAAGGGTGAAAATATCTTTTAATTCGTTTTGGTGAGCGATATGGATGATTATTTTTAAAAACAAGTGTACTGAAAGTAAGCCTTCGTTCTCTTTATTATATTGGTCATTTGTGCTACTTCGTGTGCTCCGATGACAAGCCAATGGACGTGGCTTCACATGGAAGACATTATTGTCATGGGTCTAGAAGAAGCTCTGAGCCCACAAGCTAAAAGGTCAAATGATCATCGCGTCACCATGACATGCTCCTACACAAGCAAATGATGTTGTGCTCTGGGATTGGCCCAACTCAAGACTTTCTTCGCAATTAACAGCATGAAGATCTTCTATCCGTGTTTAGCGTCTCGATCCATGTCGCATGCATAGATCCCGACGCTTGCCCAGCTTGACTTTGATTTTAGAAAAGAAGAAAATCATCGACATACTTATCCCAACAAAAATATTTGATAATAACAAACTCATTTTCCTTCACGACCACGTAACGCAACAAGTTTGCACGCATTACATTTCACCATTAATATGGCATAAATATCTCTACCTAACATCATGGGTGTCGTATGGGTACATCCTATGCAAAATCTTCTTGTTTTTTTCTCTATGGGAATCGGGATGAACGAAATAAGAATCCTTAAAAAGACTTGTAAAGATTACTACTTTCCTTCGTGGAAACTACTCTAGGGCTCAAACGTCGCAACTTAGCCGGTTCATAAATTTTATTTGGTGCGTCGTGTAACTTTTCAAGATAATCAAGTATCTACGCTTGTGCCACTGAATCATCAAACCAAAAAGGAAAGGTTACCAGTTTCTTAGATCCTACAATGGCATCAGGCCGAATACCTGACCATTTTGATAATTGAAGGCCCAAAGAGAACCCCGGCCCATGGTATAACTGGGCCACTAAATGGGCCGGCGGGGCGCGGTGGATGATGAGCTGGACAAGTGGCTCTTTTCTCAAGGCAGTAGCACCACGCCGAACATTCCCAGAAGGATCTTTTGCTTGAAGAGCAAGGATCAAGAGATCTCTTTATTTGAGGCCGACCTTGCTCCACGTCGGCAGCTACTCCCCGGTGGTAATTCTCCGGTGCGGCGTCTTCCCGAATCCCTTCTTCGAGCTCCTAAGATCGCGACCGTTGGATGCCAAAACGGTCGACGGCGGTGCGTTTAAGTGGGGGGTGGGGGCTGGGCGGCTTGGTCAAACAAAATGGCAAATACAGGCCCCGATTTAACTGTGCAAGAAAAGGAAATAAATGTAAAATTTATTGAATACAGCAGAATTGAGGGAAAAGGCAAAATAAAGCGTTTCGCGAAGGGCGTAGAAAAGTCGTTGGGTGTGTCGTAATTCTTCCTTCATGCAAACTATTCTAGGGATCAAAGGTGTTGAACTTAGCCAATTCATAAGATTTGTTTGATGAGTCATAATTTTTCATGATAATCAGGGCAACACTATTTCCATCGTCATTTTAGTTAAGACGCTCATATTTTCGATTAATTGAACAAAATACCCTTCCTTCTCTCTTCAATTTAATTCTTTTTTCTATCATCTCTCTCATCATATAAAAGTCTAATTACACTTAACAATATATCATCTTGTCCTACCTCATTTTATCACCTTGCCTAAAGGAAGTTGTTATTTTTAATTTAAGGTATTGTAGATGTAATCACAAAAGCTATATAGGAGATTAGAAATTTCTATTTGTGATTGTCATAACGGCTTACAACCACATAATTAATTACTTACTTTTTGTCATATAGTTAAAACCAAAATTTATTTTAAAGTTGAATTGCCAGATGGTCTAATTTTATCAACTCTTGTTTGAATTTTTCACACTTTAATTTGAATTGCAAAATGAAAGTTGGAAGTCTAGCTACACCTTCTTCACTTTCAAACTGACATCGGATTATTTTAGAGGAAAATTCTAAGTATATTTTAAAATTTTGATTCACTTGTTATGAGATTAAATTTACAACCGATATAAATGACTTTTTTTTTATGGTAGGAGTAGAACAACAAGAAATTCCCTTTTTTTTTTCTTTTGTGTGCTTGTCTTTTGTTAGTATTTAAATATGATCTAAATATAAATACATTTGACATTTCATCGTGCGTCTAACAAATTAACCTGTTTCGTATTTTGATAAATTTTCTTCTTCTTCTTTTTATCAAGATCAGCTAGATAATTAGATATATAGTTTCACTCTAACTATTAGATAAAAATAGGCAATTAATTGTGTATTCATAAGCCACATAACAAAAATAATAATAATCTTCTATGCATCTTTTGTGATAAAAAAATATGATATGTTAAATTAAAGTTAATAATTTTCTCTAGGAAAAGTGATAACATGATACAAAATAAGATGATATCTTGTTGGGTGTAATATATCATTTGTATATTGATATTAACAAACGAGGTAATAGAAATAAATTCAGTTTTTTCCCTTAGCCTGATTAAAAATAGAAACAACAAATTGAAGAGAGAAGGGGGAGGGTATTTCTGTCAATTAATTCAAAAAATGAGTGCTTTAGCCAAAATAGGGATGAAAATAGGGCTGCCGGATAATCAAGTCTCTAAATCATCAAACAGAAAAGAAAGATTACCGCTTTCTTAGATCCTACAACGGTACCGGGCCGAATGCTGCCCATTTTGATAACTCGAAGGCCCAAACAGAACTGCCGGCCCATGCTCTAACCGGGCCCCACACATGGGCCAGCGGGGCGCGGCGGACGATGAGCTGCGGACAAGTGGCTCTTGTCTGAACGCGGCAGCGCCTGCTCCCAACATTCCCAGAAGGATCTTTTGCTTGAAGAGCAAGAATCGAGATGTCCCTTTTTTGAGGCCACCCTCGCTCCACGTCGACAGCTACTCTCCCCCCGGGCCCCAGTGATAGTCCTCTGGTGCGGGCATCCTCTCCGAATCCTTGGTCGCGCGGGCGAGATCGCAGCCGTCGGATGCTGAAAGGGCCATCAGCGCAGCGGTGACGTTGAAGGGTGTGGAGCCTGAGGCGACCTGGTCGAACAAAGTAACGAGCGGCGCCCTGATTTGACTGTGCCAGGGAAAGGAAATATATGTAAAATTTATTGAATAGAATAGAATAGAACAGATGCAAAAGCGAAATAAAGTGTTTCGTGGAGGGCATAACATGGTCGCTCGAGCTTTGATTGATTGATTGATTGGCTTTGTTGTCTGAAAACGCGTGGAAGATTAGGGGTGCTTAGTTTCTAAGAAGCTCTTTAACCCTTGCTTGAAACATTGGATGGGATTAGCTTAATCGTAGCGTGATCCCATTGGAGGAAGGAACTACCGTGAAAAATATATATATTAAATTAAAGAATGGAAGATGGAGTTTTCTTCCGTCCAGAAGCAAAAGAAATGAGCTTGTCTTGGTCTCTTTTTGCATCGGCACAACAGCAAGTAGAGCAAGACTCATCACAAGATAAAGAAAAAAAAATTAATTTGTGAAAATGCTGGACCATTTTTAAGAAATAACAAAGATCTGACCCTCCCATCCTTCAAGGTTAGTCCAGACAACGAAGCCATGATGCCGAGTTGGATTGTGGTGGATTTGGTGAGCATAAAGAGAGATTTCACATAGCACATTCAAAACGCCTTTAATTGATATATTAGGTGCGTTATATCCGATCAATAATGTATTATGATATATTGCTTGTTTCAATTAATTGTGTGCATATGCGTCATCAATAAAGTTTGAAAAGCTTATTCAATTATTTCGTGCATTTACTTAATTAATTTCCCCTGTAAAGTGATTAGCTTGTGTCCACTTCATCATGGGAACTTTTGCATAGAATACCAAGGAATGCATCCCTTTTTTCAAAAGAAAATATAATAGAAAGAAAGTGGTGTTGCCGTGACAAAATTGCCCACTAACTTCTTTGCCCGTGATAAGGAGTTTGAATACAAGCGTGGACTTGCAGGGCGAACTCTCATGAAAAAGCACCGAAAATGACATGAAATTTTCGTGATAATGCTCACAAAGGTCAATTGGTTTTAAATATATATATATAGACACACACACACTAGCCTATTTGGCAATAACCTCATTTGAAAATAACATGCGCAATTCCTAAGTGAATATTTATCCTCCTCACCTAGGATGGAATACTTCACTATTTTAGGAGTTTGGAGGAAGTAGTTTAAGGACTTGCCCAGGTCACTATACACACATGTATACATGTATATTCTGTTTTCAAAAAGAAAGATCCCCGGAAAATCGAGTAAATAACCGACAAAGAGGGAAAAAAATGGGTAGAGTTGACTTCGCGCGAATCTCGCGGGACAATCCGATCATCCGGCTGAGGACCTGCCGTACAGGCCGCTCCACCGGGCCGCCCGTGCGCTCCCGCCCACCGGATGATCGCTCCGCTACAGTGGGATAGCGAAACCCGGTCACGTGGGAAACCACGACCGCGCCCGCCACGCGTCGATCGCTCGCCCAAGTAGGTCGCGCGAGCCCGTGCACCCAAAAAAGTAGGGTTAAACGTCAGCGCTCCCCCGCCACCGCCCGTCGATATAAAAACGCGCTAAGAAAAAGAGAAACAGAAGAGCCCGGTTCCTGGGTGGAGCAGTACGTCAAACTTTTTTCACCTCGCAGCCTCTTTCTTCTCTCTCTCCTCCTCTTCTTCTTGGACCCAGCTTGCTCGGAGAAGAAAAGATGAGCTTTTTACCGGCCGACGGCGCGGGGAGAGGGGGGGGAGTCTTCTCCATGGAGCTCTCGCTCGCCGCCGTGCGCTGACCGGAGGAAGCCGCGCATTTTTCAGGTCTCTCTCTCTTTCTCTCTCTCCTCCTCCTGTCTGTACTGGACTCCGCGTCGTTGGACGCCGCTGCTGATTTTTGCCCGCTTCGGTTCGTCCGCGCGCGCGATTGTCCCGTTGATCGGCGGCGTCTTGCTTGTCTCGGGTTGACTTTACGGTTCTTGCGGTGCTTTTTAGTCAGCGAGCGCGCGTTTGGAAATGGAATCTTCCGTGCTTCTTGGTGAGTGGCGCTTGTCCGGGTCCGGAGAACGAGGTTGCGGGTTCGATGGGATATGAGTGGTTCATTGCCGATCTTTTGTTTTTACGTGGTTCTTTGGGCGAGTTTTCTGGAAAAAAAGTATGATTCTTGGTGTGTAAATTTGGTGTCTTGATGGTCTGAGTAACGGTAAAATGTCAAGAACCTGGAATTGCAAGAGCAGGGCAGATGATATCCAGTCATTCTTGTTTGCCCCCGCTAGAGGTAGTTCCTTTGGGTTCGAACTTGACAATTGTTGAGTGGAGGTCGATTTTGGAAATTGGTAAGATGATTTTCGGTTTCACGTGTTGGATGTCCATGGCTGTGGAGGATACATGGGAAGTGGGAAATTTGTAACCGCGGAGGTAGCTGTTTTGGGGGGTAATGTTTGGGTCAGGACGGAAGACTTTTAGTTACTAGTTGCTTTTAGCTGAATCTCAAGGATGTGAGAAAGTCTAGGTAGGTGTGTTCACCCATATGCCGAATTTTCTTGGCTCTGTGAAAAAGCTGCCCTTACCTTGTAATTGCTCACTCCTGCCATCGAACCGAGAAATGTTCCATGTGGACTGTGAAGTTAGCTTTGCATCTTTTGCATGCTTTTAATAACGGTTATCCATGATTTTAAAGGGAGGACCATATGGGAGTAAATTGCTCCCACATTCATGGGATAACTTGTCAACAACCATTCTGCTCCAGCATGCTTGTTGATTGCTTCCATGAATTTGATTGCTGCTTTTCTGCTATGTTACGAGTGAAGTATGCACTACATGGTTGTCACTACATGGTTGTCAATTGCCGATTGTTTTTGAAACATAGGGAGATATACAATGTTGAGAACATTAGATTCCGATGTTACCCGAGTCTTAAATTTTCTAAAGGGACACTGTCCTTATAGTTATCAACGTTCCTTTTGGATCTGGATTCTGATCAACTTGAAAACTTCCCTGCGTGCATATATTGTCAACTTCTTACAGTATACTAGATTCTTATCTTTCCGTTTTGCGAATCTAGTAATGCTTCTCTGCATGAGTTCCTTCACACTGTTCGACTTGTAAAACTCTAGATAAAAAAATTACTTGGGATCCAAGTTGATAAAATTATCCTGTATTGCTCAATAAAGCTGATGATCACATCATGTTTTATGGAAAGTCGTAACTAACTTACATTATCTTAAAATTTTCTTCTAGAGGATCACCAGATTCACAGCTCTGTTATGGGCAAAGCAGATCTCTCACCTCCCCAATAGTGCAAGGTCCTTTTTGGTCAGTTGGGGCTGACTTGTATCATCTCGACATTCGTCTGAAGGATCACAAGATTTACAGCTATGTTACGGGCAAAGCAGATATATAACCTCTCCAATAGTGCAAGATCCTTTTTTGTCGGTGGTTCACGTTGTGGCACCACAGATGGAAGCTCCTGCTCATGCTCGGAAGATGAAACCTGCATCCCGAGAAGACAACAGACAACTACCGATGTTCCTTTTCCACAAGAATCAGCTACCTTTGTGTCCAAAACTTCAGCAAGAGTGGGAGCCTTGACTTCAAGAGATCCTGTTAAATATGTGGGCCCTTGTAAAGCTGAGAATGTTAAGCACTCGAGTCTCTTACCAAATGCTGCATCTGTTCCTATCTTGCAGAAATCTGAGTCTGTCAGTTATGCAAGTGATACGAACCTTTCCCAAAGGGATGCAGGGAACTCAGCACCACTCATGGCTGATCAGGTTTTTAGGGCAGGCATTGCAGCAGTAAATATCCTATCTGATCTGGTTAATTATAAGGTTCCCAGCTCAGATAGTGGCATTTTGAACTTGCCCAAAAGCTGTATGGTTGATGCAAGCAGGCCGGCTGCAAATGTAAAATCATCCAATGTGAAATCCGTCAAGAGAGAGAACTTCTCAAAGGTTCGTCCAAAATCATCAGCCAACACAGTAGCTGCTTCAGATACTTCTACTTATAACTATGCCCATGATAGAGGGGAGAAAGGCGGGAGATCTAATTTTGAAGGTTTTAAAGGTGTTTGTGATGCTGGGGCTAGAAATCATGTTGAAAATACAAGAAATGTATATTCGGATACTCACAATAAGAGAAGAAATACCCATTATTCTCAGAAACCAAAAGCATATCCAGATAGGTTTGTGTCAACTACTAGTTCTATTCATTCTTCTGAAAGGAAGGTTGTGGAGTGCTCTGTAGAAGGATTCAATAGACCAACAAGAGATACTAGAGTGCTTTCAGGAATTGCTCCGACTCCAAGGCATTTTTCAAATGCCGGTCATATCGTAGAAAGCGTTTCGCGCATATTGCTGCAGAAAGAGTGGGGTTCTGCCACAGAGGAGGCTCTGCGACGGCTAAATTATGCAATGGATGCATATCAAGCAAACCAAGTACTCAAGAAACTACAAGACCATAAAGTTGCCCTTGGCTTTTTTAACTGGTTGAAACAGCAGCCTGGATACAAGCATGATGGGCATACTTATACCACGATGATTGGCATCCTTGGTCGTGCCAAGCAGTTTGGTGCAATAAACAAATTGCTTGAACAAATGGTGAGGGATGGATGCCAGCCAAATGTGGTGACTTATAATCGGCTTATTCATAGTTATGGCCGAGCAAATTACCTGAATGATGCGATGAATGTCTTTAATCAAATGCAAGCAGCGGGTTGTGAACCAGATCGTGTCACTTACAGCACACTTATTGACATTCATGCAAAAGCTGGGTTTCTTGATATTGCGATGGATATGTATCAAAGAATGCAGATGGCTGGTCTTTCTCCTGACACATTCACCTACAGTGTGATGATTAACTGCCTTGGAAAAGCTGGCCATCTGGCTGATGCCAACCGTTTGTTCCATGAGATGGTTGATCATGGTTGTGCTCCTAACCTAGTCACCTATAACATCTTGATTGCTTTGCAGGCAAAGGCAAGGAACTATGAGAATTCTTTGCAGCTCTATCGGGACATGCAAAATGCTGGATATGAACCTGACAAAGTGACGTACAGCATTGTTATGGAAGTGCTTGGCCATTGTGGGTGTCTTGTGGAAGCAGAGGCAGTTTTTGTTGAGATGAGGCAGAAGAATTGGGTGCCAGACGAACCAGTATATGGTCTCTTGGTGGATTTGTGGGGGAAGGCTGGTAACATTGACAAGGCCTGGGAATGGTATCAGACCATGCTGAATGAGGGCCTGCGCCCAAATGTACCCACTTGCAATTCGTTGCTTGGGACCTTCCTTAGGCTTCACAGGCTATCAGATGCTTTTGACCTCCTGGAGAGCATGCTGGCTTTAGGTTTACATCCTTCTCTCCAGACTTACACTTTGCTTCTCAGTTGCTGTACAGAAGCTGAATCGCCGTTGGACATGGGGTTCTGTTGCCAGCTCATGGCAATAACAGGCCACCCGGCGCACATGTTCTTGCTGTCCATGCCAGCAGCTGGACCAGATGGCCAAAATGTGAGGGATCACATGAGCAGGTTCTTGGAACTGATGCATAGCGAGGATAGAGAGAGCAAGAGGGGACTTGTGGATGCAGTCGTGGACTTCCTACACAAGTCCGGGCTCAAAGAGGAGGCTGGCTCTGTTTGGGAAGTGGCTGCTGAGAATAATGTGTATCCAGATGTCGTCAGAGAGAAAAGCTCGATGTGTTGGCTTATAAACTTGCATGTAATGTCAGATGGCACCGCTGTGACAGCACTTTCAAGGACCCTTGCTTGGTTTCGTCGGCAGATGCTCATGTCAGGAATGAGCCCACACCGGATCGACATAGTTACTGGGTGGGGTCGGCGCAGCCGGGTGACGGGGACTTCTCTGGTGAGGAATGCCGTGCGGGAGCTGCTGCACATATTCAGCTTCCCCTTTTTCACCGAGAATGGCAACTCTGGCTGTTTCATCGGGTGTGGGGAACCACTCAATAGATGGTTGCTTCAGTCTTATGTGGACCGCATGCATCTACTATAGTAGACCGACAATGGTATGCTTTTGCTATGTTTATTCTTCATCAGAAACTCACAGCTCCCAACAATTTTGTTGCCGATGTCAGGCTGAAGCATGCGGCTGTAGGCATCACTTGAATTTTAGCATTCCAGTGCTGCTAATTTATCTATTCTAAATGCGTATGTATGGGATATAATAATTAGGTGTGTTGAGATTCTTATGGTACTGCTGCTCTTGGCTTCGCACGAGTTGCAATGACTGGTAGATATAATTGGTCCTCTTGACATGTGAATTGTGGATCGCCTCTTTTAAAGGTGAAGTCGCATTGCTTTGAACGAGTCCTGCGAGCACGGTAGATGAGCACTTGCATGACGGTACGTGAATTAAGGACTAATCTCTCCGCCCCCTGACCGAGCACGAGAGTGAAACCAACGAGGAGTTTTCCTTGGGATCATTTACTCCGATGTGGATGATGGAAGTTAATGGTATGAGATCCATTTTACCCTTGGCGATAAAGTGATAAAGCTTTCGTCAAGGTTTGTTAGTTGCAACTTCTGACAGTGATGTCTTTTTTATAATTTTCCTTTAAAAAATTTAAGATATTATTAAAATTTTAGGAAAAAATTACATGTCTTTAGTTGTCAGTGGAAGATAAATTTTAAAAGGTTCGAGCGTTTTACATTGAAGAAAGTTAAAATGAGTGCGCTACAAGATTTATAAAAGCTAAAAAGTCACTGTAAAAGGGCTGTTATTTTAAATATGACACATTCAATTTTATTTGACGTAGTTTTTCTTTCATTACGGTTTGAATTTAATATGAAATGACAGCAATGAACCATATACTTTTTTTTTTTTTTATCGAATGAAAATTGTATTTGTTGCCCAAAATAATGCATGAGAAAGTGTATAGATTTCATGGCAAGGCGAATCAAAATAGAGCAAAACTTAGAATACTACATTAACAAGGAGGATCAATAGAGTATTAGCATGGTTAAACATATACTCGTTTCACAATAATAGATCTATCAAGCTAAATTGTCGACATTACTAGTTGGCAATGTATGTCTAGATTCGACTTTCTTTTCACCATTATCGTAAGGAGACAACCAAAACAGGTCGAACAACCACCAATTTAACATTTAGAAGAGCAATTCTTCGTGGTTCAACAAGATGTTAGAGCTCTTGCAAGTACTGATAAAGCAAGAGGAAAAGGACATATACACAAATAGAGCAAAATGGTATCAAATCTTCAAAAACATGTTTATTAAATTTCAGATTTAAATCAGAAGAGTTGAAATTCTAAGATTTATAGTATTTAGATCTTAGGAACTTTAAATTTTATCTAATAAACTCTAAATCAAGTTGGGTAGATCCTTGTGCCCCTTTGCGTGCAATCAGTCCAAAAGTTGTTGTCACCCCATTATTCGGTTTGGCATATGCCAAGTTAACGGACGGTAAATTAGATATCTCATTGCCATTGCTCGTGGCAGCCAATTGCAAAGTAATTTCGCGTTTGAATTATAGTGATAGGTTCCCACCAGGGATGTAGTGTATAGCTGTATGTTTCAAGCTGAACATATTCTGCAACAGGGTCTTGTGATAAAGATTAAGGGGTAGCATGGAGTAGTTTAGTGTAGAGATTGCACAGCTCGCATGGCGTGGGCGTTGGGTTGATGAGATTGAGGTTGCACGGTAGAGTTCTGTCGCTCGCAGTCTCTCTCGGATTTTCAAAACCGATTCGAATTTTATGATTTGCCTAACTTAGAACAATGGACATTTGCCCAGGAGGTTGAAACGATGGGATTTTTTTTTTTCTTTTTTTGACTGGGCATAGTCGAGTCACATGTGCTGCAAGTTGGTTAAATAATCTTTTCAAGGTGAGATTAGGGGTGTGCAATTGGACTAGCCCACCTGAGAAATAGGGTCGGGAACCGGTTCCCATTGAAACTAGTCTGGGAACCGATTCCCAAAATTCGGAACTGGTTTAAACCGGTCCAAGAACCGGTTCCGAGTGATTATCCACCCGGGAACCGATTCCTGGATCGGTTTTGGAATAGGTTTGGAAACCGATTTTGTAAATAGAGGTCTAAAACCCTATTTTTTCCAGTGATTTCTATTTTTACTCCCGCAATCACACGACGTTTTTCCTCTTGGCTCTCTCAAACACGTACGACACTCCTCCTTCGTCGTTCCTCTTCCTCACTCGCTTCCCTCCCTCACCGACTCCCTCTCGCATCGTTCGATGGATGGACGGCGTTCGTCGCCACCAAATTTTTGTGTACCACGTGGATTGGCTCGCGTAACTTCTCTTTTTTAAGAGGAGTTATGCTTGCATAAATGAATAACTTTATGTAGTAGTTGTGAGAATAAGATTAATATTAAACTCATGTTTGTTGCTAATGTTTATTCATGTATTTATTTATTATAAGTGCTTAATGTTTCAATACAAATCATGAATATTACATTATTTTCTTGCGTATTAATGTAAAATTCGAAGTCGTATAGGATATCGGGAGGTTGCAAAACAGGTTTAAGTAGAAACATGGTTAACCCTGGAATCGGATCGGAAAAACAAGATGGATTGGATACAAGGTCCAATACAAACAGAGTTGGATACAAGGTCTAAAAAAGAGGAACCGGTTATAATAGGATCGGGTACAGAGTCCAAGTCTAAACCCTACCCATCTTGGACCTGATTACCCCTAGGTGAGATCTAGTACAAAAGCGAAACCTGCCGAATCGGGTCAAACTAGGGTTTTGACCTCCAATCGTACTAAGGTGAGGAATGGACTAGGGTCCGACAAGTACCTGATCAAATCGATCGGTCTGGTATGATCTGGTTTTTCGGAGCCTTGCTTTGAGCTAACCTAGTCCCCCTTCGACGGCATGGACATGGCGTTGCCATTGTTGCTGCTGGCAGGACCATTGTCATCCATGGCTTATATGTTTGCTAATATGGAAAAGATGTGTCTATGTGTGTGCGTGTGTCCGTGTTGAATTTCTAATTGGGGGATTGTGTTAAGTCAAAAAAGTTTAACCTTACCCAACTTTTAGCTTTAGTTGCACGATGACTTATCAAAAGGAATTATATGTGTATTAATACCTTAATTTTGGTTATTCATTTAAAGTTTTGATTGCGTAGAATATTAGGAATTAATTTTTAACTTCCAAACAAAAACTATCATTATCATATTATATAAGCATATTGGTGTTGAGAGCATTTGCATTGATAGCAATATAATTTATTAAAATTATTAAAAAATCAAATATAATTAATTTAAAAGACGAGATAAAAAAAAAAGCGAAACGGGCCGTGGGCAAGCCAGCTCGGCCCATTTTCTTTTCTTTTCCCAACCTAGCTTTTTGGCCCCTTCCACCTACTCCCTCTATTCACGCTCGCCACATGCGAGAAAATATTGGGTAGGTTATACACTCCACGTGGGCGAAATGTACCACCATACAAAAGTCGACACGTGGCAAATTCGGGCCCACCTGTCAACGCCCACTCTCTCCGTTAACTCCGTCTCTCTCCCATTTACTCTCTTTCCTCCCCTCCGTTTCTGCCCACAATTCTATCTCCCCCTCTTCTCTCTCCACTTCTCTTTTCTTTCCTCCATCGAGGGAAACATGGGCTTTGGCGGCGGCGGAGGTGGCGGAGGTGGCGGAGGCACCGGCGGCGCTGCGGGCGGTTTTTTAACCTCATCCTTAGCCGTGTGAGCAACAGTCTCATATCTCCTCCTCGACTTCCAATCATTTCCAGCTGCCCGCGCTCGCGGCAGGGAAGGCGGGGGCGGCGGAGGCGCAGACGGCGGAGGCGTGACTGGAACTTCCATTTCCTCGGCAAAGATTACGATCACCACTATCTTCGGCGACCACACGCTCGGTCTCTTCTTCTCATCTTCGTCTTCTTCTTCTCCGTTCCTTCTTCTCCATTCTCTATGGAAATGCTATCAGAGAAGCTTCAACTCCACAAGCAAGCAGCTTCATCCTCCGACTGTCCTCGTCTTTACTCTCGGCAACATTTCCCCCTCAATTTCTCGTTCTCGTTCATGCTTGGCACATTGCACCAATCTTATAAATAGCTCCCAAAACCAAAAGCAAACCAAAGTTTATCAATTCATAAAAGATGGGGTCGATGGCAGAATTGAAGCTCCCGGTCATAGACTTCTCAAGCCCGCGGCTCGAACCGGGCATAGCCGAGTGGACCGCCGTGAGGGACGAAGTGAAGCAAGCGTTGGAAACTTACGGCTGCTTCGAAGCTCGGTTCGAGAAGGTGCCTGTTGAATTGCAAAAGCCAATGCTTGGCTCAGTCCAGGAGTTCCTTCTGCTCTACCACGGGCCATCGGAGGGCTGGAGCCAGAAGACGTCATGGGCAGCTGCTCGGACAAACGAGACAGCGACCTGGTTGTCGTTGGCATCGTCGGTAGCGAAACAACAGCAGCGTCGTCGATGGTGGAACAAAATCAACGATGCTGGTGACGGAACGGCAAGAACGTCGAGGGAGGCGGATCGACCGCGAAGGGGAAAGCGGCGTCGGGAGTGGGGATACTCGGTCGAAGATGACCGAAAAAGAAGACTTCCTCCCTCGCTTTCGTTTCTTCTTTCCCACCCCTCTCTCTCTCTCTCTCTCTCTCTCTCTCTCTCTCGCTTTTCTTGTCTTTTCCCTTGCGTGTGTCGGACTAACAAGGGAAATTTTCTCGAAAAAGAGAAGTAAGAGAGAAGAGGAAAAGAGAGGTGTGGTTTAAACGGAGGGGGAGGAGAGAGAGTAAATGGGAGAGAGACGAAGTTAACGGAGAGAGTGGGCGCTGACAGGTGGGCCCGAATTTGCCACATGTCGACTTTTGTATGGTAGTACATTTCGCCTACATGGAGTATATAACCTACCCAATATTTTCTCCGCCACATGCATAGTAAAGGACGCCGGTACAAAAAGGTTTTACGACGCTCCCTCTCCCCATGGAATTTCTCCATCCTCCTCCTCCTCCTCCATCTGCTCTAGCTTTCGGGGCGACGGGGGAACGCCCACCGGATTCCGCTGCTGCAGGCGGCGATGGAGATAGAGACGGAGACGGAGACGACGATGAAGAGGAAGGAGACTTGGCTTTCCATGTCAGGGAGGGCAGCACGAGCACCTCTCGCTCTGCCGTTCCCGACACATGGTTCCTTCCCTCTCTGCTTCCCACCCTACTTTCACTTTTCCTCCTCCTCTTGTATTTGCTTATGTGCTCTCTCTATTGCGTCCTTAGGTGGGTTTTTTCAGGAATGGCCGAAAGATGGTGAACCACGAGGAGCGGGGGCCGGTGCTGCGCTCCATGGATGGTTGGCTGCAGTTACAAAGCTTCCGCCGGTGGCTCTCTCTCTCTCTCTCTCCAATAGATTGGTAGCCCTGTCGAGGCTTGGCACTCGGCCCATTGGAGGTCCTCCTTTGAGCATTGATATGGCTGGGAGTGTGGGGAGCGACCCTCTGGGTAGATTTTACAGGTCCGGCCCCCTCATCTCTTTCCAAATTCAAACCTAAACATCCCTTCTCACCTTTGATGATTGATGCTTCTTCGAGAGAATGCGATATCTTAGTCGGCCAGCCAAAAAGTTCATACGTCTCTGATACAGCGGTTCAGTGGCTTTGGAGTTTTGGCCTAAACTTGCAGGTATCAGTCAAAGATGTTTATTGATTGCAAAATCTTTCTTTTTTAAAAAAAAAAAAAAAAATTCCGGAGGATTCATGCTTCGTTCCCATAATTTTTTGCTTATATTATCTTCATCTCTGGTCCCACTCTATTCCTAATTCAACAATGAAAATCCATGTAAATGCGAAAACTGAGGCTACTTAAAAGGTGCAGATAACTATCTAAGGACTTAGAGTTGTGATTTTTCATTTTGTGGTAATTCTCTCGATAACATATTCTTGCCTACTTCCGTTCTCTTTCCTTCAATGAGCCAAGCCTTACCATCCAATTTAGGCAAACCCTATCTCATCTTTTGCTTGGCGTAGGTAGACAAAAGCCAAGAGCTGTTGTTCTCAAGCGACATGGGTGAAAAGGAAAATTTGCAGAACTAATTTTAACTTTAGTCACTTCTAACACATCGGATGCTAAGAGCGTAGAGGTCACTTTACTGAGAGTAATCAGGGGTAGGCTTCTTCTCATTGTTCAGTGAAACAAGATAGAAAAGTTAAAATGCAAAACGATATTGGGCTTACATGGAAAAAGATTAAGAGTGTGCAGGAAACATAGGCGAAGTACCAAAATATCTGATGAATTGAGTATTAATTGTAAGATCTATTAAGATGAGGCATAATCTACTATGCAGCGCTGCTTTGAAAAGAATGACTTTGTTGTTCTTTTTTGGGCAAGGTCTTTTCCTTTTGTTGTCGAATCATCAGAAGATGGATTTTTAAGGTTTTCAGTTGGCGGAAATCTAACTCGTAAGATCTCCGGAAGGGCCTTGTAAAGTTGTCTCATTTATCCTGCATGTGTACCAAAAACTGTTATTTCTTGAATTTGGATATCATTTTGTGTGCTACTAATGGTAAATCACTCCTTACTATTGAGAAAATATTATGTACCCTAACAGTGTCACCTCATTTTTACTTTGAACCATTCAACATGTGACATATGTTGGGCGGGGTCCACATCATCCCACTTCAAACCAGAGCACGGGTGGAGGGCAAGGCATTCTCTCTCCTCTTTACCTTCTCTCTTCCTCCTCCTCCGGCACTTGACGCTCTCTCTGCACTCTACCCCAACGCACTGAACCTTCCCGTCTAGCGCTTCCTTTGACGGCCGTCGCTCCCTCCCGATGATGGCCTTTCCCTCTCCACTCGATAGCCTCATCCTTAGGGCTACATTCTCTCGGCGCACTCTTGTAACGTCTTTCTTCCCAAATCACGCTCTCTCCTGATGACCGAGTTCAGTGCGTTGGGGTAGAGTGCAGAGAGAGTGTCGAGCGTCGGAGGAGGAGGAAGAGAGAGCAAGTAAAGAGGAGAGAGAAGACAGATGAGAGAGAATGCCCTACCCTCCGCCCACATGTTGGTTTGAATTGGGACGATATGGACCCGCCCGGACAGATGTCACACTCTGAATGGTTCATAGTAAAAATGATGTGGCATTATTAGGATACGTAATATTTTCTCCCTTACTATTACCTTTCTTTTCACGTGGTCAGGGCACGTCGTCCTCTGTTAACTATGATTCATCCCTGGCTGGCATGGTTTCCAAAACAAATGTCCTCATCGTTGAAGGTTATTCATTTGAACTTCCTCATACCTTCAAAACCATAGTAAAAGCATGTGAAGAAGCACGCAGGGGTGGTGCTTCAGTTGCAATAACTGCCTCCGATGTATCATGCATCGAGAATCACTACGATGATTTCTGGTAAGTTCACTTGCTTTATTGACCATTCAGAGCCTGAAATTTTTTTCTTGGACATGGATAAATCTGGCATCCCATGCTTGAAGAGTGTACCCCACGAAAGCTGTTGGTATTTGCTCGTCCTTCTAGTTGTCGTTTGGGTTTTCCACACAGACAGGTTTCCCATGCTTTTTGAGGTTGTTAAGAGGAACTTTTCTTTTCCAACGACTAATGACCAGGGAACTGTTGGAGCAACTTTTTCCCCCTAATTTTGAGCTTGTTGCCAATTAAGCAGTGTTGTACATGAAAATTAATCATCAGTGGTCGCGGTAGATTAAGTAAACTAGCTAAATGGTTTCTTTGTTTAAATTGATGGTAACCGACGAATCCAGTGACCATCCGGCGGCGACCACGAGTTGTATTTCGAAAATTGGTGGTGGTCAATGATAATTCACGTGATTTCTGGCTCAATATAGATCGACGTTTGGGTCTTGTTGTTCTGGAAATGTCAGGCGAGGCGTTGAAAGCAGCCGGGCGCGTGAGGAGTCGGCGATGAAGTGGGTGAGAGGGAGAGATTGAGCTTCGGGGTGTAGCTAGGTTTGGTAGATTTTGGGCTTATTGAGCTTAGGCTTAATTGAGCTTTACTTGGCGTGGTCGGCCTTGTTTAGGTAAGACTTGATTTGGACCAGGTCTGTTCTTTAATGAATTGGGCTTTTTTGGTCAAACTTTAATGAATTGGGCTTAGAAAGGTAAGAATTGGAGTGGGTTTGAGGATTAGCTGAATTGTGCCCTTTAGCTTAGGCCGTGAGTACAAGTTCAGCCCATGTTCTGACCGGGCCTTAAGGCCCAACCTGAGTCACTATTTTCCAGATTAAAAATTATTTTCAATTTTTTTTTTTAAAATTTAACAATTTCTAAAAATAAAAAATTTGTGAGAAAATTTTATTTTATTTTTCTGAAAATTATGAAGAAGCTCAAATATTATTTTTTGAGTCATTTTCTTTTAAAATGTGCGAAAATCTTTGAAAATTTTGTGTTCAAAATTGAACAAGATCTTAGAATTTTATAATAGGGTGTGAATGTTCTTAGAGACAAATGCAAGGTCGTCATTGCACAATTATATTTTGATTTTCGTTGGACTGCACACTTTCAATATGTTGATTATTGTTTCCCTCTAGCCTAGTTAGGAATGACATTTTTCATATTTCTTGATGTTGGATTCTTGCCTTTCCTTGCAATTTATTTAATGATTCTTTGGTTGCCGATTATTATTTTAATGATTATGCACATACATAATCACCTCACATGTTAATGAACCGGTTTAAAATCCCATGCATACTGTCTAACAAATATCTTCTCGAAAATAACAAGTTTATATACCAAAATGACACTAGTTGATTAATTAGTGTAATTAAGTCCCAAGCCTTACACTTTCTAGTTTTGTAGGAAGCGATGTATACTTTCATATCTCACTTTGTTTTTAATCAATCCCAATAGGCTAATGACGATTCATATCCTCAAGAATCCATTGAAGTTATATGAGCTTGGGAGAGCTCGCATTTAATCGAGAGCTATAGGCTCGTCTTTTAGGCAATACAACCTATTGACGTGGACCGTGCAATTGTAATATTTTTCATTACCTTAATGCTTTACATTTCCATGCAATTAATTAAAACGTGTTGATGGTCTTTGAGCACTTAAAATCTCTCATTTAAATTTTTAATGAGAAGTTATTTATACATGTAAAAGTTACTAAATTAAGGGGTTTTTTTTTTTCCTAGTAAGAAAAAGTAATGAAAGTGTTTGATGATCTTCTAAAGTAGTGAAATGAGCTTTACTAGAGCGACAATCTAATGAGGTTCAAATAGGATAAGTAGAAAAGAAAGAAAAAAAAAAAAAAAAACACATACTAGATTGTTCACAAGATTATATCCACTAACCAAGATTCCATGTCCATGGAACCTAATCCAAAACCCCAGCTGGTTGCCGAAGCACCTAGCTACGGCCATTGCCACGGTCACTATGGGCTTGTTTGGTAAAAAAAAAAATTGTTCCCAGAACAAAAAGTTATATTCTTTTGTTTCCGGGAATAGATTTGGAACAGAAATAAGAAATAGAAAAAAAAATAGCTTTTTATTCTCGGAAACAATTTATAGAATCAATTTTTCTCTCTCTTCTTTTTTCTTCTCTTTCTTCCTTTTGGCTGGTTGATGGCTTTGGCCTTGGCCATGGCCAGCGTTGGTGACCGGCCAAACGAGGGCTGGCGACCTCGCCGGAGCATCGCCGACCCCCAAAGACACCAAGCCACGGCGAGGCTCGGCCTCCCCAGCCAACGCGAGATTGGGCCTCGCCAGGCCAGGGCGAGGGGCAGCCAATTGCCGGCCACAGCAGTGGCCAGCAACCGGCCAAAGAGAAAAATGAAAAGGAAAAAGAAAAAAAGAATTAAAAAAAATCTAAGAATCTTACAAAACGTATTTCTATCCTGGGAATATAAATTTTGGGAAGTTATCAAACGCGTTCTTTTACTCAGAAATTGTTTTCGAGAACAGAAATAGAAAAAATCATTTCTCATCAAAAATTATTTCTCAGAATAGAATCATTACCAAACACGCCCTATGTCGCCAAGCACTTGCTAGAATTGCTGCCACATAGGGATGTCCTAGCATGAGTCACCGTTGCTACTGACTGCAAGCGACCGACCCTGACATGAGTTATGACCTTGCGGCGAATGTACGGTGGGGCATCTAAGCAATCAGCACATGCAATCTCTCTTTGTTGTGATTATCAAATGCCACTAGAATTTTTTGCACAATATGGACGTTTCACATTTTGTGTAGACAGTGGAGAGTTTCTAGTTTCTACCATTCAGTAAATTTAACATTCAAACTTATATTAGACCATAGAATTAGGCTTTGCATTATACTCCTTTGTTTTATGCCTGATCCAATGGTAGCGAATTGACAACTTAAATGATACTATCACTAAATATAACTTAAATAATTTCTATGTTAATTGCTAGTCATTTAGAAGTGGGCAAGAGTTATTAAGAATAATAAATAAAATAAAAAATAAAGTTAAAAAATACATAATGGATGACTAGATTATACTAATTTACTTGATTGCATTTTTTAAAAATTTTAGAACTCGATTTCATTTTTGTGATTAAATTTTGGGACTTAATTGTATATTTTGAAAATTTTAAGACTAGATAATATATTATATAAAATTTTAATATTTTTGGTCAGTAACTAGATAAGATTTCATGTGCACTTATTCGTATATAAATAAATAAATATGAATGTATGTATTTAACTATTATTTTTACAACAATAAAAACAAACGCCTAATCCACTCTCCCTTTCTAGTTTCTCTTTGCGCAGAGCAAGCTTCGCGATCGTGATTCATGAGCCCTAGACCTAGAGCGAGCACTTCTCTGAATTCTTCCTTCAGGTTCTATCCTCTATCGCCTCCCCTCGCGTCTTGAGTCACGTGCATTGCCCTCGTAATCAACTCAACGCTTGTTTACCATCCTGTCAAGCTCGAATTTTCCCTTGCAACTCACTCCTCACAACTTCCTTCTCCTCTCCTTCGTCACAAGCACTGCACATCCTAAATCTTGCCAGCATAAGAAACTTCCTACTCACATTGAGTGACCATTGCTTGAAACCATGGGACTTAAAGCAGTCATCTCCGACAGTTTCTCCGTTTCTAGCTCCTCTGCTTCGCAGTAACTCGCAAACGCTGTCGTGGTATTTTCTAGCTCCTCTGCCTTTTCTCTTTGGTAGTATTCTTCCAAGATTTCAATGTTTTTCTCGTGGACGATTATGTGTATATCCATGAGAGGATAACAGCATTAGCCTTGACCTTCTTAAACCAGATATTAAGGGAAATCCTCCACTATGAATGATAAAATTTTTCTCATCCTCCAATGATGCTGCTTGCTTTCTCTAAAAAAGTACCGACTTTTCTTTGAATCTGGAAACAAATACAATGATCGAATATCTCCTCCAAGAATTTGAGGATTTTCCAAAGTTGGATGGCTCCTAAGAAGCATATTGGCATGAGATCTAATCCTACTTCTAAAATAGAGTACCTGAAATAATGCCTTGTAGATCATCCATTGCAAATTGCAAAACTGACTGCTAGAAATGGACGCTTTATTAACTCCTCAAACCTTTGTTGAATTTTCTTAGAAGCTGTACCTTGAGTCCTCATATGTCAGCTAGTAACCAATTGGAGTGTGGACAAGACTGATTCTCCTCCTGGCATTCTAATTGATTTTCAAGCATGTTTAACGCTGAGAAAACATTCAAGTATTCCCAAGGTAGTTGTCAATCATCTTATTTAAAGTATCAGCAACACTTTCCGACAAAACCAAGTTATATTTCTTTCAAGTGGTTATCCTAATGCTCTGTTAGAACAATTTGAACAATTTGCTTATAACAATTTAAATTCCCAAACTTCTCTTGGCATTTGCAACAAACAAATAAAAAAATCACGTTCCATGAACTGTCAATTTCAAAGACTGTTATAAACTCGACAATAAAATCAAATTTTGAAAATCCAAAAAAATGCTTAAAGTCAGAAACCTTGACAAAAACAACTGTTTCTTTTTATTTTTATCTGTCTTCAAAGAATTCCAATACAATTCTAATTGCTCCATACAATTTGCCTGCCACCTGCCTTTCCTTCCTATTTTTGGTCAGATTTTCGAGGAGCATCACCTTCACACCAGCAAGAAGATAAAAAGAAAAAGTAGAGACATGAAAAGGAGAACATAACAACTGTGACACATCTTCATTGTTTAAAAGAAACAGAAACTTAGGTGATTTTACCTTGTTGCTTAAGAGCGGCGGCATAAGAAAAATAATTTGGAACGGCAGAAGCAAATTCAGCATCTACTAGAGTGTTTCTGATATGTCTACTAGCTTATTGTTGTTGTCCATTGTTCAAAAGTGCTATTTATCTGTTCAAAAGTGATATGGGTACCATTATATAATTGCTATTTGTAATATGATACATTTACAACCTCCAATTTTCAATGCAAGATACCATTGTTAAACAAAGCCTCTTATATCTCAATACCAAATTTATGGACTGTTGATATGCATCTTGAACATCAGCTAAATATTCTTGAATTTGTAATAGTTATTGCTACATTCTGTCTGCATGTAAAAACGACTACCATAAACCACTGACTCTACCCTGGTTAGTCAAGAGGTTTGGGAAGTCTGGAGAACGACCAAAGTGAGATTTCTCTGTATCCAGAGCATCCTACACAACACAAAGGCAATCAGTTAGCTACTCAGTAGTGTTCTGAAATAGTAGCATATAGAGATTGAAACCAATGAGCTCAATAACCTTCATGATAAGACTGCCAGCATCCTTGTGTAGATCTTCATTGTACTCATGACAAGCCAGACTCTGCATCATGCAAGAGCGCATTGTCAAGTCGAAATTTAGTAATCGAGGCTAGATCGGAATAGGCTGAATGAGGCTAGATCTTCATTGGAAATAGGGACGAACCTGTAACAGAAGACATATTCATTTGAGCAGGAGATCAGCCCTTTAGCAAGATTATGAAAGAGATAACCAGTCATAGAAAGAAATTCTGACTTCTTTTTCTATTTTTGGAAACAATGTGGGACCAAATTGGATCACTAACGCGATCATGGTCTGATGTTTTGGATTGGTTGTAACCTAGGGAACATACATCAGAAGAGATTGGGTGCTCGATTGAAGAAAGGTGAAAATACCTCGAATACTCTAAGTTACTTTCCTTAAATTTACATGGTTGAGTTTCCCATCGCTCGCAATGAAACACCAGGTCCTCCAGGATGCTTGTCATTTAACAGAACCAGCTCTTGAAAAGACTGCAAATCATATGGATTTGAAAACTCTGGAACCAAGTGAGACGAATTGCATATTATGCATCTGCGGGACAGAACCATAACTTTAAGACATCACATGGTGTGCATGACAATTATAACATCCTCCATTAAACACTTATACCCTCGGTTCTTCTCAAACCATTTAAGTTACTCTCATCATATTCGATTATTGACTTTGATTCATCATCTTTTGTCCATCATTATTACCTTGAGATCAAACAATCACTCAATTCATGCATGTCTGTCATCCAGGAAAAGAGATCTATTAAATACTATATGAAAGTTGAAGGGACATCAAAGCCAGAGATTGACATATAAAATGACAGATAAAATGTATATAAGGTTAAAAGCACAAACTTTGACTTGTGGTCATGTTTCTAAGTACAGGCAACATCAAGGTGGATCTTCCAGAGAAGTAACATGATCTTGCAGCATTAGTCATCATAGTACATCACAACCTCATGACTCAATTAACTATACCGAAAGAAGGATTATTGTCACATATGTATATATAAATACATACTTATATATGCTACATTTGTATATTTGAACACACATACAACCATAATACTATGTTCACCATCTCGATGAACCAGCTGGAGGCTGATGGTGGTTACAATCCCCTTGAGAACCAGATGTTCACATTGACTTTCACATGAAATATTCATCTATGTGTTTGCTTAAGGTATATTTAAGAGAGAGTCTCATATCCTACAAATGAGGATAACCCCTAACCAACCTCCACCAAGAATTGAGAGGTTGCTCTCACATTTACCACGCTGAAAAACAAAATAAGCAATCTAAGCATTAACGCCAATGGTTATGTGATGAGAAAAATTTGATGATCTTTGCATGTATTTACAAATGCCTAACAGGGAGTAGCCTCAGTAATGCTGCCAAGCGGCAAATCAAAGACTTACAACAGCACAACATTTAGAAGAGCATGTCAAGCAGTATATAAGCCTGCAGGGAAACAAACATTTCATCTCAACAGCTTCTTTGACGGTTTGTGAAACTGGAATCCAAACTGCCTGTTTGCATGTGCAAGCCTAGAAAAAATATCTATGGAGGGAAGGATTTGGAGGAAACAGCAATCATTCCAAAAGAAACCAATAAAGTGAAATTGACATCATTAGAGCACCGGTGATGCGTAGGATTATTTGGGTAGTGAAAGGTCAACTGTATCCAAGACTTGACTGGTGGCTCTGCTTATTCGATGGAATCCAAACCAAGTAGCAATAACTTTACAATTATTAGCTAGAGCAGTTGTTTCGAGAATTGTACTTGCTCCAACATTTGTACTAGGTAAATTAGGCATTGTCACTGGACAGGCCTGAACAACAGCAGACAGTAAACCATAGGATAGGGAGATATAGTAGACACGAGGAGAATTAGGAAAAGGAAATAGAGGAAATCTAAGTCCATTAAACTTGGAATAAATTGACTAGATTTTAACCAAAGGATAAGGAGAACACTCTCGAGAGAATGAGTAGTTGGTCAAAACAACTCATCGTTTCGCTCGACACTCTTCTTCAAGTCCCCTTCTAAACTATTTTTTGTTCCTTTAAAGACGTGCATCCCATCTCATGTAAAAGACATTTTTGGATTTGGAATTGATCGTGATTCAGGGACCTGAAAATGGCTAGAGGACGTGTTTCTATTGACGACTTCTTTTGTAATGTCACAGAGAGAGAGAGGGAGAGAGAGAGAGACTCATACTATATCACCTCCAAAGAACTCCTGGCACCAAGAATTGGGGCCTCCCAATCACTAGTCAATATGCTTTTCTCTCATGACTTTCTTCGTTCATGGTTCGATATTCTGGTGTCCTAGGCGTAGAGGAATTATGTCAACTCTAGTGTACCATAATCATGAACAGATTTGAATGAAGACCGCACCCAAACATGGGTATGAAAGGAACGACTATGGTAAGGCAGTAGCACTAGAAAGAAACCCTTGCGTTCCTCATTTTCTCTGGGACTTCATTATTTTAATATTAATCACCAAACACGTACTAGTCTCCATTGCTCGATTGTTGACAGCGTCTGAAGGCTTTTTCTTGAGATTAGTCATGAAAAAGAATCCACAATCAGTGATAACATAAAAGTAAAAGACCAACAAAAGGACCACATGATGACTCAACTGGACACAAAAACAGTTCAGAGTTTTTGTTTCCTGTTGATAGATCGAGTTGTACCTCACGCCCAATAAAATTCCATATTCTAGCTGAAGAATCACAAGATGGATCTAATGTGAATCGCTGCGGAAGGATCGTTCTACGAAGGCCTAGATGGTGTGAATTGCAAACCTCGACCTCCAATCAAACCTGTGATTGGCAACCTCGGTATGAACGTGACCTGTTGACGAACACGTGTCAACCAACCAACGTTATAGACGCCACGAGCGAAAGAATTCGCTATCTCGCTCGATAAGTCAAATCGACCGTCACAAGGGAATTTTGATTAGGTCAAGTCCTCAAAAGAACAGTAAAGGAGAATCTCTCAATTATTTCTCAAAGTAAAATATATCTGTCCCCCAAAGAAATTTGTCAGTCTTATATATATAGGCCTTTCTAGCTGCCACACAAACCCTAAAACCAACCCTAGAAATATAATGCGTCATATTCTAAAATATTCCTAAACAAGAATATATATATATCTCTATAAATATATATTTATATATATTTGACTTGGTCAAATATTTGATGTCCATATAATCAAATTGCGCCAAGATTTCCAAGATTCTTCAAGATTTGATCCAAGGTCATCTCCACGTTGAAGATCACGAACCATGACACCAACAGCTTGCCTAAATTGCTTGGCCCGCGCTCGAGTAATCGAACCAGTAGGAATAGACAATGGGTCCTTAGCACCTCCTCCTCGATATGGCTCGATGTCCACATCATTCCCTCCCCCGTGCAAAGGATTTGCCCTCAAATCATCACGGCATCGAAAAGAGTCAAGTCAGAAACATTAAATGTGGCACTAACATCATACTTACCTGGAAGATCAAGCTTGTAGGCATTATTGTTAACTCTTTCCAAAATCATGAAAGGTCCATCCCCTCGCGGTAATAACTTAGAATGTCGCTGCTCGGAAATCTCTCTTTGCGCATATGAACCCAAACCCAATCGCCGGGTTCAAACACCACTTCCCTGCGCCCTTTGTTGGCTTGCCTTGCATATTGCTCAGTCTTGCGCTCAATATTTGCGCACGTCTTCTCATGCAACGTCTTGACAAATTCAGCTTTCTTTGCTCCATCTAAATCCACATGCTCATCAACAGGTAAATGGGTTAAATCTAAAGGAGTTAACGGATTAAAACCATAGACAACCTCAAATGGTGTAAATTTAGTAGCAGAATGCATGCTCCTATTATATGCAAATTCAACATGTGGCAGACAATCTTCCCAAGATTTTATGTTCTTTTGAATAATAGCACGTAACAATACCCCTAAAGTTCTATTAACTACCTCGGTTTGACCATTGGTCTGTGGATGACAAGTAGTAGAAAATAACAACCGTGTTCCTAGTTTTTTCCACAATGTTTTCCAAAAATAGCTAAGAAATTTAGAATCTCAATCTGAAACAATCGATCTAGGCATGCCGTGCAAACGTACAACCTCCCTAAAGAACAAATCAGCAACATGAGATGCATCATCAGTTTTATGACAAGGTATAAAATGAGCCATCTTTGAAAATCGATCAACAACCACATAAATAGAATCTCTACCATACTTAGACCTAGGCAATCCTAACACAAAATCCATAGAAATATCAGTCTAAGGATGCGTTGGAATAGGTAATGGTGTATACAAGCCATGCGGTTTAGTTGTAGACTTTGATTGCTTACAAGCAATGCATCTCTCACAGACACGTGTGACATCTCTCTTCATATGTGGCCAATAAAAATGTTCATGCAACACTTCATAAGTCTTATTAATGCCAAAATGCCCCATTAAACCACCACTATGCGCTTCTCGCACCAACAATTCACGCAAAGAACACCTAGGCAAACATAACTTGTTTTCACAGAAAAGATAACCTTCACGCCTATAAAATTTATCAAATGCAGCGTGTTCACATGCTTCATACACTCTCCCAAAGTCATCATCATCAATATATAAGCCCTTGATATGCTCAAAACCTAGACACTTTGCTTCTAAAATAGTTAGAATCGCGTACCTTCGAGAAAGTGCATCGGCTACCACATTCTCCTTACCTTTCTTGTACTTGATCACATATGGAAAAGTCTCGATGAACTCCATCCATTTAGCATGTCTTTTATTCAACTTTTGCTGCCCTTTCAAGTACTTCAAGGTTTCATGATCGGTGTGGATCACAAACTCCTTTGGCCATAAATAATGTTGCCAAGTCTCCAAAGCTCGCACTAAAGCATACATCTCCTTATCATAGGTAGGATAATTCAATGTTGCTCCACTCAATTTTTCGCTGAAATAAGTTATGGGACGCCCTCCTTGCATCAACACGGCTCCAATTCCTGTACCGAAGCATCGCACTCTATCTCAAAAGTAGCACTGAAATTTGGCAAAGATAACAAAGGAGCATTAGTTAACTTATCTTTTAGCAAATTAAATGCTTTCTCTTGCTCTTCTCCCCACGTGAAACCCACGTGCTTCTTGATAATCTTAGTTAAAGGTGCGGCAATGGTGCTAAAATTTCTCACAAATCGCCGATAAAAACTCGCCAATCCATGAAAGCTACGCACCTCTCCTACGGTCTTAGGCGTTGGCCATTCACGAATTGCTTTGACCTTTTCTTCATCAACCTGTATACCATCAGCACTAACAACAAATCTTAGAAATACTAATTTGTTGGTAACAAAAGAGCACTTCTTTAAATTAGCGTATAATTGTTCAGCCCTTAAAACCTGCAAGACAGCTCGCACATGCTCAATATGGTCATCAGGGCTTTGACTATATATCAAGATATCATCAAAATAGACAACCACAAATCGACCAATAAAAGCACGCAAAACATGATTCATAAGTCGCATAAACGTGCTCGGTGCATTAGTTAATCCAAATGGCATGACTAACCACTCATATAATCCATACTTGGTCTTAAATGCAGTTTTCCATTCATCACCTTCTTTCATCCTAATTTGATGATAACCACTTTTCAAATCAATTTTAGTGAAAATGCAAGAACCATGCAACTCATCCAACATGTCATCTAACCTAGGAATAGGATGTCGATACTTTACCGTAATATTATTGATTGCTCGGCAATCGACACACATTCGCCAAGTTCCATCCTTCTTTGGCACCAACAAAACAGGGACGGCGCACGGGCTAAGACTCTCTCTCACATGCCCTCGCTCCAATAGTTCGCTAACTTGCTGCTGAAGTTCCTTTGTGTCCTCGGGATTGCTTCGATATGCGGGTCGGTTAGGTAATGGCGCACCAGGAATCAAGTCAATTTGATGTTCTATGCCTCGAATCGGTGGTATCCCTCCAGGAAGTTCATCAGGAAAGACGTCTTCAAATTCCTGCAATAAAGACACAATAGGACTAGGCAAACTTGGGTCAAGATCGTTAATAGAAAACAAAACCTCCTTGTACACAAGTACAAGCATTGGTCGATCTAGAACTAAGGCTCTCCTCACTTCACTTGATTTTGCATAAAAATTATTTTGCCTCTTTTCTTTCCTCTCTTTTTTTCCCTCGGTTTTTACCACAATCTTTCTCTCGGCCTCTCCTTTTCCTTGCGTCTTAGTCACACCACGCAAGCCCTCGGATTTCTCACCTTTTCTCTCTCTCTCGGCTTCTCGTTGTAACTTTAACTGATCTTGATACACCTCACTAGGTGTCATTGGAACCAAGGTATAAGTCTTTTGATTCATCACCAATGAATAACGATTAGTATATCCATCATGATGTACCTTTCGATCATATTGCCATGGTCTTCCAAGTAAGACATGACCCGCTTGCATAGGTACAACATCACACTCTACCTCATCCTTGTATTTCCCTATCTCAAATGGAATTCGAACTTGTTTCGACACCTTCGCCTCACCACTATCATTTAACCATTGAAGTCTATAAATGATGTGGACATCGAGCCATATCGAGGAGGAGGTGCTAAGGACCCATTGTCTATTCCTACTGGTTCGATCACTCGAGCGCGGGCCAAGCAATTTAGGCAAGCTGTTGGTGTCATGGTTCGTGATCTTCAACGTGGAGATGACCTTGGATCAAATCTTGAAGAATCTTGGAAATCTTGGCGCAATTTGATTATATGGACATCAAATATTTGACCAAGTCAAATATATATAGATATATATTTATAGAGATATATATATTCTTGTTTAGGAATATTTTAGAATATGACGCATTATATTTCTAGGGTTGGTTTTAGGGTTTGTGTGGCAGCTAGAAAGGCCTATATATATAAGACCCGACAAATTTCTTTGGGGGACAGAGATATATTTTACTTTGAGAAATAATTGAGAGATTCTCTTTTACTATTCTTTTGAGGACTTGACCTAATCAAAATTCCCTTGTGACGGTCGATTTGACTTATCGAGCGAGATAGTGAATTCTTTCGCTCGTGGCGTTTATAACGTTGGTTGGTTGACACGTGTTCGTCAACAGGTCATGTTCATACCGAGGTTGCCAATCACAGGTTTGATTGGAGGTCGAGGTTTGCAATTCGCACCATCTAGGCCTTCGTAGAACGATCCTTCCGCAGCGATTCACATCAGGATCGGAACTAAGACATCCTCTGTTCTTGAGAGTTGTTATGGCAATGCTCAGACCATTGCTGAAAAACTTCTCATCATGGTCCAAACTTAATGGGTGTTCTACAGTAGTACAGCTCAAATGCTGCTCAAGAACCCGGAACAATGAGCACTGGAAAGCATGAGGCACTGTAGATCACAACTCGAGCTAAACATTTATACAGGGAAATTCTTAGGAAACCATGATAATGACCAACTGATTTTGGGCGTCAATACAGCAGCACTCTCTTGGACAGGGGATAATGGATATTGGACAAGGGGAAAATCAATATTATGAGCCAAAAGATGTACATGTGATTGCCATACCTAGCAATACTACCGGGAAATCCCAAATGCAGCATAATGCGAAGATGTCCAATATCAATACCCAACTCAAGAGCATTAGGAGCAGCAATTCCTTGTTGGTTCCCTCCCAAAAAAATTATGCTTTATTGACCTCCTGATCTGCTCTAATAGTCAGCCTGTACAAAACCTCAGTCAGCTTCAAATTGCTGATGGACATTTACGCCTTTCATATGTAATAAGAGACAAGAAGAATGGACAAGAAGCACTGAACTCATGGTGCATATTATCATGTCCCAACGGTGGAAATGCGAACATGAAGTATAGCCGGCTTTTCTGAGGTTTCTGTCTATTCTTGAGTCGAATATACAAATCTACAAAAGGATCATCCCCTTCTCCATATGAAAAATGGTATAGGAACTGCAAGTGACTTCAGCCAAAGAAAGAGACACAAATAAGCAAACCTTATACCAGTTTCATAAAGTTAATGGCTCATGAGTTCTACGCATCTTCCTCCACAAGCAGGTTTTTGCAGGACCACTATAACTGACCACGCTAAGTTACCCACCATGTTCTGGCACAAAATAAACCTCCTCTATTTCTATGTTCGCTAAAAATGAGTGGTTTAATCCAATACGAGGAATACAAATTTTCTCAAGCAGCAGAAAAAGTCCAGAAGCTTGGACTTCTTTGTAAGAAGTCAGAAGGAGAGATGGAGTTCTCTAATTACCGACGCAACTGCTAAGACCAGACCGAAAGGTATTGGACACACAGGCATCTCCTACGGATAAATATCATCAAGAGGGAGTTATTTCCCTGTAGTTCGCATCTCCATTGTGTACAAGACAACCACAATAAAAAAAAAAAATTAGAAAACAAAAGGACATAGCAAGAGTATAGTATGACAACAACTTTAACAAGAGTTATGTTAAACTTCTCGGACCGGCGTCAAGTGGAACCAAATCAAACCGCTTTACATCATCACCCTAAGCAATCCATTATGCTGGGGAAAAAAAAGGAAGCCTGTTTCCTTATCCATTCTCAAAATTAAAGCATCGAAAGTGCACACCTAAGAGATCATCCCGCCATTTCTTTTGTCTCGCTATCCTATCATCCTAGCCAGAAGACTTGCAGCATGCTTTGCTCTTAGGACAGGATCATCCCGCCATCCCTTTTGTCTCGCCATCCGAATTCCCCTTTGCGCTGCTTCCCAAGAGAAGAACGAGAAGATGCAATATCTTGCCGATTGGTCTCCGCCACTTCACCCTTCACACGAGCTCTGCTCCGCAAACCATCCCGTCTTCTCTCGTCCCTACCGCCGTGTTTTACGTCTCGTATTTTCTTCATTCGTTTCAGACCACTCCTCCACTCGGCGCCGGTGAGCGATGAGTGCCTCGCGGTGGCGCGGACTTCAGCTCCGGTGCCCCGCGACGGTTGGTTCCAGCAACAGCGCGCGATGCGGTCTTGATTTTCCTTTTCAGCTTCTTCTTTTTGGGTTTTTACGATTTTATATTCTTCTTCTTCTTTTTTATTTTTAAAGTCTTCCGCACGATATTAAAAAAGTTGAATTACATCTTTCACCTTGGCTTTACCACGTGTAAGTTCGCCTCCCACCAAATTTGAAATCTTTTTTTCTTTAGAATTATAATATTTAGTGTATATCTGCATGCGTGCTGGAAAGTACTAATAAATCTGCAAATTTACTGAATTTTAAAGTATTATCAAGAATATAAACTTCCCTGTACCAGTTTGGTCATTTCTTTTTATGGATAACAATGAAAATATATTAATAAAAAAATAACTATCGTCGGTCACTAACAAATTTAAAATGTTTACAAAACTCTTCTTTTGATAGTATATTTCATTTGATGATACCTTTAAATCTCCATAACCACTGTCCAAACTTAAACTATAAGTTAGTGATGATACATGATAGCATGCACGTGATGACATGCGGATATAATTTTGAAGCTGAAGAGTTATTTATTTATTTATTTTCAATGATTTGATATCGATGCTGAATTTTGACTGTCATTAGTGGAAATTCATATATAAGTCTGGCAAAAATTATTAATCTTATATAAACAAATAAATTCAAAGGTGACATATTTATTTTGGTGTCGGTAACCGTGTTCCATTTTATTTTTTTTAGCTAAATGGTTGAACTAGCCCTTGACTAGCTTTGGTTTTCCAAGATGAACAAATTAGCACGAAATTGCCGTTGAATGCAAGTTTTGGTTCAGCTCTAGTGTTTCGGATGCGACGAGTTGTAGATCCGAAGGCTCAAAAGGCTTCGTACAATTTAAAGTGAATGCTTTTTAGCAAATGAGAAACCTGAATTTTTTTCGAGACAGGTCAAGTTTTGCAAATGAAAAGGCGAGGCTTTTGAAGCTCGAGAACTGCCTCGTGACAGAGGATCACCTGGACAAAACTTGTGGAGGAACCATATGGTCAATTTCGTGTACCACAACCTCATTTATGCATCAATTTCACGGACAATGTCATTCAAACACTTAACTTTAATAACAATAAGAAAACAAATGTTTCTAATAGTATATGTCACTAATGTATTTGAAAAAGAAAAAGCCACCAAAATCCCAATCTCTAGTTTGGTGAAAGTAATTTATCGAATATTTTAAAAACAATAACATTAGGCAAGTACAAATTTGCAGGTTTAATATTCACAAAATCATCCAAAATAATATATTTTTTCAAATTAATATTTTTCATGTTTTCTATTTTTATTTATTTTTTATATTTTTCTTCTCTCTTTGAAATAATCTTTTGGAGCCCCCCTCAACATCAAGGGCGTTTTTAGAATAACCTCAATTTCAATATAAGGGAAGAAAAAAAATAAAAAACAAATAAAAAGTAAAAATAAATAAATAAATAAAAGACTTTGAAAATGAATTCTTGATTTGGGGTAAAGTTTTCATTTGTTTCCATAAAAGTCGGGGTTTTTGTTTTGGTCAAAAATAAAAGTTCCGACCTTATCCCAAATCCCCTCGGATCTTTTATCCGGTTAGTAAACTTCGGGGGTTTTTCATGTCAAAAAAAAGTTTAAACTAAATTTATCACTTTGAGCAAAATTTAGAAAACAAAAGTTTTTAATAGCTTTTTCACCTTTGAAAAATTACAGTTCACGGACACTTTTCCTTAATTTGGCAAGTCAATCAAAATTCAGTTTCCTTCACTCTCGAAGTACAAATTAGGTACTTTTCGTGACAGACAAGGTTCTCTCTGCTTTAGCTTGAGCTTTGCTTTAACTTTTTTTAGTATTTTTACTGTCTCGCGTGACGAGGACAGCCGCGTCCAAACTTTTCCCACCATTTTTGAGAGATTCCTCCATCCTCTCTTTCTCCCGTGAGGAATCCATGGCAGCGGCGCCTCCTCCGGCACCGGAGAACCTAACCGGCGACGGAACTTCTAACGGCTCGACAGTATTCTCCGACCGGGCCAAGGATATTCTTCGTGGCTCGTTCGGCCCGGTGCCGCTGGATCGCTCTCGCTTCTCTACCCTGATGGTGTGCAGGAAAGCGGACGAAGCTGCTCGGGCCGGGAACTACCGCAAAGCGCTGCGGCTCATCGAGGTATGCTTCTCTCTCCCCGACGCCCAGCCTCACTTAGCTAGACTACATCGCGTCCGTGGCAAGATCAACGCCGCGATCGCAAAGGCGGTGGCCGATCCCGACAAGAATCGGCCTTACTGTGAGGTCGCGGCCGAATCCGCTCTTAGAGCTGTGACGCTACAGCCTTGCTCGGTGGAATACTCGTATTTTCGCGGCAAGTTGCTCTACGGTATGGCGAAGGAGCCAAACGACTATGCCGAAGTGATCGCGGAGTGCGAGCGAGGACTGGCTATCGATGACCCTGTGGATTCTCTAGAAGACGTTATGGATGGGAGCACGTTCATGTCGGCAGGTTCTTTTGTCGAGCGTTGCCAGCGCCAGTTGAGGAAATTAATTTGGAATTCACATTTAGCGACAATCAAGGATCCTGAGGGTCTAATTGGGAAGGCAAATGAAGTGAGTCAGACGGAAGAAGAGCGAGACGAGGGCGCTCGAACGGGGATGGTTCATTTAATCTGTTCATCGTCTGGGAGTGAGGCGAAAGAACTTGGAGAAAGGACGGAATCTGAGGAAGTGGTTCGGAATTTCTGGAATTCGCTTAGTGATGTTGAGAGGAAAGAACTGCTCAGGGTTAAAATTTCGGATGTCGTGAACTACTTTGGGCCCACGGGGGCACCTTGGCTCAGGTATCATGTGCTCATCGCTTTAATGTGGACTCAGGACGAATCCTGGGAGTACTTCCTTTGTCCCTCACCCTCAGCACCGAGGCCACGCGTGTGCGAATACTTTTTCGATCCCGAACCTCTTAGGCAGCACGCTCTGCAAAAGCACATGCCGCACTTTGCAAAGTCAAAGAAGCCCGATAGAATCGATGATGAGATGGCCGAGCTGATCATCAAGTCTTCCTGGAAGCCTCTGGACAGGGAGGCCACATTGAAGGCTATCGAAGATCAATTGGAAGGCAAAGGTGAGGACCAGCACGTCCCTGCTGGAGCATGCCTTTTGCCTACTCGCTGGATCGTCTCCAATGACTCCAAGCGCAGACAGAGCCTAGAAAAGATCCACTGCACCTTTTTGAGACTGATAACACTGGGTTGTCTCGCCGTTGGTCATCTTGATGAGCTTCTGAAATTTGCTTTGAATGAACTGCACCGGCTCCAGGTCCCGAATAATACTCTTTTGGATTGCGGGATGAAAGACCTCCCGGTGTGCCTCTGGTGCTTAGAAGAGACCCAGCTTCTGGAAATCCTCAAATTCTTGGAGCACATAGATTCTAGTTGCAGAGCAGATAACAGTACACAGAAGATTGGCAGCTACTTGGATGGTATTAAAGACATGCTGAAGAGGTTGGAAATGAAGGATCGGATCCTTCTTGATGATGATGGTGTTTATTTTATCCTACACGATGGTCTCCTGCTAGGTGAGGTCTCCAATTTCTTGTGCATCATTGCTGCCCTTGTAGCGCACGATACACTTCGACCCAACTTCTTATGCCTGTTTGCTCTTCTGGTTCCTTTAAGATTTTCCAAACAAACAAGGATGGAAAGATTGGTACGAGAGATTCCTAGAGAAACTGCAGGAAGGTCTGAATATCATGGAGATGCTTCGAAAAGAATGTCATGGTCTGCAGATCCTTTGTGACAGGAGAAGTGAGCTTTTACATGATGAAATGGCACCGGCTGCTCAAATGCCCAATCATTCAGAGGTAAGTGGTTTTTTTTCCCCTTGGAGTGTCTTGCTCAGAAACTAGAATATTATTAAGACAGTGTATACACTATTTGGTCTTGCAGATCAGCACTGTCGATGCTCTTATATTGCAAAAAGACACTCAAATAGAGAGACTCTCACATAAGTTTACAGCCACGACCGCAGTTGATTATCAGACCCTGTTGATCCCTCTAGTCATCTCATTTGTGCGAGTAATGCGTCCCCTGATCTATTGTCATTTTCTTGATGTCGTCGGATAACTTGTATATATACTAATTGTCATGCCTCTCTTTTAGGCAAAACTCGAATATTGTGCCATGAAAAATGCTATTAAGAAGGCCGGTACTGCAATTGAAGTGGATTTTATGGACATGAGTACTGATGGGTTGCTAACAGTTAAGGTTTCAGATTTCAAGGCTTATTTCGGGTCTTTGAAAGTCGATTTTTTCAATGAGTTTATATCACGGTCTTTGGAGTACGCAGGGACTAATGAGACATGGAGTCTATCTGTTTGCTGTAAATGTCCAGAAAAGATTTGGGATTCAAACTCACATTTGGATAACTGCCAAAACGAAAGGGCTGGTTTGCCTCAAATCATTAATCATGATTTGGCTGAGACTATTCTTAACCACTGTTGGGAACCCTTGGACGTTTTAGCTGCACCAGAAATTCTTAACCACAGTCCCCTGGATGACCAATATCCAGCTTGTGTAAACCTTCCACCTTCTATACAGTTGACTGAGGATTCTCAGCTTAAAGAGCTCCTGAAGAAAATCCACCATAGATTTGCGGAGTTGATAAGGCATGGCTATATTGCTGAGAGTCATCTCAATAGGGTTTCTTGGTTTGTAATGGATGAATTAAAACGCATTTCTTCCGCTTCTCTGTTTCAGAACTGCTCACTAGATCTCCTTCCCTCATGCATATGCTTCTTAGGAGCAGCCCAGCTTCAGAAAGTCCTCAATTACTTGGATGAAATATCTCATCATTGTGGTTTGGGCATAGTTTCAGACAAAAGCTGTACAACCTTGGAGGAAGCGAGCAGCATCTATAAATGTGTGGCAGGTGAGAAGGTGATTGTTCTTAGCAGAGACGCATCTTGTTTACTTCTGCGAGGACAAGTGCCGCCAAGCAAATCAAACTCTGTATGTCAGGATGCTTCCAGTAATGTCTTCTTTGATAGGGAAACCCCTTGTGCTGATATCATCTCATGGATATTTTTAGATTCCTCCAACTGGGAACATTATAATGAGCATAAGGACAGAATTTGTCAAAGTACGGGAATAATTGAGATGCTTCAGAAGGAGCACAATGACATCCATTACCTTCGTGACAGGAGATTTGATCTTTTGAAATATGAAGAAGCGCTAATTGCGCTTGAGAGTACTCTGGAACTTGTTAATCAGGGCAAGATGTCTGTCCTAAGGAAGCGATTGAGCAAACTTAAAAAGATATCCTACGATAGCATGGTCCTCAACAGTAAGAGTGATTTGGATGCAGCATCAAGTGTCTTAAAAGAAGCAGAGCATCTGAATGCTTATCTGGGCAGTTTGTTGACAATTGTGCAGGCCTGACTTGGTGGCCACCTGGTTTGGCATCAAGTACAGAAGATACTTGAATCAAACATGCAATATGTATGGAGAAACACCAAGTGTCTCTTGAAGTAAGGATTGCCCTCTGTTTTCTTGTTGGAAGTTAGAGTTCCAAGTTAGTAATTAGCAATTTTTTCTCGTGCAGATTGCTGAAGTTGAAGCCAGAATACTGAGAAAGGTCTCTGCACGTGATTATCAATCCCTATTGCTGCCTCTCGTAAAGTCATTTTTGAGGGTGAGTGCCAAGATTATTATCTTTTGCCACATTCCTTCAATTTTCATGGAAAAAACCCACTTTTATAATGCCTCTTACTCTAGGCACGTTTTGAGGGATGGAGCAAGAACGATTCTATGAAGAAATTTGCCGCTGCAGAACCTGCATAGTTGAAAGAACATGTGGCTTCAACAAACCATGAGCTTATTAGCTGGCTATGAATATAAGCAATGAAAACATTTTGAATGCACTAGCTGTTTTTCATATATTACAGTCACTTTTCTCATTGGAAGCTGCACCTTTTGTTGGACACGTGAGCTTATTCAAATTTACACCAACTAAAAGCGCCTAATTGTTTACTTTAGTCTCATTATGGCCATTGCTTCAAGTTTTGGGTGAAGTAGACATTTCACTTCTTCAGGTATCTTGATTCTATCGGCGTGTTAAGAGAATTTACAGCATTAGGATGCTAGGATTAGGATTGCAGTGTTACTGGTCAGGCACTCAGCTGTTACTCATCACCGACAGGTTTTGTAGCAGAGTTCAACTCAAACGTGACTCTCTCTCTCTCTCTCTCTCTCTCTCTCTCTCTCTCTCTCTCAATTTACTGATGCCACTGATGTTCTTAGTTAGATGTATGTCTATGTTGATGTTCAACACCCCTCCCTCCTTCCTTTAACCCGTTTCGCTAGAGTGACTCAAAAGTTCTAGCTATGCAAAATTATCCCAGCAGGTGTAATAGTCCGTGGAGGTGAAACACCACTCATCTTTTCTATTCACCGCATATAAGTTGAATATCTGGAGATTTCACTTATGTTATTCGGTCCTTATATTTATATGAAAAGTTAATGTTTGGAAGTCGCTGAGTTACTTGTAACCTCGAAAAATTATGAAACACGAGGGAATTACTGCCTATAGATGGGAGAGAAGAAAATTACTAATGAGCGTGTGAATATTCAGTGAGTTATTACAGTTTCAAAGTAAAACCGCTAACAAGAAAATACTGGAAAGTTCGCTTTCTATGGTACAATAGCCAGCTTATATTTTTTGTAGGTCTAGGTTTGCAAAGGAGAACCATTCAGAGAGTATAACAGCTTGATATTTTGGGATCATTCAAGTGTGGTATAAAAAATTCACGTAAGCATGAATAGCACGCTCATGCATTCAACAAGGTTCTCACCGGAGAAACAGGAAGTGCTTCTTGCGTCTACCTTGTGCATCAGCTGATCAGCGTGCTCCCTGATTCCAGTTGCCTGCAGTTTACATGCCCAGTAAAATATTATGCTCAAAAGACTTCTTTGTGGATCCTTAAATGTTTCAGTAATTCGTAAAAAGACAGAACAAAAAAGAGTTAAAATAAATAATAGACTCGCTCACTTACTTTGATAAGCCTGCTTTTGCACATTCTCTGATCATTCTTTCTCTGCACGCCTCGTGTGTCATTATTTCCTCTTCTACCAACTCCTTCCTCTGGAGGAAGGACGAGTTCTCTCAGGAGTACCTCTCTAGGAAAACTGGGAGTGTTCATGGTATCCTTCTCAGCCAAATGCACCGAGTCACCGCAGAGGCATCGAACCATTTAAGATAATTAGCGGACCTGTCCAAACAGAACCATTGAAACCAATAATAATATATTTCGGACGATTCACTTTCATGTACGAGACAGCTGAAGTCACCACCAAGTCCTGATAATCAATCGCCTTGTTGTACGTTCTGCGTGGCCAAAATATCCAGAGGCACCCAAAAGAATTTGATGATCATATTGGCCCAGTCGTCATCGATCCTATCCGGCCTGTTCTACGCTGCATAACATCCCGAGTGCTCGCACCAAACGTGCTGCGTCAGAGGCTCTGGATCCACGAATCTCTTGCGGGAGCACGAGGACGAGCGACTAGGGAAGAATTCCCAGGATGACCCGAGCTGAGTCCACGGCCTCCGGCAAATGGTCCTTGCCCGAACATCCTCCACCGACTCGAAATGCGGCACCACTTTGGAGACTTGGATCGCAAGCATCTCTTCCTTCAAGACGTCATTCAGCCAATCCCACCTCCCAATGCGTACATTTTCCCTTGCTTCTTCGCTTCAACTCCCAATCCTAGCCCAGGAGTAATCGACCCGGCCATAGTCCACAGCCTCCAAAGGACGGTCCTTAGCGCAGGCGTGCTCGACGGACTCGAAATGCGCCGCCACGTCGGAGACTTGGCGACCCCTCAGCTAATTATATGTGAACCGCGCCTGCCTCCCAACCGATACTTTTTTCCACCGCTTTCTGCGCCTCAACCCCCTCTTCTCCAGTCTTTTTTACCTCATAGGACTTGTTGAAGTGCTCTTCCTGGGCCCTTTTAAACCCTTTTTTTTTTCGGGAAACCGAATCAGGATCATCCCAACGCGATTTCCGGATCTAGGCCAGCTATATATCTGTCTTGCCCTCCAAACTTTTCAATTTCAGACTCCTAGCCGAAATTCCTGGGCCCTTTAATTATTGATTTTCAGTAACTGACAACCCCCACCAGCAAGAGGCTAGAGCGACCGAGCGGACGCATCTGCGCGATTTTTGCGATTTTTGTATTTTTTATCATAGTACCATGCTAATGGAGAATAGCTGGTCCTTTTTGTTAATTAGCAAAAGGAGAGCATACCCAACACTTGCTAGGTTTAGAAAGCACCAATACTCTCTGTGAGTGGGAGGCTGGCGGATCATTAGGCGATTTAAGCGTGGCGTCGGGGTGGTGGTTTCCCTGTTAGCGTCACCAGGGGATTTACAGCGCACTGTCGGTGCAAGCTGATTCCTCCTGCATCCAAAAAAAAAAAATACTCTCTGTGAGTTTTCATGTCGTGTCTGATATTCTGACATGTGTCCGACACTTTCTGATATCCCGGTCAATAAATGTTGAAAATCTAACACCTAGTTAATTTTCTTGATACTTGAGTCTGAAATTCTAATTTTAAAAATTTTCAATAAATGAGGAAAGAAGAAAAATCTAATCTTTCTCTTCACTTCTAACTCTTACTTCCGTGGCACACAATTCATCTTGTAGTTTGTTTTTTCTCTTCTTTCTGACACGCTTTGACACGTGAGTCCAGAATGTGGTTTGCTTATTTTTTTCTCCAAGTTTTATGAATTATTGTAATGTAATTGAATTTGTCAAATTGAAATAATGAATAACATAAACAAATGGTCGACTAATGTTTTTAGTAGAAATTCATTTTATGGTATTTGTATTATCTATTTATTTGTGAATTTGAATCAAATTAATTTGATTAAATAATCTATCATTATAAAAATATACATTTAATATACAGCATGTTCTAACGTGGTGGAATTCTCTATTTTTTTTTTAAGAACAACGTATTGACATGTCTTATCGTGTTGCGTGTCGGTATCAGTGATACTTAGCTTCCCATCAATTGTGTAGGGGCAATTACGACTCTAGAGATTGAACTCATATTTTATAGGTAGTTTGGGCTTGGGCTCTTGAATAGCGACTAGATATATATATTGTGTGTGCGCGCGCGTGTGTATTCTCTTTTCTCTTGTAACTAAGGGATGTAATAAAAAAGTGCGATGTACTTATTATAATGGAATTCTCAGTTGGATGTAGCCTAGTTTAAGGGTAAGCTAGGATAAAATTGTCTCAAATTGTCTCTCTTTTTTACTCTCTATTTTCTTCATGATTGTGTAGCGAATTTTAGCAATTGGTATTAGAGCCCAAGTTTGCAAGCAAGTCTGGACCCAAAAAAGACACACAAGAGAGTTACGAGTTGTTACACCTCCAACCTAAAGCCCAATATGTGAGGAGGGATATTGTTGAGGTTCTCTCACATCAGTTGTTTAAGGGACTTGTGGTCGGTTTATAAGTGTAAGGAAAAATCTCATCTCTTAAGCTAGCTTTTAGGATGAGAAAGTCCAGGTTTTCCAAACAAGAAAAACCATTTTGCTCCCTAACCGGTTCTCTTCATCTTCATAAGGATATCAATAGGAATGAGTTCAATAGATCGAGCTATGTCTAGCCATCTCGCACGCCCCTGAACCAAAATTTTCAAAAAATACCCCCATATCTTCACAAACCAAGAACTACAAGATCGCCCCTTTCATTCTAGGGGTGACGGAGGGATCATATCATTCGAACTTTTTTTTTTTTTTTTCATGCTTTTCCTGGAAGTATGGAGAAAGCTGTAATCAATAGGATTTTCCTAATCTTCCCTTCTTGAAAGAAAGAATATTCTTCCTTTCCACAAGGATTAGGAGATTGGATCTAACTGTAAGAAAAATGCTTGGATGATAAATAACTCATTTCTTGATCTTTGACCCCCTCAATCCCTTCAAACGTCCCCAATCAGTGTAATGTGATGTGTCTATTTATCTATCTCTTGACTCGAAATGGGAACAAGTTTGAAAAGGGATCTTAGAGTGTCTAGAGTTAGGCCAGGAGGGTCTATCTCTTTAATGCCTTATTTTTTCTTCTCATTGGAGTTATTTCACAAAGACTTGCCATGGTAAGGAAGAAGGGGAACAAGCACACTTAGAGAGAGCAATACAAGGAGAGTTGTATGCTGGTTAAAAGTAAGAAAAAATCAAATCGAGACCTATCGTGACTTTGCCCCGGGATGAGGATGTGTCGACGGGTCATCCCCCCCACCAAAAAAAAAATCGGGATCCTCGCCGTCCCCCCACATTCTGTTTCTTTGCCCTCCTCTCATTTGTGCTCCCTCTCTCGCTTTTAAGGACGGCCAGCAGGCACGCATGGCTCCTACCATCGCCAGCCTGCCGTGGCCGGCTAACCCCTAACACTCAGATAGCGCTACCATCGGCACTTTGCTTGCAGAAGACGTGGGAGCGACGTTGGGAAGAAAAGAGGAAGGAAACGAGGTTGGGCCATGGAAAAGGGAAGATGGACAGGCCCGGGCGGAAAAGGAAGAGGTGAAAGAAAAGGAGGGGCCTTGCTTCGTTTTTGTTTCTATTTTATTATTTAAAAATAATAATTTTTAATCATTCAATTATTTTTCACATGTATTTTTGATATTTTTAAATGAATTATGTTACTATTAATATAAATATTCCTAACACCTATATACTATGCAATTTAATGAAAATTATTTTTTTGGACTTAAAAATTAATCACTGATTTTTATGTAATTAAACCCTAAATGAATAACAGCAAAATAAATTTGCGTAAACAGCAATCTAGCATTTGTCTCTAAAAACATTCAAAACCATATTGTAAGGATTTTCACATATTTTAAGAGAAAACTACTCAAAAACTAATTTTTAAGCTTTTTCTAATTTTTTTGAAAGAACAATTTTTTCTAGAAAAATTTAAAGTTTTTTATTTTAATTTTTTAAAAATATGCAGAAAATGTCCCCAAGTCGTTAAAATCGAGAGAAAACTAAACATAGACCTACCGTGGCTTTAGCGTGGGATGAGAACGCGTCGGTGGGTCGTCAGCCACTGTCGCCGTCGGAGGTCCTCTCCCCCTTGGGAAAAAAAACCAAATTGTAGTGTGGCTTTGGCGCGGGGTGATAACGCGTCGGTGGGTTGTTGGCCACTGTCGCCGCCGGCGGTCCTCTCCCTCACTTTTTGCCCTCTCTCCCAAAAAAATCCCAATTCTTCCCCTCCCTCACGTTCTGTTTCCTTGCCATGCTCTCATCTGCGCTCCCACTCTCACTTTTAAGGACGGCCGGTAGGCACGCATGGCTCCTGCCATCGCTAGCCTATCGTGGCCAGCTAATCCCCGACACTCAGATCGCACTCCCACCTGCTTTACTCCTCTTACTCGTACTTCGCTTGCAGAAGCTGTGGGAGCGACGCTAGGAAAAAGAGAGGAAGGAAAGGAGGCCGAGCCATGGAACAGGGAAGATGGGCCAGCTTAGGCGAAAAAGGAAGAGGTGAAAGATTTTTTCCTTTCTATTTTTAAATTAATTAATTATTTTTTTCTTTATATATTTTTGATATTTTTTAATAAATTATGTTACTATATTAATACAAATGTTCCTATCACCTATATACTATGTAATTTAATGAAAATCATTTTTTTGGATTAAAAATTAATCATTGATTTTTATGCACTTAAACTCTAAATGAACTACGGCAAAATAAAATTGTGTAAACAACAATTTAACATTTGTCTCTAAAAACATTCAAAACCTCTTGTGAGGATTTTCACGCATTCTAAGAGAGAACTACTCGAAAACTAATTTTTCAAGCTTTTTCTAATTTTTTGAAACAACAAAAATTTCTTGGAATTTTTTAAAGTATTTTATTTTAATTTTTAAAAAATTTTTTTTCTTAAAAAATTAATTTTATAATCCCAAAGAAAGGAGCTTAAGCTGGGCTCTTGGACTCGGTCGACAAAAACCCTGGGTCTCGTCAATATGGGCCGTGGACGTACATTAGGCTCTCTAGTCAAGCCCACTTTACCGAATTCACTTAATTAAGGGTGTGTTTGTTTCACTGAAAATATTTTACCAGAAAGTGTTCCGGATTTTCAGCCATTTGGTTCTCTAAAAAAGATTTGGTCAACGGAAAAGACTTTCTGATCAACACAAATATTATGTTATTATTTTAGGAAAATGAATTCCCCCTCAAAAGGTGAAAACACTTTCCCTTTTCATCTTTTTCCCTCCGACCTTTCACTTTTCCTCTCCGTACGCTGCTCTCGCCACTCTCTCCCTTCGCTCTTTCACTTGTCTTTCTTCTTCAACTCTTCTTCAACGACACGCATCTTCTTCACCATTGAAAGTCCAGATATTCTTCTTCATCATTGAAGGTCCGGCTCTTCTTCAACGACGCTCAACACGGTTCCAAGTTCTCTCTCCTCTCCGATTTGAGAATAATCTCAGAATTTTTTTGATCGATGCTTTACATCGTTGAGTTGATGTTGATTCTCTGTATTTCAGTTGTTTGATTCACGTTTCCGTTCATCTTCTTCAAGCAATTGAAGTGAAATGCCCCTCAAAACCTCTCTCTCGATCCTCTGCGTATTCCAGAAGCTTCTGCCCCGTTGATCGGCGCCAGAATCCGCCGCTCACCTTGCCACATCTAGTGCTCTTCGGATCGCCATGTTCTCATGCGCTTGAGCTTCAATCCATGTGCTATATCAATGGACTAAAGTTTATTGAACCACTAGATTCTTTCAAACCTTCGACAACTTGGAGCCTTGGAGCTTTCAGTTTTCATTGAGTGTGGAAGTTCAGTACATTCCTCCATTACGCATGTGGAAGAGAAACCGAGAGCTTTGTTGTTGTTAGCATGAACATCGGTCATGCTTGAGATTATGTTAGTAACGTTTGATTCAGTCTTGATGATCTCGTATTGTTTGGTGAAATGCCCAAGCAGATTAGTCCGGCTATGTTATTTGTACCCTATTCTCTCCAAATTTGTGGCGGTCTTATATAGATTGCAGTAGGGAGACTCATGTCAAATTGATAAATGACATAAGATATTTGTAAAGATACTTGAAGGATCGGGTTAAATCTTAGTTATTATAGATAAAAATACATCTACATGTGACAAAACAATTAAGGTATGCAGTAGAAAGGGCATTCGGGGTCCTAAAAAAACATTTTCGTGTATTAGACACCAAACCCTTTTGGTCTTTTGATACTCAAATTGATGTGGTCTTAGCATGTTGTATTTTACATAACTTCATTATGGGAGTTGACCCTTATGATCCCTTTATGCAAGAACTAAATGTAGAGGTCGAATCTCAAAGTTAAGAAAGAAGACATCAACAAACACAAAGAGAGGAGAGGGAGGAAAACAGAGAGTGGGCAGCAAAAAGAGATAGTATCGCACATTTAATGTGGGATGACTATAGTAGGCATAGAATGAATGTTTAGTATTTGTATCGTCTTAGAAGTTGTCTGATGTTTTTTGATGTGACATGAATACTTTGTGATTGAAGTTCTTGTAAATGTGAACTTGATTTACTACTCTATATCACCGTGACGTTTCCTTGTCTCAGTAGTCAAATGATGTTTGTTATTGTGTTATTATTTGTTTATCACAATTTCTTGTGTGGGATATGTCTAATAATGTAGCAATGGGCAAGACTAGAGAGGGGAAGTCCAAGCATTTCAGATGGTCAAGACCTATGGAGCGTATGAGATACTAGCTGATGAGGCCTCCAAAGGGAACAAACATTCAACCACCTTTAAACCATCTTCCTTTGTTCGAGTTGCTCAAGCTATAAATGAGAAATTTGGGACTGAATGTGAGCTAGACCATGTGGGCAATCATCTTAGAACTATTAAAAACAATTGGGCTACCATCCAAAAATTGTGGGTTAAGAGTGGATTTCAGTGGGACCATAACTTGAAGATGATCACAGTTGTTCGGAAGGAAGTTTATGATGAAGAAATAACATAATGTGCTTTTCAAATTTCTATATAACTTAATACTCTTAGCATTTGATATCCAAAAATTGTGGGTTAAGTTTATGTACCTTGGTATGCTACAATTTGTTATATTCAGGCAACTAGAAATTCATTGATTCAAGAGATTTATTATACATGCAGCATGTTGAGATATGTAGGAACCGGAGGCTGCAATAATTTTGTTTGCTTATGCGTCATATGCTCTTTACATATAAAAAAAAAAAAAGTTAAGAGAGATAGATGACGAGCAAATTGTAACTGTAATCATAAATGGCAAATCTACCTACTAATATACTTGTGTTTTTGTGATTTTTCATAGGCACATCCTACCCATGAGAAGTACTTGAACAAGAAAATCGAGATGTACGATGAACTCGCTTTGGTGGCTGGAAAGACACAGCCACAAGATGCTTTGCAAAACAATTTGGAGACTTCGACTTACCTTCTTTTGGCGATTCGGACTTCTCAACTGAACTAGATGATGGTAATGACAATACTATGAAAGGAGTAGAAGATCCTTCAAGATTCAATAGAAAGCGAAGTCGTGCCACTAACAAGGATGATAGGTTTGCAATGCTCTCGGAGCAAATTGGAGAGGTTGGTAATGCAATAAAAAAAGATGAGTCAAAATCAATTGGAAGTTGTTGAGCTCTACAAAGAAGTGATGGAGGTTGAAGGTTTTGATGAAGCTACCCTTGCACATGCCTTTGATTATCTAGTGGACAAGGAGAGAGTGGCAAAAGCATTCATTGTCAAGAATGTTAAGCTGAAGAAGTTATGGCTTGAAGATTTCTTAAATATAAGAGAAAGTGGATATTGACAAGCATTTGACTTTCAATGTTTGTTCTTGATATTGTCTGAACATTAGACTTGTTCTTTGGTTACTTGTAGTAGCTATTCAAGTAGCTAAGCATCAAACTTTGAATCTTTGTTCTTGATATTGTCTGAACATTGGACCTTTGGTAACTTGTAGTAGCTATCCAAGTCGCTTTTTGTGGCACAATGTTCTTTGATTACTTGTAGTAGCTATCCAAGTTGCTTTTTGTGGCACAATTTATCTTAATGTGTCATGGGAAGATAGAGACATTAGTACTAAACTATGAAATGTTTAGCTCATGTACTGCATGGGACATTGTGCCTGAGAAACATGAACTTGCTTGGCGGCTTTAACAAGGGCAAAACTCATCAACTTCAGTTGCTCGGCAAAACTGGCCAGAACAGGTGTAAAAGAAAAAACAAAGTTGAAATCTTGTGAAGTCCCTTTCTTTTCCATCGAAATTTGAGACTTTGGCTTCGCATTGGTGTTGTATTCTTTCACACTTGTCCAAAAGCACCGAGGGTTGTCCAAATTACTACATGATGTTTGAGAGTGAAATCATAAATCTACCTCATGTAACATAACAATTCTCAAAGCAACATACCGAATTCTCTCTTCAGATCAAGACAATCCTACGAGAAATTTCCTGCTCTCCTTCTATTTTTGTATTGTTTTAGTATAAATTCTTTAGCTTTTAGGATCAATCCCACCTTGGAGAATTGATCAATTTCCTTATCTACAGGACAAAGATTCTGGGTATGGTCCTTCGTGGTGTCCATGGGCAATTCAGGATAACTTGCAGAGAGCCGCATGAGAGGCGCATCCATATGAAGAGAGCCAAATCTATTGAAGCAATTAATGAGCATTTTGACTTGCTCTTGTAATTGGAAATCATGTCCATTTTTCAGAAAAAAATAATAATAAATATGTGTATGAATTCAGGTTTTCTTTTCATTTTTGTAGGTTCAAATTTTAGATTTACTAAACTGATCGAGAAAAATCCGTTTATTAAGTAATGTGGACTCAACAAATTAATTTGGAAGTAAGAGGCACACTATTATCAATTGTTAGGTCAAATGTCATTCAATCATTTTACAAATGCGATTCAAATATCAAAAATACTTTTAGTCACATATCATTAAATAAAGGAAAACTACCTATTTTATTGAAAAATGATTTCCCGAAAAACATTTTCTATTCGTGAAACAAACACACCCTAAATCAGGCTCAACTCACCAAACAACAACTAAGGCCCACACTTGGGCCTAAACCCCAAACCTTTCTAAACGAGATGAACCCATTTTTCTCCCTAATCGGCTCTCTTCATTTGTGCCAGGACATCACGGATCCGGCCATGTTTGGGTGAGTTCAGAACGAAAATGTCCCCAAATCGTTCAAAGAAAAAAAAAAAACCAAACCAAACCAAGATCTACCGTGGCTCTAGCGCGGGATGAGCACGTGTTGGCGAGTCGTCGGCCACGGTCGCCATCGGAGGCTTTCTCCCTCACTCTTTGCCTTTGCTCTCTCCCCCACGTTCTGTTTTCTTGCCCTCCTCTCAGCAGCGCTATGATTTCCGAGCACTTGGATTCTTTCTTTTAAAATATCAACTGAGAAATTAATACATGTGAAGATTACTAAATTAAGCTCTCTCTCTCTCTTTAATTTTGGCTTTTTCATGTTTTGGTGGTCTTATTAGGTAGCGAAAAAGAACACATACTAGAATCATTACGAAATTATATCCACTAATCAAAACCCCTCGTCGCCATGGAACCCAATTGAGACCCTTAGCCATTGCCGCCATCTCCGTGTCGCCGCAAATGCCGCCACGAAGGGATGTCCTAGCACGGAGTCACGGTCACTGCGCCGAACTCAGGCGACCACCACGACACGACACAGGGTATGGCCTTGCCTCGAAGGTACAGCGGGGCTTCTAAGCAGCCTCTCTTTGTTGTGATTATCATCACCATACTCGCTCCTTCGTTTTATTTTTATGTCCGATCCAACAGCAACAGTAGGAAAATGACCAAGTTAAAACGAGGCATATAATGACACGAAATCATTTAAAATGACCGTTGAACCAGGAATACTGGGCCCCGCGCCACAAGCGTCACTGTCGAGCGAGCTCTTTTTTTCCCTCCAAACTAACGCACCATTCCTCCCCTCCTGCTCCAGCTCCCTGTCGTCGTCGTCCTTCGCCGGCGCTGCGCATCCGAAATGTCGCCTGAGAAACCCTGCAGCTACGCAGATTGCTTTAAACATGGGCCGCAAGAAGTCTCCCAAGCCATCTCCGTCTCCGTCTCCGGAGGTTCCAGCTCCTGCCGGAACTGGCTTTTCCGAGTCGGTCTGCGATCCATCACGAGGTGCCTCTAGCTCCTCCGCCTTGCCCCACCTCGCGATCGCTGCTGCCGCCGATGAAGAGGCGGCGGCGGCGGCGGCGGCGGCTCCTCCTCCTCCTCCGCTGGTATCTCCCTCCTCTGCCCTGTCCCTGTGTCGAGAAGCAGAGGAGGCGGCTCGCGATGGGAATCTCCGCAAAGCCCGGCGCCTCATCGAGGTATGCTTGTCTCACCCTGGAAAATCGCAGCACTTAGGACAGATATATCGTGTTCGTGCCGAGATATGCGCGTCGTTCGCGAGTCTTGTCGCCGACAAGGACGAGAAAGCACGTTATTCGGCGGTGGCCAAGGGATCGGCCCTCCAAGCCGTACAGTTACGACCCACGTCGGTCGAATACTCCCATTTTCTCGCCAAGTTGCTTTATCGGCAGGCCATAGAGCGGGACGACTATGCCGCAGTAATTGCCGAGTGTAAGCGGGGGCAAGGGCTGTGCATCCAGTTTCCTCAGCAACAGAGCGCCTCCACACGGAAGGAATTGGGTAACTTGCTTTGGAGTTCGCATTTAGCGATGGTGCCAGATCCCGATTCAGTTCCCAGTTCTGTGGCGGCCTCTGAGGCTGAGGCTGAGGCCAAGACTCTCGCGGCAAAAAGATTTGGAGAAAAGAGGGAGAAGAGTCTGGCGGCGAAAAAACACAGAGACAAGAGGGAATCGGATAGCATTCTAACGGAGAAGATCGTTCGGGAGTACTGGAATTCCCTGATATATGAGGAGAGGAAAGAGTGGCTTCGGATTGAAATCTCTGATGTGATGAAACATGTGAAGTCCTTGAACATAAGTTGGGTCGAGACATCTCTGGACGATGCACTGGCGTGCTGGAAGGATAACGGGTCATGGCTGAGCTTCTCTTGTCTCTGTGACAAGTGCAGGGTTTCAAGTAATCCAGAACCTCTCAAGCAACATATTCTCCGAGAGCATGTGCCGACTTTTGCAAGCATGAATCAGCTACGAATCAGTGACGATACGGCCGACGTGATAGTAAAGTCTTCCTGGAAGCCTGTGGATTGTGAGGCCACATCGAAAGTCCCTGGGGATAGATCCACAGGAAGGGGAGGCGGCAGTGGCGGCGGCACTCAACCACGCCTTTCCCCTGATCGCTGGATTGTCTCTGCTGACTCCGAGTGCAGTCGGCACCTGGAAGAGATCCATTCCTTACTTTCAGAACTGATAAGACGTGGGTGTCTCGCCAAGAGTCATATTGAAATGGTTTCGAGATTTGCGTCGAAGCTCAGCACTATGCCGGATAATATTCTTGTGGATAGCGGGCTAAAATACTTCCCCTCGAGTGTGTGGTGTTTAGGAGCCACCCAGCTTTCGAAAATCCTTCCATTTCTGAGGCGCATAATAAATAATAGTTGCATTGAAGATAGCAATGCAGAGAAGTCTATGGACATGCTTAAAATAATGGAAATGGAAGATCAAATTATTCTCAACCACGAGGCATCTTGTTTTGTCTTGCAGGAAGGTCTGCTGTTAGGTAATTCCCCAACTCCTGATGTTGTCACCATCTTGGCTTTTGGGGAAACTTGATCCCAACTTTTTTACTTTCAGATTTTTCATCCAAAAAACGGTGGGAAGATTGGATCCTGACAGTGAACCAGAAAGAGCGAGAAGCTGGGGACGTAATGGATATGCTTCAAAATGAAGGTTCTTTTCTGCGAATCCTTGGTGACAGCAGAAGTGAGCTATTGAATGAACAAACAGCGCCTCCAGCACAGAGGATGCAGGAGGTAAGCATTTTTACTCTTTTCCCAGGTTAATGTCTGGGTCAGTATTATATTCCCTACAGAAGTTGGAGAGTTACTACACCCTTTTTGGTCTTACAGATCTGTACCAAGGATGCGTTAATATTGCAAAAAGTGGCAAGAATAGAGAAACTGGCACATGAGTTTACAGCTGTTAAAGCAATTGATTATCATGCACTGCTGGTACCACTAATCGTCTCAATTGTTCAAGTGAGTAATGCACCCATTAATTTTGTGTCAGGCTGTTTTCACTCAGTTGGAAAACTTGTTTATACTGATGTCACTGCATTTGTTGTAGGCAAAACTCAAAGAGACAGCCATGATGTGTGCAACTAAGAAGTCTGAAACTGCAGCAGAGGAACTCATGAAAGAGAACGTTTTCATTACAGGGAAAGGCCAAAGAGGAAATTATATTGACAGACCTTTGCAGAACAAGAATAGGAAGAAGAATAAGAAGAAAGGAAGTGGGAATCCTGGGGATGTTGAGGTTTTCATTCTTCGCTATTCTAAAACCTGTAACTTTATTTTTACGAAGATTGCACAGAAAAATAATGAAGCTTAAGTATCAAGTATCTTCCCTGTTTTTCATGGGCAGGGGCAGGCAACTGAAAGTGGTGAGGGGATTGTGATTCATGATGAAACTAATGAGCCAGGGTGAGTCTGCTGGGTTAGTCTGAAGTTGCAAAAAAGTTGCAAAAAGTTATGATGAAGTGCTGAATAAAATTGCTAATGTTTACTCTGGCTTCATGCAGTTCATCCTCATTGGCACAGCAGCCTCCAAATTCAAATACAGATAACAATGAAATGGAAGAAGAAGAAGGGGAGTCAGAACAGCTTGGAGATATCCTTCATATCCCTGCTGTTGAGGATGTAAAACCAGGTAGCTGACTTGAGTAATTTGACTGTCAAGCATGGTTCTCTTTCTTGTAAACAAGTGTGGCAGTGGTTATGTTCCCTTTTTAATGTGCCTCCTTTCTCTTCTTTGCGTATCCCAACAAAAATAGGAAGGAAAGGCAAGCAGCAGGCATATAGTATGGAAAAGTTAGAGTTGCATTGGAATTCTTTAACGACATATGAAAAGAAACAGCTGCTTATCATCAAGGTTTCCGACTTGAAGGATTTTTTCAGGTCTTCAAAAGTTGATTCTATTGACCAGTTTATAACAGAGTCTTTGGAGTTTATAAGAACTCATGGAACATGGGCTTCATTTATTTGTTGCAAATGCCAAGGTAAATTTGGGGATTTGAACTCTCATAAGCAGCATGTTCTAAGAGACCATTTGGATAACCAATCAGCAGAAATACAGGCTGCTTTGTCAGAAAGCATCCTTGTTGCTTCGGATATGATTATTAACAGCCTCCCTTGGAAACCCTTGGATGTTTCCGCAGCATTACACATGCTTGAGAATCAGGATGTTGGAGATAATAGTCCTGTGCCATACTCTTCAATTGGTAATTGGTTGACATCTAAGGACTCTGCGTATAGAACTTCTCAAGAAAATTCAACAAAGGTTTAAGGAGCTGATAAGGCGTAAATATCTTGCTGCCAGTCATCTTGATAGGATTTTGCAGTTTATAAGGGATGATCTCCAAGGCTCTTTGTTTCAGAAGTATGGACTAGACTGCATGCCAATTGGCATATGCTTCGTAGGAGCCACCCAGCTTAGGAAAATCCTCAAATTCTTGGACCAGATATTTGATTATTGTGGCTTGGTTCTAGATTCAGAGAGGAGCTACACTTTGTTGGAGGAAGCAAGCAGCATCACTGAAGGCATGCTGAAGGATGATGAGGAGGTCATTGTTCCTAGTGAAGGTGCATCCTGTTCGCTTCAGCATGGAGAGCTCCCTCCAAGTAAATGCACAACCCCCGCAAGTCCAGAGACTTTCCTTAATGTCTGCTTTGAAGAGGACACATCTGATGCTGCTAACCTCCACTGGATATTCACAGAATGCTCCACAAGGGAAGCATTAAGATCTTGGAAGCATAGTATCAAGGAGAAGATACATCAAGGTGAAGAAGTACTCAAGATGCTTCGGGAGCTATACGATGACCTCTGCCGGCTTTGGGACCAGAGACTTGATCTTCTAAACTATGAAGAAGCATTAATTGGACTCGAGGTTCTGGTTCATGAAGAAGGTGGGGCAAAATCGAGTGGCCCCGGATGTGTAAATCGCAGCAAGGCGTCTGGTTTGAGGGATCGATTGAGTAAGCTTAAGAAGATACACGGAAACATGAATCTCAAGAGTAGGTGTGAGATGGATGCAATAACCAATGTCTTAGAAGGAGCTGAGACCCTGAACGCTTATTTGGATAATATGGTAGCTGCTCGTGGTAGCTTGACTTGGAGGCCATGTGATTTGGTATCTAGTGCAGAAGATACTTGCATCGAACTTGCGATGTGTAGGCAGAAAAACCAAGTTTCTCATGAGGTTAGGATCACTTTTCATTTTTCTATTGAAAGTAGGATATTTGATTAGTAATTAGCATTGTTTGCTCATGCAGATAGTCAAAATTGACGCCAGAATATTGAGTGAAGTTTCTATGGTGCAGCAGAAGGAGGATAAGCTCCAGGATCTCTCTGTGCATGATTATCAATCAGCATTGCTGCATCTTGTAAAGTCTTTTCTAAGGGTAAGTGATAAGATCTTTTGCTGCACCCTTTTTTCCCTTTTCTTTTGGACCAAAAACTCCTCATAATGCCTCTTATTCTAGGTGCGCTTGGAGAGAATGAGCGAGAGCATTTCTGCTGAGAAATCTGAAGCTGCAGGAGCTACATATTCGAAAGGAAAGAACAAGCTGAAGCAGAGGAAGCAGAGAGCAGGAAAAGGACCAAAGACAAAGCCAACAACCTGAAGATTCTCCTTGCATGCTTTGGTTTGGTTTCAGTTTTTCATTGGCCAAGTTGTGCGAGAAGATCTGTTAAACCCAGCCATGAGACTTTCTTATATGAATTTCAAAGCAAAAGCTTTTTAGCAAGACATGCATACGAGCAGCCAAACACAATGCTGATAACACCCGCAGATTTTCTTATGCAGCAGCTTCTTTTCTCGATGGAAGCTGGACCTTTTGCTGAATGCACAAGCTTATTCAAATTCAGGCTAACTACAACACTTGTACGTATTGTTGGTTGTAGTCTCCTGATGACCATTGCTTCGTGTTGGGGTTTTGTTGAAATAGATATTTTACATTCATCTTTCCAATGTAAAGAGGGGGCGGAGCAGAACGATCTCTTTACATAGCATATTTGATCAATTTGTCACGGTGTTTATGGAATTATGATGGTGCGATCTCCAATCAGGAGAATTGAACTTCCACTGTTCACCCACTCGGCTGTTAACGAACTCATCGATTACTCTTGGCGATCTGATCTAGTGCACAACTATAGAGTGTAAACTAATTGCTGCCATCACATTGTGACTTCTCATTAGTTTGCCGTCAAAGGATGGCGAATGCTCCTTATCCGTCCTGAGATAAAGACAAATTGCTGCACACATTGGCTTTGAATTTCGGGAGCTGTGGCACGGTAGCTTTATGTTGTCCTGCATGCCGAAGGCAATTAGTAGGAAAGGTTCTTCAGTCACATTCGCAGAGTGCAATTTGAACCATAGCTGTGCTGCTGACCACCTATCTATCTCTTTATTTATACGCAGCTTAATATAAATTGTCAGACCGAAGGTTTACATGTATGTTAGCGTCAGCACCATAATCTGTCTTTTCGTGTAAATCTGTGGGTGAAAGATGAAAATCACTTACTACCACCGACTGGACCCATTACTGAGTCACATAAGACCTAATGAAACTCAAGTCAACTTGGTAACGAGCAGATCCAAGCGGACCAAACCTTCAAACAGAAACCCAAGTTCCATAATTGTAGGGAAGGAGCCTGAACTGTGATCGAATTGGAGACTGCCTCATCTGTAAATTGGAGTCACTCCATTTGGGCTTGTCGCACTGCTGCACATGCCCAATATATAGTGAGTGTTATACAGCGGCACAGCTCAAATGCTCAATTCTTGAGTCATTATGGCACTGCTCAGACCATTGCTGAAACTTAATGAGTGTTCTACAGTGGCACAGCTCAAATGCTGCTCAAGATCCTGGAACAATGAGCACCAGAAAGCATAAGGCATTGCAGATAACAACTCAAGCTAAACTTCTATAAAGGGAAATTATTAGGATTCCATGATAATAACCAAATGATTTTCGGCATCAATACAGCAGCACTCTATCGGACTCTTGAAAAGTTTCTCTGGATGCTTTGTAAAATATTGGTCCAGTGGCGCTCCAAATGCCACATACACTGCGAGAGATGGTTTTTCTCTTCTTCCAGACCTTCCTGCTGTTGCCAGGCTGCAGACAAATACAGATGCAAAAAAAGGCTCAAAAGGACACTGGAAAATCTATTTTATGAGCAATTAGCAAAGCAGTTGAAAATCTGAGTGCCATGCCTAGCAATACTACCAGAAAATCCCGAGTGCAGAGTTACGTCAGGATGTCCAGTATCATTACCCAACTCAAGAGCATTAGGAGCGGCAATTGCTCGTAGCTTCCCTCCAAAAAGATCACTCTCTGTTGCCCTCCTGATCTGCTCTAGTAGTGAGCCTAATAGGACCTATTTCAGGTTCAAATTGCTAAGGGACATTTACATCTTTCATGTTCGAGGCAAGAAGAATGGACAACAAGCTATGAGCTGGCAGTGTGAACCATCCTGCACCGACAATAGAAACGCAAATTTTAGGTGTACCCAGCTTTTCTGAGGGTAGTCTATTCTTCAGTCAAATATACAAAGCTACGAGAGGATCATCCCCCTCTCCATTTTAAAAAAAGGTATCAGGAAATGCAAGTAACCCAGCCAAAGAAAGAGACAAAAATAAGCAACCTAACACCAGGTTCATAAAGTTAATGGCTAATGAGTTCTTTGCGTCTTCCTCAACTGGCAGGTTTTTGTAGGACCACTACAACTGATTCCACTAAGTTTCCCACCATGTTTCGGCATAAAACAAGCCTCTCTTTTTCTCATTTTACGTAAAATGATCTGTTTAATCCAATACGAGGAATAAAATTTTCTCAAGCAGCTGAGAAAATGCAGAAGCTTGGACTACTTACATTTATGCTTGAAGAAGTCAGGGAGAGATGAAGTTCTGTAATTCACCAGCGCAACCGCTATGACCGGGTGGAGAGGTACTGAACACGCAGGCATCTCCTGCGTATAAACATTATCAACAGGGAGTTAATCTTTTACAGTCATTCCCTGTAATTTGTATGCTCCATTGTGTACAAGAAGACAACCGCCACTAGAAAAATGAGAACAAAAAAATGTACGAAGTATATAGTATGACAACAACATTAACAAGTTTTATGTTAAACTGGCCTCAGCAGTATATTCAGATCAATAAGAACTTATTGAGTCAACCAGATTTGGAGCTGTCTCATGAAGAATCTCTTGCCTGTGATAGAATAACGAGGAAAAAAGTTATTCGCGACACCTGTTAGTCCATCATGCTTTAACTTGATGTTAATTCTTACAACAGCCGTAAATGCTTGGATTAGATGAGGCCGCAAAGATGGTAATAGATAATGCTAAGGTGGTGTAACTTACACATAAGACAGAACAAGCTCGCAGAGTTTTCGTGATGTACAAAAGGCTATGCGTGGTAGTCCATACCGAACCATTTCAACAAACAGTTTGTTCATATGACGACTCTTGAACTCAAATCATACCCTTTCGCCTTAAACCAACTTTTTTTTAAAACCAACTTCAAACGCAGCGATCTCCACTCCAAATATAGATGGTGTAATAAATTTTCTTAAGGGCCTCACATAGTAAAAGCATTTTTGAAGGAAACCCATTTGTGATATTAAAAAAAATAGGGAAAAAGCCACAAAAAACCCCAAACTTTGCCCAAAGTGACAAATTTACCCCAAACTTTTTTTTTCTCGACATTTGAAAAACCCCAAAACATTTACCCCATTAAGGGCATTTTCGTCTTATTTTTTCTGTTTTTTATTTTTATTTATTTTTTTTTTTTTCTTCTCTCTTCCCTCCACCGGCCATGGCGGAGCCCTCGCCTGACGCCGGCGAGGGCGGCCCTCGCCGGACACCGGCGAAGGGAAGAAAAAACAAAGAAAAAAATAAAAAAAGTAAAAAGACCAAAATGCCCCTATGATTTGGGGTAAATGTGTCACGCAAATGAAAGTTTAGGGTTTTTTATATCACAAATAAAAATTTGGGGTAAATGTGTCACGATTAGCAAACTTTAGGTTTTTCATGTCACAAAAAAAGTTTGGGGTAAATTTGTCATTTTAAAGAAAGTTTGGGATTTTTGGTGGCTTTTTCCCAAAAAAAATATATATATGTAAAAACTAGGTATTGTTTAAGCCGAAACAGGCTATTCAAGATGCCGCAAAAGTACAGAGTATTTTGATTTACATTTCCTGTTAATATACGTGAAAATTAGTATGTGGTGAAAGTTTCAAGTGTTATGAATATCAAGAAAATTGATTTGCGTAAAGATCAAGATTCAGATTAAGGAACGAATCAAAAGCAAAAGATAAAATTGATCCAACTAAAACTAATTTTATTCCTAATCAATTGATCAAGAGCATGGAAACAAGCAGCTCAATTGTTTTGATTCAGGCTATGTTTATTCGATTGACTCTATGAATTATTCTTAAGTGACATTAATCATGCAATATACTCATTCGGATGATGCACGTCAAGGGAACTGCGTGCTGAGATCTCATCAATAATTCAAGATTTGAATTTCTTTTTGGCGCTGTTGTGGAGTTGTCATCTCAGCAAGTGATTGATTGTTGGGGCGATGTTATTAATAAATGTTGTGGATCAAGGAATGTTTACGTAATTGTTCTTAATCTTCTATGATATTAAATAGCATATTTTGGGTCACATAAAAATAAATAACAAATAATTAGAAATTATTGTGAAATGAATTCTTTTGAGAATTTGTGGCTCATAATACATTGTTATCCTCACAATAATCCAAAGGTTGTTATGTTAGCAAAGCCCATTCTGGATTTTCTATTAATTAAGGATCCCCTTTGGATCAATAACATATCGCATCTGATCATGAACTTATATAGCCACACAAATGCATGAATCGTAGGTATAATTCTCCTATTGACTAGTACCGAAAGGAGTAAAAGAATAATAGCAAAGCTGGTGCAGGTCTTGGCACTCTTGTTTTTATCAATTTCTTTTCAGGAAGTCCATGAAACTTAGACTATTTCGATTGACTTTCTATTGCTCTACTGGTTCTGTTATTTACTTCTGAAGATTGCCATGTCTATTACTGCGATCGGCTTCCGACTTCCGTTGGGAATCGCCCCTAAACTCCCATTGGGTGACGGTTCAACTTTCGACCATACAAACATACCACCACAACTCACTATGCATCGCCCCCAAACTCCCGTTGGGTAACGGATTCCACTTCTCGATCACGTAAGCACACCACTAAACCCCTTCTTATCTTTGAGCATTTACCCAATACACATACGCTTGCATATACACTTTCAAATCATTTTATCCTAAAGGCGGTCCATTTTCAACGTCCCTCGGACAAAACATAATTCTTTTTTCTGAAAATCACTCGATTCATGCGGATGCCCATGCATGTATACACTTAAATCACCTCATAAGATCAAAACACATGAAATTATGCACTTTTCATTCTTGGGTGAGCAATGTTTCGTGAACAGTGAATTTCCATAATTAAATAACTAATAAGTTAAATCCAACAAGTCATTAAAAACACAATTAATCACCGACCAAAAAAAAAAAAAAAGCAAGCAATTAATCAATTAAAGTTAACCAAGCTTAATTAAGCACATAAGCCACAATTAAGTAAATAAAGCAAGATTAAATTAAACTAATCTTAGCCATTCATCTAACCACCTATCCTAGGACTAATATAACTTAATTAAATCTCCTAAACTAGAATCAACACTAATTAAACCAATCCTAAGCAAGTTTAGGCACTAATCAAAGGATTAAGAGCTAAACTCACCCATTAAATGGGTTAGAGACACGGACGCGACGGTGACGACGGAGGCTTTGCTTAGGAACCTCAACCACGACAATCCAAGGCGGTCCCGGGGCTGGAACAACAGCCACAAGCTCGAACTCCCACTAAAACACTAAAAACTAGACTGCCATAGGAGAAACAGAGCTGAACGGGCTTGGCCGGAGCTCCGACGAGGGGATGGCCGGTGATCGGCATCTCCTAGGGGATCAAGGGGGACCTGTTGGTGGCTGGGCTAGGTGGAGGAAGGGTCGGAATGGGAGAAAACAGGCTGAAATCATGAAACAGTGCGGGCGGGCGGGTGGACCAACGGACCGGTGAGCAGCAACTTCTAGCCGGTCGGTGGGTCAGCTGGCGGCTCCGTTGGCAAACGGCCAAGTCCTCCTGTACGGTTTGGGTGTCCTAAAGACGATGGTGGGTGGCACGAAGGCTGATTCTCACGGGAATGCAACTATTAACTCAGTTTTTCACAAGAAGATCAACTGGAACAAAAACAGGAAGAAGAGGAAAACATAGGAGAAATGGTTGTGAATTTGCTTGGGGCTAAAGAGGGGGGAGAGAGAGAGATGTGAGGGCTGGTTTCTCTAGTTCTCTCAAGCTCTCAAATGCCTCAAAAATGGATAAAGTGAGGCCAAGGGAAGAAGAAAAAGTTGGCCGCTGAAGAGAGACCACCATTTGGCCTCAAAAGTCCATGCCTTCTATCATTTCACTCATTGCATGCCCCCACCACCTAGCCTGTCATCCAAGGCCAAGTTGTAGCCCTCAATCTTCGCCCACACACTTCCCAAATGGTCCAAAATGTTGAGTCCCCCATGGCCTACGAATTTTGGACCCATTTCCCCCAAATCCACTTTAACTCCTCTTCAATTCTCCCTCAATTGAACCTAATTTGATGCCCATCAATTCAACCAAGATGCCCTCACTTGATTTCACATTTTTCCTTGTCAATTGAACAAACTTGAATCCCAAAATTGCAATAAAGAATGGTCCTTTGATTTTCCTGGTCAAAAACGGCCCTCCTTTGAATCTTCGCCAAAAATCTCGGTTTGCAGAAAAATCTTCGAAGGATGAGTCGACGTTCCTAAAATGAATCGTGACATGACAGAACTTATCGGGTTTAAATTCGCAATTAATTTCAATCTGGTGCAATTTTAGCGTGACCTAGCCTACCGAGTAGCTTTTAGGAATTTTTAGTACAATTGACCCATTGTTGATTTTTTTTAGCCGCAACGTATATTTTCGACACATTGGTGACAAATCTTAAGGTTTCCAATACAGGCACAGGGTATCAAAACGACAGAAAAATCGGTCTAGTGCCGTTCAATGAGAATTTTGCAATCGGGTGGAATCACCCACACTTAATTACAAACCTCTGTCGAATCGACTAATCTCCGGTCTCAAATCGATTTTTAATTGTGCCGTAGTAAACCTTGCAGATTAGCACGATCGAGCAATCAATTCCTAGTCGAATTTTTAAGTATATTGCGTTTATATTCCTTAAGAGCTTCACCTGATAAACTAGTTATCTCGTGAGTGATCAACTTAGAGAAAAAAACTATCGGCCCATCGATGAAAAGCCCAACTTATTCAATGGAAAACAGAACCCGAAAATCAGGATCTCACACTTTTCAAACTAAAACAATCAGAGCTGAACCCGACTATTTCAACACTCTTGAGATTATTTGCCACACATGGAAAATTCTTCCTTTATGAACGCCAAAATCACTCATAATCAAAGATAAAACAGTCCAGAAATTCCTTGCCAACCTGAAGTGCAAACAAACATCAACCATGTTATGTAACCCACTTAAACATAGATGGCAAATGGACGGAGCAACTTCGGTGGAAAGCACTAAAGTTACTTATCTACCTCACGACAGATAGGGTCAGAGTTTTGACAAATTGAATGAATCAATTTCATTGTCAGCATTAGGATAATCTATTCACTATCACTTTGTGAATGCATGAGTCTAGGTGGGTGGATTGGTTGGTGTTCACTAGTGTCCCAACTTTTGTATGATAACCGGGAGAAACGGTTAAATTGCAAATTGCAATTGTTTCTAAAACTGGCAATGCGGTATAAAAACTTGAATACAGTGCTGCTATTTCTCTTGTTAAAAAGCACGAATGAAAAAGTTTAGAGCTGCCTTCTACGAACAAATCCACTATCTTACTCGAGCACAAGCAGTAGTTAAAGACGATTCATACCTCAAAGCTAAAGATATTTGTCCTGCGCACCATAAACTTATCCAAGCAGGGCGAACTTTCTAGCAAGTATGCAATCCCCTGAACCTCCAAATTACTAAATGATGTATGTAATTTAAGATTCTGCCATTTTGATGTTAAAGAAGGCAGTTGAAGAGGCGGTCCATTCCCTCGCATAACTGATAGAACCTACAACGAAAATGGAACGTGAATAAAGACGCATAAACACACGGAGCTAGGGCTATTTTTTTATTTTTATTTTTGGGTAAGGAGCTAGGGCTATTTTTTAGCTTCTACTTTCACAGAGGAAAAAAAGAATATATGTGGTAGTAGGAAAGTCCAACCTTTTTAATTTGTATTCGCAGCATTATAGGTTACGTAACATAAGACTTAATCTTCCTCCTCACGAAAGGAAAATAATGAGACACTCCCGGTACCGGCAAAAACAGCCATTTAGGGAAAAAGGGCATCTTATCATGAAGGGGAATGAGAAAACTTAAATGCAGGATGAGAAGGAAAAATTTCGCAGTACCAGCTCCCCATAGTGACTGAAGGTACCAGCTCCCATAGTGACTTTCGGAACATGATGCAGCTTATGGAGAAGATTCCACGACAGGCCGACGTACTTTGAATAAGAACGGCAATAAATAAGGCACAGGACAAGGAAGCTCAACTCCAACCAGGGAAGGTATTTCCTCGAATGTGATGAAGTTGGAGCAAGAGAAACCACCCAATAGACGCAGCACAAGCAAACGAGGAGCCCAAAGTTTAAACTTTGATGATCTGCAAAAACAAACAGAACAATCATCAATCACCAACTCTCTCGAGGTAATGCATTTTATGTTGATGTCAGCCATACTCCAGCAATCACAAGAGATTCTAGAACAGGGCTCCCACTCAAGATTTTCGCGATGAGATTATTGCCCAAGTCCATGTCTTTCATGCACAGCATCTTCAGCGAAGACAAACCGGCTGACCAGAACTTACACCGAGCCACCTGCAAACTCACTAGTGAAGTGCACCCATCCAAAAGCGGTAATTTACGTAAGCATAGCAACTAGTCTTCAAAGAAACATCGCGCACGCCGTTTCTGATGGCAAAGCGAAGCCCCGGATAAATTTGCCGACGCCAGTCGTTGAGAGAGAAAGCTTCAAGGTGGAATTTTTCTACCTTTGGTGCCGTGGAGCGATTCGGCGCTTCACTAACGGAGGAGAGAATTTCTTGCGACTCTGAGGGCTGTCCAAAGAGGGCAGGGAGAGAATGAAGTAGGGAGTGGAGGTGGAAACGGAGCGCCATCGCCTGGAGAGAGTGCGGGACCTGACGACGTCCTGAAAGCTGAGAAAGAATAAGATTCGTGGATTATGGCGTCGGGCAATTCGCTGATGAAATCCTCCTGAACGTGATCCTCTTCCTGGCCTGCCCCGTCTCGTTCACAAGGAAGATTTGCGGTTCCTTCTCTCTCCTTCGGTCGCCATCTCCCAGCCACCGACATGACGGAGGAGGTTTCAGCGGGCGACAGCGTCGGCAGGGTTCGATTATTTTGGAGTAATGCTTGGGTAAGGGCATCGTCCCTCTTAAACAAGAGACGGTGCCTTCCCTGCCAAGTGATTTCCCAAAGATACCGGTTAAATTGTTTAGCCGATTTCATTCGAAAATTAGGACGGAAAATATCCCTTAAAAGGATGATGGTGAGATTCCTTATATGATAAAAATTAAATGAGGAAAATGATTAAAGTGAATAAAACCAATAAATACCTATTACAATATAAAATTTATGGTTCATAATTATTTACATGATCACCAATTAAGTTACCATAATCAAGAGCTCAAATCAAGCAACTATGATCTCAAGTTTCATGACTCAAAAGGATCTATAGGATACAACCGTTGCAGACTTTGCGACTCAAACCCATTGTTGTTTGTTGCAAGCTCAAATTAAGCAATCATGGCTATGAGCTCGAATCCTAAAATATTTTTCCTTTTCTACATATATTTTATGGTGTATTTTTATTTACAAATATTCCATGACAACCGTATTAGGGTAATGAAGTGCACCGGAGAAAAATCAAGTCCACGGCTAACTATTTGGTAAAAGAAATATAAACTTAAAAAAATTGAAAGTCCAATGTTTTATGTTATGTGCGCATTGGGTATTTAGTATTCTTCATTTATGAATTCTTAAATATCATTTATTTTATTTCGGACAATATTCCACCATCTAAAATTTGTAGTCAATTACCTCTTAGACTTCCTTTTCTTGAATAATGTCATTAGATTTGTTTCTTACACAAATACAAAACCATGATTTTTTGTTCCGGTTGCCCATAGTAGATAAGATAAAATGGATGGATTAGGTTGCACCGTTACTTATCAAAAGTAATGGTGCCATCATGCAAGCACACTCCATTATTTTATAGGACAATGTGGTCTGCGTCTTGCGACAATGTTTTAAGGATTGCATGCATGGGAGGTCATGAAGTTTGTTTAGAAAGTGCAATTAAATCTCAAAACTTATAATGAAGTCTTCAAAATTTTCAAATTTATGTGGTCAATTTTTTCTATTAATTTTGTCTAACTTGATTAACCCGGTTGTTCTTATTATTTTTTCTATCCAACTGGCAATGATGTGGCTAAAACAATGTCTGTCTCAATCCAAATTTTATTTTTTATAAGAATTTATTTTTAAATTATATTAACAAATAAGCTAACCTTTTTAAAAAATAAATAGGGAAAAATCACGCCCGGTTTCTCAACTTTTTTAATTTTAAATTTAGCTGATTTTATAATTTAATTTACATAAAACTTGGATTAAAAATTAGATTTGGACCAAAACGTCTTTTTAACTTTATGCTAAAATAATAAGAATAAGCCATGTCGATATTTTTTGTTAGCCAAGTTGGACAAAATTAACAAAAGGAGTTGATTGTACCAATTTGATAATTTCTAGAACTTGATTTCACTTTGTAAGTTTTATGACTCAATCTCCTCAATTCATGTATCTCTTCAGTTCATATATCTCTTGGATTCATGTATTTATTTAACATCATTAATTCATGTATCTCTTTAGTACATGACTTCTCAAATTCTATTAGTAGATTTGAACTATTCTTCATTCCTTCAATCACCCGCCTCTTGTCACTTCAATTTTTCTTTAAGTGTGTTCAACTTGCATAGTGCTAATTCAAACAGGTTCAAGGTATTGTATCTTGGGATACATAGTTCATGATGCTACTTAGCATCATTGGTAAGAAGTAATCGTTTTAAGGAGATTCAGTTAGCCATACCTCACCTCTTCTTTATTTATTTTGTTATCATTTTTTTCGGAGTTATTATTTTCTGGTTACAATATACAATGTTACGTATTTTTTTCAGTCCAACATGACTGTACTAAACACATTGAGATAGATTAACATTTGATTAAACAAAACCTAGGTGCCAAGATAGTACGATTCTCATTTAAATCTGAAAACCGAGAGATATACTCACCAAAGTTGTCCCTAGTAAGATCTTCTACAACTCATTTGACAAGTTAGGCATTGGTGATATCTATACACCAACTTGAGGGGGAGTGTCGGCGTGAATTGTCAATTAAGACTAATGGAAAAATTGTGGGGCTGATTAGTTGCTAAATTTGAGTTGTATAATGTTCTTATTTTGAGGATCAAGCAGATTCTTAACCTAAGATAGTGCATAGCCTAAAATAGCTTTTGGTAGTTATTTCTCCATATAATTATATATGTTTTTGTATTTATTCAGAAAAGATATTGAAGAGAGAAAAACATCTCTAATCATCATAGTATCAGAGCAAAGATCCTATGGTTTTCTGCTATGACAAACCTCGATCCAAAAACTAAAAAAGGAAGTAACTAGACCTGATCAAATACTATGTGAGAAAAAACCGATTTGCGCGCCAACAACATGACGAGAGTCTTTCTACGATTGCCATCCTTAATGACTTAGCGGCCAAGATGATACAAGTCTTGTCCCAAAATCACACTCTAACCCAAACATCAAACAATGATTCTTTTGCTGCATAGATTGGCATTAAGTTGGACAACACCAATTATACCTTATGGTCCCAAGTTGTTGAGATGTCTATTCTTGACAAAGACAGATTGGGATATATCAATGGATACTTTCCACATGCTCAATTGACGGATCCAACCTTTAGGAAATGGAGAACTAAGAATGCAGATGTGAATGGATAGTTGATTAATTCCATGGACCTGACCCTGATAAGCAATTTTATTCATTTTCCAACTACAAAAATGATATGGGATTTTATTACAATAATTTCCCTTTTTATGGAGCTGACACTTCTCAAATGTTTGATTTGAAAAGACGTGTGACTAGAATGATACAAGGTGGAGGCTCCATTGAAACATATTATAATGGTCTTTAAGGTTAATGGAGAGAAATCGACTTCCGTTGAGGGTCCATTGAAACATGTTACATGCTGTTCATACGTAATTTGTTAGTCCAGAGATCTACATTTATGTTAGTGTAAGCACCGTAATCCTATCTTTCATTTTAAGGTTACTCTAGCAAGTAATATGGGTATGATCTGCCAAGAAACTTTAACTTTTATGAGTAGATGGAATAGTATTTCATGTGGATAAGGAACAGGAAAAGATAGAAGTGATGGGAGCTACTGACATAATTTCTCAAATTAACCTTACCGCAAGAAATCTACTTTCCATCGCCAAAGAGACTAAGGCCTTACAAATCAATCCCAGAAGTTCTCTTCGCCTCATAAACCTATTTGGTGCCTCTAAGACAGAACGTTTCACGAGAGCATTTGGGAAGGTATGTGGCATTGAACAAGCCGGATAGGATCAAGGACGACTGGGTTGATTTTCAGAGGACGGCGTCGTCCTTCACGATCCGGCGTGAAGGTCCCCTATTGCGTTCAATCCTTGATTTTTAAGTAGTTGCCAGGAGCTTAAGCCATTCCCTATCTGTCGAACATGCTTCTGCCCAAGTTGTCCATATCTGCTTACCCCTCTCGAGGTTAGAATTCCTGCCTTCTTGGTTAGTATGAATCCTCTTAACAAGTCCGAGTTGACTTTTCTGCCAAAATTAGAAAATCGTTTGCGGTGACTTTATATGCTAATATTTGTACGTTGTTCATTGTAATTATGATGTTTTTCCAAAATTTAGATTGTTGTTTCGCATCTTGACTAACCACCCTATAGAAGATGTCGTTAAAGATTGTCAATTCCTAATGAAATGAATGTAGCAGTGGCTTGCTGGAAAGTCATTACTTGATCCACAATATGCATATGTAATTCCAAGTCATCTATCGGCACCAGTGATTGGAGGAAAGCTAGCAGAACTACATCTCAGTGATCTCACTACTGATCTCACAAAGCACGATCCTTTAATCATCTAACTAATGATGTTCAGAATTTCCACTAGAAATTTACCTTCTGAGTGCAAAAAAGAAATCAAAAAGTAATCACATTAAATCGACTTAAGATGTTGTATGGAACCAGATGCGCTTTCTACAAAGAGATGGATCTACGACATTATAAATCAATGGGGCGTGTGTAATAATTCATGCGCAGGATGTAATTTCTCTTTGGCGAATGATCTCTCAGAGCCATCTTATTCCACAGTGCTTTTAGAGCCAATGTGCCGCGCTTCTTGAGATCACATTGGCCTCTCGAAACCCCCACCTAACTGCATATGCAACCATTCTGATTGCGATCCTTGACTGTACTGTCTTGCTGCTTGCGAAGCATGCATCATCCCAGTTGCATCAAATGGCTGCCCACCAAGCTGAAACCCAAAAGGCCACTTGATTTAGAAGAACACGGAACCTGCTACTGAACTTAATGCATAGCTTCCAAGAGATTTTGTTCCATATTCACAGATCTACCGTGCAGGGTACCAAAGTGAGAGGCAGTATTAAGCAGTAGGTAAAAAAAAATGAGTAAAAAGTGCACCAAAAATACTGACTGTTAATATAAGCAGGAGGGCAAAATCAGTGAGTGTTAGATGAAAATCACTGAAGATCACTGACTGGACCCATTATAGTTACATGTAAGACTCATTAATGAAACACACATCCACTTTGTAACGAGCAGATCCAAAAAGAGAACAGTGGATGAAACCCTAGAACAGAAACCTAAGTTCCATATTTGTAGGGAAGGAGCTTGTGCTTTGATAAAGTTGGAGAGTTGGAGACTGCCTCATCCGTAAGTAGCAGCTACTCCATCTGGGCTTGTTGCATGTGGTTCTGCCTAGGTTGTTATGAGTGTCCAAAATGAGAGCAAACTTCAAGATGTTCCCATCAATCTTCTGGTATTGTGGGCAAAGCTTTAGAGTGCCAACAATTTTAAGGATACAAAGATCATACATGAACTCTCTAACTCTCATCTCTCAATGTAACCCCTTCATAATGTGGCTGACTCATTTAATATAATATAGAGCTTTTCCTATTTGGTCAACAATGCACCTTCTCACCATGGTAGTTCCATCAGAAAAGTGAATATGATCATTCTAATGCTTGCTTTTAGCAAATCTAAGACGAGCTTCTTTGACCTCAACCTATACCTAGTTGTTTTGAATTTTAAGGCACAACATTTCTCTATCACACCATAATTCTTCTAAACCAGTAACAAAGCTTAAATGGTACTTCATTAAAGATAGTTGCTTCTCATTCCCAAATGCGACGCATATCAAGATCTGAGCTACCATAGTCCTCCTCCTCGTTCCCAAATGCGACGCATGCTTTCCAAGATCTGAGCTACCATGGTCCTCCTCCATTCTGAAGGACATGCATCACGTATACTCTACTCTGAGAGGGCTTGCCCTCTCTCACAGGCCCCCCAGATGGCACTATTGGTTCCACTCGATAGACTAGAAAAGAACCCTACCAAGTTCTAATGGCATCCATAAGTCACATCATGCAAGAAATTTTGCTTACCTGGCCAATTCAGTCGTTTAAAATTATCATGCAAACTGGAGCACAATGAAAGCAACATACAGGAACACCAGTCTTCGTTATCAAGTCTCAGAAGGTACTTCATACTTTTATGTTCAAAGTCTATCTGAATATTTTAGAAGTTGTTCAACTAAAACTCACATCTTTTGCTGGAAATCCATCAATAGTAGGATTGATGTTCATCCTTGAATTGACTGCTTCAAGCTTCATTGATAAGAACTACAACAATCATATCAGTTTGTTAGCACAAAAAATCCAAAGTCATTGAGTGTTGATGAAATGCTTAAGATGGAAAATTACCTCGACCTGATTCTGCAGTGACTGAATGTAGTTGATAATCTCATCAAGGATGAGTGCTTTTCCAATAACCTGATCAAAAGGAAATATTAAGAACAACTCGGATGACCCGATCAAAAGCTGGAAATCTTGCAAGTGATAATCACAAAACATCTAAATACTAAAATATCATTATAAAATTTGAAAATCATGAGATACCGTGTTGCATCCAGGGACTAAGTCTTGAAGAATCTTCATCCGCTCACTGATCTTTTCTCTCCTTGCCTGCCAAATAAGACAGGACACCAAAAGAGCTTCTAAAAAGCACTTAAACCAAATTGCTTGTGCCTTATGCTCAGCCAAACAGACCATGTGAGATGAAATTGGAAAATGAATTATAGAGCACATATGACACAGTTTTATTGACTCCTCTGAAACTTTGAGAGTATTTTAGTGAATTGAAGAATTTGACTTACTCTCTCAGCTAGGCTATGACTATCTGTAGCTTGGCCTCTTCGTGCTCTGACATGAATATAATCCTTCTTTGGTGGTTCAGAGGGTTTTGCAATCTGTCCAGCCTGCTTATCACCAGCAGCAGAACTTGATTCTCCTTCAGCTCTTGATCCACCATTGTCATGCCTTGAAACCAGTGACTTTGTGCGCTTTCCATTTGATACGTTCTATAGAAATAAAGCACAAACCATCATTCCCAGAAATATAACCCAAAGATCAACTGCGACGTGTTAAATTACTCCGTAATTCTTTGAACACACTTTGGATGAAGATGGGGCCTTGAACACTTCCGTCTATAAGTTGATCCTCTTCAATATTTTCTAACTGGATGAAAAATATGAATTTTGACAGTGATATTGCAGTGTCACAACTGAAATTCCCAGCAAAGAATATGATATTACTGATCAATGACACTGAATTTTGAATTTGCTCCCCAAGATCACAAGAGTAAGACAATTTGTGCTTTTGCAGCAGCCGAATCTCAATGAACTGGCCACAAATAATTTGCTAGCTTTAAGTAAACTCACATCTATGATCCAATTCATGGAACCAAAAGGAACACAATTCAAAGCTAACAGAGTTCTTCATTTCCAGCAACTAAACCAGTGAAGAAAATAACACCCGGACGATCGAATTTCCAGTTTTTTTTGGCCAGATGAGCAAAGCGGCAGCTCAGAAGGTCATACATCCAAATTTAACTCACCACAAACTCTAGACAAAATGTTCCCTTTTTTCTGCCTTCCATTTTCTCGCCAACGAAACAGAGAATTCCCAGTTTCAAAGAAGGAAAAGGAAACACGCACACACAAGACAGAACCATTATATAAGAAGCAAAAGAAAAACAGAGTAACGAACCAGATCATCGGCACTACTAGTGGACACCATTTTGGAGGACTCGTCCTCCGAACTCACATCCTTCCTCTTCCTCCCAATTCCTCCACCACCGCTTTGCTCCGTCACGGTGGACACCTCCGCCGACCCGTCCCGGTTCATCTGAACATCCAAGAACCCGCTCAAATTCCCCATTCGGAGCCCCAACCCGCCATTGCCCGGCTCCCCATTGAACGGCCAAATCTCAGCCAAACTGTAGGAAGATGGGTTCGCAGCGGAGAACGAAGATTCATTGACAATTGGAGGATCCATCTTTTGACGCGGACCCAGAATCAACCGCCGTACAGGAATCTGATCCGAGAGCTCAGCTAACAAAAAGGCGGAAACTTTCCTCGTTTCATCCTTTCTTTTCTTTTTTTTTAACAGCTTATAATCTTCTCCCTCGGCCATGACTGATGAGAGTTGGTTCTGAAGCTTTTGAAGGAGTGAGAGAACGAGTCAAGTGAGTGATGGAGGTTGGGGAGGTCTAGCTTTGCAGGCTGACGGGGCTGTTTATGTAGTGATTAGGAGAAACAGAGTGTGGGCACTAGAGGTTGAGAGAGGGACATTAGTGGGTGATCATAATGTGTGTGTTAGAGAGAGAGAGAGAGTTTCTGCCTGCAGGTAGAGGAAAGTGGTGGGCACTGCGCACACTGCCTTTTCTAACGTTGAGAACAAACTGTGGAACGCAGAGAGAGAGAGAAAGAGAGAGGGAGAGAGGGATAGGGAGTGGGGACCCCGAGTGCTGGTGAGACTGCGTCCCATGTTTGTGTGATGTTACGCATGCAGTGAAAGCTGCAAGCTTTTTTTTTCAATTATTATTGCCATTCATTAGTTGGGTGAAGAAGAAATTTACTCTGGAAGAAAGAGGTGCAGAAGCAGCAGCAGGTAAAGCTGAGCATGAGATTTCTCTGGTGCCTTCTTCCCTCTGAATCAGACCCACCAATTTTCACTCTTTAGCTGAAAAATGTTTTTTTTTTCCTGCCCAAACGATATAAATGTCAAGCCATCAGAATATGAATTTGTTCCCTCCTTCCCCATGTAAATAAATGAACATACGTTTAGATGCAGTTATATGATGCACGTGTGTGTGGTTTGTAAGCAGTTATTATTCTTGTTTAAACTGTCCTGTACTTGACAGTTTCCTTAGAGAACAGATGTATGCAAGTTTGTGTTATGTTTTCTCTGTGCTTCTCGAAGTGTAAAGAAGTTAAGGGTGATGGAGACGGGGGTCGAGTGGTTCTCTGCGATGGCTTCTCCGGTATTTCTTGGAGAGAATTATCAAGCATGGGCTGTTAGGATGACAAGCATTTTTGGAGGGTCATGATACGTGGGAAGCTGTGGAGGATGATTATGAAGTTGCTCCACTTCCAAATAATCCGACCATGAATCAAATCAAACTTCATAAAAGAGAACCACAAGAAAAGCCAAGGCAAAATCTTGCTCGTATCTTTTCCGTCTCGCCTACCATCTTTACCAGAATTATGAAGTGCGACTCTGCAAAGGCCATATGGGACTTCTTGAAGGGAGAATATGAAGGAGATGAGAAGATAAGAGGTATGAAGGTGCTGAATCTCTTGAGAGAATTTGAGAGACAGCAGATGAAAGAGTCGAGTCGGTGAAGGAATACTCGATAGGCTAGTGGGGATAGTTGATAAAATCGAGTTTTGGGGACTGACTTGAAGGATGATAGGCTTGTTGAAGATCCTGGTGTCTCTTCCGAAAAATTCGAAGCTACTATAGCTTCTCCGGAAAACACAAGGGACTTGGCGATATAAAACTTGCGAGTTGTTGAATGCTTTGCGTGCACGGGAACACGAAGACTAATGAGGAGAGAAGAACATGTAGAGGGGGCATTGCAAGCCAAAGTAAAGCAAAATGATGGAGGCAAAGGGAAGAAATGGATTCGGTTTAGAGGAAATGTTCCGATTCGAGGTTTTTACCAAAAGAAGGGAACACCGGTGGATCTAGCAAATGGAAAAATAATAAAAGGCCATGTCGAGATTTGTGGTGGAACCAATCATCGATCTTTTAGATGCTTTGGAGAAAGCCGAGATGCTAGGTGCAGAAGATGCCACAAGTTGGGTCACATGGAAGCTATTTGCAAAGGGAAAACTTATCGGCAAGTAGGAGAAGCACAAGCGGCGGTAAATGAAGTTGATGAAGAGCACTGTTTGTAGCTTCAGGTGGTGAATCTTCGATCGAAAATAATACATGGCTGGTAGATAGTGGTCGTACCAATCACATGACTGGTAACTTAAAGCTATTCGGGAACATAAACAAGACGATAAGGTCGAGTTAGAATTGGCAATGGACAGCATATTGAAGTGCAAGGTAAAGGTGTAGTTGCTATTGAAGGAAACCAGGAGGTAAAGCTAATCAAGGATGTTCTCTTTGTGCCAAATATTGACCAAAATATGTTAAGTGTTGGTCAGTTAGTGGAGAAGGGCTATAAAGTGAAGTTCGAAGGAAGGGAATGTCTCATTAAAAATGCCGACAGCAAAGAAGTCTTGAGAATTCCAATGAGGGATAAAAGTTTTATGTTCAAGCCACATGAGATGCAACAGATGGCTTTGAAATGTAAAGAAGAAAATACGAGCTATGGCATAAAAGACTTGGGCATGTTCACGGGAGGAGTATCTTTGTTTATGCAGAAAAATGGCTTGGTAGATGACTTGCCAAGCTTGGAGGAAGAACTTCCACAATGCAGAACCTGTCTTCTTGGCAAACAAGCTAGATTTCCCTTCAAAGGAGGAGTCTCGAGGATATGTCAAAAGCTGGAACTAATTCACACTGATGTATGTGGACCTATGTCTGAACCCTCTCTCAATGGAAGCGGGTATTTTATTACCTTTCTTGATGATTTGACTAGGATGAGCTGGATCTATTTTCTGCGAGCTAAGGCGAAGTAGCTGATGCATTTATGAAGTTTAAAGCTTTAGTTGAGAATCAAAGTGGGAAGAAAATTAAAGCTCTCGGGTCGACAATGGATCCGAGTATACGGCTAATAAATTTAAGCGATTTGTGAGCAAGTAGGAATTGTGCAGCAATTTACAGCTCCTTACTCACCTCAACGAGAATGGGGTCGGTGAGAGAAAGAACGAAGTATTATGGAGATGGCCAGATGTATGATGCAAGAGAAGAATTTGCCTAAGAGGTTCTTTGAGGCGGCCAATACTGCTGTATTTCTATTAAATAGATTGCCTACAAAAGCCTTAGAGAAATTAACACCTCTCGAAGGGCTGGCAAGATATTAAACCTTCGTGAAAAACTTGAAGGTTTTTGGATGTTTGTGTTACACTCATGTTCCCGATGTTAAGAGGGACAAACTTGATAAAAAGGCGAGAGATTGGGATCTTTGTTGGATATAGTCTTCAATCAAGAGCTTACAGAATTTTCTATCCCATGACGGGGAAAATAAGCGTGAGCGAGAGATGTCATGTTTTAGAGGAAGATGAATGGAATTGGATAGATGGAAGGATCACGAGAATTGAAGCACTTCGAAAGACGACAAAACAGATGTGGAGACTAATGGAATTACAGAGGAAATGGAAGAGAGTATAGATGATCAACCCTGTGAGAGGCACAAGGTCACTTGCCGAGATCTATGAAAGAAGTAATGTGGCGTGCTCGAACCATCCAACTTTGCGAAGCCAAGGAAGATCAGAAGTGGATTGCAGCAATGCAGGAGGAGATAGCAATGATTCAGAAAAATCAGACTTGGGAATTAGTAGACAGGCCACTAGACAAGAATGTGATTGGAGTTAAGTGGGTGTTTAAGACAAAGCTCAATCCTGATGGTTCTGTCAATAAGTATAAAGCAAGACTGGTTGTGAAAGGCTATGCTCAAATTTGGGAGTAGATTATTCGAAACTTTTGCTCAGGTTGCAAGGCTGGACACAATAAGGTTTTTGTTAGTCATTTGCGGCGAGAGAAGGGATGGACTATCTTTCGGTTAGATGTCAAGTACGCATTCCTAAATGGAGAGCTTGAAGAGGAAATTTTTGTTGAACAACCTGAAGGTTTCAGTATTAAAGGGCAAGAGGAAAGTGTATACAGATTGCGCAAAGCTCTATATGGACTGAAACAAGCTCCAAGAGCCTGGTATGGAAAAATAGATCGATATTTACAGGATTTTGGTTTTGCAAAAAGCTTAAGTGAGTTCACTCTTTATATCAAGAAAGTAAATCAAAGTGTGGTAGTTTCGTCACTCTATGTGGATGATTTCTTGGTGACGGGAAATGATGCGGAACCGATAGAAAATGTTAAGCAAGGTTTGTTTGCGGGTTTTGAGATGATGAGACTTAGGAAAAATGGCTTATTTCTTAGGTCCGGAAGTTAAGCAAAGTCCATATGAAATCTTCATTTGCTAGAGGAAATATTTGAAGGAAATTCTAAAGAAGTTTCGAGATGGAAGACTATCGAAGTGTCGTACACCAATGGCGGCTAAAGAGAAGTTGCGAAGGTTGATGGAGCAGAATCTTGTGGATGCCTCGATGTATAGAAGTCGATAGGGTGTCTCATGTACCTTACGGCAACCGGACCGGACATTCTATTTGCTTTGTAAGTGTTCTATCCAGATTTATGAGTGATCCAAGTAAGCTTCATTTGATTGCAAAAAGCAAAGAGGATCTTGAGGTATCTAAAAGGAACCTTGTTCTTTGGTGTGAAGTTTCGGAGGGGTCAAGAATTCAATTTACAAGGTTTTTCGATAGTGATTGGGCTGGCTCAATGGATGATATGAAGAGTACATCGGATATTGTTTCGTTTTGGATCAGCTTGTTTCTCTTGGTGTTCTAAAAAACAAGAAATTGTAGCTCAATCTACTGCGAAGCAGAATTTATAGTTGCTTTGCAGCTGCAAATCAAGCTTTGTGGCTGAAGAAGATAATGGAAGATTTATGGCTGAATTTCAGTGGCTGTATCGAAATCAATGTGGATAATCAAGCTGCTCTAGCAATATCTCGAGAATCCAGTTTTTCATGGCAAAACTAAGCATTTCAAGGTTAAGTTCTTCTTTCTACGTGAGGTGCAACAAAATGGTGAAGTTAAGCTGGTTTATTGCAGATCGAAGATCAACTTGCAGACATGTTTACAAAACCACTTCAAGCTGGAAGATTTGAAGTATTAAGAAAGAAAATTGGGTATGCAAGAAGAATCGATCCAAGGAGGAGTTTGTTGGATTATAATGTCTCGGTCTTGCTGGTTTTTCTACTGATGTTCCTCTGTTTTGTTTTCTTCTTATGGTTTATTTTTCTTTATGAGTTGGTTATATTATGCAGCTGGTATTTTCGTTATTTAGGAAGTGAATCAGCACGTTTAGATGCGGTTATATGCTGCACGTGTGTGTGGTTTGTAAGCAGTTATTATTCTTGTTTAAACTGTCACGTACTTGACAGTTTCCTTAGAGAACAGATGTATGCAAGTTTGTGTTATGTTTTCTTTGTGCTTCTCTTCCTTATTCGAAATCTATAGCTTCTGGTTTTCTGTTTCTTGTTTACTGTTTGATCAGTAACAACAGTTCTGTTAAAGCAACAATGGGTGCGTTTGTTTGTGTTTATTCTTTTTTGTTTGAGAACATAAATAGAAAAAACTATTAATGTTCCGGGAACAATTTTTGACCGTAAAACGCGTTTGATAAACTTGTTAGGGAATAAAAAGAACAAAAACACATTTGGTAAATTTGTGTTTTTTTTTTTGTTTCTTTTAATTTTTAAATATTTTTATTTTATTTTCCTTATTTTTCTTTCTTTTTTTCTTTTTCTTTTTTTCTTCTTTTGGCCGGTCGCCGACCTCGGCCATGGCCGGCGACCGGCCAGCCGATGAGGGCCGGCGGCCTCGCCCGGCCACGGTGAGGCTCGCCGGCCCGGCGAGGCCGAGCCTCGCCGTGGTTGGGCGAGGCTCGGCCTCACCTTGGTTGGGCGGGCGAGCCCGAGCTCACCGAGCGGGCGAGGCTAGGCGAGCTCGGGCTCACCTAGATCCGGCGAGGCCAAGCTCGCCCAGCCACCGACGAGGCTCGGCCTCGCCCAACCAAGGCAAGCCCAAGCCTCGCTAGGGGCTAGCGACGCTCCGATGAGGTCGCCGCCCTCGACAACCGATCGCCGGCCATGGCTGAGGCCGACGACCAGCCAAAGAAAAAATAAGAAGATAAGAAGAAGAAAGAAAGAGAAGAAAAATAGAAGAGAGAGAAATTTTGTTTTTGAAAGTGTTTCGGAACAAAAAAATAACTTTTTCTTATTTCTTATTTCTATTCTTTTTTTTTTTCGGGAAAAAAACAGAATTTTTGTTCATAAATAAAAACAAAGAACATAAACAAACACACCCAATGTGTTTTTACCCTTGTTGATAGAACATTTCTTTTGAGATATTAGAGGATATAGATAAAGATCCGGTCCTCATAATATACTCATTTCGCACGTAATGTAAGATAAAAGATACTTGCCTTATACGTGAACTAACAATGAATTTAATAATAATTCTAAATATTCTCTTGTTCATCTAGATTTCTATCAATAGAGCTTTAAAAATTTGCATTTGTATTGGAATAGCGGTTACTTAAGCAAGGTTGAAATAAAAAGGTGTCATCTTTTGTTAGAAAAAGGAATGGAGACATAAGACAAATAAAATCTCGATGGGTCCTGTTGGAGTCAAAAGTGAAGAGACACTTCATCGTGCAGTCATTTCCTCACTTTGGAGGCTCCTAGTCTTGCAATGGAAGATATCATTCGACCTTCTTTATTTTTCCGGGATCACATACATAGATTAATCATGTTTACTAAAAAAGGCGTGTGTATGCAAGAACTTGTAAACCCTAGATAAAGAAGTGTGTAATCCTGACCAATTTTAATTTGTGTGAGAGAGTCATGCCGAGCCACACAAGCTGTAGGGTACACACTACATGAGGAGTTGGAACAAAATAGAAAGGACTAGAGCAAGAAAAGTCGAAGAAGATCAATTGAAGCTGTGATGTTGCTCCCGAGTTTAAATATTCCCAGACTTAAAATTTGTCAAACTAGTCTTTGAGCTCTTGCCCTTCCTGGACTCCGGGGGAGAGAAGGTACCTGGATGGCATCAGCCTTTTTCTCTCTTTTGCGGTATGAAGTGTGGTTAATATCAAGGATTCAGAAACAGGGCCATACATGCAAAATATGTGCCAAGATACTTTGCGTGGACCCGTGAATTTTTTTTGCTGCTGATAAGAATAATCAGACACCTACTTTAATCAGTATGGAGAATCTGATATCTCGACACGAATACTTAAAAGCGGCGTTCGGTTCGCGCATATGAGTAGAGGGGACAGATGTTTTCTGCACTTCGTATATGTCACAGCAAGAACACGACGAAAAATAAAAGTACTCGCTCGTTCTTCGCCGGAACGGCTTTAAAAGCTCGCAATCGCTATCTTAGATTTAGAATTCCTATTCGTTACTCGTCAATTCTTTCTTTGTTGGTCTGGTGGAATTATTGCATGTCAGAATAAGCTGTCGATGTTCGTATTGGCCTCCCTCCACAAGCTCTTGCCTAACTTGCTTAGCAGAAATCTGCTGTGCAGATCCCATCATAAACACCCTATAAAGTCTCTTTGGACAGTCCCTAAAGTGGCTGTTTTCTTCATGTGCCTCTCTCTCTCTCTCTCTCTAACAAGTGTCCAATCCTACATCATCTAAAACCTGCACATGCTACATAAGAATATGAAGTGATGTTCCTCATGTTAATATCACACTTCACTGTTACGTACCCCAACAAAAAGATAAGGAGACGGCACTATTAGTTTGTTCGGCATGATGCATGTGATGTTTAAAAGTATGTGCGTTGCCAGATAAAGAAGGCGGTAGCTGATGAAAGCAAAGAAGTTAAGTAGATGAAGGGATGTCTGGTGCATGTTATCGAGCTGCAGTGGATTCCAAGACGTGGCAAAACCCCAAGCGCTTGAAGATCACATGTCAAAGGCTCCACGCAAAGATGTTTACACTCACTTCATCGTTCAAGAATGGACTAGTCGCATGCATTGTACACATTTTTATACTTGCTACAACTTCAAATTTCTTATTATATCCCACTAAAATTTTCTTCTGTGAAAGAAATTGGACATTAATCAAGAAACCAATTACCTTGTTTTTATTAAAACTAGAATAATGTCAAGCAGGAAACTTGATTAATCACTACAAGGAAAGAGGTTTCGGAAAATGATTCCACTTTTGCATTTCTAATTCCTTATTATCAACGGAGAAATTTCTAAAAATGAACTTCATTGATATTGATGGGATATGTGGCAAATGATGTCACATATGATACGAAAGGGATTACCCAACAATCTTGTCACTATAAAGCCAAGGTGTCGAGTCATCAAAATGAAAGTTGACCTTTCCTAGATCGACAAGTGTGCGTATGAAATGTCAATTTTTCCCACAAGCTTTTACCAAAATGTTAAGAGCATCTTTTTCGATTCGAGGAAAGACAACTGAGGTTCCTCTAGGATAAGATTGTCAAATTAGGTAACTGCTTTTTCGCAGCGTAGAGCAATGGCTCGCCTCTCTCGCATGCCTACCTATTTTCATTAGCCCAAAAAGAATGCCATATTTTCGTCTTTTATTTTGGAATTTCCTCTTTTGGGTATGATGAGTCTTATGCCACATTGGAAGAAGAGCATCTGTTGCCTACCCACTATTTTTGGAGTGAAACCCATGAGCCAGGCCCATTTTGATGAGCTTTTTGGGTCACAGCAATGAGCTCAGGTAGTGCTGAGAGGGCCCGATGAGTAAATTAATGTTGGGCCTCTATGTTGCAGCAGAAATGGGCTTCCTCTTGGCAATTCAAGCGTGGAGACCGATTCCCCCAGTTCTGATGTCAACTTTATGAAATGGAATACATTGTCCGTGCATACCATTCTGTCTATGACAAAAGTATGAACCCACCACATAAGAAGATGTTTAGCAGGTGCTGAACACTTTGGAACTCCATTATTTTGTACTTCTTTAGCAGAAATCCCATCTCAATCCTAGTTAGGAAATTTAGCGGTTCAGTGCCTTAGTTTAATTAGTAGAGTGGCTCCTCCCATAGTTCAGGAAACTCCATGAACATCTCCTCGTTCTGGTTCAAAATGGATTCCACAAATGAACCATCTGAGGATGGAATTGATGACCCTTTAAGGCCATTGCTTGTGCCATTCTGATGAAAACCTCCTGTCCCATTACCTTCCTCTTTTCCCTCATTCTTGATCTCACTCTGTGGTCTCATCCTGATCCCTTCCTTTGAAAGTTCAGCTGGCAAAGTTGGGTCTTCGATAAGAAAATCGCTCCATCTGAAGCTCTGCGGCGCTGTGGACCCGGTGGAAGAGGAAGAAGTGGGAGGCGAGGATGAGGTATTCAAAGGCATGAATGTCGCTTTGCCATGTGCAGAGCAAGTTGAGGCTTCTGTGACCAACTTTATGGCATGAAGCTGGGCAAGAAGGTCTAGGGAGTGATTGTTTTGGGCAGTGTCTGTGTCGGCTCTACTTGTTACTTTTGGTGGTGTTTGATGCGTGTTTAGGTCTGAAAATGCTTGGGGTGGATCCATGGACCCGATTCGGCTTTCTCTCGTGGTGCCGTCTATGTTTCCATAGTCTCTCAGGACTTGAGAGAAAGGCTTGTGCGTAACCGGGTCAATCCCCATCTCTTTCAGCTTTTTCCGGAGCTTGGTATTCCAGTGGTTCTTCACATCGTTGTCAGTCCTCCCTGGAAGTTGCTGGGCGATGATGGACCACCTAAAACCAAACCATTGTGTATATATCTGTGAAGAGAGACACCTTACTGCTTTTAAATCAGTCTCAAATAAACTTTATCTTATAAAATCATCCATAAACCAAGTTAAATGAAAATAGTTGGAACATTTTCAATAGCAGTCAAAGATTGATGAGAATTTCGCAAGGTACAAAATTTTCAATTCTTGGCGATGCACCTGCTGCCTATGATTACATGGAGCCTGATTATGAGCTCCTCTTCCTGTGGTGTGAATACCTCATGCTTCGAATCTGGTTGATGGTAATTGCTCCATCTGGGCTTGCAACTTTTCCCACATCTTCTAAGACCTGCACAATTTAGTCAGGCATAGCAATCAGACATTGTGAGATGCGTGAAAAGTGGTCTCACAATTGGGTCCGCAATCTCTTGATCCAACTTTTGATTAATGTTACGAAACACTATGCCAATGTTACCTGCTTTTCGGGGGGCAAGGCCCCAATTTCCGGTCCCTTGAACGATCGTCCTTGGGTCTTCTTCAGTAGCCCAAGGACCCCGTCTATTGTTCATCTTGTCAGTGCAAGGGGGTCTCATCTGCTAGATCCAAAAACATATACTGATGATGAAAAGGAGAGGAAAAAGCAGAATGAAAATGACAAAAAGTATCATGAAATCATCAATAGACGAGTAATAGAGAGCATCTTGATGCAAGCTTCAGTCTTCTTTTTGCTCTTTCAGAGAAAGTTTGATTTGTGATTAGGCTAACATGTATAAGAGCAAAGGAGGCACGAAAAGTGTGCCCTTCTTCTCCTGCTGGTGCTTTGATTTGTGATTAAGCTAACATGTATAAGAGCAAAGGAGGCACGAAAAGTGTGCCCTTCTTCTCCTGCTGGTGCTGGTGCTGGTGCTGGTGCATGGTTTTCAAGAAGATGGATCAGGTTCGAAGGGGGTGAATGCCTGTGGTTGAACATTAGATTGGATTTAAGTGTTCTTGTTGTTCAAAGCAGGTGACTTTCTTTCAAGTTAACTACTGATAAATCACAACTTTGATGAGTAACAACTATTCTAAACAAGAATAGTTAACTAATCGGAGACACCAAAGAAATGCTCATTGCGCTCTTTACAAGTGGACTTGATTAGAAGTTATGTTCATCTTCTCCCCATCATACATGATCTTGCGGTTACTCCAAATGTGACATGTTAAGTTGCAATTGAACTGTCAACTACCAAACCAGGAGTCAAACCTCGTGCATAAAGAAACAGGGGGAACGCACAAACAAGGGTAAGCATCATGCACATCCTTGGAGCGATCCGAATGCTTAAACAAGAGAATCGAACATTCTCATCAATGATATGCACAAGCACGAATTTGTGTGATTGTTAATCAGAATGATTCGAAGCCATCGGAGCAGCAGGCAGGAGCGATAAAGCTATGAACAGCACATGAGTTCAATCAAAATCAGAATCATTGTCACGGACACAAAAGTTTAAAGCGGCTGGAGAACTGCGTATTTGATTCACCCGGTTTAAAGAAACATGAGAAGTACAGATGCTTTTGCGGGCTCTCAAGTCATCCAGGTAGGTGAAAGCTCTTTACAATAGAATAATAAAGCCCACAAGATTGCCACTTCTGGCTTTTATTGGCTCAAAAGATTCCAAGGCAGTCTTGGCTTGAACGGAAAACTAGAAATTGCCATCTCCAATTTCTAGTTTTCCATTCAAGAGAGAGCCACAGAACCAAGAGGCTTTTTCATTTTATCCTTCAAATATACATATCTTTCGCATTGTACTTTAATAATATAAAGTTTCAAAAATCATGGGTCTCTCCTCAATTTCAGCATTATCGTCCATAAGTGCCTAAAACCATAAAGTTGGATCTCGCATTTCAAGAAGCGTGAAAATTGAGGTTCAATTCCCTTTTGGTATCGTAATTAGTTTTAAAGCAACTTAGATAACTTAGATGTACTTTCTTAGGAAATGCTACAGTTTTGGATCGAAGTACTTGAGTTCCCTATTAAGTATTTAATTGAATGATAGTCGTGTCATTTTAACAAACAAACTTCGATCATTCTCCTTAGGATTTCTAGCGTTATTCTAGGGCCTTTACACAGATCAATATGATTTGTGAAGGCTGCGCCAATTGACGGAGGCAGACGAAATTAAAGCTTAGTTTGACAATTAGAGTATGTTCATAAGTGAAATCAGGAATATGATCTTCACCAAATGTCATTTTCATATGCTTATTCTCGTTGGCAGAATCCGCATAACATGTGGGAACACAGCTAATACCAACCTTTTTGTGCCCTATGGAATAATATAAATTCTGAGAATTTTCCAGAGTAAGCGACAGGTATATCCAACCAAACTACATTTCACCTGGCCCCATATTCCTAACTATAGACACTTCCATTTATTATTATTATTCCACGAGCTGTATTAATTTATGGTGAGTTAATGGTCCCATATATTCTGGTGGTGATGCTACGGCCATGTCTATGGCTATCGGTCTTCAATGGGTCCGACTGATTTGAAGGGCATTTTCTTTCTCTTTTAGAGACATTATGATAATCAATTTCCCATCGCAATAGCAAAGCAAGTACTCATCTTATGATTTTTACCACACCCATGTAAAGTACCTTGTAAATTTACACGATGCGCAACGGGTTGCTGGAACTTTTCAACGTGTCACATCATGAATTATTGCTCCGGCACAAGTTAATTCAAATTAATTCAATAAAACGATGACAAGGAGAATTTATACTGCGGTCCAATGAATTGATGTCTGAACAGGTCAATTGTTTTCACATTAGAAAGGTCGGCCGAACTCCGCCATCAACTAACAGAATCCACCAGTTTTGATGGTGGCAAAGTCTAATGTAAATTAGATGTAAAATCAAAATGTTTGACCACATCCCCAGAAAGCAAGACTGGAACGATCGAGATTGGAATCGAAAATGGGAATCTTTAATCCAGCTGATTTAAGTAATATAACGATGATGTAATATAGTTTCCCTAATAATAAAAAATTTGGCAAAAATTTGGGTGGTGGTCAGCAGTCAGCAGCATGGAAGTCGGCGTCATCGGTCCGCGTTCGGTGACCCTAATTAGTAATTATTAATGTGAAGAACGTTTCAATTGACCTTCTCAAAACTTTAATTTCAATTCCCACCTATTAGTGAATCATTCAAATCCCGGATTCCCTTTGAATATTCTATTTTCTCCCCTGGAGTTATAATTCCGTTTCTGACTTGGTTTTCGAATTTTTCCTTGATTTCATACTTTTCTCCTTCCAAATTCCCGTGCTCGGCTTGTCTACCATCTCTTATATCGGTCTTCTGTATGGTGCAAATTTATTAGCTCTTCAATCGCGACGAAAAATCACGAATTTTCCTAAAAATCTCTCGCATAACTATGGGTGCACTTTTATAATCCACCAATGGATGAGAAAATGACATAAATATTCTCTGAAGTTTAACTAAATGTGTAATGTATTCCCTCAATTTTTAATTTGTTCGGTGTGTTGAGAAACTCCATTAGTATATGTTGAAGTTGACAAAACTCTTTATTTTCTAATATTTATGTTAGGACAGGTGTTGGGACAAGCATATACCATTCTAAGCAACTTTCGAGGACTTTATGCAAAGTCTATTATATTCCAAAAACACATATACAATCCAAGTGAATAACTTATTCTGATGGGACTCGAACGAGACAAATTCAGAATATAATCAGTAATGGCTAATAATCTAATTAAGGATTTCACTTTTTTGAGTCAATTATTAATTGATGAAATCAATTCTGAAGACAAGTTCTAAATGAGAAAGTTACACTCATGGAAACAAAAATCCATTTGTGTGGGCGACCAAAATCAAATGGAGATTCCCTCCTTGTCTTCAACGCCACAAGATCTCTCTTTGAACCATTCTGTCTAACAGGCAAATTGGAAGAAAATCCTCAGTGATTGGCTAAACGGCTAGTGTAGCATGGATGAGTATTTAAAGAGATTAATCACTCAAGAAATTAGAGACGTAAACCTGAAATTCTAAAGTCTGAAACTAATTTCAATATTACTTGTCTTATTCTGTTAACTTTACAGGTTGTGATCAAAAGAGAAACACTAATAAAAGTGACTTGGTGAGCTAGCGCAATCTACAAATGAGTGTTTGCAATTATAATTGTAACCTCTTATTAATCTTATAGTAGAATCTAGCTAGTAAACTATTAGAGCGGGAGAGTGGATATAGATTTGATCTAAGCTAAATCATTATAAATTCCATATACAATTTTCTCTTCCCTTGACTCATCTTATTTAAGTCTGTTGTACACTTTCAAGTTATTTTAGAAGTTCGTTTCATTGCATAACAGATTATGATCTCTATTCAAACTTTGATCTTGACTTATTTCATTCCGCATTTACTTGTCAATAGTTTATTTTAACCCCCTATTTGTGCTAACTTTATCACAATGTTATTTATGAGCTTTCGTTTAATGTGATCCTTAAAATTTTAAATTATTCAATTTAATTTTTGAACTTTTGGTATATATTCAATTCATTATTTAAATTATATAATAATATTCAATATTATTCCTATATTTGAATTAATGGAAGAATAGTAGTTTACATTTTCATATAATTCAGGATTAAATTGAATAAATACAAAAAATTAATGATCATATTGAACAAATTAAAAATTCAAAAATTATATTGCACATTAGAATAAAGTTTATAAATTATATTGTATATTGAGTCTAAGTTTAGAAATCATTTATGTCATTATCTCCTATGAACAAATAATCGAATTATACCCACCCCGCTGTGGGCGTGTTGATTCGAGCGTTTCCCCCTCATCCCGATTGGAGGGAAATTTGAGTCACCGCATGCACAATTGCGCGACTTAAGTGTGGTGCCGTGGAAGGTGGGTCTGCTGGCTTAGCGTCGCCCTTGCATTTACGTCGCCGGTTGCGGATGCACATGGCAATTTTCGGATCATAAAAAAATAATAATAATCGAATTATGATTTTTCGTGGGATGCGCAATGGAGAAAGCTAATCGTTTCACTGTTTCGTATTCTAGGGGCGAGCATGGTGTGATGAAGATGGCGATCTTGAAGGCCATTGAAGACACAACAGGACAAGGATTCGAAGCTCGATGACTTCAGGTTTCATGAAAAGACGAGCAACCCAGGTGATACAACACCTGTCTTATGGCCGTCGCATGGAGAAGACACCTATCATGTGCATCGGGAAAATAGAACAGAACACCCCCTGAAATCTCGCATGATTCTGCTCCTGGTGTTCAACGAATCCAGCCCCCAGAAATTCGCACAATCCATGGAATTTCGACCCGCGCGTACTAAAATTCGGGCAGGTCTCAAGAACGCACCTCGCTTTCCTCGTGAATTCAGCTAAAAGAGACGTCAGCCTAACTCTTTGATTTACCTTGCTTTCCCTGTGGCGTTCAACGCCGCAAATTAATCGAATCGTTCAATGTTTGATTGGCGCGATCAGAGCGCGCGTGCATATAAATTATAGCTGCAGCTTTGGGGGGTCAATGCGGTTACGTAAATTGAAGATTCTACATGTCGTCATAAGATTAGTCAAGTCAAAACATGCCGAATCAATCAGATATAATGAAAAATTCTGGTCGTGGGCATCGGGTCAAGGTGCTCTATGGCCATTTGGGCAGCGAATGAATTCAGCGAGCTCGCGGACTTTTCGAGCAAAAGGCCAAAGTTGATTTTGTCAAAAGATTTCTCGTATCCAACAGTGCTTATTGGATCTAAATAAACACGGGAAAAGAAAATAAGTGCATCGATGAGAATAAAGACTTCCTTTTATCCGGACGAAATCTCGGGAAGCCAACAACAAAGAAGGAAAGAAGAGAGGGTTAGCAATTGCATAGGTGCCAAAAAGGCTGGAGACGTGGAGCTGTTGTAGAGCATGCATGGGTGGGAGAGGACAGGGGGAAGAAGGCCTTCGCCGGTTTCGCAACGGCAGCAACTTTGATCGGTCGCATTAACTCCTGTTGTCTCTGCGCGATACCAACTCCTTAATCTGATGTAATAACGTAATGCAACCCAGTGGCCACCTTTTCAATTTGAAAGGAGGAGGTGGGAGGTTCGAATCTCCACCTTCTCGAAGTTGGGGTGAGGACGATTTAATTTCAGAAATGAGTTTCGACTCTCACACCTTGTAAAGAGGCAGGGTAAAAGTCTGAAAGTGAATGTTAAAGTAAAAATAAAATATGACTAAAAAAAAAAAAATATGATGTAACGCTATCTCAATCGTAAGTTCCATCTCCTTCAACCATATTCTCTCTCTTTCTACCATAACACAAGACCTTTACTCAACATTTGCAACAATTGCCCTTTTTTTAATCATTAAAATCATGACTAAACATTTGCAATGATAGATATATTTGTTAAAGATATCCTCGACCTGAAAACTCATCGCACAAGAAAATATCGACGTGGGTCCTTAGTAATGGTCCAGCGTAGGAATCCTCATCCTGGAAGTAAACTCACTAAATGACCAAATCAGATAATATTCGACATGTAGCAAGGAATATCCTAAATTTGGAAATTAATAGGATAAGTTTGGTTGTTTTTCAAAGAAATAGGCGATGTGGTTCAACCGTGCACTTTCCTTTTGAAAGAAGATTTCATTTCAATTAAACATGGCGAATTTTAAGAATTATAGTAGAATAATTAAATATTAAATCACGTCTTCACCCAACAGTTTACGTAGTTAGCAATGATCATACAAAATTTCACAAATTAAAAATGAAAATAAAAACTAATTAATCCCAGTGGTCCATTTTTTCTTCTCGTTGGCTACTGGCTATGCAAAATAAGTTTTTGTTGGCATCGAATCTTCAAGTGGAGGGGGCGCTCCACCCACATTGCACTCCACTGTTCTCGCTCTTTTCACGTATAACCCAAGATACATTTAATCAAAAGACTTACGCATGAAGGTAAAGCATTTTCTGGATTATAAAATGCGATCGCCATCGTTCAATATTTAACACCGAAACGCAGAATAAATAAACACAAAAAGAAAAAGAAAAAGAAAAAAAAACTGACCGCTCCTTAAATAGGCCAGTGGCCACGTAAAGGAGGAGACAAATAAAGTGGCCGGGCCCACCTTAATTACGAGAAATCAACCCCCCCATAATTAAGACAGTAGTAATGACACCGCCATATGCGATTATTGTCAATTTCGATTTGCTTAAATCGCGACTAAGTATATTCCTAAGAAGCCGGCGAAAAAAAGGGGAAATTCTTAAATATCTCAGTTGATATTCGCACCTTTTATTTTATTTATTTGGCTATTGTCCAATTTATTACACGAATACCCAGGCTTTTTCCTCTGTGTGGGCGGGGGTGTTCAGTTGAATTAAATGTAGCTTCGACCGTTTAAAAAGGTCCCATTATAAAAAAAAATAAAAAAAATATTTATAAATTTTGTTTAATTATTAATTATTATTATTATGTGGGATTTGAATTTTAAAAAGGGCAATATTCTCTGTTCCAGGAAGAAAAGCTTACACGACCGACGGAATCAGTCTCTCTCTTCCCTGTCTTTCTCTTCCTTTTATCGTCGCTCTTTCCCTTCTCTTTCCCCTTGCGCGTTCAGGTTCTGTATGCGTCGATGACCTAACTCTCTCTCTCTATCTCTGTTTCTCTCTCTGTTTCTCTCTCTGTCTGCGAGTTTCCATGTATTTCAGAGTTTGAGAATTAGGGTTTCCTCAATCATCACCGGAGCATTGAACTCGCGCTCTCTGTCTTTCCCCTTCCGAAAAGGCCTCGGAATCCCTGATCGTTTGGGGGGGGCTAAAAATCGTTCCTTTGATCGATGAAGAGGCCTAAATCGGAAAAGTTGGACATGGTCTTGTCGTTGACGAGGCAAAGATCCCTCCAAATCTTGATCTGCGTAGGCCTCTTGTACGTAGTCCTAGTCACTGTAGAGATTCCCTTCGTTTTCATATCTGGGTTCAACTCCCTCTCCCAGGAGACCCTGTCTCGTCCCCAGACCCAGCTCCAAACCGGCCGCGACTTGCAGGAGAATGACGCCCCGACCCGGCCCCACGTCACCGTTTCTCAGAACTCCGACGAGTTGGCCCCCAGCCGGCTCGCCGAGCCCAGGAACATCGTCTCCGGCTTGAACTTCGAGAAGACGTGGAAGACTGGCGTTACCGGCGGGTTCTCGGAGCTCGACAAGTCGGCAAAGGTCGCCTGGGAGGTGGGTCGCCAGTTTTGGAATGAATTGCAATCTGGGAAGCTGAATATCATCAGCCAGAAGCCCGAGAATGGGTCGGAATCGTGCCCGCATTCGGTGTCTCTATCTGGGTCGGAATTCTTGAACCGGAAGAGGTTGATGGTGTTGCCCTGCGGGCTTACGCTGGGGTCGCACATAACGGTTGTTGGGAAACCTAGGTCGGCCCATGCAGAGAACGATCCGAAGATAGCTCTGTTGAGGGAGGGAGACGAGGCGGTCATGGTCTCGCAGTTTCACATGGAGCTGCAGGGGTTGAGGATTGTGGAGGGCGAGGACCCGCCTCGGATTTTACATTTGAATCCCAGGTTAAAGGGTGATTGGAGCGGGAAGCCGGTGATCGAGCAGAACACTTGTTATAGGATGCAATGGGGGTCGGCGCAGCGGTGCGAAGGGTGGAAATCTAAGGCTGATGAAGAGACCAGTGAGTATTCTGATTCAGTTCTTGTTTATATGGGTGATCATTGTGAAAAGAATGATTTGTTACCCATTTTTGTGCGTAGCTCTCTTTAATTGCTGATGAGATAGAGCAAAGGAAGAATGGTTAATCTGGGGGAAAAAAAAAATAGGGACTTCAATATCAAGTGTTCCTATTATTAGATATAATATGCTCCAATTGTTGATGAAGGGGCTGTTGAGTTTTTTCTTTTTGTTTTTCATTTGTGTGGGGGATCACAGTAAAAGAGTAATTTTACCCATGTTTGTGGTTAGCTTTCTTCAGTTGTTGATGGTATTGAGATAAAAAAAGGAAATCTTTGAAAAAGAGGGACTTCATGGATCTTGGTATCGGTGTCATTGTGGGAGATGTAAGTTCTGTTTATTTTTAGTTAGGGTGTGGTTTACATACTTATTACTGGTAGAAAATAGAATTTACCCTGCATAAGCTTCAGATTGTGCTGATTGTGATTTGGAAAGGAATTGCCTGGGTTGCATTGGCACACTTCAAGAGATGTTTGATTGGTTTGTCATGTGCTTCATTGCAGTTGATGGCCAGTTGAAGTGTGAGAAGTGGATCCGTGATGATGACGATCACTCTGAGGAGTCCAAGACATCATGGTGGTTGAACCGGCTCATAGGGCGGACAAAGAAGGTGTCGGTTGATTGGCCATATCCATTTGCTGAAGGCAAGCTCTTCGTTCTAACTCTTAGTGCTGGATTGGAGGGTTATCATGTTAGTGTCGACGGAAGGCACATCACATCTTTTCCTTATCGCACTGTGAGTAACAACATGCATCCTGACAACCTCATTGTGAAGGTTCATTATCTTGCTCTGTTGGTTTACGTTTTCTCTAATTTCAACAGGGTTTTGCTCTTGAAGATGCGACTGGCCTAACTTTAAATGGCGATATTGATGTTCATTCCCTATTCGCCGCTTCTCTACCAACTTTACATCCTAATTATGCTCCACAGAGACATCTTGAGATGTCAAGGAAATGGCAAGCCCCGCCTTTTCCCAAAAACCTGTAGAAATGTTCGTCGGCATCCTTTCAGCGGGTAACCATTTCGCAGAGCGAATGGCTGTGAGGAAGTCCTGGATGCAGCATAAGCTTATCAAATCTTCAAATGTAGTAGCTCGCTTCTTCGTAGCATTGGTAAGAGGAGACACCTAGAGTTGGTTGTATGTGTTGTTTATTCTTGAGCAGTCATAATAATGTTTTGACCTCATGTATGGACAGCATCCTCGGAAGGAAGTGAATGTGGAATTGAAGAAAGAGGCAGAGTTTTTTGGTGACATTGTTATAGTCCCTTACATGGATAATTATGACCTCGTTGTCCTCAAAACAGTGGCCATTTGCGAATATGGGGTGAGTTGAGGGTATTTCTATACAGCAGAAAAACCAATATTCTTCTTCACAAAGGTGGCTTACTTGTGAGTCTTTCTTAAATTGGCTGTTTTCAGGTTCGCAAATTGTCGGCCAAGTATGTGATGAAATGTGATGACGATACATTTGTGAGGTTGGATGCAGTTATGGATGAAGTCAAGAAGGTACCTGAAGGAAAGAGCTTGTATATTGGGAACGTCAACTACTACCATAAGCCACTTCGGTATGGCAAATGGGCAGTCACATATGAGGTACGGAGTGCACCATGGTTCAGTTCTGTCGTCGTTGGGCTCTTTGGGTTAATCTTTTTGCGTTGCCTTTCTACAAGTCTGATTGTCTCTCAAAAATTTATGAGGATCCTTTAAATGTGAAAGCAGTTTAATTCTAGGATTTTATATCCTTAATCTCTCAAAAACGAATGAAGATGCTTTAAAAGTGAAGCAGTTTGATTCTAGGATTTTATCTCCTTAAATATGCAAGGCAGATTTTTCTCTCTTTGATTCTTTTTGATTCCCCTTCTCTGGTTGTCTGGTGATTGGAGTGGTTTGGCTTGAAAACTCATGAGCTTTTGGTGAGATTGCTGCACAATGTTGCATAGGTGTAACATGTGGTTGCTTTGCAACTCAACCCTTTTAAGCATCTAGATTGACTAGACCCCTTCCAATTTGATGTTTCTAGCTCACTCTATTTATTTTTCCCTATACCCGGAGAAATGCCTTAGTTTCCTGCAAAGCACTGTGCCTCATCATCCCACCTTTTTTTGTAATCTTTCTTGTTCACTAGAATTTTTCAATATATATGCAACCCCTTGTGCAAATCTGTGTTGGGTGGTCTTTGTAGATGCATCGTTGAAAAGCATGTGACAAGTTACATCTAGGCACTATTAGAAGAGATTCTTCAGAAAGAACCAAAAGAAAGAGAGAATAACCTCTCTGGATCTTTAACAAGTTATCTTTTTTCTTTTGCTGATTTTCTTACTTGCCTGTTTATATGGAAGTGATCCTTTTCCAGATCGATGAGACATACTTTCATTTTCCATGCCTCAGTTTTCTTGCCTCTCTTTACGTTTTGTTCCAGGAATGGCCTGAGGAAGAGTATCCGCCTTATGCAAATGGACCGGGCTACGTTTTGTCCTCTGACATTGCACACTTCATCGTGTCTGAGTTTGAGAAGCTTAGACTAAGGGTATGTATATGAAAAGATAATCATGATTTAGTTGTTGTGCATGCGTTTATTCGATTGACTCACGGCGGCCGTGTCATCCTCATGCAGCTGTTCAAGATGGAGGACGTGAGCGTGGGGATGTGGGTGGAGCAGTTCAACAGCTCGGGACCCGTCGAGTACGTGCACAGTTACAAGTTCTGCCAATTCGGGTGCATAAAGGATTACTACACTGCACACTATCAGTCCCCGCGGCAGATGATCTGCATGTGGGAGAAGTTGCAAGAACAAGGCCGGCCCCTGTGCTGCAACATGAGATGACAGGGCTTCGTCGTGGAGGGGAGGGAGAGAAAACCATAGAAGAGAGAGGCAGACAATTTTTGCAGGCATAGCCACGATGCATTGTATATACTCTGGACGGACCGTGGTACAGTGAGAGTGGGGGTGTATCTAGGTTCCAGGGATGCTCGAGGATTAGTCTTAAATTCATTCATTATTTCATCCCAACCAGTCTTCTCTTCAGTCCATCCAATACGTTATTCGATTCGCGAGCATTCTTTATGTCCCACGGTGCATCTGTGGTGGGTTCGATGATCACGGGGGGTTCAGTTGGTGCGTTTGTCATGCCGACCGCTTCCTTTCTTCGGAGCGGGACATGTTTCATGGTATCCGATACTTGGTAAAAAAGATTATTATCGCTTTTCCCCTCTTGGCTTTTTTTATTTTTTTGTTCCTGCCTCTTCAGGCGTCACATTGTCAATTGCCCGCGTCGTAAGGCGCTCGAGCAAAGAGCCCACCACCTTGACGAGAGAGTCGTTGAGAGCTCTAGCGAAAAGCGGTGGTGCGATGGTGATGGGATTAGGGATTAGATGGCCGTTGGACGACCGATTCGAAAAAAAAAGTGGTGGGGAGCGGATGAGAGCAATCATTTGTTGTCGTTCAGCGCCTTCCACCCAGACGCGCTCTCACCGACACACGTATCCTCGGAGCGCGCCTTCTGTCGGGGCCTCGCTTTCTCATGTGACGTTGACTGCGCACGCGTGAGGCAAATTGTTGAGTTCTTGACTTGTTGTTGGAGGAATGAATCCCGTGTCTTGACTAGCTCAAATTGTGATGCCTGTTTGATGGCTGATGATGATGATGATGATGAGGTAAGTGATGATTGATGATGATACGTCTGTTTTTCCTTTGTCAATTCATATCGGGCCTACGTCTGTTTTTCCTTTTTTATCCTTTTCTAGATTGGTGGATTCACAATTTCTTGATAAAACCCGTGAAATGCTTAGCATCGTAATAATAAGGAGAAAATGACAGAAATCTGCTTTGTGCCGGGGCCGTGTCTCAAAAGTACCCCGTGAATTCGACGCCTTTGTGTCAATGGCCTCCTAAGTTGCTGGCTCACGAGCGCGTACTAGTCAGGTGCGTGTTTTTTAGGATCACTATGGGCATCTTTGTCTGAAAACGAAAAGTTGCACAAAAATTAAAAATAAAACTTTAAACATTAGAGAAAGATTGAATCTAAACCATCCGCTCCATTTTGGAGATAATTAGTAATAATGATGAATCTTCTTCCATAATTTTGGCGAGCAGCAAGAGCATTCAAAACGAGTATAGATTAAAGGTGAAAATATGGGTCATTGTCCCATTTATGTTTAAATGGGTTATTAATGGATCACGCCTTATTTTCTAAAGTATCCATAATGGATTTTAATGGGTAAAAAATGAGATATATTGGTCTTAAATGGGTTAGAGAGTTGACCCATTTAAGATACATTTATCAACCCATTAAAAATGAACCTATTTATTTTCACCCAAAACCTCACAATCTCTCTCTTCTCTCTTTAACTTTACAAAAATATATTTTTTTTAAAACCGAAATTAGAATTATTTTTTTATTTTAATTTTCTTTTTTTTTTTCTTTCTTCTTCCTCTAGTTGCCGGCACGGCGGCGGCGACCGGCCAGGCGAGCCTCACCAGATCCAGCGAGGGGTGAGCTCGAGCTCAGTCGACGCTGGCAAGCCTCAAGCTCGCCAAATCTGGCGAGGCGGAGGCCTTGTGGACGTTCGGCAAGGCTCGAGCCTCGCCGATCGGCAAGACTCGAGCTCGCCAGGCATCGGCGAGTCGGGCCAGCTCAAGCTCGCTTGTGTCGGCCGTCGGTCGTCGTCATGGTGGTAGGCCGGCCAAAGAAGAAGAACAAAAAAAAGAAAGAAGAAAGAAGAAAATTATATTTAAAAAATAAAAATAAAAATAATTAAACTTTTAATTTTAAAAAATAAAAATAATTAAAATTTGATTTTTTAAAATAATTTTTAAAAAAATTACAAAAATTGTCTATTAAATTTGTGTTGTATAAAATATTTTAGTAATACCATTTATATATATATAAAATAAACTTTCTTAAGTTTAGTTAAATTGGTCGGGTCGGGTATGGGTTGAGTCAGGTATGGGTCGAATAATTTACATTAGACATAAATGAGTTAATGGGTCAATTTGGGTTGGACCAGTTATGACATGACCCACCCATTTAACCGCTTTAATATAGATACATGACCATCAAGACTTGATCAATGAGCTCTTTAGTGATTGAAGGGGCAACCACTGCAACTCGATTTGTTTGAACATGTTAATTGACGTCGAACCCTCATCAAGTGCCGTCACTCGTCTTCCCCCTCCTTCTCTCCATATGTTTTAGGTTTTTTTTTTTTTCCTTCATTTTTTGAGCTTTTTTTATATTTGGACAAAAATGCCCCCAATAATCATGGGAAACGAGCATGTGACCGGCACCTGTTCATCCACCAGCAATTTTTCGCTGACGATGAGCTCAAGGGGCTGTTGATATAGGGTGGGTTTGGTTCACATTTGAGAATAGGTTTCGGGTGTAATACAAATGTTGAAAGCTAAAACCCTTTGAGTAAATGCAAATTGCATTTGATTAAAACTCTTTGCAAAGCCACTTCAAGTTCAAGTAATGTTTGGTAAAAAAACTTTTGCAATGGGTTTTGGCTACATTTTTTTTTATATTTTTTATTAAAAAAACTCAAAACTCTTTGCTGACTTCAGTAAAGGGTGTAGGCTGCTGATGAGCCAGATCTAATGTTGACGACCATCAACTAAGGTCACTTGACCTCAAGCAACCTCTGGTGAGAGTCATGAGACATAAGTAAGGGCTACTTGAAGTTGCATGACCCTTGTTAGCCTTTTGCCAACCATTCGTCGACTAGATATGGCCTTTTTGGTTCCTTGCTGGCCTTTTGCCTGTTCTTTGCCATCGACCAAACCGAAGAATCTGACAAAGTAGATGAACAGTTACAAAAAGGGGCAAATTCGAAAAATAAAAGAATTAGTGAGGGTAATTTTGAAAGGAAAAAAATATTTTAATTTTAATTTCGGCATTCCGCATATGCTATTTCATAATGCTGGGTAGAAGTAGTTTTGGGCTTTTAGTACTCCCGGAATTAGTATTTGGCTGAAAACTACTTCAAAATACTTGTCAAACAACTCAATATTTCCCCAAAGGGATTTGGAAGCTAAAAACCCATTGGAAAAGTTGAACCAAATACACCCATAAAGGTTTTTGAGTACAAGGACGCTTTGAGGCATTGTCAAGTATATGGCACTTTGAGAAAATAACCGTGGTTTGGGTTTCTTTATTATTATTATTATTTTTTTTTGAGTTTTCTTAACAAAAACTGAGCCAATGGGTTGTTGATGTTGGCGGTGTTAGAGGCCCCAAAGCCCATTAATGATTAATGGGCCATTTAACATAGCCCGTGATGGCAAACCCAACCTGCCCATATTGATCCTGTCAAGTTCTTGTCTAGTTGCTTGTGACCCATGTGAAAGTGGACTCCCTTTTGATTATGCTGACCGCGGGCCTCCTTCTCTCCAGGCAGTTGAATAGCCTATGCGGAGAGGGAGGGGTATTTTTACCTTGAGGACCATCCCCTGGTAATTCCCTAGCGAGGTGCTCAGCAAGATTGCGTTCTATATTTTAACATCCCGGTACTTGTACGTCTTACACCCCTGAGTTGGTTGTGTATATTTTTCTTCCCCACTAACTAGGGAATACCAACGATTTCACACTAAAAATTGTTGAACGTTGGTAAAATCTCACTTCAAATCATCCCCACACTAGGTTTTGTTTGGAGGGTCATTGAATGTGTGTGTCATCACATCATCATGTATCATACAAACAAGAACAAGAAACTTAAGCCTAACCTTCCAATTAGCATTCCTTTATTTTTATTTATTTATTTGGGAATCAAGGCATTGTCAAGACATTAAAAGTTTATTTCATCATAATTAATTTTCAGGATAAGTATGGTAAAAGTCTTAAAACTTGTCTCAAAAGTATTATTAAATCCTAAAACTTTCAAAAAATACAATCAAGTCTTAAAATTGGTCAAATTAGTGTAATCAAATATATCCATTAATTATGTTCAATTTGACTAATAAAAAATCCAATGTGATTATTTTTATTACTTTTTCTCTTCTATGTGGTGTTAAGCTTAACTAAAATACTGAAATCACGTTGTTCTGATCAAAATCTCAATTTTTAACTTAAATTTTAGTTAAATTAGATTTAAAAATAAGAAACTAAAAGTTTTGTAAAAACAAAAGAAAAAAAAAACATACCGGCAACAAGGCTAGGGCTTGGGCCGGCGCTCCCACTTATGGCCGTCGGCCATTGCCGACACCCCACTAGTGATGGGGTGGCGGCCATTGGTGGAGGATGGCCTTGTCTTCTTTTCACTAGTGGTTCTTCTCTTTATGGTGTGTGTGTTTTTTTTTTTTTAATTTTTTTTAAAATTTTGGATTTGTTTAACCAAATTTAATTAAGATTTGGTGTAAAAAATAGAAGTCGGATCAAAATAATGTTATTTTAGTGCTTTAACTAATTTTAATGTTCCATAAAACACTGCTGCGTAAGAGAGAGATAACAATAAAAAAAAAAATTCATATCAGCATTTTTCGATAAGTCAGATTGGAATGTATTACCAGAAGATATCGATTACATTGATTCGATAAATTTTATGACTTGATTATATATTTTGAAGATTTTAACATTTAATAGCACTTTCGTCATTAGTTTTAAAACTTTTACTATATTTATCCCTTTACATTTTTTTCGCCGAATATTGTGTCCGTCTTTTGGGTTAAAAAGCGTGGGGAAATGGAGAGAGAGAGAGACAGACAGAGGGGTTGGAGTTGCAGTAGGGGAGAATCGTGACGAAGTGGCTTGAGGACAAAAGTAGCGCCACGAAATTCGTCGTCTTTTGTCAGATCGACAGTGACCGAGGTCGAGGTCCGACCCGAAATTCGTCCTTTGTTCCGCTTTTGCTTTGCTCTCGTTGTGTTCTACCCTTCCCGCCACTCCCGTTCCGCCATTAGCAGCTCCCCCCTGAGCGCAATCATTATTGCGCATCCGGAAGAAAAGCTGGTTCATCATTAATACCGTAATATTCAATAAATGATATTAAATTATCTTTCGTCGAATTAGCAAAACTGGATGATACGGGATGATGATCATAATTAATACATAACATTAAATGAAAAATTATGGGCAAAGGCGAGTGCAGTTAGCTGTCGCATGTCATCATCTCATACGTGGCATATCAAGATACATTATTAGTTAGTTGATGAGATATTGTAATATCGCTTTTCAAGAATCTTTTGATTACGAAAACATTTTGTAGGGAATTTTTTACGATCCATACTTCTCTCCTTTCGAGTTTATCTTTCTCCTTTTCTTTGGCCGATGTTTCATTGTATTGATGAACATAAAAACAAGTTTGAGATAAAAGAAGGACAATATTGTAAAATTTTCGCTCAAGATAAGTAAAGGAATATAAGGGAGTCTTATGTCAATTTCATTGACTAAACTTCGATTTTACTAAGAATTATTACTAAGCACCCAACAGAGAAAAAGCAAATGTCATGAATCTTACATATGGAAAAGACCCAACTAGTTTTTTTTTTTTTTGGTCGAAAATACGGTTGATATTCATTTACGTAGACAAGTTTGGAGTAATTACATCATAAGCATCGGCGCATAATAAATCAAAAAGAGCTATCGGAGGGTTGGTTACCCAATTGCGAGGAAGGAGATCCTGTCGTTGTGCTCGTGCAAGCCAATCAGGAGGTTTATTTGACTCTTTGCAGCAATGGGCCAGGGATAGGCCCATGAAGTCTTTTAATTTGTCTTTGATCCGGTCCACATACGGAGCCACTTCCCATTCAGTTTCTGTCGCGTGAAGAACTGATTGCACGAGCAGCAGGCAGTCAGTCTGTACTTCCAAGCTTCGGTCAGATCTAGAGGATAGAAAATCTAGGGTTTCCAAGAGAGCAATTGCTTCAGCCTGTTCTGCCGAAGAAGATGCCACCATCTTGGAGAAGCCATCGAACAAGCGGCCCCGAGAATCCCGAACGATGCAAGCGATGGCTCCTCTGCTCTCGACCTCTCCTCTGTTCTCCTCTTGATCTGTTGTCTTGTCTTCATTCCGGGCGAAAGAGGCGTCGATATTAATTGCTAAGGTGTCCGAGTTCGGGGGTCGCCATCGTAGCTTATTGGTAACGCTTTTCCTCTCTTCTTTAACGGTTCTGTTCCAGGTGGTGAAGTCTTCATGTAGAGCTATAGATCTGAACAGAGTTTGGTGCGGTTGCAGGGGATGATGTCTGAAAATGTACCGGTTCCGATCCTTCCATATACACCAGACGGTAGTGGCTATTAGGTTGAATTTTTGTGCACTTCTCTGGTCTTCTTTCCTCTCGCACAGCCATTCATCGAGTTGTGTTAACCCTAGTCTTTCGATTTTGATTTTCAGAGGGCTAGCTCTCCAAATCTAAGCTGTCCAAGGACAGAGCAACAAAGTATGTTCTATGGTTTCAGCTTCATGTCTGCATATTGGGCAAATTGGATCAGGTACTATTCTTCTTTTGTGCAAGTTATCCAGTGTAGGCAGTGTGTTTGACTTGCGTTCCAGAGAAATTGTTTAACTCTGGGTAGTGTTCCAGATTGCCAAATGTATTTCCAAAGCTCTGGCTTTACTTGGTGAGAGGAAGTTGCTGTTGTGGTGTGTGGTTTGGCTGCTTGATTTTTTGTGGCGAAGTATCCGCTTTTAACTGTGTAGGACCCTGATTTGTTGCTTGTCCATGCCACTTTATCTTCTGTAGTAGGTAATCCAATAGGGGTTGCAAGGATTTCATTTACTCTTTGGTCATCAAACATCGACCTTACCATTACTTCATTCCATTTTCCCTCCCCTTGATCGATTAATGCTCCCACTTTCTCTGGTTCGTCTCTTATCGCCGGTCCTCCAATAGGTCCACTTTTTAGCCATTTATCTTCTCTAATCGAAATTGTCTGTCCATTTCCAACGGACCACATAACTTGTGGAGCTATAGAGTCTCTTCCCAATATAATACTTTGCCATCCCCACGAAAGTCGTGAACCTTTTACAGCTTTCCAGAAATCGCGTTGTGAGTAATATAGGCCCTTCATCAGTCGACTTAGAAGGGACATAGGTTGTTGTGAAATCCTCCACGCTTGCTTTCCTAACATTGCCTTGTTGAAAGCTAAGAAATCTTTAAAGCTGAGACCTCCCTCATCCTTTCTAAGTTTCAAATTTTCCCATTTTTTCCAATGTACCCCAGCAGTTTTGTTGCCATTTTTCCACCAGAAATTTGCAATTTTCTTCTCAATAGCTCTGCATATTGACACAGGGATTTTGAAAATTGACATTGCATATTGCGGGATAGCTTGCACCACTGATTTAATTAAGATCTCCTTGCCTGTTTTTGATAGCAGGTTGTCCTTCCAACTCTCCAACTTCATATTAACTCTAGCGAGAATCCAGGCAAAAATATCTTTTTTGGAACCTCCCCAATCCAAGGGAATGCCTAAATACTTCCCTGTTTTCTCTATTTCTGGAACTCTTAGCTCTGTAGCCATATTTCTTCTTAGATTCAGTGGGCAGCTCTTGCTGAAATAGATTCCGGATTTATTAAGATTTATAGCCTGCCCTGTTGCATAACAATATTGATGTAGGATGGCCGCTAAATTCTGACATTCCAAAACAGTACCATTGAGAAAGAAGAGAGAGTTGTCCGCAAATAGTAAATGTGATAAGGTTGGGCAGCTACTATTAAGCTTAATTCCTCGAATTGTTCCTTCCACAACCGCTCTTTGCATTAGGTGAGATAGCACATTTGCCATTAAAATAAAGAGATAAGGGGATAATGGATCACCTTGTCGAAAATTCCTCGAGTGGGCTTGAAAAAAGGTAGAGGATCACCATTGAAATTAATGCTGAAGGATACCGTTGATACACATTGCATCACCCATTGAACCCACTGTTCACAGAAACCCATCTTGGCCAAGCATTCTCGAAGAAAATCCCATTCGATTCGGTCATATGTCTTTTGCATATCAAGCTTTAGGACAGCTTGAAACTTACCTTTCCTTTCCCTTGTCCTTAGCTTATGTAGTACTTCCTGCACAATCAAGATATTGTCCTGAATTTGTCGCCCCCCCCACAAATGCGCTTTGTTCCTCTGCAATAAGGTATGGTAGCAAAGGTTTTAGTCTATTAGTCATTACTTTGGATATGATCTTATAGACAAAATTGCATAGACTAATAGGACGGAATTGTTCAAGCTTTTCGGGGTTTAGGGTTTTGGGAATAAGAGTGATTTGGGTTTTGTTCAAAGCAGGGTTTAAGTATCCAGTATCAAAGAAATTCTGTACTTCGCTAAAAATGTCCTGACTGATATCTTGCCAATGATTTCGGTAAAACAGCCCATTAAGCCCATCCGATCCAGGAGCTTTAGTAGCTCCTAATTGCTGCATTGCATTAGTAATTTCCTCCATTGTAACAGATTCTACTAACCTTTGGTTCATCTCTTCATCTACTGTGGTTGGTATTTGTTGTATTATAGGCTGAAAATTGTGGGATCCCACTGACTCATATAAATTTTTGAAATATACTGTTGTCATCTCTTTCAAAGTCCGCTCCTCCTTTACCCACTCATCTTGTGCATTCTTCAGCAAAATAATTATGTTTCTGGTTCTTCTCTGGATTGTTGTTGCATGAAAAAATTTTGTATTTCTGTCGCCATATTGTAACCAGTTGATTCTAGAGCGCATACCCCAATACATCTCCTCTTGCCTCCATAGTTTTTCAATTTCCTGGGTGATTTTCTTTGTTGTCTCGCTTTCTTTGTGAACTGCATTGCCATTTATCAGCCTTTGTAATTCATTCTTTAGCCAATCAATTCTCATTTTTGCATTATAGAATCTGTTTTTACTCCACTTTTCCAGCTTTTGAGTTACAATCTGTAGCTTTTCCACAATATTCAGCCTTTGAGACTCATTATCAGCCCATGTGTTCTTTACTATCTGCTCACATTCCTCATCTTCTAACCAGAATGCTTCGTATCGAAAAATCTTCCTCCTCCGGTCTTTCCGCATGTTGAGTGTTAGTATTAGAGGGCTGTGATCAGACCTTATAGCTGGAAGTGCCATGCATTCAGCATTAGGATAAGTTATCCTCCATTCCAAATTACATAATGCCCTATCGAGTTGCTTCTTAACAAAGTTATCTCCTGCTCGATTATTTGTCCAGGTAAAAGCACATCCCTTGGATTCCAAATCCATTAAGGAGCATTGGGTAAGAAAGTCCCGGAATGCTGTTAGCCGGTAATTTTCTGCTCTCTTTTTTCCGACTTTTTCCCAGTGATACAAAATTTCATTAAAGTCCCCTAAGCAAAGCCAAGGCAGATAATAATTTACACTTGCTCTATATATGGCCTCCCATAACCTCACTCTTTCTTGAAAATCATTAGGAGCGTGTAAAAAGGTAACATGCATCCTCTGTTTGTTTTCTTTGACTAGGCATCGGACATTTATAAAGTTGTTAGAGAAAGAGTCAATGGATAACTCTACCTGGTCATTCCATAATAGCACCAAACCCCCTGCAATTCCTTCTGGATTCACCACGAAGATATTCTGAAATTTTAACCTTCTCCTTAACTGTTGCACATTTTGCTCTTGATTTTTAGTTTCCATTAAAAAGATAATACTGGGCATTTCCTGAGTCACTAAGACTCTTAAAGCTTGAATTGTCAAGGGTGTGCCCAACCCTTGACAATTCCAACTCAGTAGCTTCATGGATGATCCGGTGGCTTATTAGGGCTAGCCACCAAAGCCCACTGATTTGACTTCTCGACCACCTTAATTGGAGTTTCTACCAGCTGTGTATTGTCAAAAGCTGGTGTTTTGGAACTTTGAGCACCATAGGGACAAAATCTCTTTCCTTTTTTTGCTGATGATTGTTTGGCGCATTTGACTTTATGCCTGATCAGCCCCTTTTCACCTACTGGGGCCTCTTCCATGTCTACTTCTGCTTCCTTGTGTTGTTCTTCATAAAGTATCATAACAGATTCATCATCTATACAACGACTTCCTCTCTTTTGAGGGCCCTTCTCTTCTATAAGTTGTATTGCTAAATGCTGTTTAGAAAGACTCCTCTCTTGTTGTATTGGCTAGTCATTATTCTTCTGTCCACGAATGGTATTCAAACTCTGATTTTGCTGCTGCTGTTCATTCATAGGGACTAGATCGGGAGGGGTTTCTGGCACTCTCTCGTCATCTTCTGGTATAATCTCTTGTTTGCCATAGAAAATTTTACCATACGAGCTGAGTTCTCGCACTTCTGCTCTTAGCCATTGCCCAAATCTTCTCGATAAGTCTTCCGCCAGCCCTGAATTTTCATATGGAATTTCTTTGCAGGAAGTAGCATAATGCCCAAATTTACCGCATGAGTAACAATAATGTGGAAGACGCTCATATTTAAACTCTATCCACAGTCTCTTCCTCTCTAGATTAACAATGACTCCAGTCTTGAGAGGATTTTCCAGATTCAGTTTTACTTTTGCCTTGCCAACCTTGTAATGGCTATGTCCCTGATAACTTCATTAGTAACTCTCCCAAATGGGAGGCCATATAAGTGAACCCAAAAGGCACAATGTGTAAATTCATAACAGATCTCTGGGGTGTCGGGATCGCATTGCTGTAGTAGTAATAAATTGCTGGAGAAGCACCATGGCCCAGTATCTAACACTCTCTGTTTTTCCGCCTCAGATTAAAATGAAAAGGAGAAGTAGCCTGGTTCTAACACTGTGCAGGTAACATTCTCAACCCTCCATACTCTTTTCATAGTATTTAAAAAAGCTGTAAAATTCACATTCGGTCTAGAATACAACTTCCCAAACACTGTTTTCCGGCATTCAGTCATTTTTTCTTCAGAAATGTCCCTTTTATATCCACAACATCATCTTCAGACCATAGCTTACCTAGTCTTTTGCAGAGAGCCGTTACACGCCTTTCTTCCTCGAGCTGACCGGCCATCATTTAATCTCCAGGATCTGGGGACTTTGGTATTCTTCACAGTAGCTGGCTTAAGAACTTTGGAGCCAATCGGATGGTAAGCTAGAAGCCCAGGTCGATTGAAAGGGAGCTCCGATGTTATGGTGTGGCGAGTGAGGGTTTTGATGTATGGGTGTCTCAAAGGGAGATTGGGCATGGATCGAGAGTGGCTATCGATTCATTCTCCATAGTGGCGAGTGAGGGTTTTGATGTATGGGTGTCTCAAAGGGAGATTGGGCGTGGATCGAGAGTTGCTACCAATTCATTCTCCACAGCAGCATCCGTGAAACGAGAAAGATGGAAGATCAAGGGGAAAGGATGAGCATTAGGGTTTTTTTGAGGGTGGGATATTCATCGGGAAATTTGGATGATTAACGTGGGGGTTCTGTATGATAGGTTTTAGGGTTTTCCATTGAGATTGAAACAAAACTTACCTTGAAGGAAGGAGATGTCTACCCAGACGGTAGAGAGGAGCTCGTCATTTGCGAGAGAGTTGTCGGACACCGCGATGCTGTTCAAAAGGCTCCCAATTGTTTTGACAATTCCCAATTGTTTCCTTTCTCCTTTCATTCAATTTGTATAATATAAAAAAGCCGGGCACGTTTTTGTAACTGGCGATTGCCCAAAAGTTTGTTTCTTTTACTGGAGGGACAAGAAGCATCCAAGGAGATCCACGTATATATTGTCCTTGTCATCTTATAACTATAAATTTTAAATTAAATGTTAATTTATGCTTTCGATGATTCGGATCTCCATCCTAAGGGTCCGTTCGTTTCGCAGAAAATTGGCCATTTCCAAATAATATTTTCCCAGAAGTCATTTCCAGGAAAATGACAATATTTTCTGGTGTTCGGTTAAAACCTGAAAATATTTCGGAAAATATTTTCCGGTATTCAGTAAGGAAAATATTTTCTGCTCACCAGATTGGCGAGCGTGAGCGTCAAGCTCGAGGTTCGCCAGATCGACGAGCGCGAGTTTGAGATCGATGAGCTTGAAGTTCACCTGGTTCGACAACTAGCCAAGAAAGAAGAAGATGGGAAACAAAGAAAAAAAAAAAAAGAAAAAGAAAATTAAAAAATAATTCGAATAAAAAAAGAAAAGAAGAAGAAGAACGGGGAGGAGAAAGTGATGATTTGTAGATGTGTGAGATAAGAGAGATCAAGTGAGGAAAATGTTTTCCACTCTTCAAAAGTGGAAAACATTTTCCCCTACTTTAGAAGATTTTTTTCTTTTGATGGAAAACATTTTCCTTAAAGAATTCATTTTCCATGAAACGAACGCCGGAGAAAGTGATGATTTGTAGATGTGTGAGATAAGAGAGATCAAGTGAGGAAAATGTTTTCCACTCTTCAAAAGTGGAAAACATTTTCCCTTACTTTAGAAGATTTTTTTCCTTTGATGGAAAACATTTTCCCTTACTTTAGAAGATTTTTTTTCCTTTGATGAAAAACATTTTCCCCTACTTTAGAAGATTTTTTTCCTTTGATGAAAGATATTTTCCCTATTTTAGAAGATTTTTTTTTCCTTTGATGGAAAACATTTTCCTTAAAGAATTCATTTTCCATGAAACGAACGCCGGAGAAAGTGATGATTTGTAGATGTGTGAGATAAGAGAGATCAAGTGAGGAAAATGTTTTCCACTCTTCAAAAGTGGAAAACATTTTCCCCTACTTTAGAAGATTTTTTTCCTTTGATGAAAAACATTTTCCCCTACTTTAGAAGATTTTTTTCCTTTGATGGAAAACATTTTCCTTAAAGAATTCATTTTCCATGAAATGAACGCCGGAGAAAGTAATGATTTGTAGATGTGTGAGATAAGAGAGATCAAGTGAGGAAAATATTTTCCACTCTTCAAAAGTGGAAAACATTTTCCCCTACTTTAGAAGATTTATTTTCCTTTAATGGAAAACATTTTCCCTACTTTAAAAGATTTTTTTCTTTTGATGAAAGACATTTTCCCTTACTTTAGAAACTTTAGAAATTTTTTTTTTTTTCCTTTGATGGAAAACATTTTCCTTAAAGAATTCATTTTCTATGAAACGAACGCCGGAGAAAGTGATGATTTGTAGATGTGTGAGATAAGAGAGATCAAGTGAGGAAAATGTTTTCCACTCTTCAAAACTGGAAAACATTTTCCCTTACTTTAAAAGATTTTTTTCCTTTGATGGAAAACATTTTCCCCTACTTTAGAAGATTTTTTTCCTTTGATGAAAAACATTTTCCCCTACTTTAGAAGATTTTTTTCCTTTGATGAAAAACATTTTTCTTAAAAATTCATTTTTCATGAAACGAACGCCGGAGAAAGTGATGATTTGTATATGTGTGAGATAAGAGAGATCAAGTGAGGAAAATGTTTTCCACTCTTCAAAAGTGGAAAACATTTTCCCCTACTTTAGAAGATTTTTTTCTTTTGATGGAAAACATTTTCCCCTACTTTAGAAGATTTTTTTCCTTTGATGAAAGACATTTTCCTTTACTTTAGAAGATTTTTTTCCTTTGATGGAAAACATTTTCCTTAAAGAACTCATTTTCCATTAAACGAACGCCGGAGAAAGTGATGATTTGTAGATGTGTGAGATAAGAGAGATCAAGTGAGGAAAATATTTTCCACTCTTCAAAAGTGGAAAACATTTTCTCCTACTTTAAAAGATTTTTTTTCCTTTGATGAAAAACATTTTCCCCTACTTTCTTTGATGAAAAAAATTTTCCCCTACTTTATAAGATTTTTTTCCTTTGATGAAAAACATTTTCCTTAAAGAATTCATTTTCCATGAAACGAACGTCGGAGAAAGTGATGATTTGTATATGTGTGAGATAAGAGAGATCAAGTGAGGAAAATGTTTTCCACTCTTCAAAAGTGGAAAACATTTTCCCTACTTGAGAAGATTTTTTTTCCTTTGATGGAAAACATTTTCCCCCTACTTTAGAAGATTTTTTTCTTTTGATGAAAGACATTTTCCCTACTTTAGAAGATTTTTTTCCTTTGATGGAAAACATTTTCCTTAAAGAATTCATTTTCCATGAAACGAACGCCGGAGAAAGTGATGATTTGTAGATGTGTGAGATAAGAGAGATCAGTGAGGAAAATGTTTTCCACTCTTCAAAAGTGGAAAACATTTTCCCCTACTTTAGAAGATTTTTTTTCCTTTGATGGAAAACATTTTTCCCTTACTTTAGAAGATTGTTTTCCTTTGATGGAAAAGATTTTCCCCTATTTTAGAAGATTTTTTCCTTTGATGAAAGACATATTCCCCTACTTTAGAAGATTTTTTTCTTTGATGGAAAACATTTTCCTTAAAAATTCATTTTCCATGAAACGAACGCAATAGGAGAAAGTGATGATTTGTAGATGTGTGAGATAAGAGAGATCAGTGAGGAAAATGTTTTCCACTCTTCAAAAGTGGAAAACATTTTCCCTACTTTAGAAAATTTTTTCCCTTAGAAGATTTTTTTTCCTTTGATGGAAAACATTTTCCCCTACTTTAGAAGATTTTTTTCCTTTGATGGAAAACATTTTCCTTAAAGAATTCATTTTCCATGAAACGAACGCCGGAGAAAGTGATGATTTGTAGATGTGTGAGATAAGAGAGATCAAGTGAGGAAAATGTTTTCCACTCTTCAAAAGTGGAAAACATTTTCCCTACTTTAGAAGATTTTTTTTCCTTTGATGGAAAACATTTTCCTTAAAAAATTCATTTTCCATGAAACGAACGCCGGAGATAGTGATGATTGTAGATGTGTGAGATAAGAGAGATCAAGTGAGGAAAATGTTTTCCACTCTTCAAAAGTGGAAAACATTTTCCCCTACTTTTGAAGATTTTTTCCTTTGATGGAAAACATTTTCCCTACTTTAGAAGATGTTTTTCCTTTGATGGAAAACATTTTCCTTAAAAAATTCATTTTCCATTTTAAACGAACGCCTAGGAGAAAGTGATGATTTGTAGATGTGTGAGATAAGATAGATCAAGTGAGGAAAATATTTTCCACTCTTCAAAAGTGGAAAACATTTTCCCCTACTTTAGAAGATTTTTTTCCTTTAATGGAAAACATTTTCCCCTACTTTAGAAATTTTTTTTCTTTTGATGGAAAACATTTTCCCTAAACTCTTTAGAAGATTTTTTTTCCTTCGATGGAAAACATTTTCCTTACTTTAGAAGATTTTTTTCCTTCGATGGAAAACATTTTCCTTAAAAAATTCATTTTCCATGAAACGAACGCAGGAGAAAGTGATGATTTGTAGATGTGTGAGATAAGAGATATCAGTGAGGAAAATGTTTTCCACTCTTCTTAGTAGTAGGTGGACCGCGCTGCCCGGGGCCGACGACCATGCGGATGCTGATGGCCACCATCATGCCGCCGACGATGATGGAAATGTGGGCGACCATGGGCTCGGCCCTCGCCAGCTTCATGTTCATCTGGGCCATCATCCAGCAGTACTGCCCCTACGAGCTCCGCCACTACGTCGAGAAGTACACCCACCGCCTCACCGCCTGCTTCGACCCTTACATCAAGATCTCCATCAACGAGTACACCGGCGAACGGCTTCGGCGCAGCGAGGCCTACGCCTCCGTGGAGGCCTACCTGAGCAAGAACACCTCCAAGAGCGCCAGGCGGTTCAAGGCCGAGCTGGGCAAGAACAGCAACAACTTGGTCCTGACCATCGAGGAGTCCGAGAGGGTCACTGACGAGTACCGGGGGGTCAAGGTCTGGTGGGCCTCGAACAAGATCATGTCGCCGCCCCAGCGGTCCTTGACTAACCACTCGGGTGAGGTGATGAGGTTCTACAGGCTGACATTCCACAAGAAGCACAGAGAGATTATCGCCGAGTCCTATCTGAAGCACGTGATCAAAGAAGGGAAGGAGATAAGATCGAGGAATAGGCAGAGGAAGCTGTACACGAACTCGCCGGGTTACAAGTGGCAGTCCATGAAGCCCACAATGTGGAGCCACATCACTTTCGAGCACCCGGCCACCTTCGACACCATGGCCATGGACCCCGAGAAGAAGAGGGACATTTTGGAGGACTTGGTGACGTTTAGCAACAGCAAGGATTTCTACGCCAGGATTGGGAAGGCTTGGAAGCGGGGTTACCTCCTGTACGGGCCTCCCGGCACGGGCAAGTCGACCATGATCGCCGCCATGGCGAATTTCCTCCACTACGACGTGTACGACCTCGAGCTCACGGCGGTCAGGGACAACACCGATCTCCGGAAGCTGTTGATCGAGACGACGAGCAAGTCCATCATCGTGATCGAGGACATCGACTGCTCTCTCAACCTCACGGGGCAGAGGAAGAAGAAGGGCGAGAAGCTGCCACTGGAGGACGACAACGTGGACAAGCTCAACAAGGATGTTCCCAGGAAAGATTCGTATGAAGATACCACCAGCAGGGTCACCCTTTCAGGGCTTTTGAATTTCATCGATGGGTTGTGGTCTGCCTGTGGACCGGAGAGGATCATTGTCTTCACCACCAACTACGTGGAGAATTTGGACCCTGCGCTGATCAGGAGGGGCAGGATGGACAAGCACATCGAGCTTTCGTATTGTTGTTTCGAGGGGTTCAAGGTGCTGGCGAAGAACTACCTCAGCCTCGAGACGCATCCGACGTTCGATGCGGTTCGCAGCTTGATGAGTGAAGTGAAGATCACTCCTGCCGATGTTGCCGAGAGCCTTATGCCCAAATCCCGAACGATGATGCCGAGAAATGTCTCTCGAGGTTGATTCAGGCCCTCGAGGAAGCGAAGGAAACGGCTGCCGCCGCCAAGAGAGCCAGCGAATCCAGAGACGAGGCTGTCGAGGAAGGCGCGCAAGGAGGTGCCGAAACGAGAGACGGGGCTGGGGCTGCCAAGAAAGATGCGGTGCAGACGAAAGACTGATCGGAAACGAGCTTCAGCATTTGCAGCATCATCTTCATGGTGATTCTGATTATCTTGCCACAAGAAGCCCCCGATGATCTCTGGTCTTGGGGGGTAATTTGATGAAATGACTATTTGTAAGTTTTTGAGAAAGAAGGAATTTGTCCAGGCGACGTGAGTAGGAGGTCCAAAAGAGTTGATGGTTTTTCTTATTTGTCTATGCTTTTTACTTTTCTGGAAAGCTTATGCTGTTTCCTAGAAACCCTTTATGGCTTTCTAATATTTGGCCTTATCATATTATCCAGTGACCATAAAACAAGATGGCTTCACTCGAACATAGAATTTCAAGTACTTCAAACAGTTTCTTGACCACTAAGAACTGAAAATCAGTGCCACAAATGATATACAACACGCCAACTAGCCAGAGAAAGAGTTCCAATACAGCATCCTACCAACCCAAATTGCCAGAGGCAGATTACCATTGGATCACTAAAGATGACAAAGCAAACAGGGCCATAATAAAATATTTCGGCTCAAGCATTATTTATGCGACACTTGCTCGGCCGGCACTCGCACTAACCAAATCGACGTACTAAATCGGGCTCCATTGTTTGGCTAACGATGCCACTTTAATTTCCTTGAAAAAGTGCACTGGCCTCTGAGGTGTGATGCAGTTGTCTGTGTTATGGACTGAGGACCACCATCGAGGCCTGAGGCTGGGCAATTTTCAATAGGCTGATCAATCTTCAATCTCTGCTCATGACCACATGATTTTCTAACTCTCGCCTTCCAACTGAAGGTCCCACTGGGATCTTCTTCGCTCGTTCCTCGATCAGCTTCTCCTAGTATTATGGTTCTATCTGGATACATTCATGCATCTTGTCAATTTGGCGAATCAATGCACTTGAAGAACCCCAAATTGAACTTCCATAAGAACGATAAAAAGTGACTATTATTACCAACCCAACTTATGGTGCCTCCCTCGCCTTTAAGACCGACCACAATCAAAACTTGAGTAAACCACTTGAGGAAGTAATCTACCACATCAATAAACTAACTATTCACAACCTCGAGGAATGTTGTATTCGTCTGAGTATAACCTGACTGTAGAAGTATCTTGTCCTGAAGAATAATAGCAACGCCGCAAGAGAACCCAAAAGAGTAGCGCCTGCCATAATGAAGAAAGACAACATGAAGCATTTCGTTCCTTTACATTTTAGCCCTTCCCCGGATGCTTCTTTGTCGTAAATATACCCAATCACTCTAATGGAGAAGACATATGATCCAACAGGGTTTGCCATGGTGATGGTGTTGAATATGGTGCCCATATGACCCACGCCGAATATCTCAGATGTTATCGTTGGCATCAGTGACCACTGTGAGCCATAACAAATACCCACCAAAACTGAGCCCACGTACAGAGCACCAGGCAGGCCAGAACCAATGATCACATGACCAACGGCGAGAGCAGCTAGAGTTATGGCCATGAACAATGGCCGAGCCCACCCTCTGGCATGTAAAAAGAAGTCTGATACAAATCCGGCCCCGAAACGACCGAGAAAGTTCCATATGCTCCACAAGGAGATCATACTGTTCACTTCTTCGCTGTTGTAACCGAGAGATCCTCCTAGCTGGCTGATGTTATTAATCGTGGCTAGTCCTGAGCCCATGCCACATGCCATGGCCAGAAATAATATCCAAAAGTCGACAGTGCGCATAGCTTGCAACAAATCAATGTCTCTTTCGAGCTGCTGGTCGTTGTTGTCATTTTTACTGATTTCTTCATTAATGTCACCAGGCAGAATCCGATAATTGGAACCAGTTGGATCTTCTTCTCCATCACAAACCTTCTTGTAGCGTTCTAGCCGATCAAGGTCGCTAGTCTCATCCACACTTACAATCAACGGCATCTGCTCAGCAATCCCGAAATCTCCTTGCAGGGCTCTGATAGCAACAAAAACAGGCAAGAATAGCAACAAAAGCAGCAAAACTAACGCTGAGAGATGCAACAAGAACGTCCACTTGAAGATGTTTTCCAATATTATAACAACCATGAGATAAGCTGCAACAACGAGAGCAACCAAGGACAAAGCATATAGGTGTTTCTTCTCTTCTGATGTGCTCGCATTGTATATTCCTACGAACCCCATGAGGAGCAGAGCATTAATTGTGGGTAACAAGGCAAGCATCAGGAGAAATGCGGCGGGGTTATTGTTGAATACTGTCTGATATATTTGGATCAGTATAGCTCCACTTAAACCGATAAATCCCTACAAAGGAAAGGAATCAACAGCTATCCAACTAAACTGATTAACTATAAAATGTGGTGAAGCAAAGGAAAAAACACAATAGCAGAGGTAGATAGAACATTTTTTTAAAATATAGACAATCTTGTTCTCAATGATTTGTCCAGTTTCCACAGGTTTGAACTATTTAAAGTGCCTCTTAAGCGCTCAATAAAACTGTCCATACACAAATTGCAATATAGTCTTTCGAGTTTCTGCTGCACTTGCATCAAGATCAAAAACCAGTTTTACTAGTAAGGATTCAAAACAGAAGATACAGTTTCAGCTCATGACATGATGCAATTTATGGGATCACATCCAAAACAAAAAAATCAAAAAACCCAATTCTTGTATATCATTAAACATCAGTCAAAGGTTAAAATTTTCAATTCAAATAAGTGAAAATAAGTAAATTCAAAACAACAATGACCAATCCACCAAGTTAAATTCACACTCAGTCAATCACCTTCATGATCCCGACAGCAGTACCGCTATACTCGGGGAAGTTCCGGACTGCCGTGACCACATCGGCGGTGTTGAAGAAGCTCTGCGCATGCGCGGCGACCAACATGAACACGCACACGGCCGCCACGGGAGGCTGGCGCAAGATCCCGGCGACGGATGCCCACAACAAGGAGTAGCCCACGAGGTTCTGGGCCGCTCCGGCGAGGTGGACCACCCACGGCCCGCCACGGCGGCGGCGGGGATCATTGGCGCGGGAGTAGAGGAGGCCGGAGAGGACGCCGCAGTTGGCGCCGAAGTCCTTGAAGACGGAGATGGTGTCGAGGGTGGACTGGGAGTAGCCCTGGGTGGACTTGAGGGCGGGGGAGTAGACGGAGAAGGTGTAGAGGGAGCCGCTGGTGCACTGGATCAGGATGCTCGCCGCGGTCGACGCCCACTTGTTGCGCAGCTTCTCCTCGTGCCGTCGGCGGGTCTCCATCTTTCTCGGATAAGAGGGTGGTGGAGGTGGCCGCCGCCGCCGCCGCCGCCGCCGCCGTCTTCTTGAGGTTCGGTGCTGTTGCGTGGTCGGGTGGGATTTGACTTCGGGTAATGATCGATGTTTTCTTGGTTCCACTGCGTCTTGTCGTCTCCGCGGATGATGACGACGATCGTGGCGGGTGGGAGAACACCGGGGCCGTGTGGCCTCCACGTGGCCAAGGTCCTGCCTGGCTAGTTCATACCTCCACCTCCATTCGGAGCGAGCAATGATTCCAACACGACAAAAGAGACTCGATGGCACCTGTCTGTACGAACGTTTATCTTGACCTTGACTCCTCGTTTGGATCTTATCCATCCACGATCGACTCCAGATATTTGAAAGCGAAAAAGCCACCCAAAACTTCAAATTTTGCGCAAAATAATAAACTTATCCTAATTTTTTTTATGATATGAAAAATCTCAGACTTTACTAATTGTGATACATTTATCCAAATTTTTTTTTCGTGACACAAAAAATCTTAAACTTATATTCGGGTGACACATTTATCCTAAATTATTGGCGTTTTCGTCTTTTATTTTATTTTATTTTTTTCTTTTATTCTTCTTCTTCTCTCTTCCATGCCCTTTGTGGATAAATCTGTTACGGTTAATAAATTTTTGGATTTTTCGTATTACGAAAAAAAGTTTGGGATAAATTTATCACTTTGAGTAAAGTTTGTAGCTTTTGGTGGCTTTTTCCCAATTTGAAATCGGCGAAATTCTAACCGAGATGTTACGCATCTTAGATTCATTTGCTCCAAATTAGATGAACATTATGCTTTCACTAGTGATTTTGTCATGTCTTTTATTTTTGCATCGATGCATTTTGAACCGTCAATTTTGCGAATTCTGTGTTATTTTTCGTAAATTTTCTATTTTTCTTCCCCGAAAGAGTAAAGGGGCACTAAAGAATAATCATACGGGTGCATAGAATAAAGGGGCACTAAAGAATAATCATATGGGTGCATAGAATAAAGTTAGCCGGGAGCTTCAGTGATTCCGAAGATTAAGGGTGCGTTTGGTAACGTTTTTGTTGAAAATTATTAGAAATAAAAATAAAAACTATTTTTGTTAGGGGAACGATTTTGAGCAACGTAAAATGCGTTTGGTAAAACTTGTTTTAGAATAGAAAAAGAACGGGAACACGTTTGGTAAATTTGCATAATTTTTTTGTCTTTTAATATTTTAATATTTTATTTTTAATTTTTCCTTTTTTCTTTTCCCCCCTTTTTTTTTTTCTTTTTCCTTCCTTTTGGTTGATCGCCGACCTCGACCATGACTAGCGGCCACTGACGAGGGGCCGGCGGCCTCGCCCGACCATGGCGAGGCCGAGCCTCGCTAGGGGTCGGCGATGCTCCGGCCGAGGTCGCCGGCCCTCGACGTCGCCGGCCTTCCATGGCCGAGGCTGGCAACCGACCAAAGAAAAAAGAAGAAGAAAAGAAAGAGAAGGAAAAAATAGGAGAGAAAAATCGTTTCTCTAAAGTGTTATGAGAACAATAAATAAGTTTTTTTTTTTTGTTTTATTTACATTCAAATTTGTTTAGGGAAAAAAAAATAGATTTGGATCAAACGCAAATAAACGCGTTTCTGTTCTTTTTTTATTCCGGAAAATAAAAAAACGAAATTGTGTTCATAAACACGGATTAGGAACACAAACAAACGGCCCATAAATATGCAGTCATTTTTTTAACTATTGGGATCGGGTCTGGTATATAGTATTTCTTTTATTCTCTGATGCGACAATAAACTGTAACTTGACATCTAATCAACGCTGTTGGAGAAATTGCCTAAGGTCATCAGTGACAACGAGAACTGCATAAGATCGTACTGGGAGTTGCAGCAGGATGCCATCATGCCGAAGGTCCGCGGCCACTTCACCTGAATGCTTCGATTCTACGGACGGTCGGGTATGAACCCCTCCTGATCGAAACTCATCCAGTATAGTTTGAGTTTCCATTTCCTGTCGATTTTCAAACTCAACTACAGCTGCTGTCCCATGAGCATCCGAATGCTTGAAGGACATACGCATCTGCTAAAAGCCTAATGACAGAGCAATGTTGCTACTAGAACACATATATTCCCTCACTATTCCTGTGATGATGATGGGCATAAAGAGGCATCAGAGGAGGCGCAAGAGGCAATCCTCAGAAGCGACCCTGCCCATTATAGAACTTCGAACGTCTTCGATTCTTTAACTTCTGCACCTGATAAAACACATAATTCTGGTCGTGTTTGACATTTGTCGGGTCAAAAACAGAGATAGCACAACAAATCGAAGCCAACGAATGATTTGATCGATCTCTCTCTCTCTCTCTCCCCCAAGAAAAACGAGAGAGAAATAAGAGTACTCTGTAGCGCCCAGAATTTTACTTGGTCCGAAATGCAAATACGAGAACGAAATGGCATGAAACAGAACAAACTAATCAAGGAATTCAGCCAGCCGCTGTGAGCTGCGAATGCTGCGATCTTCTGTGAAGAATTAGCTTGTAGAAACTTCTCGTGCGGAAGAACAACACCAAATCGACCAGGAAACCGAAGAAGGCAACGGAAGCCAATATGAAGAACGACAGCATGAAGCAACGAGTGCCATAACAGGAGTTATCCTCCCCCGTCGCTTCCTTATCGTAGATGTATCCGATCACTCTGACCGACAGGATGTATGATCCGACCGGACTACCTATGGCTATGGTGTTGAAAATGGTTCCCATGTGTCCAACTCCGAATATCTCCGAAGTGATCGTGGGCATCAACGACCACAGGCAACCGTAGCAAACGCCCACGAGGACTGAACCCACATAAAGATTTCCGGAAAAGCCGGAAGCAATGATTATGTGACCGGCTGCCATGATGAGCAGGGTAAAAGCCATCAAGAACGGCCTCGTGAAACCTCTCTTGTAAAGCAAGACATCGGAAATATATCCGGCTCCGAAGCGACCTAGAAAGTTCCATATACTCAACAGAGAGACCAGAGTGTTAATCTCAACGGTGGTGTATCCGAGGGATTCTCCGATTTGGCTGATGTTGTTTATGGTGGCTAATCCAGAGCCGAGCCCACACACCATGGCTATGAACAGCAGCCAGAAGTCCCCTGTACGCATCGCCTGGATAAGATTCATGTCTTCTGAAACTTCCTTGGATACTACTTGCAGCGGATCGTCCAACAATGGACTCTGCTCAGAAGATGATGGCTCTGAAGATACTTCCCTCTCCTCCCTCATTGCCACAATTGCCGTTCTAAGAGGCCAAAGAAGCAGAAATAGCAGAACTATGAACGTTAGGATGCGTGACCATAAAGGCATGGTAAAGGTGTTCTCCAGTATTATTAAGATCATGAGATAAGTGGCAATGATCAAAGCGACTGCAGAGAAGCTATTCAAATGCTTCTTGTCTCCCATCGCATTCGTGTCGTAGATACGTACCAAAAGCATGAGCACGAGCGACACGGATGTCGGTAAAATTGCTAGCATCAGAATGAAGGCACTCGGCTCGTCCTTCAGCACTGTGTAGTACACTTGGATTAATATAGCTCCACTTAAACCAAGAAAGCCCTGCACCAGGACAAGGTAGATATTAGCACTCAAGAACGCATTTGTGCACAACCTATGCAGACTAGCACACGAAATCCCTCTTTTGAACTAACAATCAGATTGATTCTTAACCATTTTCCCTACCTTCCCCTAATTTCACTTTTGAGATATATTCTTAAGTGGACCAAACAGCAGGTCTTTCCAATCACTTCTAAAATTCATTTCTGCAGCAATATCTCCCCTTACATGGCTTCCCTTATATGTCTTCCCTCATGATAAGCACACTACAATTTGCACAGAGATTAATGGCCGTCACTCACAGGAACACATCATAGCAACGACTAAATCAACTTGGAAATAGAATCTCAGGTTCCTCTTGTTTAAACTGTAATTCAGGACCCTGTCTTCATCTTGACATGTCTGTGGAGGCGACAGAATGAAGCATGTCATTGCCAAGAACAAGCGTGGAGTTTAAAACATGCTTTCCCAGATTCATCAAGATATCAAAAGAACAATCCTTGCAATGTCATGTGGAGGCACTCCAAGTACACATATGGACTAATCACAACACCTTGACTCAGTAATTAGCACTAAAAGAAGAACAATCAATGGGCAACATTGAAAAATTCGAAATTCTGGAAACAGCCCGCAACAATCACATCCGCACATACCTTCATGATGCCCACAATCGTCCCGCTGTAATCGGAGAAGTTGTGCACGCCACTGACCACGTTGGTGGTGTTGAAGAAAGTCTGCGCATGAGCCGCCACCCACATGAACAGGCACATCGCCGCGACCGGCGGCCGGTCGATCAGTCCGACGACGGAGGCCCAGATGAAGAAGTACCCGGCGAAGAACTGCACGGCCCCGGCGACGAGGACGAGCCACGGCCCGGGGGAGAGCACCGACCGCGGCCGCCGCCCCCCGCCGGCGGAGGAGCGGCCGCCGCGTTTCTCGGTGACGGCGGAGTAGAAGAGGCCGGAGATGACGCCGGCGTTGGCGCCGATGTCCTTGAAGACGGAGACGGTGTCGAGGGTGGATTGGGAGTAGGACTGGGAGGACTTGAGGGTGGAGGAGTAGATGCCGAAGGTGTAGGACGCGCCGCAGCTGGCCTGGATCCATATGCTGGCGATCGTCGACGCCCACTTGTTGTCCACCCTCCTCTCCATTCCTGGCTATCTCTCCTGCGTTCGTGCGCGCGGGTGTTGATTGGTTCTTGTGTTAAAGGTTTTCGTTCGGGAAGTTTCACGTGTCGCGCTGTCGGTGCTGATGTTCCTGCCCGTTGTTTCCGCCACAATCTTGGAAAGAAGAGAAGAGTAGCGAGAGAGAGAGAGAGAGAGAGAGGGTTGTGTCGGGCACCAACTTGACTCGGTATCTAACCTTCTTCCGGGTGCACGTTCATCCATTCATTGATGGGAGAACGCCATTGGAGGCTTGGAGCTGTCTGCGTTGTCGACGAGGATACTTTCTTTTGCGTTTGTTTATGATTCTTTTCTCGGCTAATTATAGCGTGCATATTATCTGGTCGGATTATCACTATTCCTATTTCGATCCCAAGGCACTTGCACATCTCCTAAATATATGGAATTCCTTCAACATGAGACTATAAATCCTCCTCTCCCAATGAAAAATGGCAAGGAATTTATCATTAACTCTTATGTTATGTACTTATTTTCAAGTTAAACGAAGACCAAACGCAGTGGTTAGTACAAATTTGAAAATTGTTGAAGGACATATCGCTTTATAACAAGCCGTGGATGTTTATATTCATATGATTTTCCTCTACCAAACATTTAAAGTTTTTGGATTGGATTTTCTAATAAAAATGAAACAAGATCAAATCTACCGCAAGGTCAAAAAAGAAAGAAAAAAAATTTTGACGTCTGAATTTCCCAATTCGGTGTAAGCATATTCTAAATAAAGTTCTTAGATGATATGTTATTTTTGTCTCTTCCGCATGTGGCTGGTCGGAGTTCATTACAAATTACGTCTTCCAATTTGCTATAGTCTCCAATCACGTGAAAGTCAGCGAAGGTAGGCGCCTTTAAAAAATAAAAATTAATCTATGTAATCTCCTATACGTTTAATAGATGACCCCAAAGGTGAACCCCAGTATATTTTCTAGATCATGAAATCGAAATGGGGAATTAACAAATTAATCTGTCAAAATCCATTTCTCTAGTTCCATTCCCGTAGGAAGAGATGCATATATTATGACCCAGCATAATAAGAACAGCCTGGCCTCTGCTTTGTGGTGTGTGTATTCCTCATATAAAATAATATCGATGTCCATGTGAGGCATATGGTTTCCAATGCTCTATATTGTTGCCAGTATAAATTTCCAATGTTAGGCAAGTGCTCTACAAACTATTCCAAAGTTGCTACATGCTCTAGAAACAAAGAAAATTATCCAAAAAAAAAAATCCACAACCTCTTATATTTTTGTCAATTCAATCATAAACATTTCAATTCTGTTGATTAAATCCTAAACATTTTTACATCTTACCAATTGAATTCATTCAACCAATTTTGACCTGAAATTCGTTGAGGTGAACACTGGACATCCTACGTAGCATAACCGACACTAACGTGAACAATTTTTAGTATTTTTTTTCTGATTTTTCCTTTCTTCTTCCTTTTGCCATAGGTCGGCCACCAATCACAAGTATTTGCCCCTCGACAAGGGCTCCCCTTCACCCAAGCAAGGCCAGCTTGCCTGGCCACGGGGAGCCACCGACAAAAGGAAGAAAAGAATATGTCTTATTTATTCAATATTGTTAGCATAATTTTTAACTAACATGTACACTAATAAGTGTTCCAAAATGAAGTTATTTATTAACTAAACTAGAAAAATAAATCCTGTTGACTATTACTTTACTAAGTGAATTATTGCAAATTATTTTTTAATCAACATATGAGTAAAAACATTCAAATTTGAAGTCATTTCAATATATTGTCAAAGACAGCTAATTTGTGGTTATTAGTATGACTTGTTTATTTCAATGAGAGAAGATTTTTCATGACGCTTTTTATGAGTAAATATGAATAAGACAGGGAAAATTATTTGATCAATGGGAATTTATATTTATGATTCTTTTCTTTGCAAAAGGGTAGGCACTGAATTATAATTGTTTTTGAAATGGAATTAGGAGCTATGAAGTATGGATCTTCTTATGTCTGATTTTGCTCCTTAGTATTTTCTGAGTAAAAAGTCTTTATTAGGTTAGGTAATTCATTCTAATTTTTCAATTACAAGCGTTCGTGATGTGCAACCGCTACTTAGCTAATCTACTCATTCTATGCCTAATTAAATGTTATTTTGATATAACTATATACGGATGAGCTGTACATGACGACCATCCTCTTCCTCTTCATCATCTTTTTGTTGGTGATCAATGCTGCCATCGTTGAGGATGCCCTCAAGGACCGATTGGTCAGGTTAACAGGCCAACCAAACGGCATGTGCATTGAGTAGCCCAATTTATAGCTCATTCTAGCTTCTTTAGCTAAACTTATGGTTTGTTTATGGTTGCTTTCAAGCATTGAATTTCTTCTGGGAACTCTCTCGCTACAGCTTCTGCTTTGTGGGAGAACAGTAAGAAATAGGGGAAGAAGAGGCTGTAATTCGACGCGTTAATGTGCAAAAATATAGCAAGGAGCAATTGACAAGAGGACAAGAACTTGGACCAACTCGTCATCCAGCATTCAAATTGTAGAGGGACTTCCATAAATCCTCCCTCTCTACTCCCTCTTTACGTCCATATACAACCGGCATTTATTAACCACGTTCCATATCACCCACAATTTTAGCAAGATCTATAGACCTAATCCATTCCTAGATTTTGACATGCAATCATCCTAACTTGAAACCCAATATCGAATGGATCACACAAACGATCACACCCACTAGAGTAAATAATACAAATAGTCCCTAAACTTTGACTTCGCATGCAATGAATTGAATGTTTAAATTGTTCTTTACCCAAAAAAATTGAATGTTTAAATTGTTTAATATGGTCATTGAACTTTAACTAAATCTTTAATATTATCCCTGAATTTGAATTAATGAAATGATATCAATAAATATTTTCATACAGCTCAAGGATTTAATTGAACATGTATAAAAAAGTTATGGACTATATTGAACAAATTTAAAGTTTAGGAACCACATTATACATTTGACCAAAGTTTAGGAACCATTTGCATCATTAACCCCACCCATTATTGATAAAACCACAAGGGACGTTGTTTTCGCACCTAAACACAATACCGATGTTGTTTAATGCCTCGTAGCCTAGGGAAAAAATGGACCCCAAGTCAATAAATCAGAGTGTTTAATGCCCTGAAATAGTGTGTTCCTACAGTCGGTTAGCTCTATATTCTGCATCATTCTAGTTTTACAACGCCAATCCACCAAAATCAAACCTCCAACCTCATGGAAAAGATAATTGAAACGTAAACGCGAATGCATCGTAGAGAAGCAAGGACGCTCATAAAATAGATGGTGCACTAAGGCTGCATTTGGGAACCACTTTCCAAGTATCTTTTGGGGGGCTAAAGGCTTTTGGGCCAAATATTTGTTTGACAATGGTTTTTTTATTTGCCTTTGTGAAAGGCCAGCCTTCTCAAAGATGAAAGCACAAGGCAGGTTGAGGGCTACTTTGGGCTTTTTCGGCATGCTGACTTGGAGGGTTAATAAAAATTTTCTTCCGAAATTGTCCTCGTTAATTTTTCGTTTTTCCGGCTTTACCCCGACAACTGTTCATCATCTTCATCTTCCGCTTCTCTCTGCAGATCTGCATGACCAGCATCTACGCGCAGTCACCGGCGAAGTGTAGGTGGTCTGGCGAAAGGTAGGCGGTGCGGCGAAAGACAGGTGGTCCGACTAGGGTCCCACGACCCTTCAACGAGGGTCGCCGTGCGGAGGACGCTGGCAACCCAGATCGCGCGCAAATCTGGATCGTGGCGACTAGATTGTGAGCGCCGGTGACCTTCGCAACGCAGTGGGTCGCGTGATGGTGCGGCAAGGGTCGCCGCGACCCGGGATCTCGCGATTTGGGTCGCCGCGACCAGATCGAGCGGCACTGGCGACCTCCGCACGGAGGTCGTGGTGCGGCGGGTCGCGCAACCTTCTGGCGAGGGTCGCGGCGACCCTTGCCGCGCCGTGACCTCCGCATGGTGACCCTAGCTGGACGCTACCTTTCGCCGCGCCGCCTCCCCCTCATCGGACCGCCGACCCTTCGCCGGCAAAGTTGCCGGCGGTAACCGGCGAAACCCTTGACCAGCTAACTCTCATTTTTTTCCTTTTTTTTTAAATAAAAAAGTCTTTTGCAAATTTAATTTATCCAAACAGTATTTTGCTCAAATATACTTCACAAAGGACTTTCACAAATACGATTTATCAAACACACCCTACATTTTGAAAAACCTTTTTAGCTCAAGTGTCTTTACATTTCTCATGGACTTTTCCCAAAAATCTTCCCAAATGCACCCTAAAAGAACTAACCACACTACCTTTCCAGTCCAAAACCTGTCTAGCCCCCCTTCGAGATTCGTTCTTTCCTTTCATCTCTTCCACCGCTCTCGTCTCTCGGTCTCCTTGTGTCTCTTAAACTCTCTGTCTCCCTCAATCCCTCTCTAGATTCCTCTCTAACCATGGACTCCACCATGCTTTTGTTCCTCTCGGTCTTGGTCCTCATGCTTTTGGCGATGGCTATAGCGGTCGATGAGGAGGCCTCGAATGACCGGATCGCCAAATTACCAGGCCAGCCGGAGTTGGACGTGGCCCAGTTCTCTGGCTACGTCTCCGTCAACAGGGAGGCGTCCCTCTTCTACTGGCTAGTAGAAGCTGCTGGTGACCGCGAGAAGAAGCCACTCGTATTGTGGCTGAATGGAGGACCTGGGTGCTCCTCCATCGGCTACGGCGCGATGCAGGAGCTGGGCCAATTCCAAGTCTCGCTTGATGGCGAAACTCTGATCACCAACCCGTATTCATGGAACCGCGGTATATAATTAAGCTGCGTTCACAAACATGAACTGAACTTCCATATTCAAAATGTATGTAACATTTTTCTTTTTCTACATTTTTTTCACTCATATTTCTGGTTTTTTTGTGCAGAAGCAAACTTGTTGTTCTTGGACTCGCCTGCCGGAGTTGGTTTTTCTTTTTCGGCTGACAACTTCACTCGATACGGTGACCACTCGACAGGTGTGTACCAATTTTTTCTTCTTTTATTCTTCCCAAAGTCTCGCGAGTGTTTTTTTTTTTCACCAAAATATAAGAAACTGAAGTTTTTCCTCGTCTTCTGTGAATGAAATTCTAGCCCATGAATCTTATACATTCCTGAAAGGATGGTTCAAGAGATTCCCAGGGTATAAAGGCCAAGCCTTCTACATCGCTGGAGAAAGCTATGCCGGTAAGGATCATCCAGTTGTTATCTTTCCAAAGCCTTGATTGAGTTTTTAAACTCATGTTTTGATCTTTGATCTCAGGTCATTATATACCATCATTAGCGGAGGTCATTCTGAAGAAGAACTCCCGGAAAACAAATCAGGTGATAAATCTCAAGGCATTTTGGTAAGAGGGTAGAACAGTTTCATCTGTAAAAGCATATTCAAGAAATGAAAAAGAGGAGCAGATCAGTACTTGAAACAATTCTCTTTTTGTAATAGTCGTATGCTTAGTGTTTATGGATGTATTAGAGACCAGTAGCCCCAATAACTGTGAATCTCTAAAGTGTCCTTCAGATGGGTAATCCTAACCTGGACCAGGCGTCCGAACTGAAAGGAAGAGCTCTATACTGGTGGAGCCACGGTCTCATCTCGGATGACACTTTTCAAGGGCAAACGAGTCCTTTGTGCAGCTCTCCGAAGAGATACAGAGCGAAGGCGTGTGAGCCCTACTTCCGCACATATTTGCGAGAGGAAGCTGGAAACGTGAATTTGTTTAACGTTCTTCTAACAGCGTGCGAAACTGAGGAGGTAATTTTCGCTATTTCCTCGTGTGTGGGAACCTAACAAATGAATAATATTCACCGTACCATGTCGAGTTTTCTAACACCACGATTTTTCCTGAGCAGGTGTCTAAGTTTTGTCTCGATGGGATCACCTCCAAGTACCTGAACAGGAAGGATGTGCAGCAAGCCTTCCATGCAAACCCCACCGCATGGACACTTTGCAGGTTTATTCCTCGATCATTTCCATTATTTCCATTTCATTCTCTATTAGTTTTAGCTTTTATTAACCACTCAAGCCTTATCAAACTGTTTTTTTGGCCTTGCAGTAGCCCTATACAACATAATTACAGCCTTCCCGCAAAGGGAAAGTCAATGTTGCCCACGCTGAAGCTACTCATTCGATCAGGCCTGCAAATCTGGATATACAGGTAACTAACTGATGGGGTGATTCATTAAAGGGGAAACGGATTTGAAGTCGCGCCAACTTTAAGTCGTGGGAAATTCAGTAATGTTTCGAGTGCTTGTTTAACAGAACTTTTTCAATTCTTCGTTTCCATTCTTATCTGAAAAAGCAAATCTGTTTGGTTGTACGTGAAAACAAATGAGGCTGGGGAAATAAGCATGAAGCTTTATGCTCCAATGCGATACTGGCCATAAACTTGTCTCGTTTTCATTTTTATGGCCAAGTCGTTTCCTTCTGTTCTCTGTCACTAATGAAGCAGGTGAAGCCTCTAGGGAAGTTGTGCCTCATGGCTTTTGTTCACTTTTAGATGGGGAAGTTATTTGGAAGTAGCAAATGAAAATAATGTTTTGCTGCATAATGTTTTTGCAGTTAAAGCAGTTATTCATTCAACCTGAGTATCTTCATCTTTGTTTCTTTTTAATCAGTGGAGATGCAGATTCAACAATTCCCTTCATAGCCACAAGGACCGCTATTTCCAAGCTGCACCTTGAGATAAATGCAAAATGGTATCCTTGGGGCCATAAAAACAAGGTAATTTATTCCCTGCTTTGATGTTCTCACATAACAAATAAATAAATCAGCTTGTATAACTATTTCCTTTGCTGACGATCGATTTTGCGATTGATATGATGTTAGATTAGTGGCTGGTCTGAGATATACGACGGGATGACCTTTGCGACAATCAGAGGCTGCGGTCATGATGTCCCCATGTACGCGCCTGCTCAAGCGCTCGACATGTTCAAACACTTTCTAGCTCGCAGGCCGTTGCCTAAGTATACGAAGTGATGCGAAATCTGTAGTCTTGTGGGACTTGTGAAAATGTTGATCTAACTGTTATTGTAGGATATCGTGTGATATAAAGTAATATCTCGTATCATTTCTGGTTACTGAATTCTGGAAGCATGTTCACCATTATGATCAATTTTTTCTTCGTTTATGGTTGTCGAAACCGTGTGGATCAATTAGGAAAGTATTTTGCTATGGCTGGCTTTTAAAAAAAAAAAAAAAAAAATCAACTAGTCCTATGATTGATGTGGACTAACTAGATGGATATCACCCGCATTTATAATTAATTAAAGATAAATATGAGTTATGTCCATTTGCATAATCCACCAATTAAAGCCCAATTGAAGAAAAAACATAACCCTTTTAATCAGACCCAAACTTAGGATGGACATATTTGGGGACAAAGTATTAGGAGATTTGCCGCAATTATAACGCTATAGACTTAGTAGTGAAGTAAATCAGAAGACTTAAAAATGATGAGCATGAACGTATGTTTTTCTTTTTCGTTAAAAAGAGACAAAAAAAAAAGAGTGATTTATGTTCTCGTTTTTCTAATGTCGCAGCATTGTCTGACCTTAGTTAGCAGAGGACTACAATCTAAGTAATCGTGCTAGATGTGGCGGTCTCCCCTTCTTGATGCCATTGGATAATCATGTTATGGTTATGAAAATAAATTCAATGCAATTCAAGTTGCAATTTGGATGATATTTACTACATGAAATATTTGGATGTCAATTGATTTTAATCTCAATTCAAGTTGCAGCATCTACTATGAATTAATTGGGAAGGAGAAAACGAGGAAAAAGGGGAATTTATTTTGACTTATTTTTTAAATTGTTCTCAGTACAGATGAAAAATAGATGCTGCAAAATTTGTTAAATTGATTGGAATTTATTGGACTAAATGGAAAGCAATAGAATATGACTTTTTTTTTTTTTTTTTTTTAGATTTATTGGACTAAATGGAAAGCAAAAAAAAAAAAAAAAAAAAAAAAAAAAATAGAATATGACTTTTTTCAATGGCAGCAAGAGAGTCCGGAGGAATGAAAGTGACCGTGGGCCACCACCGAGGGATAGAGGATTTGGGAAAAATTCCAAAGGATAAAGTGCTCTCATTTTCTCAAATGAGTTAGAAAATAAGAGTTCAAAGTGAACTTTATTTTAAATAAAGATTTGAAATTGCCATATCAAATCCAAAGAATGATCTGAAATAGTAATGACTAATTCAAATAAGGGCTTAGTCTTGCTGGCCAGCAAAATATTTTGGCCAATCAGGGATATTTTCGTCCAAATATAAGTTAAATTTAAATTAGATTAGATTAAAAATTTTAAAAATAAAACTTAAGAAAAAAAAAAGGAAAAACATAGGCCGCCACCCCATTGCCGGTGGGGCGGTGGTGAATGCTGGCGACTACCACCTAGGCAAGGGCCAACGATCCCCGTCAACAAAAGGCTAGGGTTGCCTGCCCTCGCCTCAACCTAGGTGATGATCACGTAGGCATTGCCTTGGCCGGGGCGAAGGCGGGCAATCGTTGTCCAAATCTAGAAGAGGGTCATTATTGTCTCCTGCTTTTAGCGAGGGCCTCTTGGTCTTCACCTCTTGTTGGTGAGGGTCGCTGGACCTCACTTAGGCGTCGGTAACCCAATCGGCCTTCAACATCGCCCCACAAGCGATGGGGCGGCAGCCGCCTATGTTTTCCTTCTTTTTTTTTTTTTTTTTTAAGTTATGAAAAGAAAAAAGAAAGAAAGAAAAAAAGGAAAAAATTTAAAAATTTAAAAATTTAAAAGATGAAATTGTCCTTCACAACTAGTAAGTTCATACCATTTTTTGAGATTAATATGGACACTTCAAACTCTTATTTGAAATTAAGTTCACTTCAAATCTTTATTTAAGAAAATAAGGGCATTTTGGTTCTTTATTCAAAATAATGTTCACTCCATATCCTTATTTGAGAAAATGAGATCGTGATAAACTAGAATATTATTTTATATGTAATGCTTTATATTAAATATTTGCACTTTGCATGACAATAAATCTATTTGCTTAATGCAAGAAAATTGAATTCAATGATGGATCTCATTGGCAGTGAGCATTCGTAAACTTTCAAACACTAAAAGACCTCAATGTGATTTGTCTAAATTTATAGTGACTAATGAGTTATGTAGATGACCTCGAAAGACCAAATGTGCCCGTGTCCTGCAAAACAACACAGTCATGCAAAAAAATTGGAATAATAAATTGAATTCAACATATGCATATTCCAATTTTTTTGCGCCTATTGTTTTTTACTATAGATCTCGATGATAGACAATTGTAAAAGGGAAAATTTCAAATAAAAGCTTAAAGTGCCATAATTTTTTTAAGGGGAAAATCTCAAATAAGGACCCAAAGTGAGCATATTTTCTCAAATAAGAACCCGAAGTGGCTGTTGTCTCAAATAAGGACTTGAAGTGGCTAACAAGTCTCAAATAAGGACCTGAACTTACCGATCGGCCATAATGTTCATCGGCCAGCGAGCATGTAACATTTTCAGTGGCTGAAATATGGGCAATTTTGTCTAAAAAAAATATAGATAGAAATTAACAAACCTTAAAAACAAAACCCTCCAAACTCTTCACGTTCTTTTGACCTAAAAAAACTCTTCACGTTCTCATGTTTTCTTCTTCTACTCTTCATCTTCTCCATTCTTTGTCCTCTCTCGCTTGGAGCATCAAAATTTTCCATTAATGGAACACGAATTGAAACACAACAAAAAACCCCTACCTTTCGTTTCTTCACATCTTCTTCTTTTGTTTTTTGTCTTCATTTCTTTCAATGGAGAAGACAAATCTCGAGTAAAGCCACATTTTCGTTATTGAGACACTCGTGTGTAACACGAGGGCCTCGATTCTTCATTATCTTTTCCTAGGTTCACTATACACTTTGATCCACACTTCCGTTCAACCGAGGTCAGTTTCGTTCAAATTGGTGCAATCGATCCTTCGTTCGTTCAAAGTGGTTGTAACTTGTCGAAGCAACATGTTGACAAGGCGCGGGCATGTGGTGGAATATCACACAGATGGCAGCAAGGATGGTGATGGTAAAAGGAATTCTTTTGTTTTATGGTGTCTTTTTGATGGGTAAACGGTAGTACAAGTAAAGCTTAGATGAACTATAAGATTTGCATAAGTTCTTCAAGGTATATTTAGCAGACTCATAGAAAAAGGAGAGAATGTGAAGTTTTTGCATTACCTTATTCTTCAAGTTCATTAAAATCGAATGATTTTCAGTCCCTCTAGAAACAAGTTCACTAAAAAAAAAGAAACAAAGGTAAGAAAGTAATACAAAGTATTCCACAAACATCTTAATCTCGAGCACAATTCGAATCCACTTCCACAGACCCAACCAAGAGAGAACATGTCCATCTTGAGTACCCACATCTCGGGCACAATTCGAATCCAGAGAACATCTCCATCTTGAGTACCCACATGTCAGGCACAATTCAAATCCACTTCCACGGACCCAACTGAGAGAGAGGGAGGGAGGGAGGGAGGGCACGTACCTTTGGAACTCAGGGAGCTAGGGATCTTGCTCCATTAACAGAGAATTTGGGTTCTCGAAATGAGAGGGGACAAAAATGTAAAAGATAAAGAACAAAAGAAGAAGAACGTGAAAAGTTTGGGAATTTTGTTTTTAGGGTTTGTTAAGGACAAGAGCGTGTGACATTTCCTGAAATATGGGCAATTTTGTCAAATATATATATATATATATATGGCGGATAATTTTTTTTTTTGTCAAATTGCCCATATTTAGCCACCGGAAATGTCACACGCTCTTCAATCGTGAACATTTTGGCCGACCAGCGAGTTCAAGTCCTTATTTGAGACACTGTTAGCCACTTCGAGTCCTTATTTGGAACAACGGTCATTCTAGGTCCTTATTTGAGAAAGTAGGCTCACTTCGGGTCCTTATTTGAGATTTTCCATTTTTTTAAATAAGAGCCTAAAGTGGACTTTATTTTAAATAAAAGCCTAAAGTGCCATTATTTTTTCAAATAAGGATATGAAGTGAACATTATTTTAAATAATGGCTTGAATGGCCATGTCAATCTCATAGAAGGGTCTGACCTCATCAGTCATGGACATTCTTGTCCTTTACTTTTTGTAATTTTCTTTCATTTTTTCTTTTTCTATTTTTCTTTCAAAAAGGCTAAAACTTAAAAAAAACTTAAAAAAAAAAAAAAGTGGGGCAGCCCTCCCGCCTCAGTTTTTTTTTTTTTTTTTTTTTTTAAGTTTTAGTTTTTTTTTCAGTTTGTCTTTTTATCAAAAAGGAAAAAGGAAAAAGGAAAAAAGGAAAGAAAATAAAAATAAAAATGTAAAGGAGGGAAATGTCTTTGATCAATCAATGAGGTTATGCCATTGTTTGAGATTGACATGACCACTTAGGCTTTCATTCAAAATAAGATCCATTTCATGCTCTTATTTAAAAAAATAAAAACACTTTTAAATCCTTTATTTGAAAAATTGAGGCATTTTGGATTCTTATTTGATCTTTTTCCTTTGTGAAATAGATGAACTCACAGACAAATTAAATAAGAGATCACACTTCAATAGGATTTGTCAAAAAAGGCTTGTGAGTTGTGTAGGTGAATTCAATAGAACTGGTGTCTTTGCACCGGTGCACTTATTTTTATTCATTTTGGTCATTATATTTAGGTAAAGTCCACAATAGGTCCTAAAATTTGACGCAAAAGTTTAGTCGAGTTGTAAAACTTGTTAAATTGATACACCACCAACAGCCATATATGATGTAAAGCCAGGTTTTAATTTTTTTTTTCATTGGAGTAGAAAAAACATCATATTGGCCATTGGACCTTTTATTTTTTTACCATGATGGTCCTTCCTTCGAATGTTTTGCTTTCGAATCGCTATATTTTTATGATGAGAGAGCCCATATGTATAGACAAATCCGTGCATATGAAATATAACCCTAATTTCATGGATCACTTAAGAAACGGGCCAAACTAGATTGATAACTCAAACATGAAGTTTGTTCGCGCTTATTGGTTTATAAAATCAAATATGTGCATGCACTTGATACAAAACAATATTATTATTTCGTCCGATTAACAGCGGAAGAACAGAAGAGAGCACGCACAATGACAAAATATGTAAGGGGACGGTAACTATTAAGCGTAACATATGGAACCGAGCTTGTACTAATCTAAAAAATTATTGGCCTCGGGCTTCTTTAATTGGGATTGTCTCCATAAGGATCCACGCTCGCGGGTCGTACCAATATAGAGCGCAAAAGGCATCACAAGAGTCGTAACATCTCTTATCGTACTTTCTACTTTGCTTGTTATTGTCACCACATTTGCTTGTGTCATGACATAAATCTAGGCATTCGCGTTTTTGTTTCTCAGCAAACGCCCTGAGTTGGCGCTTGAGACGACTCGAATCTATGGTCGTTGCCGTCGCGAACTCAAACGGCACGAGGACCACAAGCATTCCCATAACCACTCGCTTGATGGACATAATTTCTCTGGTGGGGTTACCTAAAATCACAAGCTAATGACTTTCGAGATTATAAGAATAGAGAATGATCATTCATTCATTGTTGTTCTAAGTAGGGGTGTCAATAACCGAACCGAAAACCGAACCGAACCGAACCGAAAAATTCGATTTTTTCGGTTTGGTTTTCATTAAAAACCGAAAATTTTCGGTTTGGTTTGGTTTTATCGGTTAACCGAACCGAACCGAATCGACAAATAAAAGTGGAGAAATCTGAGTTTAATGGAAAAAAAAAAAAACGAAAACCGAAAACCAAAGGTTAAAACAAAAACCGAAAAACCGAAAAACCGAACCGAACCGAAATTTCGGTTCGGTTCATATTCGGTTCGGTTCGGTTCGGAAGATTTTTCTAACAGTTCGGTTCGGTTCGGTTTTTGAAAACCGAACCGAATTGAACTGTTGACACCCCTAGTTCTAAGCTCGCCCATCGACGCAATCTTCGACCGGAAAGTGGTTTTTATTACTATGTTCGAAACAACCATTTTTTTAGGGGCGAGGATGGAAGTTTAGGCACCTTTGTTTGGTAACCATCCAAACAAAGTGCTCGATTCCCGATTTTTTGTTCCTAGAATCAGTTTGGGACCAGAATCGCGTTTGATAAAATTTTTGTTCCCGAGAACAGTTTTGGACAAGAATTGAGAATAAAAAAAAAAAATGTGATTATTGTTCCGGAATAAAAGCGAGAATCAAATTTCTTCTTCTTCTCTTTTCTTCTTCTTCATCAACCACCATCCCGCGACCGCCGCCCCCGCCGTCCGCCCGCCGGTCCACCATCGGCCACCACCGATCCGTCGGCGAGCTCGCCGGAGGCTCGCCAAGCCAAGGCAAGGTCCGGTGAGCTCGCCGGAGGCAAGCCCAGCCACCGGCAAGGCTCACCTAGGCCCCGGTGGCGAGGCCGAGTCTCGCCGCCCGACGAGGCCCGGTGGCCACCGGTGAGGCCGAGCCTCGCGGGGTGGTGGGCGAGCCTCGCGCGCTCGCCCGGCCCGCCGGTGGCAGGAGCCTCGCCTAGCCTCGGCGAGGCTCACTTGGCCACCGGCGATGCTTGCCGGGCCGACGAGGCTCGACCGATGAGGGTTGGCCTCGCCGAGGGTCGGCAATGCTTCGATGAGGTCGCTGGCCCTCGTCTAGTAGGTCGCTGGTTCGGTGACCGGCCTAAAGAAGAAGAACAATATAAGAGAAAAAAAAAAAAAAAAAAAGGGGAAAAAAAAAAAAGAAAAAAAGGAAAAAAAAAAAAAATTATAAAAATTATTTAAAAATTAAAAGAAATTGATTTGGAACAAAATCAATAAGACGGTACCAAACACAATTCTATTCCGTAATCATAAATTTTGTACAGTTACCAAACGCGTTCTTTTACTCAGAATCAATTCTCGGAAACATAATAAAATAAAATCATTTCTGATTAGAATTTATTCTCGAGAACATAATCGTTATCAAACACACCCTTAACGTTTGTATCATGGAGGAGTCAATAGATTTTCTTTTAGCCATCCTACATAACATTAGTTTTCGATCTGCGCCGTCCAATATTCTGACAATTGAATGTTAACACCCTTAGGCCATTGATTAAGCCAATTCAAATATCAGGTTAATCCAATTTAAAATTTCTTGTTTATTCTTTTAGAATATTTTATGCGTTCATTCTAATTTTGACTATTTTCTAATAAGATTATTATTTGGAGAAAAGAAGAGAGAATAACTAATCCGCTTTGTTATATGAAGGCCTGAGTAGCACTCCTTACTTTAGGCTAAGAACCCCCTCTGTTCTCCTATTCTCCTCCAATCCAAGCTCCCTCGACTAAGAAATGACTGTCAAACACAATTTTGTTTTTTATTTGCCAACATGCAGCATGCACATTAAAAATAACTTTTCCACTGACTTAACAACTACAAAGAAAACACACGAACAATAATGGCAAATGAAGATGAATCTGCGGCAATGAACAGCTTGCAGTATAGAGAAATATGTTCCATTAAAAAGATACTCATGGGTATCAAATATGCAATCAATCACAACATGTCACTCAGTTGGAACTTGGCACAAGTGTAACACCAGGCATGATAGCCGGGCATACACTGAGAGACTTGACTAACATTCATCTACACAGTTCATTATGCATAAAGGGCAAGGGGGTGGGGCTGGACGTGTACAAGACAAGACAAAAGTGGCAATATCAAGAACAAAGAAGCATTCTGAGCACATATAAATTTAAAACAAGTATATGCAACCACATTATTTATGCAATCCACCTTCAGCACCAACATATCATTTACCTGATCCACGAAGGTATTTGCATGTCAGCAACTTGACAGAGTAAGTAATGATAAGATGATAAGAGAAGGAAGAACCACATTCCACAATCAGCAAATTCAAGGACTTGATCACAAGAGGGGGCAATAAAGAGAAGTTATAGGTCAAAATTGTAAAAATAGCACAAGTTAAAGGGCCAAAATTAAAATTATCCCATTTGAAAAAAAAAATGAAAGGAAGATATATATTAAAATTCTGAACTTGCTTTAAATTGTTCGTTGCAAGCTTAATGAAACAATCCACAGACAGCACAAATAAACCTTCCCCCTCCCCCCACACAACTAATATAGCGTCGATAGTACATAAAACAAAACTAAATTACAAGTTTTGGACAATCATGTGGCATTGCCGAATCATTGTCCCATCCTACTCTCTCTTTGATTTGGCCAAAGCCTTTTTCCTCTGCCCAAGCATATAGCTGTACATGTGAGGACCCCCTGCACCGATATTTTGTTGCTTCTCTTAGATAAAAGCTTCAATAAATATTAAAATAAATAATGCAAATTCTTCACACTTACCTGGGACATAGATCCCAAGAGCACGGATAGCAGCATAAAAATAATCAAAAGAGTAGTTCCATTTGTTTGGCATTCTTATGCAATACTTCTCAGATTTCTACATAGACCAATATTTAGTCAGTCACCAGACGCCAATTCTCAAACAAATGTGCCAGAGGCAAGAAACATATCCTGTATCTGATGTTGAGTATGTCAAAAAGGTAAGCAATGCATCTGATTTAAGACTGCACATGAACCGTACAAAGCCACATGCAGAAAATGAAACGATGAATAAGGGCAATGCTGGGCACACACTCATTGTCTGCAAGTATTTCAGATTTGAGGCAAATGACCATTTACTGAGCCTATCTACAAAGAACTTTAATTAAAGGGCCTATGTAGAGCTCCTAACTCCAACATAGTTAATACAGCTGCAGAAATTATCAGACAATTTGGTCTTTTCAATCCAACAAATCTTTGGCGCAATAAGCCAGACGTAAAACATCAAAACCAACCAAAAGATGATAAATGAAATATAAAACCTTGTGTTTGAGCAGAGTAGGAATACAGTGCCAAATAAAGTGGCATGCTCATCATTTTTTTTTTTTTTTTGAGTTTTCTTAACAAAAACTGAGCCAATGGGTTGTTGATGTTGGCGGTGTTGGAGGCCCCAAAGCCCAATAACGATTAATGGGCCATTTAACATAGCCCGTGATGGCAAATTCAACCTGCCTATATTGATCTTGTCTAGTTGCTTGTGACCCATGTGAAAGTGGACTCCCTTTTGATTATGCAATGTTGGGTTGGGTTGTGTTCCGGCTGACCGGGGGCCTCCTTCTCTCCAGGCAGTTGAATAGCCTATGTGGAGAGGGAGGGGTATTTTTACCTTTGAGGACCATCCTCAGCAATTTCCTAACGAGGCGCCCATTTTGCGTTCTATATTTTAACATGTCAGTATTTGCACGTCTTACACCCCCAAGTTGGTTGTGTATATTTTTCTTCCTCACTAACCAAGGAATACCAACAATTTCACACTAAAAAAATGTTGAAGATTGGTAAATTCTCACTTCAAATCATCCCCACGCTAGGTTTTGTTTGGAGGGTCATTGAATGTGTGTCATCACATCATCATGTATCATACATACAAGAACAAGAAACTTAAGCCTAACCTTCCAATTAAGCATTCCTTTTATTTATTTATTTGGGAATCAAGGCATTGTCGAGACATTAAAAGTTTATTTCATCATAATTAATTTTCAGGATAAGTATGGTAAAAGTCTTAAAACTTATCGTGAAAGTGTTATTGAGTCCTAAAACTTTCAAAAAAATGCAATCAAGTCTTAAAATTTGTCAAATTTGTGTAATAAAATCTTTTCGTTAATTTTGTTCAATTTGACTAATAAAAAATACCAATATGACTATTTTTATTATTTTCTCTCCTATAAGTGGCGTTAAGCTTAACTAAAATACTAAAACCACATTGTTCTGATCAAAATCTCAATTTTTAACTTAAAATTTAATTAAATTAGATTTAAAAATAAAAATAAAAACTAAAAGTTTTGTAAAAACAAAAGAAAAAGGACATACAGGCAACAAGGCTAGGGCTTGGGCCGGCGCTCCCACTTATGGCCGTCGGCCATCGCCGACACCCCACTAGTGATGGGGCGGCGACCATTGGTGGAGGACAGTCTTGTCTTCTTTTCGTTAATGGTTCTTTCTTTATTGTGTGTTTTTTTCTTTTTAAAATTTTGGATTTTTTAACTACATTTAATTAAGATTTGGTGTAAAAGAAAAATAGAATTTGGATCAAAATAATGTTGTTTTAGTGCTTTAACTAATTTTAATGCTCCATAAGACGCTGCGTGGGAGAGAGATAAGAATAAAAAAGAAAATTCACATAAGCATTTTTCGATAAGTCAGATTGGATGATATTATCAGAAGATTTTGATTATACTAATTTGATAAGTTTTAAAACTTGATTATGTATTTTAAGTTTTTAATATTTAATAATACTTTCGTGATTAGATTAAAAACTTTTACTATATTTATCCCTTTACATTTTTTTTTCGCCGAATATTGTTGTCGTGGAGCTCGAAGGAAAGTCGTGTCCATGTGTCCGTCCTTTGGGTTAAAAGCGTGGGGAAATGGAGAGAGACAGAGACAGAGACAGAGACAGACAGACAGAGAGAGGGGTGGCGGTGGGGGAGAATCGTGACGAAGTGGCTTCAGGACAAAGCAGCGCCACGCGAGCGACGTGACTTCTGAATTGTCCCGATTCATCGTCCTTTGTCAGATTGACAGTGACCGAGGCCCGACCCGAAATTCGTCCTTTGTTCCGCTTTGCTCTCGTTGTGTTCTCACCTTCCCGCCACTCCCGCTCCGCCTCGTGCTCCGTCGCCATTAGCTCCCCCTGCGCGCAATCATTCTTGCGCCCGGGGATTGCCCATCCGGAAGAAAAGCCGGTTATCATTAATACCGTAATATTGAATAATAATATCAGGATTAATATTTAAAAAACCTCGACGGATACACCTATAATAAATTTATCTCAAATTATTTTTTTGATCACCAAAAATCTCAATTTATCCCAAATTGGTACATTTGTGACAAATTTACCTTATGTTAATTTTTGTTAAATTTTACTGTCAAATTATTAAGTTAAATGACACACGTTGATTGGTACAATTTGGGATTTTACGCTCCGTTTTGGTTTATAATTTTTGTGATTTTTTTTTTTGTAATATTAATGTAAGAAAGATATAAATTTATCAATTTTGAGTTTTTTTTCAATCGAATAAATTAGTTTGGGATAAATTTGTTATAAATATACTAGTTTAGGGTTTTTTATGGTCAGTCGGGATAAATTTATCACATATGTACCAGTTTGTGGTTTTTCATGATAAAAAATATAGTTTTTGGTAAATTTGTCATAAGTATACTGGTTTATGATTTTTTAGGATATTAACCCATAATATTATATATCTTTCATCAAATTAACAAAACTGGACGATACAAGATGATTATCATAATTAATACATAACATTACATGAAAAATTATGGGCAAAGGCAAGTGCTATTAGCTGTCGCATTTGTCATCATCTCATGTATGGCATATCGGGACACATGATCAATTGATGAGACATTGCAATGTCGCTTTTCGAGAATCTTTTGATTACGAAAACATTTTGTAGGGAATTTGTATAGAAATGGACTATGAATGTCCAAAATCCATACTTCTCAAGTTTACCTTTCTCCTTTTCTCTGACCGATAATTCATGGTATTAATGAACGTAAAAACAAGTTAGAGATAAAAGACGGATAATATTGTAAAATCTTCGCTCAAGATAGGTAAAGGAATAAGAGGAAGTCTCTATCAATTTCATTGACTAAACTTCGATTTTACTAAAAATTATTACTAAGAACCCAACAGAGGGTGGGCTTGCTCATGATATCAAGGGAGAAAAAGCAAATGCCATGAATCTTACATTTGGAAAAGACCCAACTAGTTTTGACAATCCCCAATTGTTTCCTTTCTCCTGTCATTAAATTTGTATAATATAAAAAAGCCGGGCACGTTTTTGTAATTGCCGACTGCCCAAAAGTTTGTTTCTTTACTGGAGGGACAAGGAAGCACCCAAGGAGATCCACGTATATACTGTCCTTGTCATCTTATAACTATAAATTTCAAATTAAATGTTAATTTATGCTTTCGATGATTCGGATCTCCATCCTAAGCTAATAAAAAACCATCCCACTCATCTCATAGAATGATACAAAACATGAAATAATTTCGACTTTGATTTTGATGACATGAAAAAAGTAATTTTTTTTTGCTCCGCATCTCAGGATATTACTAGAATTTATTTTTTAATTCGTACCTACAAGTAAATTACGATATTGCTTTTTATGGTAGTAATTGTGGTGGAAAAAAGTTATGCAAAATTAAGAAGGGTAGATATCAAGAAAAATCTCAAATTGGTATGTGTATGGAAAATTTACCTTAAAATGATCTTTTGACCACAAAAAACTCAAAGTTGGCACATTTATGAAAAATGCATATTTCATTAGTTTTTATTAAATTTTACAGTTAAATTGTTAAATTAGATAATACGTGATAGGATATATCAGTAATTTAATATAATCTAACGGAAATTAATAGAGGGTATAAACATCATAAATGTATCAGATTGATATTAGAAGGTAAATTTATTATGGTATATCTATTTGAAATTTTTTGAGGTATTAACGTAGAAAAAGAAAAAGAAAGTAATGGATATGAAGTTGTCATTAGAGCTAGGCCAAGACTAGCAGCCGCTTGTCCGAATATAATCGGGCTCCACAGGACCACTGTCCACGTAATGCCACCACCAGTAAAGAGAAGCGACCCATTATAATTGTAAGTAATATAATATAATATCAGCAAAAGGGACAAAGAAGATAGAAAGAAAAAGAGTGAGCAACATCGCAATACCAGGATCATGGCAAAAATCCACATCTGTTCATGTCGATAAACACGCGTGCCTTTTCCTCATCGTCCACTACTCTCCCTCCCCCTAGTCCCCCTCCCTTGCTTTTTCCTCCCTACTTTACACAGGTGAAACTCACCATGGAAAGCATCTTCTTCTTCTTCTTCTTCTTCTTCTTCCCCTGCTTCCGTAGAGAGAGAGAGAGAGAGAGAGAGAAGGATCCATGAACAGTCCCGTGCTCAACCTCAGCCAAGAAAAGGAAAAGCAGACAGACCCACAAGGCCCATCATCTCCCGGACGGAGCGGATACAGAGGTTGGCTGGACCAGCGGCTGCCGGGGCCGACGACCATGCGGATGCTGATGGCCACCATCATGCCGCCGACGATGATGGAAATGTGGGCGACCATGGGCTCGGCCCTCGCCAGCTTCATGTTCATCTGGGCCATCGTCCGGCAGTACTGCCCCTACGAGCTCCGCCGCTACCTCGAGAAGCACACCCACCACCTCACCGCCTGCTTCTACCCTTACATCAAGATCTTCATCCACGAGTTCACCGGCGACCGGCTCCGGCGCAGCGAGGCCTACGCCGCTGTGGAGGCCTACCTGAGCAAGAACACCTCCAAGAGCGCCAAGCGGCTCAAGGCCGAGCTGGCCAAGGACAGCAACAACGTGGTCCTGACCATCGAGGAGTCCGAGAGGGTCACCGACGAGTACCGGGGGGTCAAGGTCTGGTGGGCCTCGAACAAGATCACGTCGCCGCCCCAGCGGTCCCTGACTTACTACCCGGAGCAGGACAAGAGGTTCTACAGGCTGACATTCCACAAGAAGCACAGAGAGGTCATCGCCGAGTCCTATCTGAAGCACGTGATCAAAGAAGGGAGGGAGATAAGATCGAGAAATAGGCAGAGGAAGCTGTACACGAACTCGCCGGGCTACAAGTGGCTGGCCATGAAGTCCACAATGTGGAGCCACATAGCTTTCGAGCACCCGGCCACCTTCGACACCATGGCCATGGACCCCGAGAAGAAAAGGGACATTTTGGAGGACTTGGTGACGTTTAGCAAGAGCAAGGATTTCTACGCCAGGATTGGGAAGGCCTGGAAGCGGGGTTACCTCCTGTACGGGCCTCCCGGCACGGGCAAGTCGACCATGATCGCCGCCATGGCGAATTTCCTCCACTACGACGTGTACGACCTCGAGCTCACGGCGGTCAAGGACAACACCGATCTCCGGAAGCTGTTGATCGAGACGACGAGCAAGTCCATCATCGTGATCGAGGACATCGATTGCTCTCTCGACCTCACGGGGCAGAGGAAGAAGAAGGGCGAGAAGCTGCCACTGGAGGACGACAACGTGGACAAGCTCAACAAGGATGTTCCCAGGAAAGACTCGTATGAAGATACCACCAGCAGGGTCACCCTTTCAGGGCTCTTGAATTTCATCGATGGGTTGTGGTCTGCCTGTGGAGGGGAGAGGATCATTGTCTTCACCACCAACTACGTGGAGAAGTTGGACCCTGCGCTGATCAGGAGGGGCAGGATGGACAAGCACATCGAGCTTTCGTATTGCTGTTTCGAGGGGTTCAAGGTGCTGGCGAAGAACTACCTCAGCCTCGAGACGCATCCGACGTTCGATGCGGTTCGCAGCTTGACGAGTGAAGTGAAGATCACTCCTGCCGATGTTGCCGAGAACCTCATGCCCAAATCCCCGAACGATGATGCCGAGAAATGTCTTTCGAGGTTGATTCAGGCCCTCGAGGAAGCGAAGGAAACGGCTGCCGCCGCCAAGAGAGCCAGCGAATCCAGAGACGAGGCTGTCAAGGAAGGCGCGCAAGGAGGTGCCGAATCGAGAGACGGGGCTGGGGCTGCCGAGGAAGATTCAGTGCAGACGAAAGACTGATCGGAAACGAGCTTCAGCATTTGCGGCATCATCTTCATGGTAATTCTGATTATCTTGCCACAAGAAGCCATGATGATCTCTGGTCTTCGGGGGTAATTTGATGAAATGACTTCTTGTAAGTTTTTGAGAAAGAAGGGATTTGTCCGGGCGACGTGTTTAGGAGGTCCAAAGAGTTGATGGTTTTTCTTATTTGTCTATGCTTTTTACTTTTCTGGAAAGCTTATGCTGTTTCCTAGAAACCCTTTATGGCTCTCTAATACTGGCCCCATCATATTATCCAGTGGCTTCACTCGAACAGAGAATTTCAAGTACTTCAAACGGTTTCTTGACCACTAAGAACTGAAAATCAGTGCCACAAATGATGTACAACAAGCCAACTAGCCAGAGAAAGAGTTCCAATACAGCATCCTACCAACCCAAATTGCCAGTGGCAGATTACCATTGGATCACTAAAGATGACAAAGCAAAAAGGCCCATAGTAAAATATTTCGGCTTAAGCATTATTTATGCGGCACTCGCTCGGCCGGCACTCGCACTAACCAAATCGACGTACTAAATCGGGCTCCATTGTTTGGCTAACAATGCCACTTTAATTTCCTTGAAAAAGTGCGCTGGCCTCTGAGGTGTGATGCAGTTGTCTGTGTTATGGACTGAGGGCCGCCATCAAGGCCTGAGGCTGGGCAATTTTCAATAGGCTGATCAATCTCCAACCTCTGCTCATGACCACATGATTTTCTAACTCTTGCCTTCCAACTAAAGGTCCCACCGGGATCTTCTTCGCTCATTGCTCGATCAGCTTCTCCTAGTATTATGGTTCTATCTGAATGCATTCATGCATCTTGTCAATTTGGCGTCAGAGATTGTTTTGTCATCATTAAAAATGGGGAGATTGTTAGGGAAATCCCTTATGATGTTTTGAAGATGACAAAATAAATCAAAGGCTACTAACATGTTTGATGGTTGAGTAATAGATTATGCAGATGATTGAACATGTAAAGGATATTGACAAAGTCTGAAGACGGCTAGAAGACTGAACGTAACACATGTCCAAAATATATTTTGAAGATTTCCATACTTCTGTGTCAAAATCTGAAGACTGCCAGACTTTAGTGTCAAAGCCTGTTCTATATCAGAAGTCTATACACTCTGACAAATTCCAGACTGAATGTGAATGAAGAACCGAGAAGACAGACTCTATCAAGCCGAATTGGGTACTGAGACCTTAAAGCTAAATCTGTTCAAGCATAATATGTTCGACTCATATTGTAAAGTCTATCGCACTCACACTTAGATTGTAAAGTCTATTGCTCTCAGATTTTACATCCAGATTCGACAGAACGTAACACAAGCCCCGAAGATATAACGGCTAGTGATCTGGTTTGGATTCCACATCAAGATTGATTTGATTGACTAATCTAATTGATTGACAATTGGATCTTGAAGACAAGAACTTTTATACGAAGAAACTTTACTTATGGAAACCAGAATCGGGCGATCAGAATCAATTTGGGATTCTACTTTTGTCACTTAACGGCTACCAAATCTTCTAGATACAGATCTGTCCAATGGGTATATTGGAAGACGATCCTCAAGATGCTGTCCAACGGCTAGTTTGGAAGTGGAGGAGTATTTAAGGAGATGAAGGACCGATGAGCAAGTAAGAGACGGAGCGTAGAATTTATAATTCCAAAGTCCGAGCGACCTTCGATCATACACTTGTCTCTTGTGAGCTTAAACGTTTGTGATCTTGAGAGAAATACCAAAATAGTGACTTAGTGAGATAGTGTGATCTACTACTAAGTGTTTGCACTCAAAGTTGTAATCTCTTGTTGATTGCATAGTGAAATCCAGCCAAGAATGCTGTTAGCGTGGGAGAGTGGACGTAGGCTTGGATTAAGCCGAACCACTATAAACATTGTGTTCTTTTTCTCTTCCCTCAACTCCTTTATTTTATTCCGTATATATTTGCCAAGGTTTTGTTTAAACACCTATTCACCCCTCTCTAGGTGTTGGTACTAGCACTTTCAATTGGTATCAGAGCCAAGTGCTTGGTTTATAAAAGTGTTTTTACTTTTGAGCTAAATATCTTTTATGGCTAGTATCTTCGCACCAGGACTTATGGAGGGACAAAGTAACACAAGGCCACCATATTTTGATGGAAAGGAATACAACGTGTGGAAGAACAAAATGAAAGCATTCCTAAGATCCAGAGATCCCTTGCAATGGGATGTTGTGGAAAAAGGAATCAATCCCACTGCTGCATCTACATCAAATAAGAATGGCAAAGACAAAAAAAGCAAACCCCCCGCTCCTATGTCTCGGACGGAGATGTCCAAAAGAGAAGCGCTTGATGCAAAAGCCATTTATTCTTTATATTGCGCATTGTCTCTTGCTGAATATAATAAAATCTCTTTATGTGAAATAGCAAAAGAAGTTTGGGATAGACTTCATGTTACATATGAAGGGATTGATCGTGTAAAAGAGACAAAAGTAAATTTCCTGCTCGGCAAATATGAATCCTTCAAGATGAAGCAAGGAGAGTCGATTGGAGATATGTTCAGCCGTTTTACAGAAATTGTAAATGGTTTAGCATATCAAGGTCAGCCAATTTCTTCCCCGATGAAGGTCAACAAACTCTTGCGAGGTCGCTCAAAAGATTGGAACCATGTCAAGACCTCAATCCGGGAAACTCAGAGGATTATGCAAAACTCCGTTGATGAATTGATTGGCACTTTTCAATCCTATGAAGTGGAACAAATCAACGATGAAGATCCCGAAGGTAAGAAGTCCATCGCTTTAATATCTAACATTGATTCTGATGATACAGATTCACAAAATGATATGGACGACGAATAACTTGCTTTTATGATCAAAAAATTCAAAAGGTTGAATAGAAAAGGAAGTGAATTCCGTAGAGGAAGACAATACAAGCAAAATGGCCAGAAAAGAACAATAAAAGAAGATGATGAGCAAGGAAATCTATGCTTGATAGCACATTCAGAATCGAGTCGACTGACATAGACTCGTAATCAAAGTCGACTGACATAGACTCGAATCGAGTTTGACTCGATACGACTCAGAATCCGATGAAGAAATCGAGGTAGGCCATTCAAGAATTCCTAGTAAAGTTCTTAAGTATATAAATGAGCTATGCTTAAATCTCAAATCTTCTCTTAAAAGGATCTCCGAACTTAAAAGGAGAATTCTGGCTTAGGCAATAGGATCTTTCTCAAAAGAAAAGTTTGAAATTTTGCAAAAAGATTTTCTACAAACAAAAGAAAGTCGAGATTTACTTGTCAAGGAAAATGATTCTTTAAAGAAAGAACTTTCAAATATTTCGACAAAATTTTCAAATGGTTCAAAAACTTTAGAGCATATCCTTTCTATACAAGTACCTTACTATAATAAGTCGGGACTTGATTTCAATAAGGAAAGTAATTCTCTAATTGATTTTCCTAAAGTCAAGGAGAGACTTAGACAAAGACCTTCAAAGGCATTTTACAAAAATCATTTTCGAAAAGTGTTTATAAAACCTGTTGGTCGAAATGTCCTCAAGTGTTCAAATTGTGGAAATTCAAAACACCTTGAGAAAGAATGTCCTAAAGTCTAAAGACCTATTAAGAAAGATTGGGTATATACATCAAACTCTACTAACTCTTATGGACCCAAGAAAAAATGGGTACCAAAGAAAAGATGAGTTATTTTTGCAGGATATAAAGGAAAAGAAGAAAGAGAAATTGGTAAGGAAGGTATATATTTTTCAATTTGGTTTGGATACAAAATTTAAAAATTCTGATTATACTTATATTCTCTTTGTGCTTTAATTGATTCGGATTTTATAAAGATCATATCCTATGTTTTGTTTTATTGAAGAAAGAATCGTGTGATTTATTTTTGTGATTCGTGCGTTGAGATTTGATTTAATACATGTGATCATTTTTGCTTAAGAGACAAATGAATTTATGTGGTTTGATTTTATACTCTCAGATTTTATCATATTTTGCCAAATAAAAATCTGTTTTACGTAATATTAAATTATTACGCAAGATTTTCCTAGATATTCAAGAATTTTATTCTCTCTGATTTTATCGTGCTATGACCAAGTGAGAATTTCTTTTTAAGATATTATTGAGATGTTCTTTCCTTAAATAATATGTTATGATGAGTTTGGAAAGAATATTTGATTATGGAGATTTTATATTTTGCTCTAACGTCATGGAAGGATCCAAATTGATGGATACCAAAAAGGAAATGAGTTGATCGCAGGAAATCCTATAAAGGAAGAATGATCGCGAATCTATACAGTTTTTGGTACAATCAAAAAGATATCATGTGCGAAGATTGATAATGATTTTTATTTGGTATATTTCAAACATATACCATGGGTAAGAGAATATTTTTTTTTTCATCCCGCCTTACAAATTTCTACATGCATTTATCATGATTTTGGATGATTGCTTATATATTGCAAATATCTCTTGTCATAAACATAAGGCATTGAATTTTTTACTTAATTTGGCACGTGATAGAAATACTATTTTCTTTTTGTGAAATGCATCTATAATATATTTTTGAGATTTATGCTCAAGGAAATCCCTTTGATCTCAAAATATATTATTGCATATTTATGGATATTCTTGCTACATTTTAGAAGATATCTTATATCTAGCAAGTTTGATAAGCAAATCAGAGGAAGGTATCACATGATATTTTTGCAAGGATTGTTATCCATTATACAAGATTTTGCAGGTGGCAATAGAATCTTCCATATGGAATTTGGAAAGCTTGATCAGAAAATTATGAAGATTCTATACTATCTCTTGGAGGCTAAAAAAATTCCCTTCCTTGTGCAAAGTTTTTGCAAATTGTTAAGGAAATCCCTAATGTGTCGTACGTAAGTTCATTAAGTTTATGCAAGTTGAATTCGAGAAGAGCTTGATTGAAGAAAATAAATTTTTGCCTCGAAGTTCAAAATGCAAATGATCGTTGCGGATGTTGTTGCTACAAAGGGAATAATCGAAAAAATATTCTGCTCAACGTGCACAAGCCACAATTAGTGCTATTCGCAAATATTGTCATGATGACAGGGGGAGAAAGCGAATCCAAGAAAAAGGAAAGAATTGTGATCATCTCAAGAAGGCAACAAATTAAGGGGGAGCTTTGATCAATTATGGAAAAATCTTTTTGAAATGATCGTGATCTTGTTTATTATGGAATGAAGGAAAAGGTAAATGTGTTGGAACTTACCAAGTTCTACAAAATCCGGTTAGTGCATTTTTTTTACCTTTTGTCATACAAATCTTTTATTGGTATTATCTTTTATTATGACAAAAAGGATAAGTGAATTTTATAATGCATCTATGATTTTTATTTGCCGATATATATGATCGAAGTGAGCTATATTGCATATTTTTAATATTCGATTTATAAAAGCTGATTTTTGGAAATTATTTGCTATCGCTTTATATTCTCTACGTGACTCTTTGTTATCGCTTTTTGATTATGACAAAAAGGGGGAGAGAATATGAATATGCATATGTGTTGATTGGTTAATATTATGTATTGCATAATATTGAGCTGCGATTATTTTTCTATATATTGTTATGCTCAATCTATTTGTTATCTTTTGATATCCTTTGATTTAAATTAATATCTTTAAAAGTATGTTTACAAATCTGCATATTCAGAGATTGTTTTGTCATTATCAAAAAGGGGGAGATTGTTAGGGAAATCCCTTATGATATTTTGAAGATGACAAAATAAATCAAAGGCTACTAACATGTTTGATGGTTGAGTAATAGACTATGCAGATGATTGAACATGTAAAGGATATTGACAAAGTCTGAAGACGGTCAGAAAACTGAACGTAACACATGTCCAAAGTATATTTTGAAGATTTCCAAACTACTGTATCAAAGTCTGAAGACTGCCAGATTTTAGTGTCAAAGTCTGTTCTACATCAGAAGTTTACACACTCTGACAAATTCCAGACTGAACGTGAATGAAGAACCAAAAGACAGACTCTATGCTAAAGCTGAATTGGGTACAGACCTTAAAGCTAAATCTGTTCAGAAGCAGAATATGTTCAGACTCATATTATAAAGTCTATCGCACTCAGACTCAGATTGTAAAGTCTATTGCTCTCAGACTTTACATCCAGATTCGACAGAACGTAACACAAGCCCCGAAGATATAACGGCTAGTGATCTGGTTTGGATTCCACATCAAGATTGATTTGATTGACTAATCTAATTGATTGACAATTTGATCTTGAAGACAAGAACTTTCTATACGAAGAAGCTTTACTTATAGAAACCAAGATTCTGTTTGTATGGACGATCGGAATCAATTTGGGATTCTACTTTTGTCACTCAACGGCTACCAAATATTCTAGATACAGATCTGTCCAATGGGTATATTGGAAGACGATCCTCAAGATGATGTCCAACGGCTAGTTTGGAAGTGGAGGAGTATTTAAGGAGATGAAGGACCGATGAGCAAGTAAGAGACGGAGCGTAGAATTTATAATTCCAAAGTCCGAGCGACCTTCGATCATACACTTGTCTCTTATGAGCTTAAACATTTGTGATCTTGAGAGAAATACCAAAATAGTGACTTAGTGAGATAATGTGATCTACTACTAAGTGTTTGCATTCAAAGTTGTAATCTCTTGTTGATTGCATAGTGGAATCCAGCCAAGAAGGCTGTTAGCGTGGGAGAGTGGACGTACGCTTGGATTAAGCCGAACCACTATAAACATTGTGTTCTTATTCTCTTCCCTCAACTCCTTTATTTTATTCCGCATATATTTGCCAAGGTTTTGTTTAAACACCTATTCACCCCCTCTAGGTGTTGGTACTAGCACTTTCAGGGATCACCTCCAAGTACCTGAACAGGAAGGATGTGCAGCAAGCCTTCCATGCAAACCCCACCGCATGGACACTTTGCAGGTTTATTCCTCGATCATTTCCATTATTTCCATTTCATTCTCGATTAGTTTTAGCTTTTATTAACCACTCAAGCCTTATCAAACTGTTTCTTTGGCCTTGCAGTAGCCCTATACAACATAATTACAGCCTTCCCGCAAAGGGAAAGTCAATGTTGCCCACGCTGAAGCTACTCATTCTATCAGGCCTGCAAATCTGGATATACGGGTAACTAACTGATGGGCTGATTCATTAAAGGGGAAACGGATTTGAAGTCGCGCCAACTTTAAGTCGTGGGAAATTCAGTAATGTTTCGAGTGCTTGTTTAACAGAACTTTTTCAATTCTTCGTTTCCATTCTTATCTGAAAAAGCAAATCTGTTTGGTTGTACGTGAAAACAAATGAGACTGGGGAAATAAGCATGAAGCTTTGTGCTCCAATGCGATACTGGCCATAAACTTGTCTCGTTTTCATTTTTATGGCCAAGTCGTTTCCTTCTGTTCTCTGTCACTAATGAAGCAGGTGAAGCCTCTAGGGAAGTTGTGCCTCATGGCTTTTGTTCACTTTTAGATGGGGAAGTTATTTGGAAGTAGCAAATGAAAATAATGTTTTGCTGCATAATGTTTTTGCAGTTAAAGCAGTTATTCATTCAACCTGAGTATCCTTATCTTTGTTTCTTTTTAATCAGTGGAGATGCAGATTCAACAATTCCCTTCATAGCCACAAGGACCGCTATTTCCAAGCTGCACCTTGAGATAAATGCAAAATGGTATCCTTGGGGCCATAAAAACAAGGTAATTTTTATTCCCTGCTTTGATGTTCTCACAAAACAAATAAATCAGCTTGTATAACTATTTCCTTTGCTGACGATCGATTTTGCGATTGATATGATGTTAGATTAGTGGCTGGTCTGAGACATACGACGGGATGACCTTTGCGACAATGAGAGGCTGCGGTCATGATGTCCCCATGTACGCGCCTGCTCAAGCGCTCGACATGTTCAAACACTTTTTAGCTCGCAGGCCGTTGCCTAAGTATACGAAGTGATGCGAAATCTGTAGTAGTCTTGTGGGACTTGTGAAAATGTTGATCTAACTGCTATTGTAGGATATCGTGTGATATAAAGTAATATCTCGTATCATTTCTGGTTACTGAATTCTGGAAGCATGTTCACCATTATGATCAATTTTTTCTTCGTTTATGGTTGTCGAAACCGTGTGGATCAATTAGGAAAGTATTTTGCTATGACTGGCTTTTAAAAAAATAAAAATAAAAAATCAACTAGTCCTATGATTGATGTGGACTAACTAGATGGATATCACCCACATTTATACTTAATTAAAGATAAATATGAGTTATGTCCATTTGCATAATCCACCAATTAAAGCCCAATTGAAGAAAAAACATAACCCTTTTAATCAGACCCAAACTTAGGATGGACATATTTGGGGACAAAGTATTAGGAGATTTGCCGCAATTATAACGCTATAGACTTAGTAGTGAAGTAAATCAAAAGACTTAAAAATGATGAGCATGAACGTATGTTTTTCTTTTTCGTTAAAAAGAGACACAAAAAAAGGAGTGATTTATGTTCTCGTTTTTCTAATGGCGCAGCATTGTCTGACCTTAGTTAGCAGAGGACTACAATCTAAGTAATCGTGCTAGATGTGGCGGTCTCCCCTTCTTGATGCCATTGGATAATCATGTTATGGTTATTAAAATAAATTCAATGCAATTCAAGTTGCAATTTGGATGATATTTACTACATGAAATATTTGGATGTCACTTGATTTTAATCTCAATTCAAGTTGCAGCATCTGCTATGAATTAATTGGGAAGGAGAAAACGTGGAAAAAGGGGAATTTATTTTGACTTATTTTTTAAATTGTTCTCAGTACAGATGAAAAATAGATGCTGCAAAATTTGTTAAATTGATTAGATTTATTGGACTAAAAGGAAAGCAATAGAATATGACTTTTTTCAATGGCAGCAAGAGAGTCCGGAGGAATGAAAGTGACCGTGGGCCACCACCGTGAGATAGAGGATTTGGGAAAATTTTCAAATAATATGATAAAAGTGTTCTTGTTTTTTCAAATAAGAGTTAGAAAATAAGAGTTCAAAGTGAACTTTATTTTAAATAAGGATTTGAAATTGCCATATCGATCCAAAGAATGATCTGAAATAGTATTGACTAATTCAAATAAGGGCTTAGTCTTGTTGGCCAACAAAATATTTTGGCCAATTAGGGATATTTTCATCCAAATATAAGTTAAATTTAAATTATATTAGATTAAAAATTTTAAAAATAAAACTTAAGAAAAGAAAAAGAAAAACATAGGCCGCCACCCCATTGCCAGTGGGGCGGTGGTGAATGCTGGCAACTACCACCTAGGCAAGGGCCAACGATCCCCGTCAACAAAAGGCTAGGGTTGCCTGCCCTCGCCTCGACCTAGGTGATGGTCACGTAGGCATCACCTTGGTCGGGGCGAAGGCGGGCAATCGTTGTCCAAATCTAGAAGAGGGTCATTGTTCTCTCCTACTTTTAGCGAGGGCCTCTTGGTCTTCACCTCTGGTCGATGAGGGCCGCCAGACCTCGCCTAGGCGTCGGTAACCCAATCGGCCTTCAACATTGCCCCACAAGCGATGGGGCGGCAGCCGTCTATGTTTTCCTTTTTCTTTTTTAAAGTTTTTTTTATGAAAAGAAAAAAAGAAAGAAAGAAAAAGGAAAAAATTAAAAATTTTAAAAGATGAAATTGCCCTTCACAACTGGTAAGTTTAGGCCATTTTTTGAAATTAATATGGACACTTCAAACCCTTATTTAAAACAAAGTCCACTTCAAGTGTTTATTTAAGAAAATAAAGGCACTTTCGCCATTTATTTGAAATAATGTTCACTCCAGATCCTTATTTGAGAAAATGAGGTCACTTTAGGCCATTTATTGGAATTTTCTTGAGGATTTACAAAAGTGATAAACTAGAATATTATTTTATATGTAATGCTTTATATTAAATATTTGCACTTTGCATGACAATAAATCTATTTGCTTAATGCAAGAAAATTGAATACAATGATGGATCTCATTGGCAGTAAGCATTCGTAAACTTTCAAACACTAAAAGACCTCAATGTGATTTGTCTAAATTTATAGTGGACTAATGAGTTATGTAGATGACCTCGAAAGACCAAATGTGCCCGTGTCCTGCAAAACAACACAATCATGCAAAAAAATTGGAATAATAAATTGAATTTAACATATGCATATTCCAATTTTTTTGCGCCTTCTGTTTTTTACGATATATCTCGATGATAGACAATTGTAAAAGGGAAAATTTCAAATAAAAACTTAAAGTGCCATTATTTTTTTAAATAAGAGCTTAGAGTGGACTTTATTTTAAATAAAAGCCTAAAGTGTCCTCATTTTCTCAAATAAAGATTTGAAGTGAACATTATTTTAAATAATGGCTTGGATGACCATGTCAATCTCATAGAAGGGTCTGACCTCATCGATCATTACATTTTCATCCTTTATTTTTAGTAGTTTTCTTTCATTTTTTCCTTTCTTTTTTCCTTATTCTATTTTTCTTTCAAAAAAGGCTAAAACTTTAAAAAAAAAAAAAATTTGCAGGTGGGGCAGCTCTCCCACCTCAGTTTTTTTTTTTTTTTTTTTTAATTTTTTTTTTTTTTAGTTTTAGTTTTTTTAGTTTGTCCTTTTAAAAAAAAAAGGAAAAAAAAAAAGGAAAGAAAAAAAAAAATGTAAAGGAGGGAAATGTCTTTGACCAACCAGTGAGGTTATGTCATTTTTTTGAGATTGACATGACCATTTACGCTTTCATTCAAAATAAGAACCATTTTATGCCTTTATTTGAGAAAATAAAAACACTTTTAAATCTTTAATTTGAAAAATTGAGGCATTTTGGGTTCTTATTTGATCTTTTTCCATTGTGAAATAGATGAACTCATAGACAAATTAAATAAGAAATTACACTTCAATAGATTTGTCAAAAAAGGCTTGTGAGTTGTGTAGGTGTGAATTCAATAGAACTGGTGTCTTTGCACCGGTGCACTTATTTTTATTCATTTCGGTCATTATATTTAGGTAAAGTCCACAATAGGTCCTAAAATTTGAATCAAAAGTTTAGTCGAGTTGTGAAACTTGTTAAATTGATACACCACCAACAGCCATATATGATGTGAAGCCAGGTTTTAATTTTTTTTTTTTTTTTTTGCATTGGAGTAGATAAAACATCATATTGGTCATTCGACCTTTTATTTTTTACTATGATGGTCCTTCCTTCAAATGTTTTGCTTTTGAATCGCTATATTTTTCTTTGCATTTGAATTGCTATATTTTTCTTTATACATTTTTATGATGAGAGAGCCCATATGTATAGACAAATCCGTGCATATGAAATACAACCCTAACTTCATGGATCACTTAAGAAACGGGCCAAACTAGGTTGATAACTCAAACATGAAGTTTGTTCGCGCTTATTGGTATATAAAATCAAATATGTGCATGCACTTGATACAAAACAATATTATTATTTCGTCCGATTAACAGCGGAAGAACAGAAGAGAGCACGCACAATGACAAAACATGTAAGGGGAAGGTAACTATTAAGCGTAACATATGGAACCGAGCTATACTAATCTAAAAAATTATTGGCCTCGGGCTTCTTTGATTGGGATTGTCTCCATAAGGATCCACGCTCGCGGGTCGTACCAATATAGAGCGCAAAAGGCATCACAAGAGTCGTAACATCTCTTATCGTACTTTCTGCTTTGCTTGTTATTGTCACCACATTTGCTTGTGTCATGACATAAATCTAGGCATTCGCGTTTTTGTTTCTCAGCAAACGCCCTGAGTTGGCGCTTGAGACGACTCGAATCTATGGCTGTTGCCGTCGCGAACTCAAACAGCACGATGGCCACAAGCATTCCCATAACCCCCTCTGTTCTCCTATTCTCTTCCAATCCAAGAAGCTCCCTCAACTAAGAAATGGCTGTCAAACAAGCAATTTTGCTTTTGTTTTGCCAACATGCAGCATGCACATTAAAAATAACTTTTCCACTGACTTAACAACTACAAAGAAAACACACGAACAATGATGGTAAATGAAGATGAATCTGCGGCAATGAACAGCTTGCAGTATAGAGAAATATGTTCCATTAAAAAGATACTCATGGGTATCAAATATGCAATCAATCACAACATGTCATTCAGTTGGCACAAGTGTAACACCAGGCATGATAGCCGGGCATACACTGAGAGACTTGACTAACATTCATCTACACAGGTCATTATGCATGAAGGAGCAAGGGGGTGGGGCTGGACGTGTACAAGACAAGACAAAAGTGGCAATATCAAGAACAAAGAAGCATTCTGAGAACATATAAATTTAAAACAAGTATATGCAACCACATTATTTATGCAATCCACCTTCAGCACCAACATATCATTTACCTGATCCACGGAGGTATTTGCATGTCAGCAACTTGACATAGTAAGTAATGATAAGAGAAGGAAGAACCACATTCCACAATCAGCAAATTCAAGGACTTGATCACAAGAGGGGGCAAAAAAGAGAAATTATAGGTCAAAATTGTAAAAATAGCACAAGTTAGAAGGCCAAAATTAAATTATCCCATTTGAAAAAAAAAAATGAAAGGAAGATATATATTAAAATCCTGAACTTGCTCTAAATTGTTCGTTGCAAGCTTAATGAAACAATCCACAGACAGCACAAATAAACCTTCTCCCTCCCCCCACACAACTAATATAGTATTGATAGTACATAAAACAAAACTAAATCACAAGTTTTGGACAGTCACGTGGCATTGCCAAATCATTGTCCCATCCTACTCTCTCTTTGATTTGGCCAAAGCCTTTTTCCTCTGCCCAAGCATATAGCTGTACATGTGAGGACCCCCTGCATCGATATTTCGTTGCTTCTCTCAGATAAAAGCTTCAATAAATATTAAAATAAAGAATGCAAATTCTTCACACTTACCTGGGACATAGATCCCAAGAGCAAGGATAGCAGCATAAAAATAATCAAAAGAGTAGTTCCATTTGTTTGGCATTCTTATGCAGTACTTCTCAGATTTCTGCATAGACCAATATTTAGTCAGTCACCAGATGCCAATTCATTCTCAAACAAATGTGCCAGAGGCAAGAAACATATCCTGTATCTGATGTTGAGTATGTCAAAAAGGTAAGCGATGCAGAAAATGAAACCATGAATAGGGGCAATGCCTGGCACACACTCATTATCTGCAAGTATTTCAGATTTGAGGCAAATAACCATTTACTGGTCCTATCTACAAAGAACTTTAATTAAAGGGCCTATGTAGAGCTCCTAACTCCAACGTAGCTAATACAGCTGCAGAAATTATCAGACAATTTGGTCTTTTCAATCCAACAAATCTTTGGCGCAATAAGCCAGACATAAAACATCAAAACCAACCAAAAGATGATAAATGAATTATAAAACCTTGTCTTTGAGCAGAGTAGGAATAGAGTGCCAAATAAAGTGGCATGCTCATCATTTTACAATTGGCTGGAAGTAATTCAGTTAAAAAAGAATGAAAAAAAAGAAATACCTTTATGTATGGAAGTGCAATATAGATTAGCCCAACTTCACTGGCAATGCCACTTGGATACAGCACCAGGAAGGTGCTGTACCTGCACAGTGCAAACATATCATTCAGAAAAGGTACGGCAATATAATATCAGATGGATCAAGCCTCTCTAGGAGTTTAAATAGGCAAAAACTAATCTCTTATTACCTCAACCACAATAGCCATGATGGTGTAAAACCTAGAGCCTCCTTCATGCCAAAGAAAGAGTACCGGATAATCTGTCAAAAATAAATATGCATAATTATTCCATAAGGCACTAAACCTCTGAGTTTTCCCACAGTTGCAAATTTCAGTATGACATCAATTGGAATAACCTCGCAGTACAGACTACAGACAGTGCAAGACAAGCAAAGTCAGAAACTCATTGGACCCTTTCAGTCCTCAGTACTGTTTTCAAGAATTATACCAAATTGAGAACATATGAAAGGATCAAGGCTAGAATATTACATCATGTTCTTGAACAAAAAATTCTAACTAAAAGATAAATTGAGGTAAAAGAAGTCATGAGGAATATGATAATCGACAATGGACTACAATCAACCGTTAGAAACTCTTATGATGCGTTAAGGGCATATAGAAAGCAATTACTAAAGATAACTTGATTCTTATTGTAGAACCACCATGTGTAAGGTAATAGAAAAGAGAGGCAATCCTTTGAAGGAAGATCATAAATTGGATAAAATACACCAAGTTTATCCAAATAGCAGCATAGATTTAACCACATACTACATAGTGATAATTACATTATGACATACGTTATATCAAGATATCAAAATTAATCTATCAGACTCTGGAGAAAATCAATACAACGAGTTGTATCAGAGTATCAAATTACATCAACCAGATTCTAGAGAGACAAATCGCATTAAAAAATCATACCATGCAGGAACTAGGAAGAAATCAACGTCAGATAAGATAAACACATACAGTATGTCAGTTTGGCAGTGCTACAAGAAGGAAGTTTCAGAAGTAAATGTCATTTACATTGTCATAACAGGACCAATATTCTGACATCTGAATCAAAATGCATAGCAGATTAAGGCAAGTGCTTCTGTCTCGATGCCAAGTGTATGGAAACTAAATCCAAGGTCATTTATTGTATAGAGTAAGTTTATGATGCCAAGTCCCTGTTGTCACCGTTCATCTCGCTTTTCGGTCAATTCGTACCCATACATAAAAGCAGGTTTACGTATCTATGGCATATGCTCAAACATAAGCTTGTCTTAAAGAATAAGAACTTGTGCAGTTGGCTACCGGAGCGAGAGCACAATAAAACTGTGTTTACCTCAGTGATCGACCAGCTAATCACCAAGGAGCTAACCATTATGTGTTTCTGAGTCTGTCCACAAGAAGCACGACATCGTCAGTACGAGAACATTCATGAGCTCGGCTCAAATTACAATGCCCAACGACATTAAGTCGGAACGACGAGATTGCACGAGTAGGATGAATCACCTCGGGAAAACTATAGAGGATGCCCCAGGTTAGATACAATCTCGAACCGATCTGAGGCAGGGTGGCAGTTACCGGAGACCTAACCAGACCTACAAACAGAAGATTAAAGAGAAAACCGGAGTTAATCCAGCATCCGAGTAATGTGAACAGAACAAATTCCATTCGATAATCGCAAGAGAGATTTTAACTCACCGACAAGACCATGGAGGATCTACCCGAGATCCAATCCAGAAACCCGGAAATGGGGACAACAAAGAGAGAGACAGAAACGTGAGAAGCCATCTCCGACGGAAATCAACGTTGCGAGGAAGAGTGTAATTCAGCCACGAAAAAGCAATTCATGCGTCGAAATGAACTTTCGACTCGGACAACGCATTTTTTCGACAGATTGATAATGACTTAGTTAAGCACTAAACCAAACTCCCGAGAAACCTCTAAAACCTTGCTCGGAGTCAAGACGCGTCCTCATTATATCAGCACACAGCTCCACGAGACAAAGAGATCAATGCGGCGCGGTCGGGGTGCGCATACCTCCAAGACGGCGGCGGTCTGAGCGAGCTGGAGGGGCCGCTCGACGGCGCCGTAGACGTGCTCGTGGCCGGACTCCCGGAGCGTCTTGACGGCGAGAAACAACACTTGCGACCTGAAAAACGGAACGGGAGCGCGAAATCAGGACGTACTCGGGACCGGGGAGAGACAGAGAGAGTAATGGAGGAGGTGGAGGCGTACCATCCGAGGAAGACGGCCCAGTTGTAGACGGAGAGGTAGAGGCGCCGCAGGGCGGAGAAGACACCGCCCGCCATTCGAGGAAACGCGAAGAGGAGAGAGTACTGAGATGGACTAGCGATGCAGGAGGGGGTCGACGCCTGCGGGAGATCTGAAGGATCGAGAGGGAATTGGAGGGGAGGAAGACGTTGGACGACATTTACGAGGGAGGGGGAGGGGGGCAGTTGAGCTGATCAACCAATTCCTTCCCACCCATCCAACGCCCCATCTCTCTCTCAACCCCCCTCTCTAAATGATCATCGTACACCGTGGGTCCAACGGCCTGACAGGCCCGACGATGGGCCGGTTTACTTCTTGGGCTCTACTCCCCCGACTGGGCCCAATCAAATGATGCTAAGGAAAGGTTCCGTTCTCGGATTATAAGTTCTGAGCTTTTTAGGGCTCGGGAGGAATCATTGGTGATCGCCCTTGGATAAAATAACATATGGGTCTCAATCGTAATGTTTTAATGTTTTTTCTAATTTTTTCTTTTGACTTTTTTTTTTCCTTTTTTTCCCTTTCTTCTTCCATTTATAAATGGCTGAGTGGCCTACCACAAACAAGACTTGGTCAGGCAAGGGCAAGCTTTGGACCTGGAGAGCATCGGCCTCACTAGATCTAGCAAGGGGAGCCCTCAATGGGGCTTGTCCTCACCCTCACCTATGGCAAGTCACTAGCAAAAAAAAAAAAAAAAAAAAAAAATATTATTAAAAAATATCAACGTTAACAAATTCCTATCGAAATTTGCCAAATAAACTCAATTAGCAAAAATTGAAAGATTAAGGATTTGATTAGCAAAATATACAATAAAATTATAATTTTTTTGACAATTTTTTCGTAAAAAGTATGTTGCTATGTACGGTGATACGACCGTTTTTTCAGGAAGAGACTGTAGAAAAACCCTACCCATTCGTCAAACGTAGGTGACACTCATTTGTAAAGCCCAACTAGGACAGGCCAGGCCATCGATAGCAATTTCTTTGGGTTTTATTTGTAAACTCGACCCCCTACGAAGTCTCGCATCCTTTTTCAACGAAACTTCCATAGGCGACCTTTCGACATGTGAGATCTCGAGGTTACTTTCAGGGGTTGTCCACACAGAATCTTTCCGCCCTCAAGAGTCCATAGAGACCACAAGTTCAGCACAAAGCAAGAAACACGAACACTGGCCAAAGATCGATGATGTTATTTTTTCCAGTCACATGTAAGCCGACAAACTTTAACAGATACCTGATGGAGATAGAGCATTAAATAGAAAGAAAAAGGCACATGGCAATGTTTTACTTTGTCGCCCCATGCTCTGTACAACAATTTGGCAAATCAAATTCAGTCGCCCATACACCCCCCTTATCTTATCTTTACCCGGATAATGACCTAGACACGAACCCCCTTCCTTGTTTTCTATCAGGATAAAAAGATTCTCAAGCCACACTGATTATGCTCTCTCCACCGCGGAAGCCGGACATCGCCTGGAAGGATGTATGACTTGAAGGGGAATCTCCTTGATCTGAAGGCAGGGAGAGATTGAGGGATAGAGACAGAGGCTCCATTGTTGACTTCGAATTTGCACTTGGATCGGAGGTAAGTGGAGCGTGAGGGATTGGGACAAGAGGTGTCGGCTGGACGAGTTTCGACTTCGAATCACTGAGCCCGCCCCCTTGCATTAGAGTTAGATTTGGGACCTGATTCTGAACAGGAATTGGAAACGCCGCTGGTCCAATCGGCATCGCGAAAGGGGCCATCGTAACATAGCCATTCGGGTTGCAAGCATCTTGCAACAGCGGATGCCGAGGCAAGGGATTCATCTGATATGTATTATCTTGATGAGGAACATGTTCGGTCTCCATCGTACTCGCAGTCACCTGTAAAATATGGACGCGAACCATCAGAAAAATTGCGATCTGAACGGAAAGATTAAAATTTTGGACCAAAAGGCGGGTCAAAGAGAAGATTAGAAAGATAAAGGTTGCAAGTGGGTACTAATTTTTTAAATTGCCACAGCAAGAGAGCAACATGACCTTCCGCTCATTTCTTTAAAAGCCTTGCACATGGAAGAGCGAGCTTTTTCCTAGTACTCCTCAGTAAACAAATTGGCTTTTCTAAATCCGAGAAACCAAATCCACCATTAGCACATAATTGATGTCAAACTTGACACACTAAAGCTTTCCTCGATTTTGTTGTTAAAACCAGAATCCCTAATAAAAAAAACAGTAACCTCCTCCCGCACCTTCTCTTAAAAAAAGAAAGAAAGAAAGAAAATGACACAGTTAGCTTAAGGAAAACTCATCCATAGATTCATGGCAGCCATTCAAGAGATCCATGTTTCAAGCCACTTGATAAGTTCATCTAGACATGATCTCCATAAAACCACGGTGTCATTTCTTCTTTCATCTCATTCTATTTTCTCTAAGAAAAAGAAAGGTTGTGATTAGGTTGCTCGATCAAAGCAGGACGTGAAGTCAATTCAAAATGTTTACTTTGATTCAACTTGAAGAAGCTAGACCTAAGAAAAGACTCTATTGGTCTAGGTCAACTTCCACGATAATTTCGCCGAATCCTCATCAGCCAACGGGAACAAAGACGACCTTCAAAGATAATAAAGGGGCCATCTAGAAGTTGATGAGATACGTACAGAATCGGTGGTTATATCGAAGAGGCTGGACCGACGCCGCCGGCGATTGAGGTTGCTTCGGCGCAGGAAATATTTCTGGGCATGGCTCGCGACCTGAGTGGGCGTGCGGGTCTTCACAAAGTTCCTGGATATCGCTCTCCAATCTCCTTTCCCCACCTTCTGTAATCCCAACAAGAACAGCCTGTGCTCCTCCTCTGTCCAGGGAACTCCTGATGAAGTCCACAGACAAAACACATTTAACGCAAAGTTCCATCCCATTAAGGCATCAGATGACTTTCCTTGTACATGTTAACGACGATAACTAAACATTAGCAGGAAAAAAAGAAGGATCCGACCGATATAAACTAGCGAAAGCAGCGATTTTTGAACATTCAGATCAATATTTGAAGACTGAAATCAAATCAGCCTTTCGTTGAACAGCTGATAAAGTACTCAAAGCTCTTAATCAATCCTCAACATCGAAACTAATTCATTGGACGTTGAGATTAATTTATCGAAATCGATGATTCCCAGGGAAACGCATCGGATAAAGAAAAACAATACGGCAGCTACGATAATGGAAATGACGAGTGATGACGGAAGATGAGAAGTTCGCAGGAAGCAGCGATCACATCGCATGCAGCTAAGTAAATCTCAAATCAGGCGCTTTGGAGACCGATTACTACCGATACCCCTACGGATGCGATCTTCCGAAGACCGATCGTTCCGACGAGAACACGCGGAAAATGCATACCTCTCTTGCGCTCGCGGCCGCCGCCGGGGTTGTGCGCGGCGTCGTCGGCCGATGCGTAGCCTTTGGCGGCCTCTTCCTTGTTGCCGCTCCCGCCGCTGGCGTTGGGCGGATTCGCGTCCTGCGGGTGCTGGTACTGAGACAGGTTGTTCAGGCTCACGCACTTCCTCATCGAGTCAACGACCACCCGCACCCCGAACAGCATGATCTCCCCGGCGCCGGCGTCGGCGCCGCCGGAGCTCTCGTCGCCGGCGACGTCGGGGGCGGCGGCGGCGTGTGGGGGAGGCATTCTCGCACCGGCGACGGCGAGGGACCGGGTCCGCTCCGCTCCTTTTCGCGGCGAAACCGAGAGTCCGTACAGTCGGACGGCGATAGAGAGAGAGAGAGAGAAGGAGGGAGGAAGGAGACCGGACCAGACGGGACGAGACGAGACCTGTGAGGTGGAATGAAAATGGCATATATAAGACGAAAGTAAAAAAAAAATAAAAATAAAAGAAAGGAAGAAAAAAAGAAAAGTGAAAATGGACGGTGCATCTTGCTCGTCGTGAATCGTAGATATTTCCTTAATCCGACGGCTGAGATATTTTCTGAATGGAATTCACTTTGGAAATCAGTCCGGGTACGAAGAGGATGGCGGGCCTTTTTTTATACCATTCTCCCTTCCTGGAAAATCCTTCAAAGACGGACTCTATTTTTCGGGGGCGGTACAAAAAAGGAGAGAGAACATAATCCTAGTTTTTCTCGCATTCTTATTGGCCAAAATTTTTACATGATAAAAACATCGACGGTATTAGAGTGCAGTGTTTTTATCGAACTGACTATTTAATTTTAGACATATTTCGCACAAGCTCTATTCAATGCTGGAGAAATTAGCATCTTCTTATGAAATAAAAACCGATCATCTTATATCTCTCGGTTTTGCATAACAGTTGTCTACTCATTTACTGGTGATGTTTTCCTGAATTCTCTGTGTCCCTCCTCGTGTTTTTGTTCTTTCAAAAGGTATGATCTTTCAAGCTTAATGCACAAAATGGGTGGATTTGTTTCATACACACATCAATGGTTGTATGTGTATATATAAATTATATATATTAAATGAATTTGGTTCCATTGGGATCACGGTGAAAGAGATTTCATCCGAGGAATTCTATATGATTGGGTAGTCTGGCAATCATTAGCGATGCATTAAAGTTGGAGAAACTTGCGGTTCTTATAAGCTAAATCGAAATACCTTCGAGCATCAAAAAATAGGCATTCAACCTACTAGCTAGGAAAAGGAGCTCAAAGAAATCTGAGAAGCACTATTTATCACTGAAAATGTCAAAACGTCGATTTCATCGCTGATCAGTTCACCTCGCGTCCAGTCACCTATATTATTATCTTAGAAGTGTCAACAATCATGGGGTGAGTTCTTCGGAACCATCATTAGTGGATCCTTTAGACATTTACAAAAAAGAAAAAGCAATCGTTACTTCACCTGCAAAATAAAGAAAATTAACATATCAAAGACGAGATATATTCGGATAAAATAAGCTGCACAAAATGGGGGAAAGAAAAGAAAAAGAAAAAGTAAAGTATCCAGAACGTGGATTTTTTTACGGGTCCAACCAAATGGCAGCAGCCAAACTCAGAACTCCCAATCAGAGCATGTGGCGCACAGAATCGAGAATGGAGCACGCAGCACATGATCCTCTTAACCAGATGTCCCTTCTAAGAAATATTATCATCATCCCCGAAAAGTAGACACTTTCCTTAGCCGAATGAATCTGGTCAAAATACGTTCAGAGGTTGTCCCATCAACTGGGCCTCTTAAAAAATTGTCAATCTAGGACGGAAACCAACAGGTTTCCAGCCATTTGTGCCCCCAATTAACTAATCCCATCTGACCTAAAAATCAACTCGATATTTTAGTAGTGAAAGGCAATTCGCCCACCCGAGTCCTTTCCCCCTCTTTCTTTTCTCTCGCCAAAAAAAAGCTAAGCAAAGTGCCAAAGTTACCTTTGCTTCTTCCTAGAATACACAGACGAATACACCTCCCCCCGCCCAGCTGGCACGCACGCCAGTTCCCCACTGAATACGAATTAGAAAGAAAGAAAGAAGAACACGAACCTTCTTATAATTCGCTTCTTCACCTTATTATACTTCGCTTCTTTGCGACGACGAGGTCAAGCGCCCGACTGATTTCCATTAACTTTAATGCTCCGGTTTTTGACTTATTAGTTATTACCGACACCGAGATTCGCACGCCCGACTAGTTTTGTCAAGAGAACGCAACTAATACTTCAAGCCCAAGCAGAGGAAAAAGACTGAACACGTTACACCGCTATCAATCATTTTAGATAATCTCTTGGAACTTACTGTGGAAAGGAAAACATGTAAAGATCTTGGGTTGAACCATCCATTGGTTTGAGGGGGAGAAGATGGCAATTCTTCGTGGGGGCCAATGAAGATGGGGTTTCGAGGGTGGGAATCGAATATACGATCTATATCGAATCAAATGAAGAAGCGATTTTTTTATTTTATTTAATCTTATCTCTGAACGTCCGTACAATTTTGTGAACCCTTGGTGGTGGGGTGCGTTGGCAGGATAAGACAAGATAAGGTTTTCTGGGCCTCCACCAACAACCATAAATCAACTCCCGTCTCACCTTAAATTTCAAAATTTTCTTTTTCTCACGATTCCGAGGACATCTTATCGATCGTCGTAAGTCGTAACTTTCGTTAGTCCTCTCCCTGAATTTGTGCTTGAACAAGTGACATCTGAAGAAGTAAAAATTGACCCGTCGAGAGCATGCGGTCGTAGAACTCGAACCCACACACCCCCTAACGATTAAGGAAATGCCAAAGGACTCGGTTCGATGATCGGACAAATCGAACCTGGATGTCCTCTCGATAGAAAGTAGTAAAAATCCAGCTGCTAAATTCGATGAGCAGCCCAACCAAAAGGTAGTTGACAAGACATAAAGAACAGAGTCATCATATTGAAGAATAATTGCTGTCACAGTCATCTTGACGGAAATGCAAGCAGCTGTTCTCTCTACATGCGCGCGCCGATCCCATGTTTTGCCCATGACATTTTGTGAACTATCTTTTCTACTCCAAAAGAAATCCACACTACAAATAGTAGGTAAAAGCTAAAGTCGTTCCTTAGTCTCGAAGATACATCATGTCTCCCTAAATTGGATGAAAAGAGAGAAAAAGAAGCAAGTGGGATTGAAAGCAACCACCATGTATGTTGCATCGAGTTTTGCTTCCATTAATCCAAAAGCCATAAAGTGGAGAAGACACCATGCTTTTCCCAAGTTAGGATCTTATCTTTTTGATCTATTCAGATGCAGATTAGGCTCTATCCTTTGATCTTTCATTAAAGTCTAACAAAAGGAGAGAGAGAGAGAGAGAGCTGTGGCTAGTTATACATAAGAGTAGGAAAAGCACACCAGGAATAATCTATGCACCACAACAGATGTTAAGTACTTGTTGCTAAGGCTCAAAACCCTATCCTGCGACTTGATTATTTGCAATTTGTTGCTAATGAAATCATATTTCATCTCTACTTATTGTACTCTCTACCAGAGATCTGCTTTTTCTAATAATGCCATTCGAGCAGCATGAGTAACATGCACTCTGCTTTTGAACAGTGCTTTTCTCAGTTTTATTTGTTAATAAAAGATTCCCTTATCCCACCAGTGCGAAAAAGGAAGAGAATAGTAAAAGAATGGAAATGGTGAAGTACCACGTGGCACTTACCAGCTTTTCACAATGAAGCCCCACTCGTGTCCACTGCCCATGCAAGAGTCCACAACCATCAATCCATGGGTGGGGGAAGCAGCAACTTTGCGCCTCCCTGAATCGAAGAAGTAGTTGCCAAGTTAAACACAAGTTTCAATTGCTACAGAGTCTAAGATAGTTGATGCATTCTCACAAGACTTGATAAAGATATGATTAGAGGAGAAGAGACCCACTTCGCAGGACGATTGCTCATGTCCTCTAAGCTACAGGAATTTTCTGCACACAAAAGGTTTCCATGACCTAACAGAAATTAATGACAATTGTCCAGAAGAAAACAGAACAGAAACAAAAATCAGCGCATTCAGCGCATGCCTTGGGAGCAAGCATTTGATGACGACTTCTTGCCAGCTTCTCTTTAATCTAAGTCATGATATTGGTTTCCGACCATTACTAAAAGATCAACGTTGAGAGAAACCTAGTATAAACACAGACGTAGCGCAAGCTTCTTGCTTCACTGAATGACCTTATAACCGAAGACAAAAAAAAAAAAAAAAAAAAGCACTGGCCGCGCAATTGCAAGTTCAAAAAGACAACCCTTTACTACATGCCAAATTTAATGTACATTTAAGCTGGAGGAAAGAAATATCTCCAGAGCTGCAAAATCATAATCCTTCCATTCATTCTGTTTGTATCCCAGTGTGGAGTTGAGGGACCGAGTCTCCATTACTGGCTTGTCTTTCTGGGGCCGAGTCTCCCTGAGCTTGGCAAAGACCTTAACCGCTCTCGAAGAGGAGATTCTTCAGCCAAATTGCGTAGCTGGAGCTGATATTTGAAATCCCAACTCTGTGATTGAGTTGGGAATAACTATGTCATGTTTTCACAGAACTGTGGATAGATTTCATATACCCCTTCAAGCTGCACTAGTAACAAGCTCTCTCTTTTTCCTCTCTTTTGCTTCGGTACGGGGATTATCGTTCCTTTGAGAGATTCTTGCTCCTGGAGCAGAAAAGGGGAAGTTGCTCAAAACTACTAATCTATCATTCTTGGATCCATCTGGAGAGGATTCGATCCCAGAAAGAATTTTCTTGAGCTGTGTCCTCTGGCAGACAATTCTACCCCTGTTCCAGCCTGGGAAACCAAAGGATGATGACAAAGTTTCTTGAAGGAACGACGAGACAGCTTTTGTAATAGGAAATTCTTGACTGGTTGAGCTTTTCTCCATCTGTCCTCGACTGGCCAACAGATAATTGAGTGAGAATAAGAAGCACAAGCAGTTTAACATAAAGCAAAAAATCAGCACATTTCTAGAGAAGTACAAATGGAAATAAATGCCATATTCTTTGACCAGTAATCTGAGAATTGCTGATGGTGAACATGAGAGGCAGAAATGACTTGATAGTATATTTAACAACCAGGTGATAAGCAAGAGAAACTCGTGAATCTTAATATGTAGTTGAATGAGTCCACGAGACCATGTGAAGATTCTGATAGATCATTAACTGTGTTGAGAAGCAGATATGCTAGAATCTGCCACAAGGTGATCGTGCGGCTTTCATAATTAGCTTGACTTATCTTTCCAGTCAAATTTCCACAAATGGACTGCGATAGTCAATCCATGACCTTAAAATTGGTAAGAAAATAATTTTAGCAGCTGTTGGACAATTCATCCAATGCAAGGATATGGGGAACAATAAGAAGTCCATCAATACTCTACCAAAAGAAAGCAAGTGCTTCACTACTTAAAAGCTTCAGTAGGGAGGGTTAAGAAGCATCTTCATTTAATGGATTTGTCTACAACTAGGTGCTGCTCATTGCCATTCCACTGATAAAGCCACAAAAAATTGAGTTCAAGAAAGTTATTACCCAGTGCATAAAAAGTAGTATGGCATCACTTGTAGCTCACACGTCGGAGTGCTAATTTGACACATACACTAAAGATTTTTGGACTTTTTAGCACCCCCTAGGACCAAGGTTTAATCTTATCATTGGAGAAATAGATGCACCTGACAGTTGCAGCTCATAGACTTGGAGAGATTCAGCTTAGCTCAACCCAAAGAAAAATCATGACTGGAATTAATCAGAGCTAACATCTCTACTGTATGTATCCATTTACCATTATAAGTATATAAAGAAGAGAAAAGAAGAATATAAGCAGAACAGGAACTTACACAACAACAATGCTTGCGATTTGGGGAAGATCCTCTCCATTTAAGAATGCTTCCCTCATACTATTTAGCCAAACTGATATGGCAGTATATGCACCACCTTCCCACATTCTGAGACGTAGGCAACATCAGCACAGGCAAGCAAATGGTTTAAGAGAATATAACTGAGAATAAAAGATAAATCCTACATACCTGTGTACGTCAATGGACCATACTAGTTTGTTTTTCCGAAAAAGTTCAGGAAACAGACCCCTTTTCGTTGCTTCACTGAGCACTCTGGCAGCGCGTTCTTTCTGGCCTAGCCACCAAAGCGCCTCTAAAAGCGCATTGTAAAATCTGTTCCCCAAACCACATCCTTCAGAGTTAAGTTTGTCAAGAACATACTCCACAATCTGCCAATTTGCATCGTGATCATAGTCCCCTTTGATCATTTGCCCAATCACTTGATGAATATTTGATCCACTATTCATGCACATCTCATCCAGCAAACCATAGGCATCATCCCACCTGGAAATACAACAGCTTAATAGTGAAAGTAATCATCAAAAGGTATACTGCAAAAAGGTACTTTACTTCTTGATGGAGTATGGATTAGCCAAATCCTCTAGCAGTAATGGTTGGATAATTTCTTTAAGTGTATAGCATTTAACAGACAATTCACCAATGTATCAATGATGACATCCACCACATGGAAACAACTGCAGATTTGCAACCACAAAAATACATAAACGGACTAGGTAGAACAACAACACAGTTCTAACATTTACTTCTGATTTATATTTGTTTTCCCACATTGAATTTGTAAAAGAGAATACCACACAAGCAATGAATATTTCCTACTAAGATCAGGTATTCACAAAGCATGATTGTGAAATGATAGAGATCGCTTTAACGATGAAAACATTATTGATTGAGTCTCACTCCAGATAAACACTAGCTCGTCCTCACAAAAACAAGGTATGGATCATCATTCTTTACTATCTATCTTTCGACATTGACTTGTTCCCTTAAATTTCAGCAGCAAGGAAAAAGGTTAAATCATTATGAAAAGAAAAGGTTGACCAAGTGATGTAATTTGTGGAAAAACAAAAGTATGGCACTGTAAAGCAGGATTTCATGGAAAAAAAAGTCGCCAGAACTGAGCCAACCAAGAGATGGGCTCAGGGGGGAAAATAAATTCAATTTAGCTATGCAAAAGGAAACAAAACTGCAGCCAGCAAGTTAATACAAGTTCCGGAAGGTCATTCTCACAAATTCTGGAAGCAGATCCAGAAGAAGGTCACTCAAATAAGGATAAGCCCATTTCACCAACTTAACAGCGGTAAGAGGATAAGTACAATAATTGGTTTCATATTGCGATCAGTATAATGCCTTTTAAAGCTAACGCGTTCCTGAAAATGCTATTTTAGATGGATCTGACTTCTTCTTGCATGCACAAGATCATATTTCAAGAATTACAGGATATAAGGATGTCTGACAAAAATTTAATTGATGATTCTGCCACATAGGAAAGGACGGCCATCTCCATAGCAGCAAGATGTAGAGCCTAATCACCTAGCAGTAGGTTAAACTTGAGATATTGAAGAGAAATGATCAGGTAATGCCATTGTTCCCTAGTATCAAGAAGAGCATTGTGCAGCACAATTGACACTAAGGACTTCCTAACACTACCGCTGTTTTGTTTCTCAAACAACCAGTAATCCATGCCTATCCATTAGAGTGGATGAAAAAAATGAACAGGCGCTATGGCAGAAGTGACCAAGCAGCACAGCATGGGTAAAGTGTAAATGACTGTCAAATTTTTTTGGATGAAGACAGAATGAGCACTCACCGATCACACTTTGCATAGACAGCCACCATCATACAGTAACACATAACACTAGGCAATATTCCAGAGGATTTGATTTCCTTGAACTGCTCTTCACTCTCATCAACTAGCCCTGCAAAGCGGTAAACACTCAAAACAGCTTCAAGAGTTCTCTCGTCGGGATTACATCGGACCTTGTCCATATCAACGTAAGTTTTAATTGCTTCTTCAAATTGGCCTCCTTGCCTAAAAGCCTCAATCATGCCATTGAAGGAGTCCCTGTTCCTCGCAACTCCTGAGTCTCCCATCCTAGTCAATATTACCTCAGCCTCTTTATATAGACCACCTTTTGCAAATGTATGAATAAGTGAGTTGTAGGTTTCAACAGTTGGCTTGCTACCGACCTCATTCATCGTGTTAAAAGCAACAAGAGCTTCCTCATATAATGAAGCTTGCCCATACGCTTCAATGACCCCTGTATAGACCTTGGAACTCGGTAATATCCCTCTCTCATTCATGTGAAGTAATATCTTCTTAGAATCCTCATACAGTCCTCCCCTCCCGCATGCATAAATTAAGCCTTCATATGTTTCCATATTCGGCTCAACATTCTCCTCTACCATATCATTGAACAAAGTCACCACCTCCTTAAAGTACCCACCCTCACCAAATACTTGGATCAGTATATTATATGTAGCAGCATCAGGCTCAGTATTGCTCACTTTCATCTCAAGAAAGAGCTCACGAACATCATCATATCTCCCATGCTTCCCATATAGATTCAACAATATACTATAAGTAGATGCATTAGGGGCACACCCGGCTGCCTGCATCTGCCTAAACACATCCATAGACTCTTTGATAGACCCAGACTGTCCATACGCCTCTAACAAAACATTGTATGATGTGATATCTGGCAGATTCCCTCCGGACTCCATTTCCTTAAGGAGTTCCGAAACCTTCTCTAGCTTACCCAGTTTCCCAAAAGTCTCAACGAGGTAGCTGTACGTGGTTATATCAGGAATTACCCCTCCCTCATTCATGGTCCTAAAAACCATCTCTGCCTCGTCGCCTAATCCCCTATTGGAACAAGCACTCAGCAATGTATTGTAAGTAACCAGATCAGGTTGTATTCCCTCGTGCCTCATCTCTGCAAACAAATCCAACAAGCCCTCCCAATCCAAACCACCTCTAGCACAAGAATTAATCACAGTATTGTAAGTCAAAATACTAGGAGACACCCTCTCCTTCTTCATTTGATGAAGGAACTCAAGCGAAACCTCATACTGTCCATTTCTCCCATACGCGTTGATCAGAGCCGTGTACGAGAAGACGCTCCGAGAGACGCCGTTGCTGGGCATTTCATCGAATATCTCTCCGCACTTATCTAGCAAGCCCTCGCGTCCCAACAGGCTGATCATAATCGTGTAGATGTGCTCGTTCGGCTTGCACCAGATTTGCCGCTGCATGTACTTGAAGAGACGGAGCGAGCGCTGCCAATCACCCCGCTGCGCGAACTCCTTGAACACGAGCGCGAAGTCGTTCAGCGACAGCTTGTTCTTGAACATGTCGAGGCAACGCGCGATGCTGCCGCGGGGCGGCAAGCTGCTGAGCTTGTTGATTAGGGTTTCGACGTCGTAGCTGTACTTGCCTTTCTCGACGGTCACCGACGGGTTGCCGAGGACCAGCTCCTTGGGCTTGGCCCTGACAATTCCGGTGCCGGAGCAGCATCTCCGCTCGCCGGCGGTGAAGCTGAGGTCTCCGGCGAGGAATCTCCGGCGAATGGGGGATTGTAGGATTTCCCTGGAGGATCGAAGACCCCGAGGCTTGGGAGAAGGCAAGGGGAGAGAGAGCGAGAAGGTCATTGTGGTAATTTAACTAGATCATGAGGTTTCCGGCTCGTTCCGAGGTCATCCGCGAAGTGCTGCTCTGCTGCAGGGCGAGCGAGCGAGCGAGCGGGAGACGGAGGTTGAAGACGGACACGTGGAGTGCTTTATCGGATAAACGGGGTCGTTATCCGGGGCGATATATGGGAATGGGTCGGTTCGAGCTGTCGGATTTAGAATCTGCAGCTTTGAGCTTTCGGTTCGTTCCAATCAGGGAGGATTCATCGCGTCCGACGTGTCGGCGGAAGATATTTCCTTTTAAGGACAATGGGCGACGTTAATGGATCCCCTCTTTTTCCGTGGAAAGACTGGGAAGTCCCTCTCTCCCTTTCTCCCCTTCCTACAATGGCGGGACAATAACAAAAATTATCACTAATAACTCGATATATAATATAATTTTTAAATTTTTAATTTATTCAATATGATTCTTAAACTTTAACTCAATATACAATATGATTTCCAAATTTTCAATTTATTCAAAGTGATTTTGAATTTTTAGTATATATCCAACTTTGGTATTTAAATTATATGAAAATATTCAATATTATCATTTCATTAATTCAAGTTTATAGATAATATTAAATATTTTCATATAATTCAGAGATTAAATTCAATATATATCAAAAATTATATTAAATAAATTGAAATGTTGTTGATCACATTACATATTGGTTATTTGTTACAGTTCAAATATTACGTTGAAAGAAAAATTTAAATATCACATTGCACGTTAGGCCAAAGTTCAATGATTATTTGTGTCATTCTCCCCAACTTAATCTTCATCCTTGACTTTTTCTCAATCTTTTTACAATTTCTTCCTGTCGTTGCCATAGTTGAGCTCCACTCAAAGCTCGAACGACCCCATGAGCATGAGGCCAATCTCACGCGACTCGCTGCGACACAAGGGAAGGGGTGGCGGGTCACGAGGGCATTGGTGGTAGGTCAGGCTACCATGGTGATCTTGGCCTTGGGTGGAGGCTCCATGGTATGGAGAGTTGGCTAAAAGTACGTGTGGTCTCCCTTTCTATGATGTGGGCCGTCTTGGTCTTTTAGAATTTTCGAAAAGCCATCTAATGATTTTTATCTTGGTCTTGTCCCCATTAAATTGTCTAAATTTTAGTTCTATCGTCACATTGCACACCAATCTCTCTCTCCTCCACTCTCTTCCACCGTGCCCTTGCTCAACTCTTGCCCAAAGTCACGAATCCTTAATTAAAGCTACCTGAAGTCACACGATCAAAGGTCATCAAAGGTCACTTAAGATTGTGCAACCTTAGACAAGGGCTGCCGGTGCTAGATTTGAATTATTGGCCAAATAAATTTTCTTTTTAAATTGATGAATGTAAAATATATAACGAAAGTCTTTATAAGTTTAGTTTTTTTTTTTTTTATAAATAGTATTTACATTAAAGTTGATTTCCAAGGTAACTTTTTAATTATACTTTACCCAGCATTATTTGCATTTGAAAAAATCAGTTAACCTAAAGTCTTTACATTTTTCAATATATTTTCCTCAAATACTAAATCAAACACAGCCAAATTATGTGTGTATGGAGAGGGAGGTTGCTTTTTCAGAAGTAAGATTAACTAATCACACATAATGCACGTGTGGATTTATGGCTGTGTTTGGTTCAATTTAGGATATTTAAAGTCATTTCCCAAGGATCTTTGAGTGAAGGTGAATTCGTGGAAAGCAAATAATGTATGGATAATTAATATTGATGAATACTTTATAAAGAAATTCCGAAGTTAAAATAAGTTAAAATAATAAATAAATAAATAAATAAAGGGAGGCAACTTGATGACCAAAGGGAGAGAGGGCAGGGGAGCGTTCACCGGCAACAATTGACCGTTGGCCAGGCAAGCAAAGCACAACAATTGGCGATAGAGCTCAATGAGGCGAGTGTCCACTGTCGCAGCAGTTCTGCTCCTCCTATTTCAAAAAAAAAAAAAAAAAAAAAAAAAAATTGGCGATAGAGCTCAATGAGGCGAGTGTCCACTGTCGCAGCAAAGCTCAACATAGCTTGGCGAAGCCAACAAAATGTCGTCGAGGTCGCACCCCTAGGTGACAACCGCCGAAGTGGAGGAAACCCTTGGCAACAAGCCATCGAGGTCATGCAACCTCAGGCAAAGCAATGCCAAGTTTGCCCAACTTTTTTAGTCGGTCATACTCTATGCTTATTTTAATGCTCACTCTTAGATTTTTGTTCTGCCTCCTTATAGAGCGTGGGAGTTGAAATCCACTCTTGAAATTAATTCGTCCCCACCCCAACCCCTTGAGAAGGTGGGGATTCGATGATGGGGGCTTCCTAGAACTAGCCATTCAATCTTACCAAAGGCTGTCAAGGTCATGTGACCTCAAGTGAGCAGATCTCTACTCTAGCATTGCACGAGCCAGGTGATGAGTCGTTGAGGTCATGTGACCCCATGTGGCGATGCTGGTGGTGCGCAACCTCAGGCAACTCCCCGCCGACATCCGTCCAACTTCTTGACCCGCACGAGCGTTCGTTCATTTCCTGGGTTAAAGATGAACAATGCAAGGGCAAGATTGAAATAGCGAAAATATGTGGGGCGATTTGGAAAGAAAAAATTTCATCAACCTTAGATTCAGCCTTTCAAAAATGTTGAAAATCTCATTTACTTTGGGTTTTCAGCTTTGCTAAGACCAGCATTTAGCCAAATGGGTCCCAAAAAATTTGCCAAACATGGCAAGTTTTCCCTAAGGGGTTTTAGAGACTCAACAGCTAAGTTTAGTCGTCCGAATTTTTTATCAGGATAAATAAGGTACAAAATCCAGCGGTTTTGCTATATCCAGTCCACTATTTGGTGATTGCAGTAATAAAATTGAATATATTCATATTATATTATGTACATTATTTAGTATAAACGGCATAAGGAGGGGAGAATTGTGGCATCCATATTTTTGCTGACCTTGGAAAAATAACGATACGTCGCGGATTGACAAAATTGTTATCGAAATTTGTCATCAGCACCGATTTTGGACCCCACCGTATCACCGTCATCATCGGCACTATATTCAACCCCTGTTTCATCACCACACACCGTTCCGAGACATCAACTTTCGGAAAATTTCCATGCACGGCCATGCATCCACGTTAAATAGCCCCCTCCATGCAACAAGTGAAGCCTTCGCCCATGCACATACAACAAAATGAAGGCCCGCGTATAAGAAGTCAACCAAATGAAGAGTTGTTGACCAAGAGAGAGCCCATGACAGCCACGTCCGCATGCAGCAATGCGAGGTGGCGAGTGGCAGCAAAGTCGGGGTCAACTAATGACCGAGAGAAAAAGCCACGTTTCTGCATGGGACGGCAAGCTGGCTCGGCAAGGAGAAAGGTCCGCATGCAGGAGGCCACGAACTCCTCCAGCTGCCCCTTGCGCGTGCGGCCACCGAATTGGACAACTGAAAGAGAAAAAGAGGGCCAGCTTCGGAACACAGAGAAACAGTGAGCGGAAGAGAGAGCAGTGAGCGAGGGTGAGAGGGAAAGAAGGAGTTCACCCGTGCACGCACGCCGTCGACGCCGCTCGCATTTGCTGTTGTCAAGCCATGTCTGTGACCACGAGCTTCCCGGTTCTTGCCGTCGACACCGTCAGATTTAAGGCAGGTGAAAGTCTACTAGCCTATGTAATGCGATGCTGTTGTTGTCTGATGTAGTGCAGTTAGATTTGGAAATATTTGAGTTTGGATGTTCAACACCGAATTTTTGAGTGATTGAAAGAGATTGGGAGAAGGAAATTGAGGAAATGCTCGGGTTTTCTATGTGTGTCTCGAATCCCTTTGGAACTTCAATCGAAAAACAGATTTTGGTGGACTTTTGGAAATAAGGTAGCCAAGATGTGGGTGTGGATTTCTACTGAATCCATACTGTCCAGAACGACTCATGTGTAGCCCTGTAGCTTTGTAAATTTCTACAGAGATTTCTAGTACGAATTTGGTCCCGACTTTTTCATGGAAGGATTGAGAAATTGTTTAAACTATGACATATATTTTTGTCAGATTTTTGGGATCAATATAGTTGGTACAAACTTAGTTTAGTGTGCGGCGCTTTTCTGCTGGAGTGTGAACTCTGTTCAATGGAAGAAATCTGGGGTGGAGTTGTGTGATTTACTGCTCTCCGTACGTGACTAATTAGGCTTAGTGTCCTTCATGAAATTCTTTCCCTTAGGTCTTATTTATAACATACTAAAAATTTAGAATTTTCTGAGTTCATTTATTGGTTCTTCCAAAATTATTACTGAAACTATACATTCTGATTTTGGTTGCCTTTATTCTAAATTTGCTCAAATTTATTTCAAAGGTGAAGGAATCTTGGTTTATTACCTAGTAACGATGGTTTTGGCATTCAGTAAATCATTCAATATTGAAATTTCGATAAAATTCAAGGGACTTCATATGTTGATAAATTGAAAATGTTTGTGGTATTGAAATTATTTGATGTGTCAGTGCTACCGTCGGACCCTCGGGTCAACGATGCCCCGGGAGTCGGGTTGCCCATGGGATTGTAGGGGTCGATGCCTTTGGATGCCTGGGGACTAGTGAGCCCCAGAGGTTCCCCGGGAGTGTTGGGATGCCCGGATGTATTCCGGATGGCGGGGGTAACCTTCACATGGCAAATTCTTTCCCTTAGGTCTTATTTTGAGGTGAAGAACCAAAATGGAGGCTTTCAATACCAAAAACATTTTCAATTCATTGACATTTGAAGTCCCTTGAATTTTATCGAAATTTCAGTATTGAATGATTTACTGAATGCCAAAACCATTGTTACTAGGTAATAAACCAAGATTCCTTCACCTTTGAAATAAATTTGAGCAAATTTAGAATAAAGGCAACCAAAATCAGAATGTATAGTTTCAGTAATAATTTTGGAAGAACCAATAAATGATCAGAAAATTCTAAATTTTTAGTATGTTATAACTAAGACCTAAGGGAAATAATTTCATGAAGGACACTAAGCCTAATTAGTCACGTATAAAGAGCAGTAAATCACACAACTCAGCCCCAGATTTCTTCCATCGAACAAAGTTCACACTCCAGCAGAAAAGTGCCGCACACTAAAATAAGTTTGTACCAACTATATTGATCCCAAAAATTTGACAAAAATATATGTCCTAGTTTAAACAATTTCTCACAACTTCCATGAAAAAGTCGGGACCAAATTCGTACTAGAAATCTCTGTAGAAATTTACAAAGCTACAGGGCTACACATGAGTCGTTCTGGACAGTATGGATTCAGTGGAAACCCACGCCCACATCTTGGCTACCTTACTTCCGAAAGTCCACCAAAATCTATTTTTCGATTGAAGTTCCAAAGGGAATCGAGACACATAGAAAACCCAAGCATTTCCTCAATTTCCTACTCCCAATCTCTTTCAATTATTCAAAAATCCAGTGTCGAACATCCAAACTCAAATATTTCCAAATCTAACTGCACTACATCAAACAACAACAGCATTGCATTACATAGGCTAGTAGACTTTCACTTGTCTTAAATCCGACGGTGTCGACGGCGAGAATCGGGAAGCTCACGGTCACAGACACGATTTGGCAACAGCAAGTGAGAGCGGCGTCGACGGCGTGCATGCACGGGCGAAGGGGCGACCTCCTTCTTTCCCTCTCACCCTCGCTCGCTGCTCTCTCTCTCTCACTTGCTGTCGAGTTTCGCTCGAGCCTTCTCTCTCTTACTCTCATTTACGAGCATTTTGTTCCCTCAATTTGTTGACTATTTAAATCAATGCATGCAGATTTTCGATGGCAGCTTGGTTGAGGGACAGCTGGGGAAGACGTGCCCTCAATTTGCACGATCTTTGGGTCCTTTGCTGGCGGTCTACTCCAAAGCAACGTGGCCGTAGCTGGCCTTGCTTCAGTCAACACCCCACAATTCGGTCGACTCAATTGTCGACCGAATGGGGAAAAATTGAGGCGGCTTGGACGTAGATGGTCTCCCTTCCCAAGCATGCATGCATGGCCGAAATTCTTTTCTTTGGCTCACTAAAATGATTATTAGATTAAAGTCCAAATCCCTCTCTTATTACATAAATACTTGGGTGGTATAGTTGTGTAGGGTCATCGAAAAAATGTGCACGGGTTAGCAGGGTCGAATGTGGTGCTGACGATGACAATGATACGACGGGGTCCAAAATCGGTGCCAATGACGAAATCCGATAACAATTTCGTCAATCCACGACGTATCGTTATTTTTCTGAGGTCGGCAAAAATATGAATGCCACATATTAGTATGATGAACAAAAAAATTTACAAGCGAAGATGTTAAAAATCTCTCGGGATATTCTTGCCTACTCTTTTTTTTTTTTTTCATCTCTTTTTTTAACTAATTTATTTTTTGTTTCTTTCTTCCCCTTTCATCGTTCTCTAATAAAATTTTATTAAATAGTAAACTGTACTAATATACCTAAAATAGTAAAATATCTCAAATATGTAATAAATATACATAAAATATGTGATAAATTTATATTTACATTTTGAGTTTATATTATAAAATGGAATTAAATTTGAATATATAAATCAAAATAAGATTAAATTAAAATAACTAAATTATTATTTTTTGTTATCTTAAATTTTTATATTATAATTCAAATTTTAATTATTGGAAATAACTTTTCTTATTCTAGAAGTTTATTATTCAAGAAAATAATTTTTCTATTATGAATGTTAGAAATTATATCCACCTTTATCCCATCTCCCCATGAAATAATTTTATCTGGTCTATATCTCCTTATAAAAGACTTTATTCTGTCTTAATCAGGCACCAAATGTTGAATAGGATACATTTTATCATAACTGCCAAATGCAGCCAAAATTCTTTGGGAAAGCTCAACTAAACACAACCTTAAATTTACAAAAAAGTGCTGAGTTCTGTCATTAATTGGGTGTTTAATGATAAATACACTTAGGTTGAGTTTATCATTTGGATTTGAATTGGGATAAAATAAGATGAAATTTAAAAATTCTTTGGACTGTAGAAAATTCTATCACACGTTTGTTGGAATTCATGATGAGATTAATTTTTTTGAAAATCTCACTTGCCCAATGCCATCTCCCGCGTATCCAGATGTCATCCCTTGAGCTTTCTCACCAGCATCTCAAACACGCTCTCTTCAACTCCCTCCGATTCATCTCCTTCATGACTAGTTTTGCCACATCCACCACCATTTCCAGCTCCAGACCATGGTCATCGCTTAGCTTCACCGTATTAGAGGCGATTCAGACACCGGCAAAGATAAGCCTCGGGTCACCGAACGGTTGGGGGAGGTAGCGGCCACAACGATTCGATAGATGAGGTAGCAACAACAGATGTAAGGGCGATGACAGGGTGGTGGGCGCCATGCACAAAGCTCAGGTACGACTTGACATCAAAGCCGACAATCCAGGGGTAGTGAAGGGCGGAGAGGAGGTGGACGAAGATCCACTAGTGGACGACACCAAGGCAACAAGTAGTGATAGCAGGCATTCCTTTATTGTGGATGACGACCTCAAAGGATCTGGCTCACTCATGAAAGGATTCGAGTTCTTCGACGGTGATGGCCATTTGACGTATAATTTATCATTTTCACCCTCGACCGTTAGAGGACGGTTGGCTATACGACGATGATGAGTAGTAGTGGTTGGAATTGAAGATGATCGATTGTCGTGGAATGGTCATTGCATGATGGTCAACAAAGTCAAATGTGTCATTCCATCATTACATTGTTGAAAGAAATTTTTACGTTGTGTTAAAAAAAAATTATCCACTTCAGATTTATCTCACCCTATAACTCGGATTTTTATCCAACATTTGATCTAGGTATATCCAATCTAGAGGAGTCATCAAATGCCAAATAAGATATTATGTTATCATATCATAATTCAAATCAGAACTATCAAACGTACCCTTAAGACGTTAATAACCCACAATCGATATTACATGCAATTATTATGACTCGACTATTTGACAGTTATTTAAACTCACTTGTTCCAACATGCAGAGCCACTGCATGTTGATATTTCCATATGTAAGAAATGGGTTTTCTTGTTGATAACCCACGGTCGACTGTTACAAGCAATTATTATGACTCAACTACTTCACGGTTACATTGACTCTTTTGTTCCAACATTCAGCCACTGCATGTTGATATTTCCATTCATAAGAATTGAATTTTCTTGTTGACCGACTGCACCATACCAACTGATTATTCCCAACACTTGACCATTTTCTACTTCCCTCGTCATTCTAGCAAGAAACTGTCGACCAAGTTGTTAATTACCTCACTTGAGACATTATTTAGTGTCAAACATATTCTTAGTTTTTTCGTCAACCCCAGTAAGTTATGAGGTTTGCTACTAATCGAAAGTTACTATTTGATTAACTGCTTTGGCCCGTTAAAAGAATCAATATAAAAGTAATGGCATGTGAATTTTTTCTCGACAGGTTTGACTAATAAATATTTCTTTATATATGTAGCTTTTTTCCGTCTAATTTACTATTTGCTGTAGTCGAGATCAAAATCGTAACATACACGTCTTCCTTTTTCCTAATTTCGAAACAATTTCTATGATAAAGTTCACATTGATAATAAAGATGAAGGAATTGCTATAATTCATAAAATCACGTGTATAATTACTATTATTAGATACCCAGGACTGTTCAGATGAAGATAACCGAATAAGTTGTCTCGAATTTTGCAAATTTAAGAGGTAATCGATAAGGAATTTAATAGATATACGTCCTTGAGGTTTAAAAAAGTCGAGAGAAATGCATAGCTCTTCTTCCCCATCCTGTTCAAATTCTTTGCTACCCTGTATATTTCGTAAGTGAAGCCCCCAACAACGAATTAAATGTGTGATTCTACCTTTCTTTTTAAGACTTATTATTAGTGATTTCTAGTCAAAATTAGCCGGATTGACTTAATTAGTAAAATTAAAAAAAATATTTATGACTTGATTGGTAAAGTTGAAAATGTTCCGGACTGAATTGACAAAAATGTAATAAATTTAAAGACTTTTTGGACAATTTTCCTTATGATGTGCGCCTCGTCATCCTCAATATGCTTAAATTAGGAGAATACAACTTCTCCTTCTCATAAAAAGGGAAATCATTGTCCCTAAACCACAAAACATAGAAAAGCCAAATATTTTCCTTAAAAGTAATTTCCATAAAAAAATATTTTCCTTTATTACGAAACAAACAATGCCTAGCTTTATTGCATGACATCTCAACCTTCACAAGCATACAGATGGTTCTAGAATTCATGATGCGTCATCCTAGTTTTAGGGGAAATTTTGAAGGATATCCGAGTCGGTCTTCCCCTGCCACCCCTTTTTTGGTATTCAAAATTGGCTATCCTGCATATTTCGTAGGTGGAGTCTCAATAAAAGAGTTGCCCACATATCTTCCTTTCTTCGAGATTTCGACCTGCTAGATAAGATTACCATACTTGTTAAGTTGCAATGATTAAATGGTAAGGTTAATCAGCGAGCTAATCTATAATTCACTAATTTTCCCAAATTAGCTATATTGCCCTATGCAGCATAAATGGTATCATAGCTTGCGTTGTTTCGCTCAAGGACAGCCTGAATCTGGACAAGATTTATCTGAAGGATCAATTCCGATTCGACGTAATGTGAAATTATTGCGTATCCCATTGCATTCTCCTAGGAAGAGCAAGTAATTTAATTAACTGCCAAAGGAAATATAAAATAAAAAAGAAGCAAGGAAAAAAAAAAGAAAAGGAAGTCAAAGTGTTTTCAAAACACGTTCCTTATTCCTCGTATCTTGTTTGTCCCCATTTGCCCAACAACCGTCCACGTTTGCCTGCAGCGCGACCCACCGTTAGCCCCCCAACGCCCGCGGTCCAGCGTGCACCGCCTACAGCTGAATCCAACGTATATGGGCCCTTGATATCAGCGGGTCCCACGTGGACCCATATAATCTGACGGCTGTGTGCACTGAGCTCACGTAGGGCCTATCCACCGAAGACTTGGTCACGTGCGACCGTCGACCACGACTACACGCGGGGGTACACGTGGCGCGTGCCAGGCCCATGTCAGCGGTGGGCCCCGGCGTCCGTGAGAGGGCACCGGTGGTTCTTTCGTAATTAAGAGCGCCTCCGAGGGCAATCGCTTTCGGGGAAAATGAGAGTATCGAGTTCATAACAGACACAAGCTGGTCCTGCTAGTGAGAAAAGCGAATAAAACACAACTGCCTCTCTCCGCTTTCAGTCTCTCCCTCCCTCCTCTCTACACTGCGCTGGTCTCTCTGAATTTTCCGACCGACGCTCGAAGCAGAGGAGAGCGCGATTGAACGCTCCATTCGAAGATGAGCGACTGCCAGGTAAATTCCATCGGAACGATGCACCGATCGATTCTCCTCGTGTCTTCATTGTTGATCATGGCCGTGTGTCTCGCCATAACGAGTTTTTCTCTGGTGGAAATGGCGCTTGCTGTACTCATTTTGGTCGGCTTATGATTGACTTATCGTGTTTCTCTCGATGCTTTGCGTGATTCCGGTAGAGTTTTTGGTTGATCTCCATTCCTTCCGATGATCGGTGATCGAAGGCCGTTCTGATTGTGCTGATGCTTGATGTTCGGTTCCATTTTGATGACTGGTTTTGTATATGACTTTGGTTCTGAGGTTTTTTTGAATTTCTGTTTGTTAGAAACTGATGGCCGTGAAGAAGGCGTATGCGGGGATTATCTTAGGCATAGCCAAGGAGGCAGCGGCGCGAGTGAAGGCAGCAGAGAGAAGAGCTGCTCGGTTTCAGGAGGAACTCGCTGAATCTAAAGAAGAGTCCTTGCGTTTGCTTATGAGGTTGAAGCAAATGTATGAAGCCAAGGTATAATATGTCAGTTTCGTCTTGCTTTGGCTTTCGTTTTACAGGCGGAGGTTGATGCAGAGCCTGGGGTCTTTTTTCTGATTAATGGGCGTGGCCAATGTGGATTGTTGTTTGAAAATGGAATTTTGATCTTCAGTTGACATCATCGCACTGGTTTTCTAGAAGCCGCAGCTGTCTGTCTGCTTTTGTGACCTATATTTTACCGGTTGTGTAAGTCTGTGAATGTCACACCAAGTTTTGTGGTAAAACAAATACCTCGTAAAGTAGTTAGCTTTAGTGTTTTATCCTTACATTTTATTTCGTTTGCTATTGGTACAGCAATAGATGATAAATTGCATGTGAAACCAATTCAGTTGCCGCAAGGACACACAGATAGGTCCTTTTTCTTGCTACAATTGTAGTTGCATTTAGCTTTCTGTATAGGCCCGGTAGTAGTGTTGGTCGATCTTTCTCATTCTTTGTTTCTTATGCAGAATTGGTAGGGCTGTCGACAATCAGTTAGATGTGTGTCCCACAGTTTTGAATGACCATATACTAAACCTTGTGCTTAACTTCCATAGCCAGCATGTCTAAATATAAGATTAGACTTGGGTTGATAGAGGATGCTATCTTCCTCTAATTTTGTTACGAGGGATGTGCATTTCACTATACAACCCCATATATGGTGAAGCGGAACATCCTTTGATTTGATTTAAGCACCTGACTTATGAGACAGTCCTCCCTTCAATGTAGTAGACATTATTTATAATCTCGATCTGCTCCCTCTGTTTCAGCTTGTGGAACATCCCATTGGCTCACCTTTTTATAAGGCATGGCTGAATATGGAGAATCTCTAGATTTTTCTTCAGTCAAAACAATTAACTATTTGCTTCATCATTCTATTTCCATCTTTCTAGTTGGCTTATATAGTCATCCAACAATGTCTGCCCAAAACTCCATGAAAAATCCAAAATGCGATCGTCAGAGTTTCCATTATCTGGCGGTAATGCATGAATTCATGCTTAAACATCCTGATGCATGTGTAAGGGATGGGAATTGAGTGGAGCTACAATGATCTGTTTATATGACGTAAAATAAAGGATTTGATTCTTGCTAGTGTACCTGTACCATGATAATTCTTGGTTTTGATCTCTTTAGTTAGTGCCTCCTTGTCATTAAAGAAAAAGATAGGTGAATCTGATCCTACCAGTTCAGCCTTGGGTGATATATTTTTTATATGTCAAATTTGAGGAGCACCAACTGAAAACCATATCCTTGCCTGTGACTCAACCTATTAGTTGATTCATTGAGGAGTTACTTTTCCTCCTTTTGGCATGAATCGTTACCTTTTGCAAGCTTTTCCGGCATGCACTTCTTTTCCATAACTTTCTGTCGTGATTTGATGTTCATGACATTTAGGTAAACAATGCATGATTTCCTATTTAGGCAGAAGTTTGGAATGTAGTACTTTACTTCCTTGTCGATATATTCCGTATTTATCGTATAACAGCTACATGATACTGAAATGGGACTCGTTTAGTGGCATATTAGGTATCTTTAAAATGACGGTTATACCTTGCCTTGGGGTACTTCATTGACCACATAAAACCAGTTAGTTTTCCGCCTTTTTGGCATGAAACATACCCTTCAACGTTCTTTTCCTGCATGCATGCATATATTGCCTAAATTTCCTCTTATCAGATTTAGGTGCATGAATAATTTATTACACTGTAAAATGTGTGATCCTTATTTTTGGCTGAATTTTGAAAGTACCACTTGATTTTACTCCAGTCAATATCCTATGTTTTAATAATTTAGGGCATCTCCTGATTTTTCCTTCAAAAATCTCATATCGTTAACTCTTTTTTCTACACTTTAAGGTATTTCCTTGCTTCTGTTGGCATGAAAAAAGTGACCTTGGAAACAGTTTTCTTGCATATCTGGGATTTTAAACTACAATAGCTTTACTGCACATTATGCCGACATTACAGGGGATGAGAGTCATCCGTGCATCTTTTCTCCAAAGTTTAGGAAATTCCAAAGACTCGAATTCATGATTTTTTGGTCATGATGGAGCAAATACTGATGCTTGTGGCCTCACCAATTTTGTTATACAGCTGTATCATTATGCATATTCTCTGAAATGTTTAGATTCGTGGTATTCTTGGAAGGACTGAGTATCTTTATGCATTTCTCTATATGTTTAAATTTGCAATATTCTCTATACTGATTCCTTTTGCGTAGTCTCATTTATAGTGAATATAAAGGAAAGTGCTTAAAATTTTTTAATTTTACTAGAGTCAAATTATCTTTTCACAGATGGCGATACCTACTTCACAACAAAATGAAGTTATCCAATGTCCTCATTTTATAACTTTGCTAAACTTGAAGATGTCTTTTTCAAATTTCTGGAGTACCGAAATTCTTTTGTACTTTTAATGGAATGTATTCTGTTGTAAGACTTATAACTTATGTATGAGGCTGCAAAATAGGGGAATGAAACTTTTGTCCTTTCTTATTGGATTTGTAACATAACATGCATCTTTTATTTCCATAAGCTTTTTTAAAATTTCTTCAAATCCTTCTAGTGTACCTTTGGAATAATACTGCATTAAATAACTCTTCCTTCATTATATGCAGTTGAGTGAAGCAAAAATAACATCAGCACGGCAGCAAGAAAGAATTGCAGAGCTTGAGGCACGACTTCAGGGTACTGAGAATAATGCCAAAGAGCTCAGAGGAGAGTTGAAGGATGCTCAAGATAAGTTGGAAATTGAAAGAAGTCATAAGTTGCATCAAGTTAGTCAGGCTCATACAATTGGTGATACTGTGAAACCTGAAGAAGTACTAGGGGGAAACATATGTGATACTTCTCATTCCAAAGGACAGTCTCGGTCCGATTCACAGACAGCATATGAAGTTTCTGGCATGAATATCAGTTCTGATAAAGTATCAATGGGGGGTAATTGCTCCTGCAAAGGTCAAGCTCTCAATGACGACTGCTGTGTTCATAACCGTAGTTCTTATGTCCCAGTGATGAGAGGGAAAGAGGCTAAGCTTGGGCCAAACAGGCGCAGTCCGAGAGTGCAGGCATTGGAAAAGAATTCGTCAGCACAGCTGTCTTTCTCTGGACAAGAGGAGAATGTTGAACATGGGACATTCGGTGGGGGAAGAGAAGGTAGAGTGTCAGCTGCGGTATCCAACCTACCGGTGGATAAGAAGTATGGGAGGAAGAGAGCACCCTCTGCATTGAAAGTGACAAAAGAGGACTACAATGAGGTCATTAAAGCTGTTGTAAGAAAAAGAAAAAGGACTCCTGGATGCAGAAGAAAAAATACCTCATGGGGGAAGCAGCATGACCCTACTTTGACAATGCAGCGAGCAACTGATGTTTTTTCCTTTGGAACTTCTAAGGAATCTCATCCACCTTCAGAGGCAACTGAAGTTACGGAAAAATCGGATGCTTTGGTTACTGGTAAAGATGCTGAGCTTGTTAAATCTGGTATTATGGTGGATGCAACTAACAGAAGTAAGACACCGAAGGAATCAGAAATTATAAGACAGGGTAATGGTGAAGTCCGGCAGTTAAATGTTTTAACTACCGCATCAGATCAAGATAAAATCAACGACTTGTCAAACTCAGATCTGAAAGCTTCTGGTGTAAATAATGGGATTTCAGTCAGACCTGTGGAGAATAAGCTTCTCAAGTTCACATTTACTAGGCGTAAGAAGGAAACTTCATGCAGCCCAAATGGCACATTCTGTGGTGCTGATATTACTCCAAAGAAAAAGGGACGAACAAATGACCATTCTTTGAAGCCTGAGAACTCTGCCACTCCAAAGAAAAAGGGACGAACAAATGACCATTCTTTGAAGCCTGAGAACTCTGCTGCTATGTGTGAAATGTCTCAAGACTGGCAAGAGCTAGTGCAAGTTGCCGAACAGGTACGTGATGTATTATTTGGTCGTATTGGAAGTTGTGTAAATTTGGCTTAACTTATCTCATTATGTAGCCTCTAACTAGTAGTGTATGATCTGCTGTTGGAAATGCCTTCAGCACATAAGGTAGTGGTGTGAAGGTTCTAGGGTGGGAAGGGTGTTTGTCCTCCCCTAAGATCTGCCGTGTGGACATTGATGGTAAAATTTTGAAACTTGAAATCTGCCTTATAGGCTCTTAGAACGGCCCTGAAAACTAGAACCTTTTGGTTCTATGGGTTTTGCTACCTGGTATTTTAGTATATTGAATTTCTTGTTAAGTGAAACTTACTGCACCTCTATCAATTACTAAAACACTCAGACAAAGTAAATCACATGTGCATGTCAAGAATAACGGAGGGTCATAAACCAAAACATTGCACAAGTAAAGTACCTTAAAACATAATAACTGCAACTAATTGCACATTATTTGAATATTGTTTTTTTAGGGTACCTTTATTTTTCTGCAAGTATCGTGCACTAGGTGTAGATCATGGGGTACAGGTGGAGGAGGTATGACCCCATACCCTGGAACATACATTTTACTTACCGGTTCTAAACTTGTCTTGTGACCTCTAATACTTATCCTAGGTTCTTCTGCATGCCTCTATAGGGTATAAGTTAGAGCAAGCTGTAGTGGAAACCTCTTATTGTATTTCTAACAACTGTCAGATTTGCTTTATTGCCGCGACAACATCCTTAACTGCATCCTGATGCATTTCTAAATGGCTTTATCCAATTAAAGTAAGTGCATTACGCTTCTTTTTAGTTTATGAAGCATATTTTTTGGAAATTCTTCACCTTAGTACGTCAATTGTTTGGAGCAGTGTATCCTCATTAATTATAGCTTCAGCTGTGATCATGTTAATGCTTTTTGGCAAATCAAGCTTTTCTTTCTTGAAAAATCGACTGCAGCAGTAAAGTATGTCCATATTTTCTACTTCCTTTTTCACAGTTGTCTTCAATGGCTGCTAAACTTCTTTATGCTTGTGTGCTTGGAGAATAAAGGTTTTCCCCATGGCCTTTCCTTTTGTTTTGGGTTCTAGTTGCCATGCAAACTTTAGGTATGGGCTTTCCTAAACCCCCCAATCGCCGATTAGTTATCCCATTCTCATGTTGGCAGTTTCTAGGATCAAATACTCACAAAGTGATGATTTATTAAAGGATATCCTGAAATGTCAGTGTTTCCTTTCCTTTGCCTCTTTGCACAAAATGAGTTTTACTGCAATGAATTGGGAGTTATGAGTGCCTGAATCATCTGTCATAGTACTGCCAGTCTGCCTTGTGTAGTACAAACCTTCTGCTGTTGGATCCGTGGTTAGCCCAGAGGGATAGAATTGTGATATTCAGTGGTAAGGGAAAAAGGGTTATGCTCATAGGATATGCAATAAAGTAAAATTTTCACCTTTTTCGCCGCTCAAGTAGCCTGTTAACGTGAGTTTTCTTTGTCAAGTTGTTGATAGTTTTCTTTCTGATTGTAACTTTTGCTGTGCAGCTTATGTCTCTGTCAAAGGGCAAATGGAATTAGAGGCTGTGTGGTGTTGCGTGAAGAGAGACCAGGAGGGCCAGCAGCCTGGTTCAAGAGAAAGGTTATTTTGTTGGTGATATCTATACAAGTAGCAGTGAGGCAGATCGTGTCACAACGCGATCTGATAATTTATGGACCATATCAATATTTTCATAGTTATCCAGTTATACTTTAATAATGGCCATGGAACCTGCATGGTATAGTTATTTTCTTGAACTTATCTTTCATCATAGTATTATAGAGAGGCGAATAAAGCGGAACTTTCCGATATATATTTAATGATGACATTCATTGTTGTTTATAGTGTTGTGGTTATCATTTTGAAATGCGTGGAGAATTGCTTGTTTTTCTTGGAAGCTTGTTTGCCTGTCATGAATGATCGGGGCTCTCATCCACTAGGGTTACATATTCCCATCTCTTGACAACTAGCCTGAACTCTGAACCGTATGTAGCTCACATTCCCCAGTCGTTTAGCTTGCTCGTGGCGAGATTTTAAGATCTTCGCTTCTAGATTTGATCCATGGACTGTCCCCACGGCTCAAATAGAAGAAGCTGGAGGTGTAGGCTTATCTATGGCCGGATAGAAACCGGACCTTGGAACAGAGAACTTCATCCCTGTATAACCAACCCTGATCAGAGTAAATGCGATTGGAACAACTCGAGTCGTGAAGCAAAGAGTAGGAGAAAGACAATATTGAGGCCATCAGTTTAGAAACCTTAGATAGCGAAATCTCCCTCGATATATTATTTAGCACCCATGTCCACCTGCATCATTCGAAATGGATAGATCTCACCAATTTTATTTATCGTAGGTTCCTCAGATTCGACCATTCAGATTCACGCCGAAGTTTATTTAACATAGGTCCATCAGACTCGACCGTTCAGTTACACGCACGGTGCATGTGTCCGGTCCATAAAAGTAATTTTCTGTCCACTCCTTGGAAGGAAACTCACGATTATCTTGAGAGTTGACAATGTTACAATGAAGTTGTTGGGGCTTGGACCTCGATGGTTATCGATTGTAGACGATCATCTCCCACTTCCATGATTAACTCTTCACACTCCTTATCTTAAGGGCCCGTAGAAATTGTGGTGTATGAATCAGCCAATGCAAACACAGTTCTACTTGTCACGATGAAGTGAGATTGCAAACACGATTCGGATTATGGCTCTGGCAACACTGACCAGTGGAGTGAATACACAAGCGTTCAATCGTTCAATAGAGCAATACAAGAATTCTAAGATCTAGGGAAGAGATCAAAGTCTACGGGGACGGGCGGAAGAGAGAAGACGCCCCACCCTCTGTACGCAGTCCACGCTCTGTACTTGGGATGCCCAGGTTGACGTCATCTGGTGTGCTGATTTTTCGCTTCAAATATTACAAAAGGCGATCCGTGATGGCTTCCGTTTCTCTCCTCTCTATCACGGAACGTTCCATCTGCTAAGCTACTCCACTTCAGAGGTTCCGGTCCCTTCGGAAACAAAACTACGCATCTGTTGCATAGAATGCAAAAAATCAGGGTCAGATACTGGAGCAATGCCATAACAAACGGCAAATGAACGACAAATTAATGGGACACCTATTCCTCCAATTAGCAGTTCGTTATTAGGACTGAAAATGGTAAGATAAACCGGATACAGGGGTTACCACATAGGTAGTACAGCTTCAGAATTAAAATGAGAATAATCTTGATTTTTAATATGGGACATTGAGATTATGAGTCTGTAGTGGCAGAAGACTTTGGGTCTTGCTGTTTCAGGAGTGAAATGAAACTTTCAATATGATCTCTAATGAGTTGCAACTGAAGAATTTGAGGCGGTGCAATGTCGCGACTTGTCTTGCGAGGAGGTTTTGGTCATTAAGGCAATTTATTTATCTGCCAAGACAGAACTAAAGACTTGTAGAAACATCATGACTCTATACCTGGCAATTGTATTGGCTACTGCACCATCTCAGGAATCAACTGATTCTCAGTATGAATCTTGGCCAATGGATTCACCATAAAGCCAGCACCGCCCTGCTGGCGAATCCTGCGGTTTTCCAAATTACACACTCCAGTGTCACAGCTCCTATCAGCTCTGAAGCATGTTGAGGATACTGACGGCGCATCAGAAGAGATGAACCTGGTACTCGAGTATCGACCCCCTGGCTTCCTCCGAAATCTTGAACTCAAGAAATCTCTAGGTAACATGCAACAGGAGGTTCTTCTGGAGTCGGTGTTAGTCATCCTTCCACTTGTTAGTGCCAAGTCATATGAGATCTCATCCAACGCCATCTCCAAACCATGCACACGTGTCTCCAAAGAACGCATCCCATTTTGTGAGTTCCCCATGAATCTCTAATAGGAGAACACAGGAATGTAAAATCAGACCAAGAACTAGTACAGGTGTTGATAGGGATATAACCATAAAAGGTAACCCAAGACCAAAAATAGCTCACAGTATTACCATATTATTTTGGATATTCTTGATTGTGCAAAAACTGCTAAGGATGAGGCAACTAATTATGCGATTCTTCATATTGTATGCACATGAACAAATCCTAAATGTTTTTCTATTGAGCTATGCAAATTTTCACACTGTTACTTGATAAAATTATAGTGCCACTATTTCACTATCAGGTGCAACCCTGGTGCGGTCAGCAGTGATTGATTGGATAGAAGATTCGATGCTTATGCTTGGCAAACAGACCTGAAGGAGATCTAGTAGACTTGTTTGCTGCTGTTCAATCTGAACGAGCTGACTGCGGATTAATGATAAATCTTCACAATCCTTGTGATTCCTGTGGTGATCTTCAGCTGTGTTACTAGCTACAGGAGTAAAATCAGACCTCTCCTCAGGAAATGGAACCACACGAGATCCAGTCCTGAATCCACTAGGCTTGGGTAAATTCTCATCAGAGTTCTTGCTGAAAAGGGCTCTTTTTGTTTCTGACTTAGAGACCCCGTAAATCTCATTGCTCTTTCTTTGAGGTACGTTTTCATTCCTCTCCTTGAGATCATCCCCACCACTCCCCTTTGATAAGGTAGATCGGGAAATAGCAATTTCAACTTTCCAGTCCGAAGGCTTCTTATTATCCACCTTCCGAAGGATGGGACTGACATTTCTGTTGCTACTCTTCAGTGGACTTCTCTTCCTTAGAGTGCTTGCGGATGCAGATGAACCAGTTGGTGGAGTCGGATGGCCAGGCGGTGTTTGTTTTTTCCTCATCCGAGGCCCGACAGATCCAGAAGAAGAAAGAGTTCTTGATGCAGACGGATAACGCCCATCACTCGCATTTTCTGTATTGACAGGGAAAGAAAGAGCTTGAATCAAGTAGATACCGCAGCAGAAAAACATTGGCAAACGATCTTAAGAATATGGCAAGCAATTAAATAAGTTAACGTCAGAAGTTTCTAAATCTGAACCTATTGAGCAACCATGAATCCTATGGCTATGTCTATGGCTCGGTAAACTGCTCCAACATTTATAATCCAAGATGACGTAAATCCAGATTAGTATCTAATTTGCATAACCATTTTTTTGCCATTTTCGGATCCAGAGTGGTCAGCACCATAATAATTTGAATGGAATTCAACCATTTGTAGATCTCGCAACAAACCCAGCAAGAGGAAAAGTGAAAATGCTATAAAGATCCAAACCTTTGGAAGAAGAGACTGACTGACGCGGAGTGGACACCTCCTCGGAAAGATCAGGAATCAGCTTCCAGGCCTCCACCATCTGGTTCATAACCTCCCTAACTGCCCTCACCTAGTAAACCAAATGGATTAATTCGACATTAAATTCGCGAACCAAAGTTTGGAAAATCGACGCCAATTGAGTAGTCCGTCACAGGTTGACTAATGCAGAAATCCAGGTCCAAATCTACTGCCCACCTAACACCTACACTGGCAAACTACCCCTAAAAAGGAAATCACCGTACAACTACCGTGTTATGATCATGAATTGTATCCTGGAGATTAGAATTCTTCAAAGCTGCCACATTGATCGGAGCCACCATCCCAAATCATACAGTGAAATTTGCAAATAATGCAGTGCACAAGATTAAAGAAGCAGACCTTATCAAACCGCCGATTCTCAAAGACCTTCAAACATGCGGGCTTAAACTCCACCAACAAATCGCTCTCCACGACCGCCAACTTCAATAGAACCTCCGCGGAGGCCTTCCTCGCAGCCCAGTCCTCGCCACTGAGGAATCCGAGCAGACAAGGCACCAAATTCTTCAACACTCCCTCGCTCCTGGCCGCGCCGACACCGACCACGCTCTCGATCAGCGTCAGTGCCGCCGAGTTCGCCCTAAAGGCATCGGTCTTCAACAGTCTCTCAAACCTCGGCAACAACCTGCACAATTTCGCAGGCTCAGGATCCGGCGAAGCGCTGATGGCGGACGCTAAGCACAGAGCCGCGCTCGTCTGCGCGTTCACGTCTTGCTCGGTGAAGAGCGCGTCGGAGAAAGTCTTCAGGAACGAATCGAAAGAAGGCTTGTTCACGTTCGCGGCGAGAGCGGCGGTGGCGCCGACGCAGCCGGATCGGACGGCGGAGTCCGGATCGCGGAGGCGGCGCGTGAGGCCGGCGATCATCTTCGGCAGGTGCGGGGAGAGGGCGTTGCCGTGGGTGGCGGCGAGGGTCGCGAGGAGGTTCACGCATTGCTTGCGCACCGGGGACTTGTCGGACGCGTCGGTGGAGTTGATGCACGAGATGAAGGCCGAGAACGACGCCGGATCGAGCGACCGAGCTATGGAGTTCAGCTCGGCGGACGCGATGGAGTAGGTGTCGCGGTCGGCGAGCTTGGTGAGGCAGGTGAGGACCTTCTGCTTGAGGTTCTGCGGCGGTTGCGGCGGAGTGTAGGCCGGCATTGTGGCGGCGTCCGGCGATTCGGCCGCGGTGGCGGGAGTTCGGGATGGGGGAGGGAGTCAGAGAGGAGGAGGTGGCGCCGCCGGTGTCTCCGGCGACATCGCCGGCGGCGTACGGTCGTCGGCCGGCTAGAGAGAGAGAGAGAGTCTGCACTTTTTCGATGCTGTGCCTTGCTTCTGCTCCGCTGGCTTGGCGTCTACTTTTTAAAGGAGGAAGGTGATCACGGGGGGAGTGACGTGGCGGGAACAAGACGACGTCGTCGTCGTCGTCGTCGGGGGGAATCAGTTTTTAACGGCGTTTCATCTTCGAAGCGTTGATGCGTAAAGCGAGGTTAAACTTTAACATCACGAAATTACTTTCTTTGTTTTACTCCAAAGTAATTATTTATGGAAAATTCACACGTTCAACTTCTCAAGGAGGGGAGATCAAACTAATCCAACGAGTTATTTATTTTTTTCTCTATCTTTTTCCAATTTATCTAAATTCTAAAGGGTCATATTTGTATATCATGAATTATTGAGTTTTCGAGTTGCTTGAACGACCATAATTGTTATAAAATATGTTTAATAAAGTAAATAATCTGGATTAGGACGTGATTTAGGGATGTGGAGTGAGTTGGGAAATTCTTAACTGAGGCGTTAAAAAATAACGGAATGAGCATACTTAAATTTCCAAAATTTATCACGAAAGTAAAATTATGCTATTTTAAATTTAAAAAAAAAAAAAACGAAATCAAGTCTTAAAACTTATCACAAAAACGTAATTAAATTTAAATCTTTCAAAGAGTGCATATCAAATTCTAAAACTTATCAAGTTTATGTAATCAAATTTTTTCATTAATTAAATAAAAAATGTTACTTGATTGAATTAATTTGATAAATTTTAAGACATGTCTGCATTATTTGAAAATTTTAAGATTTAATTATCCTTTCATGATAAATTTTAGGATTTATGATGTATTTATCTAAAAAAATTATAGGCAAATATATTAATTATTATAATTATTGGAGTGTTCTGTTCAGTTGTCGGCAAGTCCATTGAAAGTCCACCTTAACTCACATATTTTCCAATATTCTATTAATTTCAACAAATTCGATAAAGACGCGAATTTTAAAGATTATTTTTTGCTATTCCGAAGCTGCACACGTGGCAGCCCTATTTTACCGAGAATAGGCCACGTGCGCTCCTGTGGGTTTCTTGTGACCTGCCAACGAATAGATTCCCCACTCCTACTCCCACCTTCACCAAAGTTTGGGCCACAAAAGAAGCCTTCGAGAATTGTAATTGGCAATTACAAAATTCAAGTGTCCTTTTCTTTCCCATGAGAAAAAAAAACAATAATAATTAGAGTCGGAAATATAACAAATTAGTGAGCTTAAGTAGCCCACTCAAGAATTAATTCCCTGGAATTATGTCACCTAATTGCATGACCTGCGCGGTTGTCGATTTTGCAGATTAGAAAGTTCCTCTTCATTTGATATAATATTGGATTCTTTTTCAAGAATGGAAAGCTTCTACTCTTTAAATTTTACTCAAAATGATAAATTACAAGCCTGGGCAATAAATCTCTTAGCTTGAGTGTGCATTGCATGCCTTTAATTCATTTAATAGGGATGGAATTAGGTGGTTTTCCCATAACGAGCTGTAAGCTCGAGTCTGAAAAAAGAAGGGTTTGCAAGTGTATTGCAATACGCATTATATACTATATAGTTTATGTACAAGTGAATTGGAATTTTTAACACGTTATCAAACATGAAAAAATCACATATAAAAAACCAAGTAGCATTAATATTTACCAAAAGATATTAGATTGCTCGGTGACCTTGGTAAGGTCTATCTAGTATCGACCTCATGGTCACTTCTATCTAAACCAAAGCCCCTTTCAAACATCGACCGTCTCGCCTTTTCGTGTCCCTGCATCCTCCGTGGATCTAGAGCAACAGTCAACCAGGATGGCAAGCGAAGCAAGGCAAGCACATCGCTTTTCGGCCAGCAGCGACGCCCCACCAAAAGCATTCGCGAAAATTAAGGGCGGACGACGTCGATGCAGGACCGCACAACAAACGGAGCGATGGTCACAGAACAACGGGCGGACGTAGTAAGTAATCCACAGCTTAGTAAAAGAGCAGCATGGGAAGCATCAATGCCCCCGCAATCAATGCCGTAAAATTCAACGTTTCGGCTCCAAAGATTGAGACGGGAATTCACGCGACGCCCATCGCCAACATTTACTGCTGTGAGCACTCGATCGAGTCGCGCCTATCATTGCTCCCCCATGTTGCTGCCACAATAGCTTGTTCGATTGGCCACTCGCATGCGTGCAATCGATGAGAATTGGATGTCTGCAAAGACCACCCCACAATCATAAACTCCAATTCTAAGTCGAGAGATCGAACGAAAAAAACCATACTTAAAGTTATATCATCTGAGATGGATCCTACCCATTATGGTCAAACTATTACCTTAACTTCATTTTAAATTTACGGCGGGTAGTTAGATTGTCCCGAGCCCCATGAGCACGAGGTATGTTATGGCCGATATGTTTGTAATCTATCGATGTCAAGGTCCTATCAATGCGAGTCCCGAAACACCGGCGATTAAATTAAGTGGGTGGTTAAATCCTAGTGTAAGCAATGATGTATAGAAACCAGGAGACAAGGTCGTGGTCATTCAGTTGGGAGTACCAAACGAGGATGTGGGTCTCATCTTCCCACACCCAACCTGATAATTAGGTCCTTAGAGAGCATAATTGAGCCACATTTGAGGTGGAAATTAGGGTTTGGTTGGTGACCCAAAATTCGTCCTTGACCTTGATTTTATATGAGATGGTCATGATGAAGAAAAGCAACCGCTCCCATCATGCATGGAATAATCTAATGTCTTTTGTCTCTCTCTTCTTGTTCTAAGTTTTATCTCCCGAAAAGGGGATTCACTACGGTCGAAATCATTACATTCTTGGAGAATTTTCCATAGGCTGTCTCAAAAGTTATATAGATATGTAGAGGCTAGTGCTCGATTATGCGGAATATCTTTATTTGATTGTCTATATCTTGATTAAATGTTATCTTACTTAATCATTTTATAAATCTCATATATAAGCCGATGTAATTTTTGTTATGGAACTTTTTAATCAAAGTCAGTTGTAGCCTCACGTGGTGCGAGCCCTCATCCTTCCCCCCTCAATAGGCGGCGATGAGCACCTAGCCGTCGACGAAGGTTGCTTGGCGATGGTTGGTGGCCACGTGGCGTCGCCATCACCTATAGTTTGCCCTTCCCCCTTCCTCTCTCCCATCCTTTCTCTCTGTCTCTCTCTAGGCTACGCTTTGCCGTCATTAACCTCTTAATCCACCTCAGAAAATTGCTGGAGAAGCGCACTGACATGGCATTGACGTGGATGGCCATGTCGGCACAATTTATGCATGAATCTAAGACATATGTACTCCGCCAACTCTTCAGTCTATCCAAAATAACGCGTTAGGTATGTTGTACAGGCAAAACCTATGGCCCAAGATGTTGAAAAAGATGAGCAAATCAATCGTACTGTTTGGCAAATAAGGGGTCGTCGGTGGGAGAAAAAGAGAGAGGAAAGGATGAGTCAATAAATTATCCCAGATATTTAAGGGGAATTTAAACCATGCTTTCTTTATTTAAATATACCTGAAAATTAAAAAAAATTAAAAAGAGGGTTTATTTACAAATTTGTTTGGCTTTTCTTTCACAATAAATATTAAAAAGGACTTCTTCCATACTACCTTTACGAGCCTTGGAGTCGAATCTATCGCTACCCCCACCACTTCCGCTTTTACGTTTAATCTACTTAAGCGTGGGTCAACGGGGTAATCTTATCATGACTAAGCCACATGCTTAAGCATAAGCAATCGCACTTCACTGGCCATGGATTATAAAAAAAAGTGTTTGTCAAATTGCGCAAGTTACCTCAACTTGAGTCATTTCGAAGCCTTGTCAAACCTCTTTTTATATAAGAAAAATTATATAAATTATTCATAAAGTTTAGTTTAATATGTAATGTCATTATTGAATTTTTAATTTATTCAATGTAGTCCTTGAATTTTAGTCAAATTTATAATATCATCCATGAATTTTTAAACTGTTTAACATCATCAATGGACTTCTTGTAGTACATGCTCAATTTAGTCGCCGAACTATGCAAAATATTTTAGTGTTATCTCTAAACATTTTCATATAATTCAATGATTAAATTAAGTATGTACTAAAAATTCATGGATCACATCAAACAAATTAAATATTTATGACTATATTATATATTGAGGTAAATTTCAGGTATCATATTACATATTAAATCAAAATTTATAACTATTTATATCATTATTTTTTTTTTAAATGCATAGACAAAGCAGATCTATCTAACATTTTGAAGTACAAATTTTATAAATGGGCCTTCACTAAATTATATTTTTTCCGACATTATTATCCATGTGGCGACTTTTTTTCTAGATCCGACCCAACGATCCACGTGGCCTCTGCTTTTGGTGCGTAGCGAGACACATAACATGAGCAGAGCAGATGGGCTACATTGCATGGGGACGGGACAGCCCCCCTCGCCAAATCCGAAGACATTCCTTCGAGTTTCAGGCTGAATCATGTGATCTTTCCTCGGAGGCTTCGACCCAACTTCACAACCATCTCCTCATCTCCCAACCCCACCAAAAAAAAAAAAAAAAATATATATATATATATATATATATATATTAATATATTAAAAAAAGGGTTAATACCGAAAAATCCAAAAACCGATACACCTGTGATAAAAAATTTACCTTAAATTATTTTTTTGACCACCAAAAACCCCAAATTGATATACCTTTAAAAAATTTACCCTAAATTGATACACTTGTGACAAATTTACCCTTTGTTAGTTTTTATTAAATTTTATTGTCAAATTATTAAGTTAAATGACGCGTGACGAGTTGATTGATATATAAATTTGGGATTTTACGTCCGTTTGTCACAATTTACAATTTTGTGATTTTTTTTTTTTGTATTAATCCAATTTAGCGGAGGGTATATTTGTCGCAAATTTTTTGTTTGTAGTTTTTTGCGATCGAATAAATTAGTACGGTGGGGTAAATTTGTCATAAATGTACTGGAGTTTATGATTTTTTATGATTAGTCGGGGTAAATTTGTCGCGGGTGTCTGGGTTTGGGTTTTTTGGTCGAAAAAAAATAATTTTGGGTAAATTTGTCGCGAGATGTCTAGGTTTGGGGTTTTTCGGAATATTAACCTAAACAAAAACAATATTTATCTAAAAACTCTGCTTATGAAATGATTATTTATTTTTTATTTATCAGTGAAAATTCTCTTTTCCGTCGGTGATGGTATCGGCGCGCATAGAAGAAGAAGGATCGATTCTTCGTCAAGGTGTGAATCGACTGTTTAGTCAATATCTTGGCAACCCAGAACTCATTTTCGCTCACCTTTTCCCACCTTTCTCCTCTCTCTCCAAGGGATGAATGATTTCTCGTGACTTAGGATTCAAGAAAAGGCGGCAGAAGATACCGCCTCGTCGCAGCTGGAGCGGGGGACCATCGCGCCGTGTGGTGGACCCTCGTCATCAAAGCACGGAGAGTAAATAAAACGCCGCATGCACACGGCTCCGTCGCAGCAGCGATCAGATCGCGTGGGTCGTTAGAAATCTGTGGAAAACCAAGGTCCGATTATCAGAATCAAATATGGAAACGTGTGAAATTCTGTACTAACTTCCGGCTATTGACAAAGTCGAGAATAGATATGTGGAGCTAAAATAGGCATTTCTAACAATTGCCCTCTCAAAACGTTGATGGTGTATCCTCCGATTACTAGATAATCATAATAATCATAAAGTTTAGTTTTGATAACATATTTACATCCCCATTCAAATTCTTACAGATGATGTCTCACATCAAGATAGTTATCTTTAATTGGACGATCACCATAATTATCAGAATTTGATTAGAATAATAAAACGTCAATGAAATTTTATGTGAACAATATTAAATTAGACATGTGATCATATTAATAATATTATAAACTGGGTCCCACTTGAAGTTTTGTTATTTAATAATTAAGATGGAGTGAGCATCTTGATGTCTTCTACTGTTGCGAAATTGGGACCTTCATCCTTTTTTTTTTTTTTTTTTGGTTCTAGATCAGAACTTAATTTTATCAATTTAGTCCTGCTCTTACTCTTCTTTTATTCTCATTCTTCGTCACGACGCTATAGTCTTACCATGTTGAGCAACGTGGTTGGTGTGTCACATGCTAATTAGTCTTTCGATCGTCCTCCATAATTCCCACATGCAAGCCTCAAGAGGCTGAAAGCAATTTTTGTCTCATTGGTCCCGTCTCCCCTCAATCGTTTTTTTGTCGTTTTCGTAATTTTCAATCCTTTCGTGCATCTAACAGAATTCGGTTTAAACTAAGCATTTTTCTTGGATTTTACCAAATTTAACCTAACCATCATTCTCCAAGTTTTCTTATCAATCTCTTTCTCGTTTCAACTTTAGTCCTCGTCGAAGCGATTGCTACGTTGATTCCACCATTTTCAAGGTCACCATATGTTAGAATCGAGGTCTAATGACGGGATAAGTGATCGGTCATGGTGAAGGTAGCTACTCTTTTCCAAATAAGTCATCTTTCGTTCCTAATTTTTTCCACGTAAAATCACTCTCATATATTGTTAGCTAGGGATGGTAAATGATCCAGTTATATGGAATTTGCAGCTAGCTTATTTTATATAGACTAATAATAGGTTTCGAGTTTACAAACAAATTTAGGGTATTACAACCCAAAATGCAATTGAGCACATTAGCATTGTATCGTCTTTGTCTTACACTTATCTAGATTATTAAAGTCATTATAACATTTATGTGTCCAATTTTTTTTTAAGCATAAAGCTTTTGGGGTTCGAGTTCTCATTCACTTAATCGGGTTCGGTAGAAGACTCGATTTGGCGCGAACGAACTCGACCCTGCATTCGTGGCCCCTGTTGGCGGAGGGGGCTCCTTGAACTCTCTCCTCGGATACCAAAGGAAACGAGCCAAAACCCAAAAGAAACTTCCAACAGACAAAGCAAAAGAACGCCACGGAAACAAGAATTCAAATTTCAAGCACGAAACCTGCAAGTTGCAGAAGACAAACAAAGAGGAATATCGACCAAAGCTAACGAGAAGTTGGCGCGCAGCAGATCTGGTGGGGTTGGTCGTCCGCCTGCTGCCGCTGAGCGCCACGGCATTGCAGGTTGATGAGGCTCTTTTGAAGTTTCAAATTTGGGAAAGTGACGTTTCCAGGTCCATTCCCTTCTTTCGTCTTTTGCATTTATGGCCCTCAGATTCATTCCCAACCCGCGTTTCTTTACGTGTTGTGGGTGCACTATCCGCGCACGTCAGCATATATCACATGAGCTATTAAATCATGTGAGTCCCACGTGGATCCCACCTGATCTAACGATTCATGTAAAACGACCTAACACAAAAGTCATCGCTATCTGATAATTTACTCATTTCTAAATATCTCGACCGTGCTAGCCGAAGCTATTAGGATAGCACATTCCACATTAATCTATTTTCATCAAGAGAGATGAGAGCATCGTTCAGTGACGAAACACATGGTGGGGGGAGACATCTCCTCCTATGTCTCTATTGTTGGTGGAGCAGTTCTTTCTTCTTGCCTTCTCTTTTCACACGCAAGGTCGCACGAAACACATGTCTTGTGACCAATGTCCCTGCGCAGAAATCGTCGCGTGACGCGGTGGATCTAAATACGAATCCGTCAAGGATGGTAGGTGAAGGCAACATGGTGAGTCCTTGAGGGCTCCGGTGGGGGATGAGAGGAATGACCTTTCGATCGGGCACGGACGGGATGAGCTCTCATGGACAAAAGCATGAAGTGATGGCCCAAAAGTTGAAACTGGGCCTGTTAATGCGTGGCCCGGATTCAACAATCTTGCGTGGCCTGTTTATGAGTGGGATTTTTTTATGATTACTTCTTTTTCTTTTTCTTTTTTTCGTGTATTATTATAACTTTTTTTTTGTCAGTGTAGTATTATTATAACTTGATAAGGCAAGAAATTTTATTTTTTACTTAATACCTACAAAACCTTCAACTTTAAGTCTTATCTTCAATTCTATCTTGTCTTATAAAAAAACTTTCAACTTTAAGTTATGTCCCAATTCTACCCAAAAGTTTTTTTTGTCCCATAAAAAACTCCGACCTTTAGGTTTAGTCTCAATTTTACCTTGATTTTTTGTCTTATAAAAAACCCTCAACTTTAGGTATAATACCAATTCTACCCTTTTTTTTGTCTCATAAAAATTCACAACTTTAAGTCCAATTTCAATTTCAATTTCACTTTAGTTTTTTTGGTCTTATAAAAGATAACTAATTTTTACTTGAATCCTAAACTGCTCTCCATTAACCCTCCATCAAAATCGTCCTTAGTGATTTTGCACTTGTTGATCTCTCATGCTTGGAAATAGCCCGTCTCTTGCGGTCGAAAAGCTTGCACTTGGAACGCTCTATTAACTTGTGCTTATGAGTTTTTCATAGAGGATTAATAAGAGCAGACTTATGACTCATATAAAAGTATATGGTTTTTTATGAGACCATAAAAATTTTGGTGTAAATTGGGACTGGATGGTAAATTTGCGATAAGACTTAAAGTTTGGGGTTTTTCATTAGACATAAAAAGTTTAAGATGAAATTGGGACTATACATAAAGTTAGGGTTTTTTATGTGGCAAAAAAATTTATGGTAGAATTGGGACTAGACCTAGAGTTAGAGGTTTTTATGAGACAAAAGGTAAAATTGAGACAAAAGCTAAAGTTCTTTTTTCCATGAAAAGAAGAAAAAAGTCTTCTAAGATAGGGGAAAATGTTTTGCACTTTTGAGAAAGAGGAAAACATTCTCCTCAATTACTTTCTCTTATCTCACACATATGTTAACCTTTTTATCTTTCTTTTTCTTTTTTCTTTTTTTTTTTTTTTTTTTAAATAAAAAATCGAATTTCTTCTTTTTCTTTTTCACTTTTCACTTTTTTTTTGTCTTTCTTTCTTTCTTTTTTTTAGTCTATCTTGGCCGGTTGCCAGTGATCGGCCACAGATGAGCCTCAAGCTCATCGGCCTCAGGCAAGCTCAAGGCTTGCCACTCACCTGATTGGCAGCAAGCCAAGCAAGCGGTGAGCTCGAGCCCTAGCTTGTTGTTTACTCGATTGACGACTAGTTTGAGCCCTAACTCATCGCTCGCCTGATCGACGATGAACTAGGGCTCCAAGCTCGTCGATTTGGCTCTCCCATTTGGCAAGTGGCAAGCTCGAGCTCACTCGCTACAAGAAGCTTGCTTTTGGTCGGTTGCCTACCGTCGCTGTAGTCAGCGACCAACTAAAGAAGAAGAAGACAAAAACAAATAAAGGAAAAAGAAAAAGAAAATGTAAAATTAACAAAAAAATCAATTTTTTAAATATACAAAATAATTAAAAATTATATTTTAAAATTAAAATAATAAAAATTGAAAAAGAGTGCATGAAAGAAAAAATTTTCCTTACTAAATAGTGGAAAATATTTTTTTTTTTTCAAATTTCGGCCAAACACTAGAAAATAATTATATTTTCCTTGAAAATGGCTTTTCGATAGAAACACCACATTTTTGTGAAATGAATGGACCGTAAACATTTTTATATTTATGAAAAGGACTAAAGTCGAGTAAAAAAAATTAATATTATAAATTTACTATTTTTATTTTATCATTTAATAGAACATGAAGTGACTCTGAAGGAGGTAATGAAAAGAAACTAGTATCTAAGCTGTGGACTAAAAAGATCAGTGATGATGACCGTAGAGTCAATCCAATCACCCCATTCGTTTCTTAATAAGTTGCTTTTTAACGCATCATCAGTCATTAGTCTAATTCACCTGGAATGTGGAGGATCTCATCTAACCAAAGTCGGAGAAATACAAGAAATTTAAAGAGCAAGAAACGTCGTTTTCTATAAGTTGACGGATTTCACATGCAACAGAGCTGGATCTATGGTAGGAAAAATAGTACTTGCAGTGACAGATTCAACATCGAAAGTCCAAAATCATGAGAAAGAAACTTCGACGACTTCTTCAAACCCGTTTTGCTTAGCCGTGATCTCCATGAGGATTGGCCACGAATGAACGAAAGGTTTCCAAGATCAATGGGTCGTCATGAAACAGCTTCTTTGTCTGCGGCAAAGCGAAGCATGCAGAATTTGAATGAATTGCACAGATCGATACAGTAGGACGGCTAGAGTTTAACTGGGTTTCATCGTAAAATCACCTCGTCGCCGAACTCTTCGAAGGTTATCGATCCATTCTGATAGCAGCAGAATACACAGAGAAAGCGATCCTGAACCTTGTCCTTGCACCGTCTCTGATGCACCCAGAAATGCAGCAATGAGGGGATCAAGTTTCGATCGAGGTCTAAGAAACCGAAGTGCGGATACTGAAAGAAGGATTTCTCATGCGAGACTCCAGATTATAACCTTAACGACGTCGGCGAATTTGGTAGCCCAAAGCTCGCGATTTCTTTCTAGAATTGCCTTCGCCGCTGCATGTTGCATTATGGTCCGGAGCTTGGGTCCGATATCGTCGTTCCATCGCCTGAAAAGTTGAGGTTTCTCCTCCAACGATGCCGCAACCTTCAAAAGTCTCTCTTCGATATAATTACTGCACATGATTCAGAATCCGGCGTAAAATTAGAGGAACAGGTATATACACTTTTCTTGCCGGAGAAGGAAACAATGTATTGCTCATCGTATAATTCTATGTATTTTACTCCCTTAAACCCTAGAGCATCGTGAACTTGTTAATCCGAAAATGATGGTACGCACGAGCTTAAACCCTAGAGACACGCCAGGAAAGCAATAGACGTAAGAAGTTCAAGAACTCACGGCGCATTCTCGTCGCCGACGCGATTCGCCTCCAAGAACGCAGCGAAGAACCTGTTGTACTTGTCTGGCTCGTTCTTGAACGCACCGCGCGCTTCGTCGTCGACGAATCTGATGACATCCTTGCTCATCGAGTCTGGACCTCCCTCGCTGGACTCACCGGACCTAACAAATAAGGCGACAAACTCGAGCCATCAATCCAACTGCACTCGCGGGTGAACTTGGACTGAGAAAATAATAGATTACTGACCTCGGGTCGCAGAGATCTGGATTGGGGTTGTGCATGATGAGATTCTTTCTCTTGGCGATGAGCGATGGCGTGATGCTCAAGAATGCGCAGTGATCAAGAAGAAAGTTTCAGGAAGAAGAAGAAGAAGAAGATAACGGATATATATACATCTATGCAGTTTGGTTTGATCCCCCGTGAGAAACCTTCTATCTCAAAGAAACTTTGATAAAGATTATCGTACCAACTTGATATATACTACTCAAAGTCTAATTAAACAAAACATGTTTGGTACTTGAATGAAATAGAATGCTAAATATATATATCATAATAGGATTTTAAAATGAATTTAATTTAAGATCCAAATGTTTTGAGAAAAATGTTAAGGGAATTAAGAAATCATGACTTGAAGGGCTAGAGATTCGATGTACTTTCCCATCACGATTTTGTCGCTCATTTGATATCATACCATTGTGACTCAGCCGTGGGCTTTGCGTGGAATCCATTGGAAAAACTTTGAGATTGATGAGATGTTTGAGTTTTGCTTTAGGAAAAATCTCAAATAAGGATTTGAAGTGGCATTTTTTTCTTAAAAGATTATTTGAAGTGGATTCTATCTCAAATAGGGATCCAAAGTAATTATTTAGTCTCAAAAAAGAACTTGACTCACTAGTTGGCAAACTAATGTGTCTCCAATGCATATTCCGGTGGCTTGGTCAAAGGTATTTTCTTCCAAAAAAATATTCTCTTTTCATTTTCCTTTTCACCTATTCATCTTCTCCATATCCGAGTAAACCTCCGGTATCTCACTGGTGAAGTAATTGTCGGCGAGGTCAAGCGGCTTCAGCTTCTTCAACCCCACTACCTCTGGCGGTAGCGGCCTCGTTAACTTGTTGTTGCCCAAGTCAAGTTCTTCGAGCTAGGTCATCGCTTGCAAGACTCCGTCGAGGAAGACCTCGAAGAGGAGGTTGATGGAGAGGTTGAGGAACCGGAGGGAGGTGAGGTTCTTGAGCTTTGGCGAGAGGGTCTCGGTGAGGTTGTTGGTGGCAAACTTGAGGTTGACGAGGTCGTGGAGAAGGTTGATTTCAAGTGGGATGTAGCTGAGAGGCCGACGGAGGTGATGTTGAGAGAGATGACCGGTAAGCTAGTCTCGCACGTGACTCCGATGAAGGAGCATTGCCGAAAAGGGCGGTGGTGTTGAGGAGGAGGAGTTGACCTAGTTGCCGAGGGTGGCAGAGGGAGGCCCGACCATGGCGGTTTTGAGCTTTAGGAACACGTCCCGATCGCTCTATGCGAGGGAAGCCGAGACAAGGAGGAGAAAGAAGGACACCATTGCAAGATGGTTTCATCTATAGCGAGTGGTTTTGTCTATAGCGAGGGTGCCTCGCCCGCTATCAGCAAGGGCTTGTCGACCTTGCCAGCCACTAGTAAGGGTGGGCGAGGGCTTGCAAGCCCTCGCCTGCTACTAGCGATGGACGTCGAGCCCTCACTAGCCCTAGGTAAAGCCAACCCTCACCATATTTGGTGGCCTCACTAGGCCCGCGATCTTCATCGGCCCTTCCCCACTTTTGGTGTTCTTGATTTGGGCAATGCCTATCTTCAACATTGACAAAGAAGACGATGAACCTGGGACAACCATGAGAGGATCAAGAAAGAAGAAGAAGATGAATAGGAAAGGAAAAGAAAAATAGAATTTATTTTAGATGAATATACCCCCTATCAGGCCACCAGAATACACATCGAAGATGCATCAATTCGCCAGCCGGCGAGTCAAGTCCTTCTTTGATACTAGATGATTATTTTGGGTCATCATTTGAGACAGACTCTACTTTAAGTTATCTTTTGAGAAAAGAATATCATTTTGGGTCCCTATTTGAAATTTTCCCTTTGCTTTATTATACATAGAGATTTATGAGGTGCTCATTAATTCACTCGAATTTAAATACGCGTTCAATTTCGTTTTGGACCAATGACAACTCGGACGCATGCGAAAAGATTGCTTTCATGGGCCTCTTCTATGGGCTTAATTAGCACAAACTGCTTGCGATAATTGCTCCCGTCTTGGGCCTGGGAGTGGGATCCATGAGTGAAGCCCCATCCACCTGGACTTTTTCAAACTCTCTTTCTCTCTTCCCCTTCTCCAACTATTTTTCTTAAAATTTTAGTTCAAAATTTTTAATTTTTTATTATAAATTTTCATATTTTGCAGAAAAATGAACAAGTTTCTGTAATTCTTAAATCACTTATGCTTCGTTTGTTTTGTGAAAAAAAAAAATTCCGAAAAAACATTTTATGACATTTGATTAGCATATAAAAATAGTCAATGGAAATGGTTTTCCTATAAAAGCTTAAATTTAGGAAAATAATTTTCTTTTTCAAAAATTGGAAATCATTTTTCAAAATATAACTAGATATCGGTATTTGGACCAAAAACTTTGTGCAAAGGCACAAGAACATCAACGCTCATTCTCAAGCCCTTGGGAAAGGGCCAAGTCCATCAAGGCTAAGCTCGGTACTCTAGTGCCCTGGTCTAGGTCCATCTAGGTTGAAATCGAGACCCCAACAACCTCTTTTGCATTAATTAAGGTTGGGCCCAAGACATTGGTGCTTGCGATCAGAAGCCAAACCTAGTAATATCGAGGCTAAGCTCGGATCTATCGAGGCCAACATTTTTTAAAAACATTTTGATTTTTGATTTTTTTATGTTATTATTTCCTTTTTAATTTCATTCATTCATTCTATTTTCCTTCTTCTGGTATCGATCATTGGTTCTCAACTATGATCGATGACCAGCCATGGGCGCAGGGTAGCAAGCTCAAGCTTCAAGGCTTGACGATTGGCAGATGAAGAAGGAAAAAAGAAAAGAAAAGAATAAAATAAAGAATTATTAAAAAATCAATTAAAAAAAAATTTCATGTTAGCACTACCACGTCGCATAAGATGGCCAATATTCATGCCAATAATTTCCGACCGAATAAGATTTTCTTTGCCAAACAATGAGAAATATTTTTCTATTCATTTTTAGGTTTCAGCCAAATATCGAAAAAAATATTTACATTTTTCTAGAAAATGACCTATATGGAGAAAAAAAATTCGCAAAACAAATAAAGCCTTAATTTAGTTTTGGCGCACCATTACTTGCCTATAGCTGTCTAGATCGGTTTCATGGGAAAACAAGGATTTTTCATTAATGTAAACTTAAATTCTGTGGTTTCCCTTGTGTTACATCCTCGGGGAATTATTTAATACGATAACTCTAAGTATGCATTTGCAATTCAATGCCCTTGCCCTTTATTTCGTAACAATCGCCCTAACAAATCTTACATTCAATAAGGTGTAATTGGATTAGGATGAAGATTAAAAGAACAGATAAAATAAATCACACAGCCTAAACGCAAGCCAATAAATGCGCTAAACGTCACCATGGTTGCACGGGTTTTACGTGCCTCGAAAACGCTTGCCCTCGATAATCCGACCGAGTTAATGCAATTAACTAGTATTTCGGGTAATTTATTCTTGCTAAATTCAAAAGTGTACGAAGATTTTAATGGAACCTAACAATTTTGGAAAAGAAAAAGAATAAAATGCAATCTACGCCGAGAAAATGCATAATCATTACCATAATTACAAATGTACCGAAGAAAAATTATTGATTTTCTAACTGGAAAAGTCAATAAGAGTATTCGCTGATATAAATATTAAAGTCGTCAATCGATAGGAACAAATGCGAATTACTTTTAGCTTATCGTGTGAAGGATGCACGGATTTTCTTTTTTAAGTCGAACAAGTATAAATATTAAAATTTTATAATTATACGAAAAGTCAAACCGAGCAAGCATTTTCCTGCACTGGTTTTGCAGAGGCGAAATCCACCGCAGAAATCTTCGTCCGGCCATGCGGGAAAACGACAGCGTTCGATGGTCACGAATGCGATGTATGTCGCTAGAGAGGGGCCGCGTCAGCCGGCGGTACCGAAAAATAAAAATCAGTGCTGCAGGAGGAGCTCGCGTTAGGCCTCTCCCGGGGGCAGGACCGTAAATAGAGCGAGTGGGGGCGGGGCATTTCCGTAAAAGCGGGGGCGGCTGCCATATAATAATCTCCACCCTCACCTCCTCGTGGATGGGTCTGAAAAAACCGAGCGAGCGAAGCAGAGGAGTTTCCGTTATCCTATCCCTCCCTCTCTCTCTCTCTCTCTCTCTCTCTAACCAATTTCTTTCTCTAGAAATCTCCTCTCCCTCTCTGTGCGTGCGCGAGGACGAATTAGGGTTCTTCTGCCGAATCGATTCGGGCGAGGGGAGCGAGCGGCCATGGTTTCCGATTCGATCGCCAATGCCTCTGCCGCCAATTCGGCGCCGAACGCGAGGGATTTCGCCAAGAAGAAGCGGGTACGTCGCCCCGTTTCCTGTATCTGAAAGCGTTCTGCCGCGCTCGTCCTTTAGCGACAATGCGTGGCGGGGCGTGGGATGGCTCGATTTGGCGATTCCTGTTCGCTTTCCTCTAAGTATCCTTGGTTGTTGTGTGCAGGCCAACAGGTCGGCAAAGCTGAAGCAGTGCAAGCTGGACGCCCGCCGCGAGCAGTGGCTTTCGCAGGGTACGCGATCGATTTGTTCTCGTGTGTTATTGATCAGGGTTCCGCGCTTTTGTTGTGATGATTGCGCTTGTTGTTTTCGGTTGTGTTTATTGATTTTTTTTTTTTTTTTTTTGCTTTTAATATTGATGATCTGCGTTTCCTGTGTTGATTTTTGGTGCTGCGGTGAATATATCCAGTCAAGAATAAGGGGAGCGGGGAGGATTTGAGAGGCGAGAGTCGGCAGCAGAGCGGGGGCGGCAGCCAGTCGCTGGAGAATTTGGAGACGAGGAGGCGGAGGGATGACGAGAACGGATCTGTCCACCAGGACAGTGATTCTGAGTCTCCGTCGGTCAGTCCGATTGGTCTCACCGGCGTGTTGAGCGGCAATCATTCGAGTGGCAATTGTACTGGTAGCAGCAGCAGCTGTAGCAGCGGTTGCAGCACCGGGTGCTTCTCGGGGAGTACTACGGAAGAAGAGGAGGGAGGAGATGATGGGTGCTTGGATGATTGGGAAGCCGTGGCTGATGCCTTGGCTGCCGATGAAAAGCCCCAGAATCCGCCTTTTGACCCTCCTCCTGAGGGCGAAACGGTTGGCGGGGTGCAGTCTCGAGGAGAGCACGGGAAACAGTCGGTGGTTCCAGATAATTCGAGATCCGACTGCGTTAAAAGGCCTCCGAGAGCTGCCAGTGCGAACAACCAAGCATGGAGGCCTGACGATGCTTTTCGCCCCCAGAGTCTGCCCAATTTGTCTAAGCAGTACAGTTTCCCCAACACAAACCGGCATTACGGTAGTGGAGCCATCCCTTGGGGGTGTAATAAGGCTATATCCGTGCCCTCATCATGCCCCATATGCTTTGAGGATTTGGACAAGACAGATTCTAGCTTCTTGCCATGCCTGTGTGGGTTCAGGCTCTGCCTTTTCTGCCACAAGAGGATCCTTGAGGAAGATGGACGCTGCCCTGGTTGCAGAAAGCCATATGAACATGAGTGCAGCGAGGCAGAGCCAAGTCTGCTTGAAGGGAGTCTGACATTCCGGCTGACTCGCTCTCACAGCATGATAACCAGGGCATAGGATGTCTATGTTGCAAAGAGTTCTGTATGTCTGGTCTCTCTCTTTTTGACGTTTGTGTGGAGGGTCTTGCTCGTTTTGATGGAGTCATATGTGATCATAGGACAATGTTTTACAGCACCTGATTTGAACTGTTTCTCTGATGAGTCTGGTTCTGAACAGTGTGAATTCTTAGCCAATGTAGAGAACTCCTGTTGCTATGTGAATAGATAAATGGTATAGAATCTACTATTGAGAAAGAATAAGATGACAAGTTTTCTGTCTTTCTTTCCGTGTGCCCTCTTGGACCAGCTTAATACCAGAAATTGTGTAGCTTTGTCATGGCTTTCATCTTGTCTTTTCTATGATGCGTAAACTCAAATTCATTTGTCCAATTAGTGGACTGCCCTACTGGAATATGTCCTTATCAATTCTTCTGAAATTGGATATATGAGTTATATCTCCAAGGTTTATCTGGTTAATTCCTTGACTTGTATATGTGATGAGTTTCCTGGGTAACAAAGTAATCAAATGGCAAATGACCTTTCTCAAGGGAGAATTTTAAGTATTGAAGAGCATCTTCCTGCTAACTATTCACAAATGCTTTGACACAATTTGGGGGTTGAGGGCAGTATCTGGACTTGCTCATTGAGGGTTATACAGAAGTTGGTCTTGAGGGAATATTCCGGAATTTCTTACTGAGACAAGCAGAGAAGTTATCGTCAAGTATTTTGTATGTATCAATGTGTATGATTGTGGACATGATCTCAGATTTTACCTTCCCCTAACTTTTGCTTAATTCAGAGTCAATTACCCCGAGATAATCTGGAACTTGGCTTTGCTTGATGCCTATACTGCACCAAGGAATACTTTTAGTTATAGACTTGCTCTTAGGGAGATCTGTTCATCCATTGTTTTGAAGTTGGGTGAATGAATCATGATAAAGGAGGGCGAGCAACCTCGCTGCAATCATACACGATGACATCACTGATTGCTTTCTGTGCTGGCGCGACTTTTTGACAAATGATTCTTAGTAAAGTGGGGTATTATATAGATCCTAAGCTATGAAATAAAAATCTTTATGCTGAATGTGATCATATATGAACTTCCTGATGGTATTAAAACTAGGCAAGGTAGAGTAAGACCTCGAATTTTAAGTGATATGGATTTCTCGCTTTTAGAGAATTGTTTAGCTAATTGACCTTTTCTTCTTAATATGCCTGACTAGATAAATGAGTGATCTCTAAGTTTGTAAGTCTAAACTTTCTTGCCAAGAGTTTCTTTTTAAGCCCAAATAAGAAATTTATATTCTCCTCTTTTACATAGATTATGTTTCATTTTAATGAGAAAATATAAATTACTTTCTGTTTATCAATTTAGCTGCAGTTTGGAAAAACGCAGAAGCCAAATGCAAATCGGATAAATCAGTTCTGTCTTTTCCTTCAATGAACTGCACACCTGTAAACTGAAATTTGAGTTTTGAGGATTGGGTTTTTTTTGCTCGGTTTAAATTCATTTTTCATACACCTGCCTTATTGATTTAGCTTCAGCTTGGCAATATGCAAAACAAACGCATATCAGATTAACTTGTTCAATGTTTTCTTAGATTAAATCAAACAAGTAAGGAAAAACCCCGTGCGTGGGATATCATGTTTGGGTTTTTGTTTTTGTTTTCATGTATTCCTTTTTCTTTTCAAGCACCTAGTTTATGTTGCTCTGCTATATCATTGGAAATGAATTTTAGCCTAGCGAGTTGTGCCTGGGAGTGTTCAACCTCTTCTAGAGAATGTTGTTACAAAGCATATTCTTTGTTACTTGTTGCCGATGACATCAGTGGTTGCTTTCATTTGTAATTGGTGAAAGAGGCTAAAATGATGAGGTATTATAGACCCTTTGCTTGAAATATGGATGTCATGCCAAGATTGTCTAGAAAGAATCCTGGCAGTTGATATCAAACTTCGCATGTATCCTCTTCTATCCTTCTCTTTTCTGGTCGGTGTTCAGTTTCTGTTGGAGAGAGTGAACCTTAGTCACCTGTACAACTGCTAGGAAATGATCTGTATATTTTTCTCTTTTTATAAGTTGATTTATCAAGCTACAGTGTGGTGGATCTGGGAGAAATCTGGGGCTTTTAATATCTCGAGTTTATTTTATCCACCAGTGTGCAGTTTTTTTAGTACTTCCATAAATTAAAGTGACTTCTCGTGGCATTTCATAGTCATAGGTATACTGGTTAAAGAACTTCAACTTTGTTATCAACTACTTTCAGTGGCAAATGCATGTGCATGTGATGAGTGATGACTTTTGCTCTCAGGTCAACAATCTATTCTATTATACCATATAGATTAATGTATTTATGTAAAATTATGATGCTATCATTGAAGACTCTTCAAGTGTCTGTTGGTTGATTGTCTTTAACATAGGATGTCTAAGTGGAGTAGTTTTAGCTTAACTGGATTCTTTGTGTGAACAGTTTATACCTTCTAGAATGTGCATTTCAAGTAGGTTGCATGTGATTAGGAATGCCGATTTTGAGATGGAATTCTCATCGTGGTTTGTGATGGTAGCTTGTAACTTTTCTCTGTCTTGATTATGATTAGTGGCATCGCCTTTTCAAGGTGAGACAGCTAGTCAAAGTCTTTTGCTGTTTTATTGCTGATATCACGTTCTGAGTGATAGCAATTATGTAATATGCTGGTTGGGCATAGCTGCATGTAATTAACTGCCATTTTCTTTTCCATTAATTTTCAGAAAAACAGTGTCATAGCATAAATAGGTGAGACAAGGCTTGGGTATTGTTGTTGTTATTGTTCTTGTATTTTGAGGTTCCAGTCAGTCATGAATGTGCAGGATATTTAGAACAAGATAGCCCTCCCCATTGACCATATATTTGTATGCGCCCGCGAGTGTGTACACTTACGAACACACACACTCAGAATTGAACCTACGACTATCTCTAGTATCCATCCCCTCTGCCACTGGGCTGAAGGCCTGGTGGTCAAGACTCAAGTTTGTGTAGTTTACTAGAAGGTAAATCATATCTTTTCGGAAGTTCTATTATGAAGTCAAATATTTCTGATTTGACAGCTAGAGACTGTCTTTATTTTAGTTTTCTTCTCTAATTTGCAATCTTTTTTAGTTGCTAGTATATTTGGAATAGGCCAGATGTAGCATGGCCCAACATGTATCCATTCATTTGGTTCGAACTGTACCCTCTGGAGCTATTTGTATTATGTAAATCGTGAAAGTTACATCAGATTTATGTTCTGTAAGATCGACGCTGAAGATTTTTGTGAAGAGCATGCCCATTCTCAAGTGTGAACAGATTTTTCCTGGAGGCAAAATCACATCTGTAGAAAGGCTTGAAATGTCATGGAACAATTGTAGGAGGCAGTTCATGTTTCTCCTCATAGGACCTGTATTTCAGCTGGAAGTACATAAAATCAGGCTGTTCAAGTGAAAAATTCTACACCGCTCTTATTACCATGTTGAGATACAATTATGGCGGTTGGCCCAGTGGTCATGGGTGTGGGGGCTTTTGGACATGTAGCTTAGGGTTGAGGGGTTGACCCCTTGAGAAAGATGAAAGAAAAATTATTGAAACCCATTTGGGAACTTTGTTAGTAAGGACTATATGCATTTTTAATTGTAATTACTTATTTTGGTGGAGTTTCCTCATAATACAATCTCTGTGTTGGAAATAATAAGCTTTGGGTATTTAGCTGGTTCTGTGAAGCTATTAATTTAGTTCTCTGTTCAACAATGTATTCGATCTGGCTTAAATGTTGCAGTTACTTAGGAGATTGATGAAGCATGCAGGAATTGGTGGCCAGGTTTGCCTCTACCTTAGGAATTATTCTAGCTTTGAAGCACATGACTATGCACTTGTTTGGTAGTAATTGGAGTTCAGGTAAACAAATGCGAAATGTACTTTCATTCAGTAAGGTTGGATATATCTAATGTCATACAAAGAGGTGGTTCTGTTTTCCTCTTTCTTTTTTTGATTTCTTTCCATAGTGAAGAATCTTATGCACTGTTTCTTACGCTGGAAGTTCAGGTGACATCTTTTGTAACTGATTCTCGAGTCTCTGCCTCTATTTCATCATCCTCACTTACTTGCATGCGCTCATGCGTTTGGACATGTGGAGATATGACACTTTCTTGTTCTTACAATGGGCAAACTATTTTTCTTGAGCTTAGGATTCGCTCTAGTCTTTGCTGTGCCTTTTTTCTCCTTTCTTCCCTTGTACATCATTGTTTCGCCTGTTCTTTCCTGTCTCTGCTTGGCAATTAAAAAAAGTTTCTGTTTCCATTTTGTGTGGTGCACCTAGCTGTCACAGTCATACAAAGGAAGTTGAAATGTTTTAGATGCAATTGTGTCCCATTCGGATAGTCTTTGAAAACCAATTAGAGAAGGCCTGCTATCTGATTTTACAGCGATGCTATTGGTTAGTTCTGCAATCTGTTTTAGTGTTTTTCTCTATATTGTTGAGTCTACTAAGAATACCAAGGAGTTCTACACTTATCTTCACTGGATCAATTTTATCGATTCTTTCATCTTTTTTCCAATTGTGTGTTTAGGATCTTCAGGGACATGAAGAAGATTTCAGAGATTCTCTCCTTCTTTTTGAGGGGTAATTTATTTCATTGAAAACATCTATTGTAAAGAGAAAATCAACTGAAAACGGGAAGGACTTCTCTTTAGACGATGCCAGCCAGTTGCTGGGTCTGGCTTTTCAAGCTTGGAATGAGTTCTTTGATGCAGGAATTTGCCTTATGGTAGTCAGGAAGAGTATGCCACCACTTTACCAGTGTGCTCTTTTCTAAGAACACATCCTTCTCCACCTCCTTTTTATCATACCATTTTCTCAGGTTCTTCTCCAAAGTCAAAACCCTGTTCTCTATTTCTTTCCATGGTTTCTTGTTGGCAATTGCAACGTTGAGCTCCTCCACCTCGGCCCAAAAGCTGGATTCACCACTTGAATCTCTCTCTAATTGCTCAGCATGTTCTCGCCATCTTTGTGGATAGTGGTACCGTCTTGGCCTTCCTTTTGTCATGTAAGGACCTGCATCTTCATTCTTCAAGTGTCGATAGTAGTTGGCTATGTCTATTGGCTCCACAAGTCGGCGAAACTGCGTGCTGAGCTCCAACCATTCTCTCTCTGCCTCAAATTTATCTGGGAGCTGCTCTTGTCTTATCATTTCGATAATCTCATCCCAAATGGCTGCCAGTTCGAGTCTCTTTACATTGGCCTTGAAATCTTCCTCCTCCTCTTGCATCTTGAAAGCATCATAATATCCCATGCCATCCTTCTTGCATGTGGTCCGATAGGCGTCTAGTTTTCCGAGAGCCTTCTCTATGGCATCCTTCTTGCCTATGACCGTATTTTGGTTATCTGCTTTGTGCTTCTCTGACTCTCCAGCAGCACGAAGACGCAGCCTTGCCGGTATGCACTATAATCACAATATTATATATTGTGAATATTCGAGTATCTTTTCTTAATAAATTAAAGATAATCAGCGAATTAGGGTTTATTTTCCATAGAAAATCCTTGGACTAGATAAGATATGGACTATACCAGATTGAGGTCACTTAATGCGGCACCAGTATCTGTAGTATTGTCTGAGCTGAGAGGTAAGTCTGGGAGGTTCTCCAAACAAACTACATTGTACATGTCCAAGCTTTTACGTAATGTATCTTTATATCTCCAGTGTGCCTTCAAGCTTGCCACTGCTGTGTCCTGAAGCTCCGTGTCAGACCCGATCTGTGAAGAGTAAAACAACATTTGAAGAACCGCATCTGGGTTCTTCACGACCACCAACCTGTCGGTCTCAGTGCAAAAGACATACTTACCGCATGGTCTGTAAGGGCTTAGCTTGATAAATCTAGACATGGTGTCAAATACCGTATGCTTGCTTTCCGTCAGTGCGCAAGCTGCATGGCTTGCAACGCATGATGCATTCTTCATCACATTCGCAAATAACAAAGCCAATTTTGCCTCGGCTTTGTGATGCGGGTTGGAGAAACGGGGAATTTCTTGTAGCAACTCTGCTGCGGAATCGTGAGGAGCGAGTAGAATCCTGGGAACGATGTCAAGTTTCATAACGAAGTGGACAAAGCAATCAAACCAACCCTCACGCCGGATGGCATGGCAAAAGGTGCGATCGGTTGTAAGCGGGGATGCGAATGTTAAACACAGAGGACGGGAAGTCTGCTTCTTGTTTGATCTAGCATATTCCTCAAGAAACCAAACAGTTGCGTACATCGCGATTGGACCACCCGACGAATGGCCTGCAAATATTATTTGCTTATTCTTCTCTATCGCCTTTGTCACCTGAAAATCAAAGACATATACAGATTCATTTCCGACTATTCATTTCTTGCTTCGGTACTTGGTTAATGATGAACATCCCTTTTATTGCTAAGGGCAGGATGAGAGAGATTTAGACCGAACCATCTATGCTATTGTTATCATCTAATAGCGATCGCTTGGAGAGAGGGTTCTTCAAATTCCGACCAATTGGAGACTATACGTATAAAAAAGGTGTAGACAAACTCCATATGGTCATATATACTCGACTAGCTAAAAACCCTTAAAACGGTAAATTGCAAACGGAAGCAAACAAGCTCTAGTTTCCGATCTATGGTGTTACGGTGACTTCATCGTTTGAGAATACCTCTGCGCGGAACGTATTTGTGTCATCCAGAATGCGTAGGAATCTTGCCATGAATGCCTCGCTGACCGTGGCGACCTCATCCTTGCCGATGCTTTTGAGAGACCGGAACCTTTTGGTGTCGATCTTGGTCTCTCCGAAAGGCTTGGCTTCGCTGTCTCCGACGAACCAGTCGTCCAGAGACCATGATCCAGGGAAGGCCACGATGACCTGCGAAGGGCTACCGGGGACCTTCCGTTCAACGAGACACGGCTTCCCAGGGCTCTTATGAGCTTCGATGGATACAGACAAGGCTTTCTTGATCACTTGCGGTTTGATGCCGACATATCTCTCCATGGTCTGAAGTGTATATGGGTACAATCTTCCGCGCGAGCTTTACCCCCTGCAGAAATTTGCTTGTTGAATGGTTGGCTGGGGGAGGAAAAGAGATATACAGGCCAAATGGAGTGGGTTGAAATTTTGCTTAAACGCCCCTTTGTTGATGATTGTTTCGTGGGGGCAAGGGCAGGCAGAGCCGAAAATGATCACGATCGTTTGGTGGGGGTTGGCTGGGTCAACGGAGGAAAAGACAAGCACCTATTCCTTTCTTTGTAAATATTAAACTTGCAATGGGTGGAGAATTTTTTGTAATAGAAGCTAAGTTATCTCTTGGGTAGCCGGGAGACGATTCGCTTTTTTCTTAGACATCAAGGTAGGGTTGCTAGAGAGTAAAAGGCTGGGGATTGCCTCTCTTTCCCAACCTAAGAATACCAAAATAAAATGAAGAAGGTACGAATGGTTTCGTATGATTTTAATGGTCGGCTTTTGATAAAAGTCCCATTTCAAATTCAAAAATATAAACGAAGAAAAATAGAAGTGATTTAATTTCGAATCAAAACATAGAAAGAAATTTAATTTGATGGATATATCACGTGATAATGATAAATTGTGTAATTGACCATTTAAAAGTAAGGTACATATGCACGTGGAGCCAAGTATTATGAGATTCATAACACATGAACAGTGGTGATGAGTCAATTACACAATATTATCGCGGCCAAATGATATAATCCATTGCATAAAATATTTTCTCCTTGACCCAAGATAATTTGGGTTCTACTTGGAGATATCAAGTGAGGTCAAGCTGGAGTAGACCATCACCTATCACTATCTAGTATTTGTTGGTTTTACTCTTTAAATTTAAAATAAAAATAAAATGTTGGGGATTACCTTACTTTAGTAACTTAAAATATCGTGTTTTTTTTCTTCTTCTTTTTTTGATTTGTACGCTTTCGAAAAATCTAGATGTTGGACCTTTCAAAGTATCCTATCAACGCTGCCCCTCCACAAGGGCATGGCCAATAGACTTACGTCAACAAGAAATTGCCAGGAAACATCTCGGGTTAGACGAATGTCGTACGGACCTTTTCTTTCTTTTGATGGACGCGTGAGCAATCTTAGAACCTATGAAGAAAAGGGATTACATGACAGTTAGGTGAATGGATGATAGCATCAAGACCGTCCAATTTCATGGCCCTGTGTAAAGCTTTTTGGGAATGAATTTCAGCCTAGCAAGTTGGGCCCGGGAATTTTCAACCTCTTCTAAAGCATGTTGTTACTAAAGCCGAAGCATATTCTTTGTCAATTGCTGCTGAAGATGTCGGTGGTTGCTTTCCTTTCGGTGTTGCATTTAATTGACGGAAGAGGCTCAACCTGACAAGGTATTATAGACCCTTTGCTTCAAATATGCATGTCATGTTGAGGTTGTCTTGAAACAATCCTGGCGGTTGATTTCAAACTTCGCATGTGTTTGCTTGGGTCTTTTCCTTTTCCGTGTTTTCAAGAACGATTCTGTACGGCAGGCTTGCTGGGAAAAATTTACCCTCTTGCATCTCTTTTTCCTTGGATCATACATTTGAAACTTGTCTTGGTATATACCTTCCTCACTTGTACAACTGCTGGGAAATAATCTCTGAGAGGCTCCCTTGTTTTAAGTTTGATCTATCAAGCTACAATGAGGGTGGATCTGGGAGACTTCTGGGGCTGTTACTTTCTCGAGTTTGATTCATCCACCAGCGTGCATTTGTCTTGGTGGTCCCATAGATTGAAGTGACTTCTCGTGGCATTATGCATCGTGTAATCATAGCTATCTTGGTTAAAGAACTTACTTAGTAATCAACTAGTTTCGGGGGCAATTGCATGTGCATGTGATGAGTCATGACTTTGTTGCTCTCAGATAAACAATCTGTTCTGTTCTACCTTAAAAATCGATGCTGTCATTGAAAGCTCTGGTTGAATGTCTGTAACATAGGATTTCTGGTTGTAGTGGTTTTTTTAGGTGAATAGTGTATGCCATCTTTAATGTGTCTTTCAAGTGGGTTGCATGTGACTAGCGTACTGATTTTGAGATGGAATTCTTTTAGTGGTTTGTGATGGTGGGATGGAACACTTTTTCTTTCTTGATTATGATTAGTTGCATTGACTTTTCAAGGTGAGACATTTGGTGTCAGAGCCTTTTGTCATTTTATTGCTGATATCACATTCTGAGTGCTTAGCAATTATGTAATATGGTGGTTGGGCAGAGTTGCATGCGATTAATTGCCACTTTCTTTGCATTAGTGGACAGAAAACAGAGTGTCGTGGCATATCTTGTCCTCCACGATAAAGTCGCATATTCCGGACCTAACATGGCTAACGTGTATCTATTCATTTAATTTGAATAGTCTCATCTGGAGTAGTCTGTATTACGTAAATTATGAGAACTTCGTCAGACTTATGTTCTCTAAGATCAACCCCATGGATCTTTTTAAGAGCAAACATATAGTGAAGCGGGAACTGATCTTTCCTAGAGGCAAAATCACATCATTATGAAAGGTTGGAATTGTCACCGAACAATCATAGGAGGCGGTTCATGTTTCTCCTCAGAAGACCAGTAATTCTCCCGAAAGCATGTAAAACAGGTTCTTCAAGTGAAAATTTCTATACCGCCCCCATCAATATGTTGGAATGCAATTATGGCGATTGGCCTAGTGGTCATTGGCGGCTTAGGACATGTAACTTCGGGTTGAGGGTGTGATCCCTTGAGAAAGATGAAAGGAAAAAAAAATACAGAAATCCATTTGTGAACTTCTGTTTGTGTGGATTCTATGCATTTCTAATTGTAATTACTTGTTTGGATGGAGTTTCCCCATAATTCAATCTCTGTATGGTAAGTAATAAGCTTTAAGTATCTAGTCGCGCTCTAAAGCTATTGGTTTGGTTACTTGTTCAGCAATATATCGATCTGGCTTATAGTTGCAGTTCCTTGAGAGGTTGATAGAGTGATGCTGGAATTGGTGGCTAGACTTGCCTGTACTTAAGGAATTATTCTAGCTTTGAAGCACATCTATTGCACAAGTTTGGTAGTAATTGATGTTCAAGTAAGGAGATGTGAAATGTTCTTTGATTCAGTAAGGCTGAATGTGTCGCAATCGACTCCAATAAGATGAATGGCTTGAGCAACCATAGCTCATTGAGCAATAAATCGTAAGCAAATTGAGCATCCACAATACACATATATAAAACATTACTAGAAACTCATAATCCAAATCCAAGATATAATATATGCACTAACTCAAATATGAGTTGTATTGTTTCAATAGAGCTTTATACACATTAGAAATACTTAATTAACCATCACAAATTAAACATCAATGGTTGAATTCATTGATCAATCTCTATCAAATTACACATTAATAATCTATTTCATTATGCAATCTATCACTCAATATTAAATTATGGTCACATCATAACGCCTAGTGACAAGGCAACCAAGGTTCCTCCTTCGGCAATCAGTCAATCGCTCGACCCAAAAGAATATACTAAAATTAGCATATATACCCAAAAATCCCTAATCGAGTTCATTGCGACAATAAGCATAATACCATCGTCCTCCAATAATCCACAAAACCAACTAACAATCCATATCATAAATTGGATTACATTTCACAAACCCAAACATAATATTTCACAACTCAGTTCATCAATTAGAGTACTTTATGTAAAGCATTTCTCATATCATTTCATAAACCAAATTTGCAAAGCATTTCCAAACCATTTGCAAATAATCAAAGAGTAGTAAATGCTCATCCTAGATTTTATGTAATAAAAATGTTTCATGACTCATAATATATATATATCCATATTATTTTCGAAATATGAGTTTGCAAACTTGAACAAGACTCGCTTGAGAAAGCCCAAAACCAAACAACAAAGATGACTTGAACCAACCAACTTGCAATCCTTTCAAATAAGTAGGAAACAATATCAAAATCAAGTAAAACATTAGCTCAATTATGAATCAACTAAACTAAGTTTAATCGCTGATAAAACGAGTCACACGCTCTTCTCTTGTCGATAGCGCTCTCTTTTTTTAAGGTGAGAATTGGTATGCGCTGTTTTCTAAGCTAGAAGTTCAGGTAGTACGTATTTTGTAATTAATTCTCGAGTGTCTGCCTCCACTTCATCATCCTCACTTCCTTGCACGTGCTTATGCACCTGGAATTTAGGCAAATCGTATTTCCTGAGCTATGCCTCTTTTCTCCTTTCTTCCCTTGCAAGTCAATGTTTTGCCCCTTTTTTTCTCTGCGCTTGGCAATTCTGTTTTTGTCTCCATTTCGTGGGGTGGACTTAGCCAGTTAGCCTGACACAGTTATACATAGGAAGTTGGAGTCTTTAATGCAATACTCTTAGCTAGTTTACATTCGGTTGCTCTTTGACAACCAATTATTAGAGAAGGCATGCTTCTGATTTTACAGCGATGTTATCGGCTAGTTCTGCAATCAGTTTTGGTCCTTTTTTCCTCTTCTTTTTTTTTTTTTTCTCTCTATATTGCAGAGTTTAAGAAGAGTGCCAAGGAGTTCTGCATGGCTTATCTTCTCCAGAGCAATTTCATCGATTCTTTCATCTTTTCTCCTTTTATGTATTTAGGATCTTCAGGGATATGAAGAAGACTTCAGAGTTTCTCTTTTGTTTCTTCAAGGGTAGTGTTGCGTAAAAATGCCAATCAAAAATGCACCGATCTAAGAACAAGCAGCAAAAAATGAAAGAAAATCAAAATTACATGAAACGCAAGATTTACGTGAAAAATCCATAATGAGAAAAGCCACGGGAAGAGAGCACTTGGTGAGCCACAAGATGTAAATATCCAGAAAGAAGATAAGAAAAAAACAGGAAATAATATAGATGCGAGCCTGTTACTGGGTCTAGCTTTTCAAGCAAATTTGCAGCAGTGAGGAATTTTCAGCTTGGCATGAGTCCTTTGATGCAGGAATTTGCCTTATGGTTGTCCGGGAGAGATCGCCACCACTTGACGAGTGTGCTATCTTCTAAGAACACATCCTTCTCCACCTCCTCTTTATCATACCATTTTCTCAGGTTCTTCTCCAAAGTCAAGACCCTGCTCTCTATTTCTTTCCATGGCTTCTTGTTAGTAACTTCAACGTCGAGCTCCTCCACCTCAGCCCAAAAGCAGGATTCGCCACTTGAATCTCTATCCAACTGCTCAGCATTTTCTCGCCATCTTTGCAGATAGTGGTACCGACTTGGCCTTCCTCTGATCATATAAGGACCTGCGTCTTCATTCTTCATGTGCCGATAGTAGTTGGCTATGTCTATTGGCTCCACAAGTCGGCGAAACTGCGTGCCGAGGTCCACCCATTCTTTCTCTGCCTCAAACTCATCAGGGAGCTGCCCGCGTCTTACCATTTCGATAATCTCGTCCCACATAGTTGCCAGTTCAAGTCTCTTCACGTTGGCGTTGAAGTCTTGTGCATTCTTTTGCATCTTGAAAGCATCATAATAACCCACGCCATCATTCCTGCACGTGGTCCGATACTCTTCTAATGCTTTGAGGGTTTTGTTTATCGCATCTTTCTTGCCTCGGACGGTGTTTCTGTCATGCTCTTTCTTCTTCTCAGACTCTCCAGCAGCACGAAGGCACAGCCTCACCGGTTCGCTCTATCATCAGAAAATTATATATAGTGAATATTTGATTATCTTTTCTCAATAAATGAAAGATTATGAACTGGAGAGTTCATTTTCCAGAAAAATTATGGACAATACCAAGTTAAGGTCATTCAGCGCGGCACCAATCGTCTTGACCTGAATATCTACAGGATCGTCAGAGCTGAGAGGTAATTCTCGGAGCTTCTCTAAACGAACTACATTGTGCCTGGCCAAACTTTTATCTAATGCATCTTTATACGTCCAATGTGCCTTTAAGCTTGCCACTTCTCTCTTCTGATGCTCTGTTTCAGAGTCAATCTGTAAGGAGTAAACCAACAGTTGAAGAACCGCATCTGGGTTCTTCACAACCACCAACCTTCCAGTCTCGGTGCAAAAAACATACTTCCCGCACGGTCTGTAAGGGCTTCTCTTGATTTTAGATGGTGTATGATTTCTTCCCATTAGGACACGTTCTGCATGGTCTGCAGTACGTACCGCACACGTCCACACATTCACAAATGAGGAAGCCAATTTTTCTTCATCAGCTTTGTGATGTGGGTCGAAGAAAGGGGGAATTTCTCGTAGCAACTCTGTTGCAAAAAGGCAAGGAGCGAATAGAATCCTAGGAACAATGTCGAGTCTTGTAACAAAGTGGACGAAGCAATCAGACCAACCCTCACGCTGGACGGCATGGCAAAAGGTGCGGTCAGAGGTAAGTGGGGATGCAAATGTTAAACAGAGCGGGGGACGGGAAGTCTGCTTCTCGTTTGATCTTATGTACTTCTCAAGGAACCAAACAGTCCCGTATATCGCGATTGGACCGCCTGATGAATGGCCTGAAAATACTAATTGCTTATCGTTCTCCACCGCCTTTGTCACCTGTAGATGAAAGACAAATCCAGGTTTACTTCTGACTCTATGCTCGGTCGATGTTGAAATTCCCTTTTGCCGCTAACGGTAGAATGAGAGAGATCTAAACTGAACTCATTGATGTCATCTAATAGCGAACACTTGGGAAGTGTTCTTTAAGTTCCAACCAACGGAGACTACAAGTGTAGAAAAGTCTAGACAAATGACCTTGGACGGTAGATTGTAAATTGAAGCAAACCAGATCATGCTTGTCACGTTATCTATATAACTAAATCTTGGGAAAATGACAACAAGTGATTCTTAAATTTTGACCCAATATGCAATAGTGGCTGTGAGGAAATACCTGCGCAAGCTCTAGTTTCTGATCTATTGGGTTGCGGTGAGAGTTTATATGGGACTGAATCGGACATGGTAAGGCAGGCCTTGAAGCTGAAAGTAGGCACTACTCGAGTTTTCTTAGCTTCGGCACGAAACTTGACAAACACTAGAAAATTAGAAATGGCCTTACAAATGCTGTCTGAGAAATACTACGACTCTTCAGCACATTGAGACAACAACGAAAATAGATTATCGTTCGAGATTCAAGAGATACCTCCTTGCAGAACGTTTGATTGCTATCCTCCAAAAGCCGCAGGAACCGTGCCATGAATGCCTCGTTGACCTTGGCTAACCTCTCGACCCTGAGGCTCCTAAGGGAAGGGAACTTCTTGTTGTCAATCTTGATCTCTCCGAAAGAATCCACTTTGTCGTCGCCGGCGAACCAGTCGTCGGGAGACCATGATCCAGGGAAGGCCACGACGACCTGTGAAGGGCTACTGTCAACGTTCCTTACAATGAAAGGCGGCTTCTTTGGATTCGTGCAAGCTTCCAAGGATGCAGACAAGGCTGTCTTGATCACTTCATCTTTGACACCGAGATTGTTGTCCATGGTCTGTGTGTAAATGTGCTGCGTTCTTCTGCAAAATGTGCTTGTCTGCGGTTTGGCTGGGGGAGGGAAGATAGGGGCCAAACGGAGCTTGGTCGAAGTTTCCTCAAATGTCCTTTCGATTATTGTTTAATGGGGGCAATGGAGCACAAGCCTATAATGATCTCAATCGTCCATCACCTGGGTGGGTCCCCCATGTTCCGAGCATTGAGCGGCTGTGATTGGTTGATGGAATAGTGAGTGATGCCGGTGCGGGGTGACTCGAATTATCATTGACTTGTCTTGGACAGTGGTCGAGTCAATGGTTGAAAAAATGAGCATATTCTTTTCTTTTTTATTGGTTAATACAAGTTGGTTAAAGAAATTATGTACTAGAGGCTAAAGTAGGCACGAGACTATTCGGGTTCTCGTTGGAATCATCAGGAAGGGGTCGCGTGGGAGTGGAGGATTATAACATTAAAAAACCTCAAAATATGTTCATTATAACATATTTTCCCATAGTATGTCAACTGTAATACATTTATCCTTAATTTTTTCTTGTGACATAAAAAATCTAAAACTTCGTTTTCATTTCATTTACATGTCAACACTATTAAAAATCTTGATGGAAAGTAAACATGTCTTATAGATATAAATTTGGAAATTTTTATATTAGAAAAAAGTTTACGGTAAATATGGTATAATAGGCATAATTTAGGGTTTTTGGTTGTTTTTTTTTTTTAAATGTGATTTCCTTTCTTTTCCAACTTAATAATTAATATATGAAAAGATAACGATAAGAATGTATATGATTTCGTACAACTTTAAGTGTTCGACTTTTGATAAAGTCAAGCTGCAAAATATTTATTAAAAAAAAAGTGACTTATCAAGACATTAGAAGGAATTTTATATGACGGATATATCACATGATGATGACACATGGTACAACTAACCAATTAAGAATAAGATGTATACATGCATGTTGTCAAGTAAGAAGAGCTTCGTAAAACGGTAAAACAAGAGCAACGGCGATCAACTGGTTACGCAACATCATCACTGCTTTGTGATACAATCGTCACACTAAATGTTTTCTCCTAATGTGAGAAAATTGGGGTTATGCTTGGAGACATCGAGGTGGGGGTCACGCTGGAGTAGGTAATTACATATTGCTAACTAGTATTCATTGTTTTTGTTCTTTATATTAAAAAAAAAAAAAGTGTTGAGGATTGCTTTCCTTTAATAACGGCAGAAGAAAGCCAGTCATGCTTTTGGCGCGGAGGGACACTTAAGTGCCATAACTTCAAAATGGTACACTTTGGAGTGGGTTTGAACTTAAATGGAACACTTAAGTGCCACTCAGCGAAAATCCGGCCAAATGGTTGACGTGGCAACTTTCAGGCGAAGTTTGGTCCAAAACGGCGTCGTTTTACATGCGACGTGGCGGAGAGAATACAAAAACGACGCCGTTTCGCGTCCGATGTGTAAATAATTAATATAAAAATTAATTAAATTAAAATTAAAGATTAATTTTATTTAAAATTTTAAAAAAAATTTTAAAAACTTAAAATTAAAAAAACTCAAAATTAAAAAAAAAACTTAAAATTAAAAAAATTAAATTAAAAACTTAAAAAACTTAAAATTTAAAAAAAAAACTTAAAATTTAAAAACTCAAAATTTAAAAACTCAAAATTTAAAAAACTTAAAATTTAAAAAATTAAAATTTAAAAAACTAAAATTTAAAAAAAAAACTTAAAATTAAAAAACTTAAAATTAAAAAAACTTAAAATTAAAAAACTTAAAATTAAAAAAATTACAATTTTAAAAATTTAATATTTTTAAAAAATTAATATTAAAAAAATTAATATTAAAAAAAAAATTAAAATTTTAAAAACTTAAAATTTAAAAACTTAAAATTTCAAAAACTTAAAATTTAAAAAATTAAAATTAAAAAACTAAAATTTAAAAAAAAACTTAAAATTAAAAAAAAAAAAAACTTAAAATTAAAAAACTTAAAATTAAAATAACTTAAAATTAAAAAAATTAAATTAAAAACTTAAAAAACTTAAAATTTAAAAAAAAAAAAAAAAAAAAAACTTAAAATTTAAAAAAATTAAATTTTTTTAAAAGGGGGGCCGAAGGGGGCGGCTGAGGTGGCAATTTTAATTTTTTTTTAATTTTAAGGTTTTTAAATTTTAAGTTTTTTTAATTTTAATTTTTTAAATTTTAAGTTTTTAAATTTTAATTTTTTTAATTTTTAGTTTTTTAGTTTTAATTTTTTTTTTAAATTTTAAGTCTTTAAAATTTTAATTTTTTTAATATTAATTTTTTAAAATATTAAATTTTAAAATTTTAATTTTTTTAATTTTAAGTTTTTTAATTTTAAGTTTTTTAATTTTAATTTTTTTTAAATTTTAAGTTTTTTAATTTTAAGTTTTTTTAAATTTTAGTTTTTTAAATTTTAATTTTTTAAATTTTAAGTTTTTTAAATTTTAAGTTTTTAAATTTTAAGTTTTTAAATTTTAAATTTTTAAATTTAAATTTTTTTTTAATTTTAAGTTTTTTAAATTTTAATTTTTTAATTTTTAGAATATTTTAAATAAAATTAAGTTTTAATTTAATTTAATTAATTTTTATATTAATTATTTATACATAAGACACGAAACGGCGTCGTTTTTGCATTTTCTCCGCCACGTCGGCGTCGTGCAAAACGACGCCGTTTTGGACCAAACTCGCCGGAAAGTTGCCACGTCGCCCATTTGGCCGGATTTTCGTCTGGTGGCACTTAAGTGTTCCATTTTACTCCGATATTGGCACTTAAGTGTACCATTTGAAGTTATAGCACTTAAGTGTCCCTCCCTCCGAAAGTTATGGCAGACCTCAGTGTCCCAACCTCCTTTAATAACTTAAAATACCAACTTTTCTTTTTAATGATTTTGTATAACAAATATTTGCATGCTTTCCAAAACTTTAGGTGGTTGGACCTTCGATAGAAGTCATAATTCAGACTTTTCATAAGGAAAAAGGAAGAAAGTAAAAGTTAAAATGTAAAAATTGTTAGATTTCATGAGATTAGTGACTACCGTTTTGAAAGTTTTATTAGATGAAAGTGTGGTTTAACAGTTAAAAAGTCTGGTCTTTGTGTTTAGTACTATATATTAATTGGGAAGGCAAATGAGATATAAAAAAATTTGAAATCAGGACTTCCTATTCTGATAATATATTAAATTCTGTGAGATAACTGTTAGTTACTCTAAGAGTTTAAACTGTTAGATAAATGTGTAATTTAAAATAAAAATATTCTATTATGTACGCGTGTATTCTTCAATACCAAGAAGACAAAAAAATTGGATATTTCTTTTAGTCTCGTTCTCCACCCTAGAGGATAACTATGTCTCCAACGACCGGATGACGCCGAGCATTTTGTCAGGTCAACAAGACATTTGCCAGGAAACAAATGCTCGGGTCAGACAAATGTTTGGCACTAACTTTTGTCTTTTGATGAACATGTGAAGGAAGCTTAGAGGAGTATGGGAATCTTAAGTAAAGTAAAAAGAATTCGTTTTATCACATGACAATTACTTAAAGTGGACACTGGCATCGAAAGCGTCACTGACGACAAATTTATCCCTCAATATTTAAATACGGTGCTCCAATTGGGGCTAATCTCGATTGTTGCAGAGAAGCCACAATGACAATGACCAGCGAAAAGCTACTGCGAATCCTTTGTCCATGGTCGGCACGCAAACGCGTATGCTCTTCTGCGTGAACTTTTCTCTCGGCAAAATGTGCTTGTTTGACGGCTTAGCTGGGGGAAGGGAAGATACAGGCCGAATGGAGTTCGGTTGAAATTGACTCGAATGATCACGATCGTCGTATCACATGAATCCCTCTTGATCCTTAATATCGAGCCGCTGCGATTGGTGTGGCATTGCGAGTGAGATGCCAGGTGACGGGTGCTTTGGGCAATGGAATGCGCTTGTTAACTAGACTTACTATTGACTTGCTCTTGGATTGTGGTTGGGTCCATGGAATAATAGACAAGCTCATGGTCTTTTCTCTTTAATTTGTGCATACATGTTAGATAGAGAAACATTATGTAGTAAGAGTTTAAGTTCTCTCTGGGGTAGGGTGTAGGCATGAGACGATTCGGGCTAGGTATCAGTGACTCGACATATGAATGATTTTATGTAATTTTACATGCTCAACTTTTGATCAAAATCTCACTTCAAAACTCTTCGAAAATAAAGAGAAAGCAAATCGAAAAGTAACATATTTCGAGTCAAGATATAAAAAGGCAATTTACGTGATGGATACATCACATGACAATGATACATGATATAATCGATTATTTAAAAGCTTAAGATATGTTCGCACAGAGAGAGAGAGAGAAGTTCTAAAAATTTAAAATAAAAATTTGTAAAAATTGTTAACATCAACACCAGGTGTGTTACATACGCGACCAACATCCACGTTAGCTATTTTCAAATAAAATTCCAGACCATCCATTCCCAAACCCGATGAACTAGGTATCCACGTCAGTGATTTTCAACCACAATTCGAAACCATCCATTCCAAAACCTGATTCAACTAGTTCATCGGCTGACTTTACAACCTTCCCCGACAAATATTTGAATGAGCAAATGGCAAAATTATGTCTATGGCACGATATAACTTTGTGGCTGCAAAAGCCGAAAAGAGTAGAAAAATTTTCACTTTCTTTTTCTACGTGTGAATGGGTTACATTCAATTAATTGCAAGTCTTGAATCCCAGATTGTCAGGAAAAAAAAAAAGAAATGTAATCAATATATTAATTTCTCTACCAGCTGCTGATGAACTCCTATGAATTTATACGGAATCATACGACGGCATATTGATGGATATGACTACAAGACTGAACCACTTGTTTAATATCAGTCGCCACGCCAAACCGAGGCAAGCTATTCGGCTACGCACTCGGAGGAGCCACCCCCACAGCGTGGCCAGCAGCGAATTTCCGTTTGACCGGGCAAGGCGCACCGCCGGCCCCTGTGTAGGAGCACCCGTCTCCAGGGGGACGGAACGGACCCTTCTTTAGACCCTGTGGGGGGAGATTACCTTGCCGGGCCCACGCTTCCTCGCCGAGCAAACGGAATGCCTCGTTTTGTTGCACCATCATCGACCCCATGAGGAATAGCATGATCACAGCCATGGAACCTGACCTTGGGAACCTCATCATCCTCATCATCCTCATCATCCTCATCATCATCTCTCTCTCTCTCTCTCTGATATCGTCTTCTCGGTGGTGGACAACGTTAATGAGCACCAAAATAAGGATGAGAAGGTGTATGGGTCTGCATTCTGAGAGTTCTATTTATTGGCACCCGAGGGTATTTGTGTGATTCGAATGTCTCGACCGGATTTTTCCGTTTTTGCTTGGAGGGAAGTAAGAGATTAAAGCGCGTTTGGCTATGAAAAAGAGGCAAGGGCAACGCCAAAGAATAATGGGAAGGAAGAAGCTATAACACTTCCCATGCATGACGAGAATGTTGCCTGGAATTGGTGGAAAGGGTGCTCTCGTTTTCAATTTGACTTGTGATGCATTGTCGTATCCGCCATAGACGTTGTATGATAAGATTTTCTTCGAGCAAAATATTTTATCGTTTAAGTGGTAATCTAAAGTTACCTATGAGAAATCCATATCAGAGTACACTTTTATCCGCATGATCACCGATTTACTTGTTGCTTATCAAGATATGTGAGGCTCATCACCCTTCCAATCTTTTGTGCTAGCTGAAGGCATAAAAAGCGAAGCTGAAGCTGAATAAGGAAAAAATACCAAAAAAGTCCTAAATCTTTTATATTTGTACCAATTCAGTCATAAACCTCTCAATTTGACCAATTTAGTCATAAACATTTTTACATCAATACAAATTCAGTCCATCCGACAATTTAGGCCGAAAATCGGTGACGTGGATGCTGGCGATCCTATGTGATATTGCCGGCTATGTTGCACGGACACGTTACACGTGCTTCCATATCGTGTCCGACACGTGTCGGAGCGTGTTGGATACGTCGACACGCTCGGACACGCGTCGATGCGTGGTCAACTTTTGTCGACACGTGTGTTCGATGAGGCCGCGAGCGAAGGCGAACCCTCGACGGCAAGAGACGGCCAGAGAAAGATGGCGAGGGCCGTGAAGAGGAACTTCATGAGGGAGGCGTGCATGGGGGAGGGCGGCGGCGGCGGCGGTGGCGGTGGCAAGGGCGAGGAGGAGGAGGAGGAGTTCGCGGCGGTGTGCAGCCTCTCAACGCATAGGGACGACGCGTTCCGCCTTCTTTTCTGATCCCTTTTCACTGAAATTTTTTCTAGGTTACTCCCTTTTCCGCTCCTTCGGCGAATGCAGGTGCTTTTCTTGATCAAGTCTTCGATGCTTTCGGAGATAGGCGTCGTGTGGCGAGGAGGAGGAGAAGAAGGGGCTACTAGGGTTTTGAGAAGGAAAATAAAAGAATAAAAAAGAAGGGACTTGATTGGCGTGTTGGAGGAAGGGGGAAGTGATGGGCTGTCAGGTGGTGGGGAGGGAAAAAGAAAGTGATTGGGGGAAAGAGACGAGGGAAGTTGGGGGGGATTAGGGGTGGATTTTGAAAAATAAAAGTAAATTTGGGATAATGAAATAAAAAAAAAAAAAAACCTAGAATCTTATCGAAAGTGTTGAATGATTAGTGTAAATTCATAATAGGTTCTTTTTTTAATTATTTATTTATTTATAAATTAGATTCAAATTAATTAAAAATAAAAATACTTATTTAATATATAACGTGTCCCGGCGTGTCGGAATTTTTTATTTTTGAGAAATGACGTGTCGACGTGTCGTGTCGTGTCGTGTCACGTGTCCATGTCGCGTGTCCGTGCAACCTAAATTGCCGATACTAACGTTGACATTTTAAAATAATTTTTTACTATTTTTTTTCAAATTCCTCTTCTTTTTTTTTCACCTTTTCTTTTTCCTTTCTTTGGATTGTGGCCGGTACCGGCCATTGTTGGTGACCAGCCATAGGCGAGGGTCGCCCTCGCCAGATTTGGCAAGGGCGAGATCCTCACAACTTGGGCAAGGGCGACCCTTGCCAAATTAGGCAAGGGCTCAACCCTCATCGCTTGATGGGGGTCACCCTTGCTGAATCTTGTGAGGACGAGACCCTCGCGGCGACATTGGATCGCTTGACCCTCAAAGTTGTGGATAATATTTTCTTATTCGAACAATCAATCAACCGGCTATGAAGGAATATATCCTTGTGCAACAACTAAATTGATTGGATAACTTGCCATTTCTTTAGAGGAACTTGAAAATGAAGGTTTTCATTAAAAAAAATCCTCATGTTTCCAATCTTTCCTCAATCTTCAAAGACGAGCTATTCTTTATAAACATATACACTCAACTTTTGGAAACCCGACTCACTGTATGGGCAGCAAATCTTACGAGAAGCTTCAACCTTGGCGATCCTCACACCATCAGATCTTCTCAACCAAATCCAGGACCAACGGGTGGATTGGCTAGATGATCCTCTTGAAGGCATGTCCAACAGTCAACTTGGACTAGGAGGGGTATAAGAGGAGATCTCATAGCAGAAGGATAACAATTCGATTTCACGAGTATTGGAGCTTTTAATTCTAAAGTCTTGATCATTTTGCGTTTGATTCAGTGAGCAAAATTGTATAACCTTTTAGAGGTTGAGAGTGTGTGAGAAAGTTATACACACGAGCTTGAGTGTCGAAGCTCAAATCTTGTAATCTCTTATCGATTCTCATCAGTGGATTTCAGTCAATTGGCTGTAGCGTTGGAGAGTAGACGTAAGCTTGTAAAATCTGAACCACTATAATCTTGAGTGTGCAATTCTTTATCCCTTACACTTTTAATTTTCTGTAATAGAATTGTGCACTGGTAAGATCTGACCACTTCATCAGAAGTTGTCCTGTTGGAATATTGGTTTAATTTCTTTCATTTCTGCAAAATCACCTATTCACCCCCCTCTAGGTGATATTTTAGCTATAACAATTGGTATCAGAACATGGTTACTCTTAATTGAAGTGCTTTACTACTTCTGAGTTAACGATCTATCTATGGCTAGAAATATTGCACCAGGTCTTATGGAAGGATAGAGTGATACAAGACCTCCTTATTTTGACAGGAAAGATTACATCATTTGGAGGAACAAGATGAAAGCATTCATCAGATCCAAGGATCCCCTAGAGTGGGACATCGTTCTAAGAGGCATAAAACCTTAAGCTTCTTTGATTAAAGAAACAGGCAAAAAATCAAAAAGCTCAGCTCCATCTGATGCAAACCTCACCAAAAGAGAAGCACTTGATGCAAAAGCTGTTTACTCATTGTATTGTGCATTATCTCCATCTGAATATAATCGAATTTCTTCTTGTGAGTCCGCAAAAGAAATTTGGGATAGGTTGCAGGTGACATACGAAGGAACTGATAGGGTGAATGAGATGAAAATCAACATTCTTCTTCAACAATACGAAGCCTTCAAAATGAAACCAGAAGAATCCATAATTGACATGTTCAGTAGATTCACTGATATTGTCAATGGATTGGCATATCAAGGGCAACCGGTGTCAGATCCAATGAAGGTGAACAAGATTCTTCAAGGGCTGTCAAAAGAGTGGAACAACATCAAGACATCCATCCGAGAGACTCAAAGAATATCACCTCTCTTGGTGGATGAACTCGTGGAAACACTTCAATCCTATGAAGAAGAGCATCTAAACGAAGAAGACACCAGAGGTAAGAAAACTCTAGCTTTGAAATCAAATCTTTATTCTGATGAATTAGATTCAGATGAAGATGATGAGGACGACGAAGAGATTGCTCTCATGGGGAAAAAGCTTCAAAGAATGGCCAGAAAAGGAAAGAAGTTCAAAGGAAAGAAAACTTTTAGAATTTCTGAGCAAAGGAGAAGCTTCAACAACAAGGAAGAAAATAAAGATGTTATCTGCTTTGAATGTGAGAAGCGAGGTCATATTAAGCCAGATTGCTCACTTTTGAGGAAACAGAAGAACAAATATGAGAAAACAAAGAAAGCACTGAAGGCCGAGACTTGGAGTGACACTGAGTGCGAAGAAAGTGATGAAAAATGTGCTAATATATGTCTCATGGCAAAATCTGATTCGAAAGATGAATTTGAGGTAAATAATTTTGACATTCTAGCTGAAGTATCTAATTATATTGAAGAATTACTTGTCAATTACAGGGCCGTGCTTAGAAAATTCTCAGAATTGAAGAAGGAAAACTCAAGATTGAGACAATAGGATTCTTTCCAAAAAGAAAAGATTGAAAATCTTGAGAAGGATCTTCTTCAATCAAAAGAAAATCTTTATTCTGCTTTAAAAGAAAATGATTCTTTGAAAAATGAAATTTCAGATGTTGCAAAATGGTTTTCAATTGGTTTAAAAACTTTGGAGCACATTTTGTCTATTCAAATCCCATATTAATCAATCAGGACTTGGATGTAAAAACAAAAAGGATTTTGAAAATGATTTTCCGACTCACAAAGAGAGGAAGAATCAAAAACCACCAAAAGTGTTTTATGAAAATCATTTTAGAAAACAATTTGTAAAATCTTTTGGTAAAAGCTTCCTTAAATGTTCAATCTACAGAAGTCATGATCATCACAAAAATGATTGTCCCAAAGGTTGGAAGCCAATTCGGAGGAACTTTCTAAGCATGGTTGATCCTTCTAACCAAAGAGGACCCAAACAAAAATGGGTACCAAAGAAAACTTGAACTTGTCTTAAGTTTTGCAGGTACCAAAGAGAATGAAAAACAAGTGGTATCTTGACAGCGATTGCTCAAGACATATGACTAGTGATCCTAGTAAGTTTATTGAGCTCACAAGAATTTCTAGAGGAAACAATAAAGGGAAAATCATTGGTAAAGGAATTGTTGAAATTGGAAATCTAACGATAAGAGATGTATCTCTTGTCAAAGGACCGAACTATAATTTTATCAGCATCAGTCAGCTATGTGATGCCGGATACAAAATATGGTTTCAAGAAAACAAATGTTCAAGCACAAGTAAAGATTTGAAGTAGTCTTTTATCGGAAGGAGACACGAAAATATATATTTCTTAGATATAACTACTGATGATGTTCAATGTCTGGTCTCTGCAAAGGACAAGTCAGATATTTGGCACAAGAAGCTTGGTCATATAAGCACTAAACAAATAGCGAAGCTTTCTTCAAAAAAATCGGTACAAGGATTACCAGACCTTAAATTCGAAAGTTTCGAAGTCTACTCAATATGTGCCTTAGGAAAACAGGTAAGAAGCTCTTTTAAACCCATCAACTTTATTAGTACTAACAGAGGTTTGTAGCTTCTTCATATGGATATCTTCAGACCCACAAGAACGCAAAGTCTGGGAGGTAAAAGATCATATGAAGGTATATTTTTGGGATACTCAACCACAAGCAAGGCTTTCAGAGTTTACAACAAAAGATCTCACATTGTGGAGGAGTCTATCAATGTGAGATTTGATGAAAACTCTCAAACTCACAAAGATTCTAATCAAGTAGAGTAGTTCTTTGATGGAATTCAAGCGCAACAAGACAGCAAACAATCAAAATCAGATGAACAGCCTCAACAACCAGGAAAGACTAATGAGCAAGTCAACGAGAAACCTACAACTTCTGATGATAGGTTCAACATAAACTGGAAGCACAAGTCAAGTCATCCAAAAGATCTGATTATCGGAAACATTGATGACAAGACAAGAACCAGATCAACTCTTAAAGAAATAGTCAGCACTTTAGCGCTCATCTCAGAGATTGAACTTAAAAGTACTGAAGAAGCATTATCAGATAAAAACTGGATACAAGCAATGAAAGAGGAATTTCAACAATTTCGCATAAATGAAGCGTGAGAATTAGTTCCCAGACCAAAGGATCATCCCGTAATAGGAACAAAATGGGTGTACAGAAACAAGCTCAATGATCAAGGAAAAGTCACAAGAAACAAGGCAAGATTGATCGCTAAAGGCTACTCGCAGGAAGAGGGAATCGACTACAACGAAACTTATGCGACAATAGCAAGGTTAGAAGCGATCAGACTTTTACTTGCTTACGCGTGTTTCCATGGTTTCGGACATTTGCAGATGGATACGAAGAGCGCCTTCTTAAATGGTTACATCAAAGAGAAAGTGTTTTCAAGCAAATTTGCAGCAGTGAGGAATTTTCAGCTTGGCATGAGTCCTTTGATGCAGGAATTTGCCTTATGGTCGTCCGGGAGAGATCGCCACCACTTGACGAATGTGCTATCTTCTAAGAACACATCCTTCTCCACCTCCTCTTTATCATACCATTTTCTCAGGTTCTTCTCCAAAGTCAATACCCTGTTCTCTATTTCTTTCCATGGCTTCTTGTTAGTAACTTCAACGTCGAGCTCCTCCACCTCAGCCCAAAAGCAGGATTCGCCACTTGAATCTCTATCCAACTGCTCAGCATTTTCTCGCCATCTTTGCGGATAATGGTACCGACTTGGCCTTCCTCTGGTCATATAAGGACCTGCGTCTTCATTCTTCGTGTGCCGATAGTAGTTGGCTATGTCTATTGGCTCCACAAGTCGGCGAAACTGCGTGCCGAGGTCCACCCATTCTTTCTCTGCCTCAAACTCATCAGGGAGCTGCCCGTGTCTTACCATTTCGATAATCTCGTCCCACATAGTTGCCAGTTCAAGTCTCTTCACGTTGGCCTTGAAGTCTTGTTCTTTCTTTTGCATCTTGAAAGCATCATAATGTCCCACGCCATCATTCCTGCACGTGGCCCGATACTCTTCTAATTCTTTGAGGGTTTTGTTTATCGCATCTTTCTTGCCTTTGACGGTGTTTCTGTTATGCTCTTTCTGCTTCTCGAACTCTCCAGCAGCACGAAGGCACAGCCTCGCCGGTTCGCTCTATCATCAGAAAATTATATATAGTGAATATTTGATTATCTTTTCTCAATAAATGAAAGATTATGAACTGGAGAGTTCATTTTCCAGAAAAATTATGGACAATACCAGGTTAAGGTCATTCAGCGCGGCACCAATCGTCTTGACCTGAATATCTACAGGATCGTCAGACCTGAGAGGTAATTCTCGGAGCTTCTCTAAACGAACTACATTGTGCCTGGCCAAGCTTTTATCTAATGCGTCTTTATACGACCAATGTGCCTTTAAGCTTGCCACTGCTCTCTTCTGAAGCTCTGTTTCAGACTCGATCTGTAAGGAGTAAAACAACAGTTGAAGAACCGCATCTGGATTCTTCACAACCACCAACCTTCCAGTCTCGGTGCAAAAAACATACTTCCCGCACGGTCTGTAAGGGCTTAGCTTGATCAATCTAGACATGGTTTCAGATAATGTATGCTTGCTTCCCATTAGGGCACAAGCTGCATCGCTTGCAACACATAACGCACTCTTCATCACATTCACAAATAAGGAAGCCAATTTTTCTTCATCGGCTTTGTGATGTGGATCGAAGAAAGGGGGAATTTCTTGTAGCAACTCTGTTGCAGAAGAGCGAGGAGCGAATAGAATCCTAGGAACAATGTCGAGTGTTGTAACAAAGTGGACGAAGCAATCAGACCAACCCTCACGCTGGACGGCATGGCAAAAGGTGCGGTCGGAGGTAAGTGGGGATGCAAATGTTAAACAGAGCGGGGGACGGGAAGTCTGCTTCTCGTTTGATCTTATGTACTTCTCAAGGAACCAAACAGTCGCGTATATTGCGATTGGACCGCCTGATGAATGGCCTGAAAATACTAATTGCTTATCGTTCTCCACAGCCTTTGTCACCTGTACATCAAAGACAAATCCAGGTTTACTTCTGACTCTATGCTCGGTCGATGTTGAAATTCCCTTTTGCCGCTAGAATGAGAGAGATCTAAACTGAACTCATTGATGTCATCTGATAGCGAACACTTGGGAAGTGTTCTTTAAGTTCCAACCAACGGAGACTACCAAGTGTAGAAAAGTCTAGACAAATGACCTTGTACGGTAGATTGCAAATTGAAGCAAACCAGATCGTGCTTGTTACGTTATCTATATACCTAAATCTTGGGAAAATGACAACAAGTGAATCTTAAATTTTGACCAAATATGTTATATGGTCCCTAAACTTTAACTTAATATGCAACGTAATCCCTGAAATTTTAAATTATTTAATGTGATTCAGAATCAATGTGATCTCTGGATGAACTACAAATATAGAACTGGATGAGAGCTTCAATGATAGAGGGTGGTGTGGCTGTGACGAAATACTTGCGCAAGCTCTTGTTTCTGATCTATTGGGTTGCGGTGAGAGTTTATATGGGACTGAATCGGACATGGTAAGGCAGGCCTTGAAGCTGAAAGTAGGCACTACTCGAGTTTTCTTTGCTTCGGCACGAAACTTGACTGACAATCACTAGAAATGACCTTACAAATGCTGTCTGAGAAATACTACGACTCTTCGGCACATTGAGACAACGACGAAAATAGAGTATTGTTCGAGATTCAAGAGATACCTCCTTGCAAAACGTTTGATTGCTATCCTCCAGAATCCGCAGGAACCGTGCCATGAATGCCTCGTTGACCTTGGCAAACGGATCGACCTTGGCAAACCCCTCGACCCTGAGGCTCCTGAGGGAAGGGAACTTCTTGTCGTCAATCTTGGTCTCTCCAAAAGACTTCGCTTGGCCATCGCCGGCGAACCAGTCGTCGGGAGACCATGATCCAGGGAAGGCCACGATGACCTGCGAAGGGCTACTGTCGACCTTCCTTACAACGAAAGGCGGCTCCTTTGGATTCGCGCAAGCTTCCAAGGATGCAGACAAGGCTTTCTTGATCACTTCATCTTTGACACCGAGATTGTTGTCCATGGTCTGTGTGTAAATGTGCTGCGTTCTTCTGCAAAATGTGCTTGTCTGCGGTTTGGCTGGGGGAGGGAAGATAGGGACCAAACGGAGCTTGGTTCTTTCGATTATTATTATTATTATTATTATTATTATTATTATTATTTTGGTCAGAACGATTATTGTTTAATGGGGGCAATGGAACAGAAGCCTATAATGATCTCAATCGTCCATCACCTGGGTGGGTCCCCCACGAGTCCTAGCATTGAGCGGCTGTGATTGGTTGGTGGAATAGTGAGTGATACCGGTGCGGGGTGACTCGAATTATCATTGACTTGTCTTGGACAGTGGTCGAGTCAATGGTTGAAAAAACAAGCATATTATTTTCTTTTTTATTGGTTAATACAAGTTGGTTAAAGAAATTATGTAATAGAAACTAAAGTTATCTCTTGAGTAGGCACGAGACTATTGTGGGGGATTATAACATTAAAAACCTCAAACTATGTTCATTATAACACATTGACTTTATACTTTTTTTGTCATATCAAAGACCCCGTAGTATGCCAATTGTAATATATTTATCCTAAATTTTTCTTGTGATATAAAAAACCTAAAATTTTGTTTTCATTTCACTTACATGTCGACACCGTTAAAATTTTTTTATGGAAAGTAAACATGTCTTGCAGGTACAAGTTTGGAAATTTTTTATGTCAGAAAAACTTTACCGTAAATATGGTATAATTGGCATAATTTAGCGTTTTTGGTCGCTTTTTCTCTTTCTTTAAAATATGATTGCCTTTCTTTTCCAACTTAATAATTAATATATGAAAAGATAACGATAAGAATGTATATGATTTCATACAACTTTAGATGTTCGGCAAGTTCCAAAAAAATATATATATATATATATTTTAAAAAGCGACTTACTTTTCAATCAAGACATTAGAAGGAATTTTATATGATGGATATATCATATGATGTTGGCACGTGGTACAACCGACTAATTAAGAATTAAATGTATACATGCATGTCGTCAAATAAGATGAGCTTCATAACACGTAATGCCGTCACTGCCTTGTGATACAATTCATCACAATAAATATTTTCTCCTAATGTGAGAAAATTGGGGTTATGCTTGGCGACATCGAGGTGGGGGGCCACACTGGAGTAGGTAATCGCATATTGCTAAATAGTATTCATTGTTTTTGTTCTTTAATTTATATATAAAAAAAAAATGTTGAGGATTGCTTTTCTTTCATATCTTAAAATACCAAATTTTTTTTAATGATTTTGTATAACAAATATTTGCGTGCTTTCCAAAACTTTAGGCGGTTGGACCTTCGATAAAAGTCAAATTTCAGACTTTTCATAAAGAAAAAGGAAGAAAATAAAAACTAAAATGTAAAAATTGTTAGATTCCATAAGATTATCAACTACCGTTTTGAAAATTTAAGCTATTGGATGAACTTGTGGTGAACAATTAAATAGTCTGGTCTTTGTGCCTAGTATTATATATTAATTGGGGAGGTAAATGAGATATAGAAATATTTGAACTCAAGATTCTCTACTCTGATACTATATTAGATTTGTGGAATAATTGTCAATTGTTTTAAAAATTTAAACTGTTAAATGAAAGTGTAGTTTAAAATATAAATATTCTATGATGCCCATGCATATTCTTCAACAGCAAAAACACAAAAAGATTGGGTATTCCTTTTAGTATCGTTCTCCACCCTAAAGGTTGAGTAAGTCCCCAACGACCGGATGACCCCGAGCATATGTCAGGTTAACAAGACATTTGCCCAGAAACAATCCTCGGGTTAAACAAATGTTTGGCATTTAACTTTTGTCTTTTGATGCACATGCTTGGGAATCCTAGAGGATTATGGGAAAAACTTAAATAAAGTAAAAAGAACAAAAAGAAAGGAGAAAAGGGATTCGTTTGATCACATGACAATTAGTTGAAGTGGACACTGGCAACGAGAACGTCAATGACAGACAAATTTATCCTCAAATTCGAATGGCGATGAGCCTATTACGGTGCTCCAATTGGGGCTAATCTCGATTTTGCACCACAATGACCAGCGAAGAGCTACTGCGACTTCTGCCCATGGTCCGATATCAAATGCGTATGCTCTTCTCCGTGAGCTTTTTTCTCAGCAAAATGTGCTTGTTCGACGGTTTAGCTTGGGGGAAGGGAAGATACAGGCCGAATGGAGTTCGGTTGAAATTGACTCGAACGATCACCATCGTTGGATCGCATGAATCCCTCTCGATCCTCAATGTGACGGGTGCTTTGGGCAATGGAATGCGCTTGTTAACTAGACTTACTATTGACTTGCTCTTGGATTGTGGTTGGGTCCATGGAATAATAGATAAGCTCATAGTCTTTTCTCTTTAATTTGCACATACATGTTAGAGAGAGACATTATGTAATTAGAGTTTAAGTTCTCTGTGGGGTAGGCTGTAGGCATGAGACAATTCGGGGTAGGTATCAGTGGCTCGACATATGAATGATTTTATGTAAATTTACATGATCAACTTTTGATAAAAGTCACGCTTCAAAACTCTTCGAAAATAAAGAGAAAGGAAATCGAAAAGTAACATATTTCGAGTCAAGATATAAAAAGGCATTTTGTCCGTCACATGACAATGATGCACGGTGTGATCGATTATTTAAAAGCTTAAGATACATTCGCATGTCCACCAAATAAGATGAGATTCATAGCATGCAAATAATGATGATGATTGATCGATTTACAATATTGTCACTACCATAATTGGAGTTATGCTAGGGGACATCGAGGTGGGGGTCACCCATTCTCAAACCTCAGTAATGGCCGATGAGGGCCGGCCTTGCCGATGGCTTTGACCTCCACCAGCAGTCACCGCTACCCTAGCTAGCGAGGGAAATAGGAAAAAAATAAAATAATAAAATAGAATAATAGGAACAAAAGGAAAGAGAGAGAGAGAGAGAGAGAGAGAGAGAGAGAGAGAGAAGTTCTAAAAATTTAAAATAAAAATTTGTAAAAATTTTTAACATCAACATTAGGTGTGTTACATAGAACGATCAACATCCACATCAGCTATTTTCAAACAAAATTTGGAGCCATTGAGGCGTCCACTCAGTGATTTTCAACCACAATTCAAAACCATCCATTTCTAAACCCGAGTCAACCAGTTCATCGGCCGACTTTGCAACCTTCCTCTAACAAATATTTGAATGAGCAAATGGCAAAATTACATCCATGGCACGATATAGCTCTGTGGCTGCAAAAGCCGAAAAGAGTACTTGAAAAATTTTTACTTTCTTTATCTATATGCGAATGGGTTACATTCAATTGATTGCAAGTCTTGAGTTCCAGATTGCTGAGAAAAAAAAAATGCAACCAATACATTAATTTCTCTACCAGCTACTGATGAACTCCTATGAATTTATAACCCACCCACGCATGGCTGCGCTGGTTGAGGCCTGGCCTCCTAACTGTCAGGTCGAGGTTCGACTCTCGAGTCCGCCACAATTTCAGAGCAATTCCGTGATTTAAGGGGGGGCCCCGGCTAGTGGGTTGCTGGGCTAGTCTCCCTCGAGATATAGTCGGTGCTGTGATCCCGTAAGGTGAGTTAGGTCGGATCCTCGACATCAAAAAAAAAAAAAAAAAAAAAACTCCTACGAATTCATACGGTATCATATGATGGCATACTGATTGATATGACTACAAGACTAAACCACTTATTTAATATCAGTCGCCGCCAAATCGAGGCAAGCCATTCTGCTACGCATTCGGAGGAGCCACCCCGACGGCGTGGCCAGCAGCGAATTTCCGTGTGGCCATGCAAGGCGCCCCGCCGGCCCCTGTGTAAGAGCTATGAAGCACGGACACGTTGCCCGTGCTTCCGTGTCGTGTCCGACACGTGTCGGAGCGTGTCGTGTCCGACACGTCGACACGCTCGGACACGCGGTCAACGCGTGTCGGATTTTCCGACACGCGGTCAACTTTTCTCGACACGCGTGTCGACGCGTGTCCGGAAGACTCCGGGTGGAGGCGAGGGAGGGGGAGGGAGCAGAGGCCGCGAGCGACGGCAAGAGACGGCCAGAGAGAGGAAGAGAAGAGGAAGGGATCGGGGCCCGAGGGGGGGCCGAGCGGCGGCGGCGGCGGCGACGGTATCTCCTCCTCCTCGGCGTCGCGTCCGCTCCATCGTCGGAAGCTGAGAAACGATACGAGGTGCGAAAGAGGGGAGCGAGGTCTGCTGTCTGCGTGTTTGTCTTGGTCCGGGCTTTCTTTGCGCGAGCGGTAGAAGGAGGAAGAAGAGGGTCGCTAGGGTTTGTGATAAGGGAATAAAAAATAATAAAAAGAGGGGACGATGGCGTGTATTTTGAGTTTTTTTTTGGGGGGGAGGGTGGGTGGCTGACAGCTGCAGTGATTTTGGGAGGCAAAAAAGTAAAATAAGTTGGGGTGGAGGGAAATGGACAAAGAAAAGAAAAAGTGCATTTGGGGATTTTTTTTTTTTTTTTTATAGAAAAATTAAATAAATGAAATTGAAAACTAATTTCAAAAAGTAAAAATATTGAATTTTGAATAATGATAAACTTTGATCATTCTAAAAATTATGAATTTATTTAAATAAATTGATTCTAATTTCTTATTAATTATTAATTTTATCCATAACTTTTGTTAAAATTAAAAACATGTTTCGCATTAATTAAGAATATATCTTTCGAATTTCAAATGAATTGATTTATTAATATTATTAGTGTAAATTTATTATAGGCTTAAAAATTTGAATTAAATTAATTAAAAATAAAATTTTGTTTAATATTCAACGTGTCGCAACGTGTCGGAATTCTCATTTTTAGAAATGATGTGTCGACGTGTCGTGTCGTGTCGTGTCGCGTGTCGGTGCTACATAGTGTAAGAGCACCCGTTTCCAGGGGGACGGACCGGACCCTTCCGTAGACCCTGTGGGAGGAGATTGCCTTGCCGGGCCCACGCTTCCTCGCCGAGCAACCGGAATGCCTCGTTTTGTTGCACCATCATCGACCCCATGAGGAGTAGCATGATCACAGCCATGGAACCTGACCTTGGGAACCTCATCATCATCATCATCATCATCTCTCTCTCTCTCTCTCTCTCTCTGATCTCGTCTTCTCGGTAGTGGACAACGTTAATGCGCAACCGTTCTATTTATCGAGCAAAACACGAGGGGTATTTATGTGATTTCGAAATGTGGTGACTGTGTTTTTGCCTGGACGGAACTAAGGTATTACAGCTTGCTTGACTTTGAAATAATCATAACACGTCCCATGCACGACGAGAACGACATTGGGAGTCGGTGGAAACAGTGCTCTCGTTTTCGATTTGATGTGATGCTTTCTCGTATCGAGCGATAAACGTTGCATCATCAGATTTTCTTCGAGCAAAATATTTTTTTCGTTTAAGTGGTAAGTACCTATGAGAAATCCATGTCAAGTACACTTTTACCCCCATAATCACCAATTTACTTGTTGCTTATCAAGATGGGTGAGGCTCATCATCCTTCCAATCTTTTGTGCTAGCTGAAGGCATAAAAAGTGAAGCTAGAGCTGAACAATTTACCAAGGAAAAAAAATACTAAAAAAGTCCTAATTTTTTTTTCATTAATACCAATTCAGTCATAAATCTTTTAATTTGATCAATTTAGTCCTAAATATTTTTATATAGATACCAATTCAGTCCATTTGACAATCTAGGCCAGAAACTAGTGACGTAGATACCGACGATCCTATGTGATATTGACATTAACATTTTAAAAGGATTTTTTACTAATTTTTTATTTTTTAAATTTATTATTTTAAAAATTCTTTTTTTTTTTTTTTTTTTTTTCCTTTTCTTGGATTGTGGCTAATACCTACCATTGCCGGTGGCCAACCATAGGCAATGCCATAGGCAAGGGCGAGAACCTCATGGCCTGGGCGTGGGCAACCCTTGCTGAATTGGGCAAGGGCTCGATCCTCTTGGCGAGGGTCGCCCTTGTTGGATCTTGCAAGGATGAGACCCTCGCGACCTGGGCAAGGGCGGCCCTTGCCAAACTCGATGGGAGTGGTGAGGGTTGAGCCCTCACCAAATCTGGCCAGGGTCGAACCCTTGCCAGACTTGGCAAGAGCCACCCTCCCCCAAGCCACGAGCATCTCGCCCTCACTAAATCCGACGAGGGCCACGATGCCCTTGCTGGCCCTTGCCTATGGTCAATTGCTGGCCATGGCTAATAACAGCCATAGTTCAAAGAAAGGGGAAAAAAAAAGAGGAAAATTTTAAACAAATAATAAAAAATCGAAAATTTGGTAAAAAATTATTTTAATATGTCCAATCAGTGCTAGCAATCCTATGTTGGTGATGCCACGTTGGATCGCCGGAGTCCACCTCATCGATTTTTAGTGTAAATTAGTTTGGTGGACTGAATTGGTACTAATATGAAAAGGTTTATAACTGAATTTGTCAAATTGAAATTTTTAGAATTGAATCGGTACCCATATAATAGGTTTAGGACTTTTTTGATACTTTTATTGCGCTCCGATCGGGGCTAATCTTAATTGTGCGGTATAAAAGCCCTGATTCAAAGACTCGCAGCGGGCCAATTGCGAATCTTTGTCTCGACAGAACATAGCTTCTCTAGGTTCTCATGAGCTTTGATGGTTTCTAACATAAGCTTTAATGTTGTCCCATGGTCTAGGGAAAAGTAATAAAAAAGTCTTAAACCTACTTCGTTAGTACCAATTCAGTCATAAACATTTCAATTAGATTAATTTAGGTTTTAAACATTTTCTCATTTGTACTAGTTTAGTCCATCCAGCCATTTTAGGCCAAAAAATTATGACATGAATGCCAACTATCCAAGGTGGGATGGCCGACACTATGTGGATATTTTTAAATAATTTTGAAATTTTGAAATTTTTTGTCTTATTTTTTCTTTTCTTTTCCCTTCCCCCTGTTTTCCTTTTCCTTTTTCTTTGGACTGTGGCCAATACTAGCTATAGGCAAGGGTCACCCTCGTCGAATCTAGTGAGAGCATGACCTTTGCGGCCCAGATGAGGGGAGCCCTCACCACCTAGGCACGAGGACCACCCTCATTAGACTCGACAGGGGCAGCGAGGGTCAAACCCTCGTTAGAGGCCACAAGGGTTGAGCCCTCGCCAAACTCGACAAAGGTCAAGCCCTCCCCATATTTGGCAAGGGTAGCCCTCGTCAGCCCTCGCTAGTGGCCGATACTAGCCATAGCCCAAGAAAAAAGATAGGAAATCAGGAAGGAAAATTTTTTAAAAATAATAAAAAATTCTAAATTTTATTTAAAAATGTCTACGTCAGAGCTAGCCGTGCCACACGGGACGGTCGGCTTCCACGTTAGTGATTTGCGGCCTAAATTAACTTGATGGATCGAATTGATATTAATAAGAAAATGTGTAGAACTAAATTGATCTAATTAAAAAGTTTATGATTAAATTGATACCAATGATTTCTGTGTAACTAAAAAGTCCTACTTTTTACTTTCAAAGAAAAGGTCGGGGATTGCCCTCCTTTTATAATTTGAAATACCGAATTTTGTCTTCTTTTTTTTCAGTGATTTCGTATTGCAAATATTCGTACCCTTCCAAAAACTTTAAAAGGCGTTAAGGCCATGTTTCAATTATACATCAAATAAATTTAAATACATGAAAAGTGAATGCGGAAGTCTCTTTCCTAAAATTTAATCAATATCAAATCGACATAACCCGATCCCCCACGCGTGTATTCTTCGGGACGAACAAACAACGGATGCCCAATTAATCTCTTTTTCCCACCTTGTAAAATATAAGCAAAGTCTTTCAAGTTGCAACGACCGGATGACCAAAGAGCAACAATTGCCTGGTCAACAAGATATCTGCCCGGAAACATCTCAGGTTGAACCCGAACGCGTGCTTTTGCACAGATTCTGGTCTTTTTGATGAACCTGTGAAGCGATTCCAGAGAATCATTCTTGAAGAAGAAAAAAATGGAGAAGGAAAGGGACTCCTCATCGCGTGACAGTCAATCAAATGGACGCAGACTGGCATCGACAAAGTCATGCCTTTGACAACGAATTTATGCTCCAATTTCAATGGCGACCCTATTGTGGTGCTCCAATTGAAAGTAATTACTAGGGATGAGAATGTTTCGGAATAGAATCTGGAACTTGAGAACTAGATAGGTTTTCACTGGAACATGGATCTTCTAACCTAGAACTTGAGATAAGTTTTCGTATTTTTTTTTTTTTTTATTTCTATGCAATCTTACTATATTCCAAGACGTTCGATAATGAATGTATAATTTGAAATCATTAATTTGAACATTCATTTTATAACTGAGACTTTTATTTTCTTAATATTTTATATCTTTGTCTATGTCTGAATATAAGTTACGATCAGCGAATTGTAGCAGCAAATGATGATCATTAAATATAATCATTTATTATAATCATTTAATTAATAATACAAGTGGAAATCAAGTTTGGAACTTATGACAAAATAGGTTCTAAGTTTCAAGTCATGCAAGAAAGTTTCCAAATTCTTAAAAACAATGAATCAATTCCAATGGTTAGGTTCCAAATGGAATATTTACAAAATGTGGAACCGCTCACTCCTAGTAATCTCGATTTGTGCAGAGCAAAGGCCCCAACTCGGCCATCTTGTACCCGATTGGAGGCCGGCGAAAGTGCTCCTCTTCAAGATCCGAAATGGCTGATCGACGGCCCTACGAGACAGTCAAGCTCGTTCACATGGCCCGATAACCTCCCTTTCTGGTTCCTCTTCAACTCGCACTCCGAAGTCGCCACTATTTGGGGGGAAGAGAGAGCAGCACGCTTGTTTTGCGGCGGAGCTGCGAAGGTGAAGAGAAAGCGGAGTAATCACCCAAGTCGGAGGCGGCGGTCGGAGAAGAGGAATGCCAATTTTGAGATGGAATTTTCGTAGTGGTTTGTGATGGGAGCATGTAACTCTTTCCTCTCTTAATTATGATTAGTTGCTTTGCATTCTCAAGGTGAGACATCTGGTGTTAGATCCTCTTGCCATTTTATTGCTGATATCGCATTCAGAGTGCCAGTAATCATTGAATATGCTGGCTGGACAGAGTTGCATGTAATTAACTCCCACTTTCTTTGCATTAATGGACAGAAAACAGAGCGTCATTGCATGAAGAGGTGAGACAAGGCTTGGGTATCGTTGCTGCTGCTGCTGCTGTACATTAAGGGTCTGGCCAGTCATGAACTTACAGCATGTTTAAAACAAGGAGAGAAGTGTCAAAAAAGTCCTAAATCTTTTGTGTTTGTACCAGTTTAGTCCTAAACCTTTTTTTGGTGCCAATTTAGTCATAAACCTTTTTATTTAGTGCCGATTTAGTCCTTTTGGCCGGATTTTGCTGACTGGACGTCGGCCGGCTAACGTGAACAATTTTTAATATTTGTTAATATTTTTAATATTTTTTAATATTTTTAATATTTTTAATATTTTTTAATATTTTTCTTTTTTTTTTTTTTCTTTTTTTCTTCTCTCCTCCTCCCTCCGACCGCTGGCCGGACCACGGCGATCGGCCAAAGGCGATGGCCGGCGAGGCTCGTCGGCCACCTCACCGGTGGCCGCGAGGGCGGCCTCGCGCTGGGCAGCAAGCCCCACCGGCGCCTCCCAAACCGCAATTTGGCGAGGGTCGAGCCTCGCCCATGGCCAACGAGACTCGACCTCGCCGAATCGCGGCCTCTTGCCGGGCTAGCGAGGGTCGAGCTTCGCCAACGCCGCCCAGGCCGCAATTCGATGAGGTCGAGCCTCGCCGGCCATGGGCGAGGCTCGCCCTCGCCAACGCCACCCAACACGAGGCCGCCCTCGCGGCCACTGGCGAGGTGGCCAGCGAGCCTCGCCGGCCGTCTCCTCTGGCCAGTTGCCGTGGTCTTGCCAGCAGCCGGAGGGAGGAGGAGAGAAGAAAAAAGAATAAAGAATAAAGAATAAATAGAAAAATATTAAAAATTGTCCATGTCAGCCAGCCGACGTCCAGTCAACAAAATCCAGCCAAAAGGACTAAATCGGCACTAAGTAAAAAGGTTTAGGACTAAATTGACACAAAAAAAAAAGGTTTATGACTAAACTGGCACAAACACAAAAGGTTTAGGATTTTTTTGGCACTTCTCCCTTAAAACAAGATAGCCCTCCCCATTAACCATGTTCATATATGCACATGCGCTTGAATTTTTTATGATGGATATATCACATGATGATGACACGTGGTACAACTGACTAATTAAGAATAAGATATATACATGCATGTCGTCAAATAAGATGAGCTTCATAACATGCAATGCCGTCACTGCCTTGTGATGCAATTCATCATACTAAATGTTTTCTCCTAAAGTGAGAAAATTGGGGTTATGCTTGGAGACATCGAGGTGGGGGGTCACACTGGAGTAGGTAATCACATACTGCTAACTAGTATTCATTGTTTTTGTTCTTTAATTTATATATAAAAAAAAAATGTTGAGGATTGCTTTTCTTTCATATCTTAAAATACCAAAATTTTTTTAATGATTTTGTATAACAAATATTTGCGTGCTTTCCAAAACTTTAGGCAGTTGGACCTTCGATAAAAGTCAAATTTCAGACTTTTCATAAAGAAAAAGGAAGAAAATAAAAACTAAAATGTAAAAATTGTTAGATTCCATAAGATTATCGACTACCGTTTTGAAAATTTAAGCTATTGGATGAACTTGTGGTGAACAATTAAATAGTCTGGTCTTTGTGCCTAGTACTATATATTAATTTGGGAGGTAAATGAGATATAGAAATATTTGAACTCAAGATTCTCTACTCTGATACTATATTAGATTTGTGGAATAATTGTCAATTGTTTTAAAAGTTTAAACTGTTAAATGGAGGTGTAGTTTAAAATATAAATATTCTATGATGCCCATGCATATTCTTCAACAGCAAAAACACAAAAAGATTGGGTATTCCTTTTAGTATCGTTCTCCACCCTAAAGGTTGAGTAAGTCCCCAACGACCGGATGACCCCGAGCATATGTCAGGTTAACAAGACATTTACCCTGAAACAATCCTCGGGTTAAACAAATGTTTGGCTTTTAACTTTTGTCTTTTGATGCACATGCTTGGGAATCCTAGAGGATTATGGGAAAAACTTAAATAAAGTAAAAAGAACAAAATGACAGGAGAAAAGGGATTCGTTTGATCACATGACAATTAGTTGAAGTGGACACTGGCAACGAGAACGTCAATGACAGACAAATTTATCCTCAAATTCGAATGGCGATGAGCCTATTACGGTGCTCCAATTGGGGCTAATCTCGATTGTGCAGAGAAGGCCACAATGACCAGCGAAGAGCTACTGCGACTTCTGCCCATGGTCCGTGATCAAATGCGTATGCTCTTCTCCGTGAGCTTTTCTCTCAGCAAAATGTGCTTGTTCGACGGTTTAGCTTGGGGGAAGGGAAGATACAGGCCGAATGGAGTTCGGTTGAAATTGACTCGAACGATCACCATCGTTGGATCGCATGAATCCCTCTTGATCCTCAATGTGACGGGTGCTTTGGGCAATGGAATGCGCTTGTTAACTAGACTTACTATTGACTTGCTCTTGGATTGTGGTTGGGTCCATGGAATAATAGATAAGCTCATAGTCTTTTCTCTTTAATTTGCACATACATGTTAGAGAGAGAAACATTATGTAATGAGAGTTTAAGTTCTCTGTGGGGTAGGCTGTAGGCATGAGACAATTCGGGTTAGGTATCAGTGGCTCGACATATGAATGATTTTATGTAAATTTACATGATCAACTTTTGATAAAAGTCAAGCTTCAAAACTCTTCAAAAATAAAGAGAAAGGAAATCGAAAAGTAACATATTTCGAGTCAAGATATAAAAAGGCATTTTGTCCGTCACATGACAATGATGCACGGTGTGATCGATTATTTAAAAGCTTAAGATACATTCGCACGCCCACCAAATAAGATGAGATTCATAGCATGCAAATAATGATGATGATTGATCGATTTACAATATTGTCACTACCATAATTGGAGTTATGCTAGGGGACATCGAGGTGGGGGTCACCCATTCTCAAACCTCGGTAATGGCCGATGAGGGCCGGCCTTGCCGATGGCTTTGACCTCCACCAGCCGTCACCGCTACCCTAGCTAGCGAGGGAAATAGGAAAAAAATAAAATAATAAAATAGAATAATAGGAACAAAAGGAAGAGAGAGAGAGAGAGAGAGAGAGAGAGAGAGAGAGAGAGAGAGAGAGAGAAGTTCTAAAAATTTAAAATAAAAATTTGTAAAAATTTTTAACATCAGCATTAGGTGTGTTACATAGAATGATCAACATCCACATCAGCTATTTTCAAACAAAATTCAGAGCCATTGAGGCGTCCACTCAGTGATTTTCAACCACAATTCAAAACCATCCATTTCTAAACCCGAGTCAACCAGTTCATCGGCCGACTTTGCAACCTTCCTCCAACAAATATTTGAATGAGCAAATGGCAAAATTACGTCCATGGCACGATATAGCTCTGTGGCTGCAAAAGCCGAAAAGAGTACTTGAAAAAATTTTTCTTTCTTTATCTATATGCGAATGGGTTACATTCAATTGATTGCAAGTCTTGAGTTCCAGATTGCTGAGAAAAAAGAAATGCAACCAATACATTAATTTCTCTACCAGCTACTGATGAGCTCCTATGAATTTATAACCCACCCACGCATGGCTGCGCTGGTTGAGGCATGGCCTCCTAACTGTCAGGTCAGAGGTTCGACTCTTAGAGTCCGCCACAATTTCCAGAGCAATTCCGTGATTTAAGCGGGGGGCCCCGGCTAGTGGGTTGCTGGGCTAGTCTCCCTCGAGATATAGTCGGTGCTGTGATCCCGTAAGGTGAGTTAGGTCGGATCCTCGACATCAAAAAAAAAAAAAAAAAAAAAAACTCCTACGAATTCATACGGTATCATATGATGGCATACTGATTGATATGACTACAAGACTAAACCACTTATTTAATATCAGTCGCCGCTAAATCGAGGCAAGCCATTCTGCTACGCATTGGGAGGAGCCACCCCTACGGCGTGGCCAGCAGCGAATTTCCGTGTGGCCGTGCAAGGCGCCCCGCCGGCCCCTGTGTAAGAGCACCCGTTTCCAGGGGGACGGACCGGACCCTTCCGTAGACCCTGTGGGAGGAGATTGCCTTGCCGGGCCCACGCTTCCTCGCCGAGCAACCGGAATGCCTCGTTTTGTTGCACCATCATCGACCCCATGAGGAGTAGCATGATCACAGCCATGGAACCTGACCTTGGGAACCTCATCATCATCATCATCATCATCATCTCTCTCTCTCTCTCTCTGATCTCGTCTTCTCGGTAGTGGACAACGTTAATGCGCAACCGTTCTATTTATCGAGCAAAACACGAGGGGTATTTATGTGATTTCGAAATGTGGTGACTGTGTTTTTGCCTGGACGGAACTAAGGTATTACAGCCTGTTTGACTTTGAAATTATCATAACACGTCCCATGCACGACGAGAACGTCATTGGGAGTCGGTGGAAACAGTGCTCTCGTTTTCGATTTGATGTGATGCTTTCTCGTATCGAGCGATAAACGTTGCATCATCAGATTTTCTTCGAGCAAAATATTCTTTTCGTTTAAGTGGTAAGTACCTATGAGAAATCCATGTCAAGTACACTTTTAGCCCCATAATCACCAATTTACTTGTTGCTTATCAAGATGGGTGAGGCTCATCATCCTTCCAATCTTTTGTGCTAGCTGAAGGCATAAAAAGTGAAGCTAAAGCTGAACAATTTACCAAGGAAAAAAATACTAAAAAAGTCCTAATTTTTTTTACATTAATACCAATTCAGTCATAAATCTTTTAATTTGATCAATTTAGTCCTAAATATTTTTATATAGATACCAATTCAGTCCATTTGACAATCTAGGCCGGAAACTAGTGACGTAGATGCCAACGATCCAATGTGATACTGACATTAACATTTTAAAAGGATTGTTTACTAATTTTTATTTTTTATTATTTTAAAAAAATTCTTTTTTTTTTTTTTTCCTTTTTTGGATTGTGGCTGATACCTACCATTGCCGGTGACCAACCATAGGCAAGGCCATAGGCAAGGGCGAGATCCTCATGGCCTGGGTGAGGGCAAACCTTGCTGAATTGGGCAAGGGCTCGACCCTCTTGGCGAGGGTCGCCCTTGTTGGATCTTACAAGGATGAGACCCTCACGACCTGGGCAAGGGCGGCCCTTGCCAAACTCGATGGGAGTGGTGAGGGTTGAGCCCTCGCCAAATCTAGCCAGGGTCGAACCCTTGCCAGACTTGGCAAGAGCCACCCTCCCCCAAGCCACGAGCATCTCGCCCTCACTAAATCCGATGATGGCCATGATGCCCTTGCTGGCCCTTGCCTATGGTCAATTGCTGGCCATGGCTAATAACAGCCATAGTTCAAAGAAAGGGAAAAAAAAAAAAAAAAAAAAAGAGGAAAATTTTAAACAAATAATAAAAAATCAAAAATTTGGTAAAAAATTATTTTAATATGTCCAATCAGTGCTAGCGATCCTATGTTGGTGATGCCACGTTGGATCGCCGGAGTCCACCTCATCGATTTTTAGCATAAATTGGTCTGGTGGACTAAGTTAGTACTAATATGAAAATGTTTATGACTAAATTTCTCAAATTGAAATTTTTAGAATTGAATTGGTACCCATATAATAGGTTTAGGACTTTTTTGATACTTTTATTGCGCTCCAATCGGGGCTAATCTTAATTGTGCGGTATAAAATCCCTGATTCAAAGACTCGCAGCGGGCCAATTGTGAATCTTCGTCTCGACAGAACATAGCTTCTCTAGGTTCTCACGAGCTTTGATGGTTTCTAACATAAGCTTTAATGTTGTCCCATGGTCTAGGGAAAAGTAATAAAAAAGTCTTAAACCTACTGCGTTAGTACCAATTCAGTCATAAACATTTCAATTAAATCAATTTTGGTTTTAAACATTTTCTCATTTGTACTAGTTTAGTCCATCCAGCCAGTTTAGGCCAGAAAATTATGACATGAATGCCAACTATCCAAGGTAGGATGGCCGACGCTATGTGGATATTTTTAAATAATTTTTCAATCTTTCAATTTTTTGTCTTATTTTTTTCTTTTCTTTTCCCTTCCCATTTTTTCCTTTTCCTTTTTCTTTGGACTGTGACCAATACTAGCTATAGGCAAGGGTCACCCTCGTCGAATCTAGTCAAAGCATGACCTTTGCGGCCCAGACGAGGGGAGCCCTCACCACCTGGGCACGAGGACCACCCTTATTAGACTCAACAGGGGTAGCGAGGGTCAAACCCTCATTAGAGGCCATAAGGGTTGAGCCCTCGCCAAACTCGGCAAAGGTCGAGCCCTCCCCAGATTTGGTAAGGGTAGCTCTCGTTGACCCTCACTAGTGGTCGATACTATCCATAGCCCAAGAAAAAAGATAGGAAATCAGGAAGGAAAATTTTAAAAAATAATAAAAAATTCTAAATTTTATTTAAAAATGTCTACGTCAGAGCTGGCCGTGCCACGCGGGACGGTCGGCATCCACGTCAGTGATTTGCGGCCTAAATTAACTTGATGGATCGAATTGATATCAATAAGAAAATAAGTAGAACTAAATTGATCTAATTAAAGAGTTTATGACTGAATTGATACCAATGATTTCTGTGTAACTAAAAAGTCCTACTTTTTACTTTCAAAGAAAAGGTCGGGGATTGCCTTCCTTTTATAATTTGAAATACCGAATTTTTTCTTCTTCTTTTTTTTTTAGTGATTTCGTATTGCAAATATTCGTACCCTTCCAAAAACTTTAAAAGGCGTTAAGGCCATGTTTCAATTATACATCAAATAAATTTAAATACATGAAAAGTGAATGCGGAAGTCTCTTTCCTAAAATTTAATCAATACCAAATCGACATAACCCGATCCCCCACGCGTGTATTATTCGGGACGAACAAAGAACGGATGCCCAATTAATCTCTTTTTCCCACCTTGTAAAATATAAGCAAAGTCTTTCAAGTTGCAACGACCGGATGACCAAAGAGTAACAATTGCCGGGTCAACAAGATATCTGCCCGGAAACATCTCAGGTTGAACCCGAACGCGTGCTTTTGCACAAATTCTGGTCTTTTTGATGAACCTGTGAAGCGATTCCAGAGAATCATTCTTGAAGAAGAAAAAAATGGAGAAGGAAAGGGACTCCTCATCGCGTGACAGTCAATCGAATGGACGGAGACTGGCATCGACAAAGTCATGCCTTTGACGACGAATTTATGCTCCAATTTCAATGGCGACTCTGTTGTGGTGCTCCAATTGAAAGTAATTACTAGGGATGAGAATGTTTCATAATAGAATCTAGAACTTGAGAACTGGATAGGTTTTCACTGGAACATGGATCTTCTAACCTAGAACTTGAGATAAGTTTTCGTATTTTTTTTGTTTGGTCTATCTCTATGCAATCTTATTATATTCCATGACGTTCGATAATGAGTGTATAATTTAAAATCATTAATTTAAACTTTCATTTTATAACTGAGACTTTTATTTTCTTAATATTTCATATTTTTTCATATATGCATTAAGGGTCTAGCCAGTCATGAACTTACAGCATGTTTAAAACAAGATAGCCCTCCCCATTAACCATGTTCATATATGCACATGCGCTTGAATTTTTTATGATGGATATATCACATGATGATGACACGTGGTACAACTAACTAATTAAGAATAAGATATATACATGCATGTCGTCAAATAAGATGAGCTTCATAACATGCAATGCCGTCACTGCCTTGTGATACAATTCATCATACTAAATGTTTTCTCCTAAAGTGAGAAAATTGGGGTTATGCTTGGAGACATCGAGGTGGGGGGTCACACTGGAGTAGGTAATCACATACTGCTAACTAGTATTCATTGTTTTTGTTCTTTAATTTATATATTAAAAAAATGTTTAGGATTGCTTTTCTTTAATATCTTAAAATACCAATTTTTTTTAATGATTTTGTATAACAAATATTTGCGTGCTTTCCAAAACTTTAGACGGTTGGACCTTCGATAAAAGTCAAATTTCAGACTTTTCATAAAGAAGAAGGAAGAAAATAAAAACTAAAATGTAAAAATTGTTAGATTCCGTAAGATTATTGACTACCGATTTGAGAATTTAAGCTATTGGATGAACTTGTGGTTAACAATTAAATAGTTTGGTCTTTGTGCCTAGTACTATATATTAATTGGGGAGGTAAATGAGATATAGAAATATTTGAACTCAAGATTTTCTACTCTGATACTATATTAGATTTGTGAAATAATTGTCAATTGTTTTAAAAGTTTAAACTGTTAAATGAAAGTGTAGTTTAAAATATAAATATTCTATGATGCCCATGCATATTCTTCAACAGCAAAAACACAAAAAGATTGGGTATTCCTTTTAGTCTCGTTCTCCACCCTAAAGGTTGAGTAAGTCCCCAACGACCGGATGACCCCGAGCATATGTCAGGTTAACAAGACATTTGCCCAGAAACAATCCTCGGGTTAAACAAATGTTTGGCTTTTAACTTTTGTCTTTTGATGCACATGCTTGGGAATCTTAGAGGACTATGGGAAACTTAAATAAAGTAAAAAGAAGAAAAAGAAAGGAGAAAGAGGGATTCGTTTGATCACATGATAATTAGTTGAAGTGGACACTGGCAACGAGAACGTCAATGACGACAAATTTATCCTCAAATTCGAATGGCGATGAGCCTATTACGGTGCTCCAATTGGGGCTAATCTCGATTGTGCAGAGAAGGCCACAATGACCAGCGAAGAGCTACTGCGACTTCTGCCCATGGTCCGTGATCAAATGCGTATGCTCTTCTCCGTGAGCTTTTCTCTCAGCAAAATGTGCTTGTTCGACGGTTTAGCTTGGGGGAAGGGAAGATACAGGCCGAATGGAGTTCGGTTGAAATTGACTCGAACGATCACCATCGTTGGATCACATGAATCCCTCTCGATCCTCAATGTGACGGGTGCTTTGGGCAATGGAATGCGCTTGTTAACTAGACTTACTATTGACTTGCTCTTGGATTGTGGTTGGGTCCATGGAATAATAGATAAGCTCATAGTCTTTTCTCTTTAATTTGCACATACATGTTAGAGAGAGAAACATTATGTAATGAGAGTTTAAGTTCTCTGTGGGGTAGGCTGTAGGCATGAGACAATTCGGGTTAGGTATCAGTGGCTCGACATATGAATGATTTTATGTGATTTTACATGATCAACTTTTGATAAAAGTCACACTTCAAAACTCTTCGAAAACAAAGAGAAAGGAAATCGAAAAGTAACATATTTCGAGTCAAGATATAAAAAGGCATTTTATCCGTCACATGACAATGATGCACGGTGTAATCGATTATTTAAAAGCTTAAGATACATTCGCACGTCCACCAAATAAGATGAGATTCATAGCATGCGAATAATGATGATGATTGATCGATTTACAATATTGTCACTACCATAGTTGGAGTTATGCTAGGGGACATCGAGATGGGGGTCACCCATTCTCAAACCTCAGTAATGGCCGATGAGGGCTGCCCTCGCCGTCGGCTTTGACCTCCACCAGCCATCACCGCTACCCTAGCTAGCGAGGGAAATAGGAAAAAAATAAAATAATAAAATAGAATAATAGGAACAAAAGGAAGAGAGAGAGAGAGAGAAGTTCTAAAAATTTAAAATAAAAATTTGTAAAAATTTTTAACATCAACATCAGGTGTGTTACATAGGACGATCAACATCCACGTCAGCTATTTTCAAACAAAATTCGGAGCCATCCAGGCATCCACTCAGTGATTTTCAACCACAATTCAAAACCATCCATTTCTAAACCCGAGTCAACCAGTTCATCGGCCGACTTTGCAACCTTCCTCCAACAAACATTTGAATGAGCAAATGGCAAAATTACGTCCATGGCACAATATAGCTCTGTGGCTGCAAAAGCCGAAAAGAGTACTTGAAAAAATTTTACTTTCTTTATCTATATGCGAACGGGTTACATTCAATTGATTTCAAGTCATGAGTTCCAGATTGTTGAGAAAAAAAAAATGCAACCAATGCATTAATTTCTCTACCAGCTACTAATGAACTCCTATGAATTTATAACCCACCCACGCATGGCTGTGCTGGTTGAGGCCTAGCCTCCTAACAGCCAAGTCAGAGGTTCGACTCTCAAAGTCCGCCACAATTCCCAGAGCAATTCCGTGATTTAAGCGGGGGGCCCCGGCTAGTGGGTTGCTGGGCTAGTCTCCCCCGAGATATAGTCGGTGCTGTGATCCCGTAAGGTGAGTTAGGTCGGATCTTCGACATCAAAAAAAAAAAAAAAAAAACTCCTACGAATTCATACGGTATCATATGATGGCATACTGATTGATATGACTACAAGACTAAACCACTTATTTAATATTAGTCGCCGCCAAATCGAGGCAAGCCATTCTGCTACGCATTGGGAGGAGCCACCCCGACGGCGTGGCCAGCAGCGAATTTCCGTGTGGCCGTGCAAGGCGCCCCGCCGGCCCCTGTGTAAGAGCACCCGTTTCCAGGGGGACGGACCGGACCCTTCCGTAGACCCTGTGGGAGGAGATTGCCTTGCCGGGCCCACGCTTCCTCGCCGAGCAACCGGAATGCCCCGTTTTGTTGCACCATCATCGACCCCATGAGGAGTAGCATGATCACAGCCATGGAACCTGACCTTGGGAACCTCATCATCATCATCATCATCATCTCTCTCTCTCTCTCTGATCTCGTCTTCTCGGTAGTGGACAACGTTAATGCGCAACCGTTCTATTTATCGAGCAAAACACGAGGGGTATTTATGTGATTTCGAAATGTGGTGACTGTGTTTTTGCCTGGACGGAACTAAGGTATTACAGCTTGTTTGACTTTGAAATAATCATAACACGTCCCATGCACGACGAGAACGTCATCGGGAGTCGGTGGAAACAGTGCTCTCGTTTTCGATTTGATGTGATGCTTTCTCGTATCGAGCGATAAACGTTGCATCATCAGATTTTCTTCGAGCAAAATATTCTTTTCGTTTAAGTGGTAAGTACCTATGAGAAATCCATGTCAAGTACACTTTTACCCCCATAATCACCAATTTACTTGTTGCTTATCAAGATGGGTGAGGCTCATCATCCTTCCAATCTTTTGTGCTAGCTGAAGGCATAAAAAGTGAAGCTAAAGCTGAACAATTTACAAAGGAAAAAAAATACTAAAAAAGTCCTAATTTTTTTACATTAATACCAATTTAGTCATAAATCTTTTAATTTGATCAATTTAGTCCTAAATATTTTTATATAGATACCAATTCAGTCCATTTGACAATCTAGGCCGGAAACTAGTGATGTAGATACCGACGATCCTATGTGATATTGACGTTAACATTTTAAAAGGATTTTTTACTAATTTTTTTATTTTTTATTATTTTAAAAAATTCTTTTTTTTTCCTTTCTTTGGATTGTGACTGATACCTACCTTTGCCGGTGACCAACTATAGGCAAGGCCATAGGTAAGGGCGAGATCCTCATGGCCTGGGCGAGGGCAACCCTTGGCGAATTGGGCAAGTTCTCAACCCTCATCGCCTGGCAAGGGTCGCCCTTGTTGGATCTTGCAAGGATGAGACCCTTGCAACCTGGGCAAGGGCGGCCCTTGCCAGACTTGATGGGAGTGGTGAGGGTTGAGCCCTCGCCAAATCCAACGAGGGTCGAACCCTTGCCAGACTTGGCAAGAGCCACCCTCCCCCAAGCCACGAGCATCTCGCCCTCACTAAATCCGACGAGGGCCACGATGCCCTCGCTAGCCCTTGCCTATGGTCAATTGCTGGCCATGGCTAATAACGGCCATAGTTCAAAGAAAGGGGAAAAAAAAGGAAAATTTTAAACAAATAATAAAAAATCGAAATTTTAGTAAAAAATTATTTTAATATGTCCAATCAGTGCCAACGATCCTATATTGGTGATGCCACGTTGGATTGCCGAAGTCCACCTCATCAATTTTTAGTGTAAATTGATTTGGTGGACTGAATTGGTACTAATATGAAAAGGTTTTTGACTGAATTTGTCAAATTGAAATTTTTAGAATTGAATTGGTACCCATATAATAGGTTTATGACTTTTTTTATACTTTTATTGCGCTCCGATCGGGGCTAATCTTAATTGTGCGGTATAAAAGCCCTGATTCAAAGACCCGCAGCGGGCTAATTGTGAATCTTCGTCTCGACAAAACATTGCTTCTCTAGGTTCTCACGAGCTTTGATGGTTTCTAACATAAGCTTTAATGTTGTCCCATGGTTTAGGGAAAAGTAATAAAAAAGTCTTAAACCTACTGTGTCAGTGTCAATTCAGTCATAAGCATTTCAATTAGATCAATTTAGGTTTTAAACATTTTCTCATTTGTACTAGTTTAGTCCATCCAGCTAGTTTATGCCAGAAAATTATGACATGAATGCCAACTATCCAAGGTGGGATGGCCGACACTATGTCGATATTTTTAAATAATTTTTCAATTTTTCGTCTTATTTTTTATTTTCTTTCCCTTCCCCCTTTTTTTCCTTTTCATTTTTCTTTGGACTGTGGCCAATACTAGCTATAGGCAAGGGTCACCCTCGTCGAATCTAGTGAGAGCATGACCTTTGCGGCCCAGACGAGGGGAGCCCTCACCACCTAGGCACGAGGACCACCCTCGTTAGACTCGATAGGGGCAATGAGGGTCAAACCCTCGTTAGAGGCCACAAGGGTTGAGCCCTCGCCAAACTCAGCAAAGGTCGAGCCCTCCCCAGATCTGGCAAGGGTAGCCCTCGTCGGCCCTTGCTAGTGGCCGATACTAGCCATAGCCCAAGAAAAAAGATAGGAAATTAGGAAGGAAAATTTTAAAAAAATAATAAAAAAATTCTAAATTTTATTTAAAAATGTCTACATCAAAGCTGGCCATACCATGCGGGACGGTTGGCATCCACATCAGTGATTTGTGGCCTAAATTAACTTGATGGATCGGATTGATATTAATAAGAAAATGTGTAGAACCAAATTGATCTAATTAAAAAGTTTATGACCGAATAGATACCAATGATTTCTATGTAACTAAAAAGTCCTACTTTTTACTTTCAAAGAAAAGGTCGGGGATTGCCCTCCTTTTATAATTTGAAATACCGAATTTTGTCTTCTTCTTTTTTTTAGTGATTTCGTATTGCAAATATTCGTACCCTTCCAAAAACTTTAAAAGGCGTTAAGGCCATGTTTCAATTATACATCAAATAAATATAAATACATGAAAAGTGAATGCGGAAGTCTCTTTCCTAAAATTTAATCAATACCAAATCAACATAACCTGATCCCCCACGCGTGTATTCTTCGGGACGAACAAAGAATGGATGCCCAATTAATCTCCTTTTTCCACCTTGTAAAATATAAGCAAAGTCTTTCAAGTTGCAACGACCGGATGACCAAAGAGTAGGGGTGGCAAATGGGTGGGTCAGGTCGAAAATGGGTCAACCCATATTTGACCCATTTAACCCGTTTTGACCCATATTCTTGTATTGTAAATCTAATGACCCGTACCCGACCCGTACCGCGACCCATACCCAACCCGACTTGTATTGCTAAAACCTATTTATTGTTAAAATATTTTTTTGCAATACAAATTTTTTAACAATTTTTATGCAATACAAATTTAATGGAAAATTTTTATAATTCTTTTTAAAATATTTTTAAAAAAATCGAATTTTTAATTTTTAAAAATATTTTTTTAATTATTCTTAATTTTAAAAATATATTTTTTAAATATTTTTATTTTGAAAATATAATTTCTATTTTTTAAAATATCATTTTTAATTTTTAATAATTATTTTTTATTTTTCTCTTTTCTCTTTTTTTTTTTCTTCTTCTCGGTACGGCCGTCGACCACGACGACGGCCGGCGACCACCACGGGCGAGATTGAGCTCACCGACGTTGGGTAGGGCTCGATCTCGCCAATCCAGGGAGGCCAAGGCCCTGCCCAATGCCGGCGAGCTCAAGCCTCGCCAAATCCAGCGAGTCTCGAGCCTCGCCAATCGCCGACGACCGGCGAGGCTCGAGCTCACCGGCGTCGGGCGGGGCCTCGACCTCGCCAGGCCGAGCCGCGCCAGTCGTCGGCAACCTTCGAGGGAGTGGTGGAGGTGAGTCGCCACCGTGGGCAACGAAGGCGAGCGGCGGAGGACGAAGGTCGAAGGGCCGTGTTGCTGAGGATTTTCATGTTTTTTTAGGTTTTAAAAATGGGTCGAAAATGGGTCAGAACGTATGACCCATTTTCAACCCATATAAAACTCAATTTAAAATGGGTCGAATGTGGATCATGGCCCATTACAACTTCATAACCCACATTCGACCCATTTGTGAAAAATATGGGTCGAACGTGGGTCATGGACCCATTTTGCTCACTCTACCAGAGAGTAACAATTGCTGGGTTAACATCACCGGCCGCGGTGGCTCCGCTGGCAAGTCTTCCCCATCGTGGGGGGACCCACTGACCCCTTCTAGGAGGGCGAGGGTTCGACTCGCCACGGAGACGCTTGGCGTCTTACCCGTTCCACGGGGGTGGTGGGTCCTCCCGTGAGGCTCTAGGATTTACTCCAGCCGCCCGCAGCGTATGGGGCTTCCCTGGGTCATCAAAAAAAAAAAAAAAAACAATTTTTTGGGTCAACAAGGGTGCGTTTGTTTGTGTTTTTACATTTTTTTTTTGTTAGGGAACAAAAATAGAAAAAACTATTTACGTTCGGGGAGCAGTTTTTGAACAAAAAAGCGCGTTTGGTAAACTTTGTTCGAAATAAAAACGAGAACAAAAACATGTTTGGTAAATTTATGTTCTTTTTTTTGTTTCTTTTAATTTTTTAATGTTTTTTTATTTTCATTTTTTTTCTTTCTTTTTCTTTTTTCTTTTTTTCTTGCTTTGGCCGGTCGCCGGCCTCGGCCATGGCCGGCGACCGGCCGACGAGGGCCGGCGGCCTCGCCGGATCGGGCGACCCGAGCTCGCGAGCCTCGCGGCCGGCCGGGCGAGCTTTGGCTCGCCCGGATCCGGCGAGGCTCGGCCTCGCCGGTGGCTAGGCAAGCTCGGCCTCGCCGGATCCGGGCGAGCTCACCGGGGCCGGCGAGCCTCGCCGTGGCGGGCGAGGCCGCCGCCCCGTCGGCCGGTCGCCGGCCATGGCCAAGGTCGGCGACCGGCCAAAGCAAGAAGAAGAAGAAAAGAAGAAAAAAAAAAAAGAAAAGAGAGAGAAAAATTGTTCTTTGTTTTGTTGTAAACAAAAAACAACTTTTTTTTTGTTTTTGTTTACGTTCTTTTTTATTCCCAGGAACAAAAGAAGCGATTTGGAACAAAAACGCAAACAAACGCGTTTACATTCTTTTTGTTAGGAACAAAAAAAAACAGAAAATCTGTTCATAAACAGAAATAAAGAACACAAACAAACACGCCCCAAGATATATGCCCGGAAACATCTCAGGTTGAACCCAAACGCCTACATTTGCACAAATTCTGGTCTTTTTGATGAACCTGTGAAGCGATTCCAGAGAATCATTCTTGAAGAAGAAAAAAATGGAGAAGTAAAGGGACTCCTCATCGCGTGACAGTCAATCAAATGGACGCAGACTGGCATCGACGACAAAGTCATGCCTTTGACAACGAATTTATGCTCCAATTTCAATGGCGACCCTATTGTGGTGCTCCAATTGAAAGTAATTACTAGGGATGAGAATGTTTCATAATAGAATCTGGAACTTGAAAACCGGATAGGTTTTCACTGGAATATGGATCTTCTAACCTAGAACTTGAGTTTAGTTTTCGTATTTTATTTTTTGTTTGTTTTTATGCAATCTTACTATATTTTGATAATGAATATATAATTTGAAATCATTAATTTTTTTTTTTTTTTTTGTCGGTCCCACGCTAATCCTACTCTAACACTCACTCTCAGACTTTTGCCTCGCTTCCTTGCGGGCGTGGGAGTCGAAACCCACTCCTAAAATGAAATCGTCCCCACCCCAATCCTCCCCGAGAATGTGGGGATTTGACCCCAACCTCCCCTTCCAAGATGGAAGGGTGACCACTTGGGCGAACCCCCGGTGGTTGAAATCATTAATTTGAACATTCATTTTATAACTGAGACTTTTATTTTCTTAATATTTCATTTTTTTTTCTATGTCTGAATATAAGTTACGATCAGTAAATTATAGCAGCAAATGATGATCATTAAAGATAATAATTTATTATAATCATTTAATTAATAATACAAGTGGAAATCAAGTTTGGAACTTATGACAAAATAGGTTCGAAGTTTCAAGTCATGCAAGAAAGTTTCCAAATTCTTAAAAACAATGAATCAATTCCAATGGTTAGGTTTCCAAATGGAATATTTACAAAATCTGGAACCGCTCGCTCCTAATAATCTCGATTTGTGCACAGTAAAGGCCCCAACTCGGCCATCTTGTACCCGATTGGAGGCCCGCGAAAGTGCTCCTCTTCAAGATCCGAAATGGCTGATCGACCGCCCTACGAGACAGTCAAGCTCGTTCACATGGCCCGATAACCTCCCTTTCTGGTTCTTCATCAACTCGCACTCCGAAGTCGCCACTATTTGGGGGGAAGAGAGAGCAGCACGCTTGTTTTGCGGCGGAGCTGCGAAGGTGAAGAGAAAGCGGAGTAATCACCCAAGTCGGAGGCGGCGGTCGGAGAAGAGGAATGCCAATTTTGAGATGGAATTTTCGTAGTGGTTTGTGATGGGAGCATGTAACTCTTTCCTCTCTTAATTATGATTAGTTACTTTGCCTTCTCAAGGTGAGACATCTGGTGTTAGATCCTCTTGCCATTTTATTGCTGATATCGCATTCAGAGTGCCAGTAATCATTGAATATGCTGGCTGAACGGAGTTGCATGTAATTAACTCCCACTTTCTTTGCATTAATGGACAGAAAACAGAGCGTCATTGCATGAAGAGGTGAGACAAGGCTTGGGTATCGTTGCTGCTGCTGCTGTTGTACATTAAGGGTCTGGCCAGTCATGAACTTACAGCATGTTTAAAACAAGATAGCCCTCCCCATTTACCATGTTCATATATGCACACGCGCTCCAGAATCAACTTAGGACTTACCTCTAAGTGATCCATCCACTCTGCCGACAGGCCCTGGTGGTCAAGACTCAAGAATATGTAGTTTACTAGAAGGTAAGTAGTACATTTTCAGAGGCTGTCTTTTATTTAGTTTCTTCTTTAATTTGCGTCATTATTCCTTACATACGTACTTTGGATAGGCCAGACGTAGCATGGCTGATGTGTATCTATTAATTTGGTATGAACAATATTGTCTGGAGCTATCCATATCATGTGAATAGTGAATATTACATAAACTTATGTTCCTTACGATCAACCCTTAAGATCTTTTTAAAGAGTATTCACATTCCGAAGTGGGAACAGATTATTCTTGGAGGCAAAATCACATCCGATGAAAGATTCGAGATGTCGTGGAACAATTGTAGGAGGCGATTCATGTTTCTCTTTATAGTACAAGTATTTCATCTGGAAGTATGTAAAATAGGTTCTTCAAGTGAAGAATCCTGTACAGCTCTCATTACTATGTGGAGATACAATTATGGCAGTTGGCCTAGTGGTCATGCGTGGGTTGGGGGTTTGGACATGTGACATTGTAACTTAGGGTTGAGGGGTCGATCCCGAGAAATTCGAAAGAAAAATTATCGAAATCCATTTGTGAACCTTCATCTGTATGGACTTTATGCGCTTCTGATTGTATTTACTTTTTTGGATGGTGTTTCCCCATAATTCGATCTCTGTATTTTAAATAATAGGATTTAGGTATCTAGCTAGTGCTTTGAAGCTATTGGTTTGGTTCCTTGTTCGACAATGTAGTCGATCTTACTTAAATGTTGCAGTTACTTAATAGGTTGATAGAGTGATGCAAGAATCGCCTCCACTTTAGGAATTACTCTAGTTTTGAAGCACATGACTATGCACATGTTTGGTAGTCGTCGAAGTTCGGGTAAGCATATGGGAAATGTACTTTCATTCAGTACGGCTGGATGTATCTAATGTCATACCAAGAGGTGTTTTCTGTTTTTCCTTTTTTTGGTTTCATTCCGGAGAGAATGATTCTTGACCATGCACTGTCTTTTAAGCTGGAAGTTCAGGTGGTACGTCTTTGGTAACTGATTCTCGACTCTCTGCCTCTCTTTCATCATCCTCACTCCCTTGTGCGTGCTTATGCATTTGGACACGTGGAGATGTGGCATTTTTGTGTTCTCACGATGGGCAAACCGTTTTTTGCGCTTAGGATTTCCTCAGGTCTTTGCTATGCCTTTGTTCTCCCATCTTATCTTGTACAGCAACGTTTTGCCTCTTCCTTTCTGCCTCTCCTTGGCAGTTCATTTTTGTCTTCATTTTGTGCGGTGGACTTGACTGATAGGCACTAATACATAGGAAGCTGATGTCTTTCGGATGCAAAACTCTGGCTAGTTTTCATTGAGGTACTGTTGGACAACCAATTAGAGAAGGCATGCCATTTGATTTTACAGCAATGCTATCGGTTGGTTTTGCAATCAGTTTGTCTTTTTCTCTATATAGCAGAGTCTAATAAGAAACAAGGAATTCTACATGGCTCAATAATGTACATTATTTGTATCAGCTCTCCACTGGAGCAATTCTATGGTTTCTTCCATCTTTTTTTCCTTTCGTGTGCTTAGGATCTTCGGGGACGTGAAGAAGACTTCAGAGGTTCTCCTTTTGTTTTTTGAAGGGTAATTTGTTTCAGTGACGACATTTCTTTTACAGAGACAATCAGCTGAAAAGGGGTATGAATGTCTTTGCAGTTTGCATGATGCCAGCCAGTTGCTGGGTCTGGCTTCTCAAACAACATTTCAGCAGCAAGCGGAATTTTCAGCTTGGCATGTATTTCTGATGCAGGATTTTAGCTTATGGTCTGTTAAAAATATGATCAATTTTAAAAGAGTTATCTGGATAATCTTTACAAATATTATGTCTGAAGAAGCAGGTGGAAATAGAGATAGGAAGGAACCCACGTCATTGTGCGCAGGAGAATCCAAGAGATAATCTCTATCAAGTGATTCGGATGATAGTCAAAGAGCGTGAAATTAAATGGAGAACACTTAACAAGACTATGTCCGTGAAGAAAGCCTATGAATAGGCATATCAAACAAATATAGTTTACAAATAGTGAAGGTATTTTGCTACTTTGAGAAATAGCAATCAAGTCTCACTTGACCGGTGGTATGGAAAGAACGTTGTGCAACTCAGCATCAGGATGGTCTTTACAGAGGTCTTGCCACCACTTAACGAGCGTGCTCTCTTGTAAGAACAAGTCACCCTCCACCTCGTCGTTTTTGTACCATTCTGTAAGGCGTTTCCCCAGAACCGGAACCTCGTCCTTTATTGCTTCCCATCGTTTAGTTCTGAGCTCCTCCACCTTGGCCAAAAAGCAGGATTCACCATAAAAATTTTCGAGCGACTTCTGCAACTGCTGCATCGGCGGCAACTGGTACTTGTGTTCTCGCCATCTTTGAGAAAATTTGTACCGACTTGGCCTGTTTCCTTCCTTCATGTAATGACCTGCATCGTCCGTCCTGGAGTGTCGATAGAAGTTGGCTATGTCTAGTGGCTCCACAAGTTGGCGAAACCGCGTGCCGAGATCCACCCATTCTTTAATTACCTCAAATTCATCGGGGAGCTGCCTGAGTCTTAGCATTTCAACAATCTCGTCCCAAATAGCTGCCAGTTCAAGTCTCTTTACGTTGGCCTTGAAGTCTTCCTCCTTCTTTTGCAATTTGAAAGCATCGTAATATCCCACACCGTCGTCCTTGCTCGTGGTCCGGTACTTTTCTAATGCGTCGAGGTATTTCTCTATGTCGACCTTCTTGCCTTTGATCTTTTCCTGGTTATCCTGTTTCCTCTTCTCCAACTCTCCAGCGGCACGAAGGCACAGCCTCGCCGTTGCGTCCTATAATCACAATATCATATATTGTCAAATATTCAATAATTTAAAAGATTATTAGGGAACTAGACAGTTCATTCTTCACATAAAATCCTTGGACCAGATAAAATATCGACCATACCAGGTTAAGGTCATTTAATGCGGCATCATCTGAGCTGAGAGGCAATTCTCGGAGGTTCTTCAAATAAACAACATTGTCCGAGGCCAGGCTTTGGTCTACTGCTTCTTTATATGTCCAATGTGCCCTTAAGCTTTTCTCTGCTATATTCGGAAGCTCTCTTTCGGACTCGATCAGTAAAGCGTAAAACAACAGTTGAAGGACCGCATCCGGGTTCTTCACGACCACGAACCTGTCATTCTCGGTGCAAAAGACATAATTCCCACACGGTCGGTAAGGGCTTGGCTTGATGAATCTAGACATAGTGTCAAATAGGGTATGTTTGCTTCCCGTCAGTTGGCAAGCTGCATAGTTTGCAACACATGATGCATTCTTCACCACATTCACAAAAGAGGAAGTCAAGTTGTCAATTGAAGCGGGTTTGTAACATGGGTCGGAGGAAAGGTCGATTTCTTTTAGCAACTCCTTTGTAGAGGAGGAAGGAGCGAGTAGAATCCTGGGAACGATGTCGAGTTTCTTAACAAAGTGGACAAAAAGATCAGACCAACCCTCACGCCGGATGGCGTGGCCAAAGGTGCGATCGGTGGTAATTGGGGATCCGAATGTTACACAGAAAGCACGGGGAGTCTCCACTTTCTTTAGTTTTCTGTGCTCCTCAAGGAACCAAACAGTCGCGTAAATCGCGATTGGACCGCCCGATGAATGGCCTGTAAATATTATCCGCTTATTATCGTCCAACGCCTTTTTCACCTGAAAATCAAAGACAAGTTCAGGTTCATTTCTGACTGTTTATTTACTTGCTTCGATGATGCTCGGTCGATGATGAACGTCCTGTTACTGTTAATGGTAGGTTGAGAGAGACTTGAACTAAACCATCTATGCCATTGTTATTGTCTAATGGACTTGGAGAGAGTGTTCTTCAAATTCCAATTATTGGAGACAACATTTACAAAGTAGTCTGCACAACGGAGGGATTTTTACTTTCACAAGGTAAAAAGCTGATGACCCCGCACGGTAAATTCCAAACTGAAGCACACGAGATCGTGCTTGTTATGTGATCTATGTACCTAAAGCTTCGTCACATGCTATGACTTGAGGGAAAGTACAGAACAGGATGAGAGTTTCAATGGTAGAGGACGTGTGGTCGTGAGTAAATTACTAGTGCGAGCTCTAGTTTCCGATCTACATTGTTCCGCAGACAGTTTCTACGGAAGGCGAAAGTAAGCACTACTCGAGTTTCCTGATCTTCAAATCAAACTTTGTGAGCTCTAGAAATGACCTTAAAATTGCTGTCCGAGAATTATTACTACCGACTCTTGGACGCACTGAAACAACGGCTAAAACAGAGCATCATTCGAGATTCGAGAATACCTCAGAGCGGAGCCTTCCGCTTCCATCATCCAGAATACGTAGGAATCTCTCCATGAAAGCTTTGTTGACCCTGGCGTCCTCATCCAAGCCGATGCTCCAGAGAGAAGGGAACTTCTTGCGGTCGATCCGGTCATCTCCGAAGGGATTGGCTTTGCTGTCTTTAGGGAACCAGTCCTCGGGAGACCATGATCCGGGGAAGACCACGACGACCTCCGAAGAGCTGCTGCTAATGTTCAGCTCCTCTCGATCGTCACGAGCTTCATATGCAGACATTGCTGCCTTGATCACTTCATTGTTGACCCCAGATTTCTGTCCATGGTCTGGCGTAGATGTGTTATGTTCTTCTATGTGAGCTTCTCTTTCTCCGCAGAATGTGCTTGTTTGGCGGTTTGGCCGTGAGAGGGAAGATATTGGCCAAATCAATGGTGTATCGTTGAAGTTTCCTCAGTGGTTCCTTCGACGATCGTTCGGTGGGGCCACGGTATCGCGTGGGTGGGTCCCCCAGTGAGTCTTTGCATCGAGCGGCTGTGATTGGTGGAATAGGGTGTGAGGCTGGTGATGGGTGCTTTGGGCAATTGAGCGGGCTCATTGACTCATCATTGACTTGTCTTCTTGGACGGCGTTTGAGTCAATGGATAAAAATACATGCGTTAAACCATCAATCTTTCGGGCTTAATACCTTAAAAAAACCTCAAACTGATACACCTGTGACAAATTTGACAAATTTACCACAAACTGATTTTTTAACCATCAAAAACCCCAAACCGGTTACCTTTGATAAATTTACCCCAAACTGATACATTTGTGATAAATTTACCCTATATTAGTTTTCGTTAAATTTTACTATCAAATTATTAAGTTAAATGACACGTAACAGTTGACTGGTACATCAATTTGAGATTTTGCGCTCCATTTGTCACAGTTTATAATTTTTGTGATTTTTTTGTGGTATTAATCCAATTTAACTAAGGGTATATTTGTTACAAATTTACCTGTTTGAGGTTTTTTGCGATCGAATAAATTAGTTTGGGGTAAATTTGTCATAAATATATCAGTTTATGGTTTTTATGATCAATCGGGGTAAATTTATCACAGATGTACCAGTTTGGGGTTTTTCAGGGTATTAACCCATCTGAAGGCAATTCTCAATTGAACCTAGACAAAACTTTTTAGCTTTTCACATAAGGAATTAGGTATACTCATAGTTAGTCTCCTAGCTTTTTGGTAATATATCTTTTTTATACCTAAGACACTATTTGCTTGCGATGCCAGCTGTTCACCTTTAGTTAAAAGTAGAAGTATAGGGCGCCCTTTTCCCAAAAAGAAAAAGTTAAAAAAATATGGATTTGCTTGGGAAGAAAGCTTATCATGGTGGGCCCCAAAGAAAGGAAAAGGGCCGGCACTTACACTCCAAAGACTTATCTTACTAATATAATCAAATTCCTAACTGCTACCACTAACGATCATTCTAGTTTTTATTCTTCTTTTGTTTTTAATTAGTAAGTACAAGTTTGGTAGAGAAATTATGTAGTTGGTGCTGAAGTTATCTCTTGGTAGGCACAACATAATTCAGGGTTTAGTTGGAAATATCAAGGTGAGGCAGCGCAAAAAGTGGGGATTATCTATTAAAAAAACCGGGGATTGCTTTTCTTTCCTAACTTATTAATTAATATATCAAAAGATGACAATAAGAATCTCTATGATTTCACACAATTTTAGGTGTTTAGCATAGTCATATTCCAAACTCTTGGAAAATAAAAAAAGTAAAATGTAACACATTTTTGAATCACAATGTAATGTAATCGACCAATCAAAAATAAGATGTATACATGTATAGCGTCAAGTAAAATCAACTTCATAACACGTGAGCAATGATGATTAATTGGTTCCATAACGTGGTACAGCTCATTCTATTTATTCTCTCGAGGTGGGATGATTGGGGCTATGCTTAAAGATATCGATGTGGGGTCACGCGGGATAAGATGATCATGCATATTGTTGACTAAAAATTCATCAGTTTTGCCATCAGCACAATTTGGTCCACACGCGTGTATTCCATCATTCTCATCTTCCCTCCCTTAAAGGAGTAAGCTTTCGGCGACTGGATGACCAATAGCGTTCGTCAAGTCAACAAGAAATTGCCAGGAAACATCTCGGGGAGACGACGTGTTTTTTGCGCAGACTTCGGTCTTCCGATGAACATTAGGGCATTTTCAGAATACCAATTTTCGAAAAGACGGAAGGAGAGAAGAGAGGGATTCCTTATCACATAGTCGATTCAATCAAATGGACGCTAAACTTGCATCTAGAACTAGAACGTCACGCCCCTATGCTGACGAGAGTTCATTCTCTAATTTCAATGGCGACGAGCCTATGGCGGTCCAACCGGGGCTAAGCTTGATCATGCGGTAAAAAGGCCCCCGTCCAGAGACCCGCGAAGGACCGATTGCAAATCTTCGTCTCGACGGAACACGGTTTCTCCGGGTTCACACGAGCGTTGATGGTTTCCGACAAAAGCTTTGATGCTGTCCCCATGGTCTTTGTGTAAACGTGTTTCTTCTTCAATGCGAGCTTCTCTTTCTGTAAAGTGCTGCTCGTTTGACGGTTTAGCATGGGAAGGGAAGATACAGGCCAGGCGGAGTTGGTTCAAATCTACCCAAAAAATGTCCCTTTGATGATTGTTTTGTTTGGTGGGGGCGATGGTGCATAAAACCCAAACGATTGCAATCGTCGCATATGAATGGGGATCGCCTATTTTAAAAAAGAGGAGGATTCCCTTCCATTGAAATAATTGAATATAAAATCCACACATCCATTAAAAAGCTTAAGTTTTCAAAACAGTCAATGGTGATATTACAAAATTTCACATGAGACAATCGAGATTATGCTAGGTGACATTGGATTGGGAGTCATTGGATTATAGGGGATCACCTATTTTTTACTTTCAAAGAAAAGGTCGGGGATTGCCTTTTTTAATAATTTGAAATACCAACTTTTTCTTTTTTTTAGTAAATTCGTATTGCAAATATTCATACCCTTCCAAAAACTTTAAAAGGCGACTTGTGATGGAAGCCGTGTTTCAACCATCCATTAAATAAATCACTAGAATTTGTCATAAGAAAAGGAGGAGGTAGGAGGTTTGAATCCCATATTTTAGAGAATTGGAGTAGGAACGATTTAACTTCGGTCATAAGTTTCGACTCTCACGCTCTATAATAAAATAAGGTTAAAGTCCAAGAATGATAATGTTAAAATGAAAGTAGGTTGGGACTAATCAAAAGCTAAAAAAAAAAAAGAATCGTTAAATAAAAATAAAAAAATGAAAAGTAAAAGCGGAAGTCTCTTTCCTAAAAATTTAATGAATAACCAATCGACATAGCCCGGTCCCCCACGCCTGTTCTTCAGTACGAACAAAGAACGGATGCCCGGTTAGTCTCGTTTTCCCACCTTATAAAAGACTAGAAAAGTCTTGCAACGACCGGATGACCAAAGACAAAGAGCAACAATTGCCGGGTCGACAATGTATCTGCCCCGAAGCTTCTCGGGTGGAACGCGAGCACGTGCTTTTGCAAAGATTCTTCTCCTTTTGATGAACATGTGACGCGATTCCAGAGAACCATGTTCGAAAAAGACAAGAATGGACAAGAAAAGGGACTCCTCACCACGTGACGGATACTCCGATGGACGCGAACTGGCACCGACAACTTCACTCCTGTGACGACGAATTTGTCCTCCAATCGGGGCTAATCTTGATTGGTGCAGCACAAAGGGCCACGGTTCGGGCCACCTCGGGCCTGATTTGGAGGCCCGCGAACGTGCTCCTCTTCGAGGTCCGAAACGGCTGATCCAGGGCCCTAACGAGACGATCCAGCTCGCCCCCACATGGCCCAATGGGCCAATACCCTCCCTTTCCGGTTCTCCTTCTTCTTCTTCTTCTTCTTCTTCTTCTTCTGCAACTCGCACACCGAAATCGCCACTAATCGGAGGGAGGAGAGAGCAGCGCTCTTACTTACGGCGGAGCTGCGAAGGCGAAGAGAAAGTGGAGACAGAGCGAGGGAGAGGGATAGAGATCGCCCAAGTCGGAGGCGGCGGTCGGAGAAGAGGAGAGGAGGAGAAGTGGTGGGCGGAGAGAGAAAGGGAGCTGACGGGATCGGGGAAGGGGCGGAATGGCGGTTGCTTGAGCGATACGGTGAGAGGGTAGATGCGGAATTGTGCATGCTATTCTCGTTAGACTCAGTTTCGATTCTGAGCGAGACGACATCATCGCAATGACTGCTTTGATGCTATAGAATTAGGAAGTCCTCGTCTCGAAGAATCCAATTTGAGTTCCAGTTGTTTGAGTGTCGAGCAGTTTTGTCCCGAACCCTCTCTCGCTCATGAATCTGTAGTTTAAAAAGAGCTTTTCGTTTCCTGGACGGGCTCCAGCTGAATGGGTTTAAAGCCCAGATGAAATTGCTGAAACGGGTAATGCAGATAATGCAAATAGTCTCAATGATGAAGAAATTGCCGGTTAAGAGCCTCATTGTCTCATGTTAACTCGCACTGCGTTCGAGAATGTCGCATCTCCTGCTGCAAGCTGCTGCTCGTGGTTTGCTTTCTGATCATCAAGAATGCTCATTTTGTTTGTGATCTTGTTGCTATCGGCTCGGTTCCTAACTTCCTCAGTTCTACAACGTAGTCGACCCGGGCATGAATGTTGCGGTTATTTAAATAGTCTATGGAGCAATGCAGGAATTAATGGCCAGATTTGCTGGTATTTTAGGACTAGCTTTGATTGAAGCATATGAGTTGCACAGGTTTCGTAGTAACAGGAGAAGTTTAAATTGCTTTTGCTTTCGCGTGCTTACTAATTAGTAGTCGTTCGCCTTTGTATGCCTGTCCCCCTCTCTGCCCTTGTACATCATAGGCCTTGCATGATCTTTTCTGTCTCTGCTTGGCAATTCGAGTATGTTGCCTCTGTTTTCACTCTTCAGGGATAACTTTAACTGACATGCGATTGAAGGAAGTTTGAAAGTTTTAGATGCAAAACTGCACCTACTTTCCATTGGGGGTGCTCTGATAACCAATTAAGGAAGGCTTGTGATCTGGTTTACGACAATAACAATGGTTAGTTCTGACATCAGTTTGTCTCTCATCACTTACCAAATGTAGGACAGTTATATTTGCTCTCCTCCAGACGAACTTTCATAATTATTCTTTTTTTTTTCTTGCATAACTTGTAGCATTGATGACACATATTTTACAGGGAAAATCAACTGCAAAGGGTAACAATGCTATCTGAATGATGCGAGCCATTCGTTGTGTCTGGATTTTCAGGCGAATCCTCTTTTAGCTCTCTATTAGATCTTTGATGCAGAGTTTTGCTCCATGGTTGTCTGGGAGAGTTTGCCACCATGTTACAAGTGCGGTCTCCTTCAGGAATGCATCCTTCTCCACCTCCTCTTTAGCACGCCATTCTTTCAGTTTATTCGCCAAATTCAAAGCCATCTGCTCATTCCGTGGTTGGTTACTATTATGTGCAAGGATGAGCTCTTCCACATCAGCCCAGAAGCAGGATTCACCACACGAACCTCTAGGCAACTGCTCGGCGTGTTCTCGCCATCTTTGAGTATACTTGTAGCGTCTCGGTCTTCCTTTCGTCATGTAAGGACCTGTGTCTTCATTCTTTAAGTGTCGATAGTAGTTGGCTATGTCTAGTGGCTCCACAAGTTTTCGAAACTTTGTGCCGAGTTCCACCCAGCTTTCCTCTGCCTCATATCTATCTGGGAGCTCATCTCGTTTTAGCATCTCAATAATCTCATCCCATATGCCTGCTAGCTCCAGTCTCTTCACATTAGCCTTGAAGTCGTCCTCATGCTTTTGCACCATGAAAGCATCAAAATATCCCATGCCACGAGTCTCACACATGGTCCGGTACCCTTCTAAATGGGCGAGGGCATCCCCTATCATGCCCATCTTGCGTTCAATCTTCTTCTGGTTCTCCTCTTTCTGCTTCTCTGACTCTCCGGCAGCACGAAGGCACAGCCTTGCCCTCGCACTCTGTAATTACAAAATCATACACGGTGAATATCCGATTACACTTTCAAAGAATATCAGAAAAGTGAGTTCGTTATGTATAGGAAAATCCTTAGGCCAGGGAAACCAACTTACTAGATTAAGATCATTTAGGGTGTCGACGATTGTCTTGGTCGCAATATCCAGTATTATCTGAGCTGAGAGGTAATTCGCGGAGGTTCTCCAAATGAATTGCATTGCGCATGTCCAAGTTTTTGTCCAGTCCATCTTCATAAGTCAGATGTGCCAGTAAGCTTGGTACTGCCGCCTGCTGAGACTCTGATCCAGACGTGAGCTGTAAAGAGTAAAACAACAATTGAAAGACAGCATCCGGGTTCTTCATGACAACCAACCGGCCAGTCCCAGTGCAAAAGACATACTGCCCACATGGTCGGTAAGGACTTAGCTCAACGAATTTAGTCATGGTATCTAATAGCATATTCGTGCTGCCCATTAGAATGCATGCCGCATGGCTTGCAACACATGATGCACTCCTCATCACGTTGTCAAATAAGGCAGTCAATTTCGACTTGTCAATCGAATCAGCTTTGTGATGTGCAGAAGGCAAGATGAGGTACGGGAGGATTTGTTCTAGGAACTCTTTTGTGGAGGAGAGAGGGGCGAGCATAATCCTGGGAACAATGTCATGGATCATGACGAAGTGGACAAAGCGGTCAGACCACTCCTCTCGTCGGACGGCATGGCAAAAGATGCGGTCGGTGGTAAGAGGGGATCCGAACGTTAAACAGAAAGGGCCATGAGTCAGAGTCCTGTTCAATCTTTTGTACTCTTCGAGCAACCAAATGGTCGCGTATATCGCAATCGGACCGCCTGAAGAATGGCCAGCGAATATTATTGGCTTACTTTCCCTCATTGCCTTCTCCATCTGGAAACGAAAGACAAATCCCGGTTAGATTCTGGCCCTAAAAATTTTTCGCTTGGACACGTGGTCAATGACCAACATCTCTTCCATTGCTAACATAGTAAGACTATGTCCAGAGAAATTGAACTTAACCATATCGTTGGCGATGTGATATATACGTCAATCGCTATGCGATGAAAAAAGTAATGGCATCTGAAGAAACTGGAAATGAATTCAAGATTCAAGAGTACCTCGCTGCGGAGCGCTGACTTCTCCATAATCTGTAGGAATCGGGTCATGGAGGCCTCGTTGACCTTGGCGGTTATGTCATTGCCGATGCTCCTGAGAGAAGGGAACAAGTCGAGGTTGACCTCGGTCTCTCCGAAGGCTCTGGCTGTGCCATCTCGGGTGGACCACGCATCGGGAGTCCAAGCCCCGGAGAAGGCGATGACGACCTGCGAGGGGCTGCCGCGAATCTTATCGACGAGGAAGGGCTTCTCCGCTGGAGCCTGGTGAGCTCTGATGGAGATGGAGCAAGCTTTCTTGATCACCTCATCTTTGATGCCCAGTTCTCGCCCACAGCTCCCCGTGTCGATGTCCATGACTTCTTCCTACTCTTCTGCTGCTGCTGCTGCTCCTATCTGGATGTCTGATCTAACTTCTCGACGGGGGAGGACGGGGGAGGACGGGGGAGATATAGGGATGAGATTACGGAACTGTCCCTTCAGCGGCCGGTGGAAGGCAATATGGAGGGAAACTTCGTCTCGGGCTTTTCCGTCATTGCACCCATCGTTGACTTCTTGTTGGCATTGCTTTTGGGTTGGGGTCTTCGTCTTCGCACTCGTGCTTCGAAATAGCCCCTCGTTTGGGGGTTTGGTACAAGACAAAGCATTCCTGCTTTTATACCTCTTTTCAATTGGCAAGTGCGCCTTTGTTGTCTTAAAGCAATCTGCAAAAAGGAATGAATGGAATCATTTCTCATCTCCCGTGGGGTAAGGGGTGAGGTTCCGGCCGGTGCTGTCGAGAACGTGGGCTTCGGACTGGGGAAAGTTCAGGACAATTTACTTTGGTACGCGACCAACGGGAGAAATCGAAAGTGGGTTGCCCTACATGAATGAAGAAATTTCGGTATCAAGATGTGAAATGTAGTGGCTATGGAGATTCTACCGTTTCTCAGGGACCAATCACCAGTTCGTAATGCATGAGAACTTTGATGGAAAAAAAAATATGGATTTTCGGTAGGAAAAAAAAAATATGGATAGTTCGAATGACGTTTTTTACTTGAACTTTCATGTGTCAAGTGTAAAGGCACCAACTTTCATTTGAAGGGATAATTTTGACCACTGTTAGAATATATGTCAAATTATATATATATATATATATATATATATATATATATATATATATATATATATATATATATAACATCTAAGATAGAAACGAATGGTGACGTGATAAAGTAAATGCCATGTGGACGGATATAGCTTACATAAATACTTAAAATTGTTCCATGGGTGAATCTTGTGCATCTTTACGTGACTTGAAAGTTTTGCCAAGATTCCATCTGAGTGAAAGTTGCCATTTCTCTTTTTTGGTAGAAAAAAACCTATTTATAACAACCAATGCGTAACCCGCATAACATATGACATGATTTGTACCGTTTGCTTTGTTCGAACGTTTAGTGACATGCCCGGAAAGTCGCCTGTTTACTTTCTTAAAAGCAGACTCTTTCCAAGCTTGTCATGGGGTGGATTACGGGGGTCAGTCAATAGGATGCTGCACGGAAACACACCGGAGAACGCCCCTTCTTTTCTTGGTGATTGTAACACCCCTTTCCATTTTGATAATGCGAAGCCGTACTAGCTTTGTGCTATAGATAACAGGGGAAAAGATAGATTTTTTTTTATATTGATAAATAGAACAAATTACTTAGGATGTGACTAACGGAATGTCTTTCTTTCAACTTTTGTTTTTCCTTTCAAGTAATCAAAAATAGATGTTGCTCAATTATCAAGCACTCTGTTCTATGATGAACTAAAGTGAAATATTTTATCAACCCAGCAAAGAGATCACATGTATACGAACGATATAGAACCATTATGTTGTGGCTATTGAGATTAATAGGATCGATTGTCAGGATACATACGACAATATAAAATGTGAAAGACAGAGATAAAACTTCAATATAATACGATGATAATACACTTCACCTCATTTATCCACCTGGATTAGCATGCTTTCACCGCAGTTTGTCAGAAAATCATGATCTTTGAATACTAGCATGTGTGTTAGACATGAATCACTAGCTTATATGACTATCAACTCTATGAATTTTCTTGGTTCTTTTTGCATCGGGTACATTTAATATGTGGTACATTTAATATGTGCACATCTCGTTTCTACTTCCACGGGACAAACTAAAGTTGCATTTGGTTCGACTTTTTTAAAGGATTTTTTACCTTTAAATATGCTTTGGCTTCTCAGCATTCTTACAAGGCAAGTTTCAAGGTTAATGGACTTTTCCAAAATTGACCTTGCTGATATTTTTATATTCCAATCTTACCCTCATAAGAAGCTATTCATTGTCTCTAACTTGGCTATCTAGGTTGCTAGTGAAGCTCTACCAAGCGTCACGCAAGGCTAGCATATTGTCACCAATAGTCGCCAAGGGTTGCAGATCTAATAGGCAAGATTTGGAGGATTGTGGCTCAAGTGAGATATCTCAAGTCGAGAATTGCCAAGGTCAATGGTCGTAGTATCTCTTTTCACCAAGGTCAAGGTTCATTAGGCCAGGGTTACGTAAGCTTTTCTCCCCAAACATATGTCGCTGGAGTGCCTTGCTAGGGTCATACAATCTTAGAGGTTTTGTTTGGGCTCATAACAAGCTTCTATTTCCATGATGAAGACTATAAATCGTGAAAACGCCTAGGCCCACGCTTAGATCATTCTTCGTTTGTAAAATTTTTGGTTCATTTTTACTAATGTGTCATTTATACAAAACAATGTAAATGATATGATGTGAATATATCCGACTATATTACTGCAATAACCAAACAGTGGATAGGATATATCAAAATCTTCTGGATTTCATATCTTATCTTAACCCGTCCCATCATGATTAGAAATCTGGACGATCAAATATAATATAAGAAACCACTGGGGTTTGCCTTAGTGGCCACCCTTCTAACATAGAATGGGGAGGTGGAGGGTTCGAATCCCCATCTTCTCAAGGGGATTGGGATGGAGACGATATAGTCTGAGAGTGAGAGTTAAAATAGGAATAGAGTGGGACTAATAAAAATATATATATAACCTAAGATGACACACAGCTTTCCATGAAGGAGACGATGAAAGGAGGGCCTTCCTCTATTCTTCTTTTTAAAAAAATTTAAGCTACTTACAAAAAAAATTACACCAAAATCACTTAGCCAAAACGATATTTACTTTAAGCAAATACGCCTTGAGCCTACGTTTGTGTACGGTCGTCTGAATATCTAGGTACAATGACACTCGAAAGTTGAGAACAGCATAAATCAAATGGGCTCATTTTTTAGACCCAAAGGCCCAATTAAGAGGCCCGATAAGGATCTCATTTGAGAAATATCCGGCCCAAAATCTTCTTTCCCTGCTTGCGCTGCTTCTTTCTTGTTTCTTCTTCCATTCTCTCTCCCGTCGGAGAAGCACCGGTATCGCCATCGATGGAGGAGGAGAAAGCGGCGGCGTACTACGACGAGCTCACTCGGAAAGGCGAGGGCGCCGCGAGGTTCAAGCAAGGGCTCGGATTCTCCGCCGCCAATGACTCGGCCCCGCCTCCCTCCAGGGGATCGGCCTTCGTCTCCGCCTCTTCCTCGTCCTCCTCTTCTTTCATGAGCAACTTCGTGAAAGCGTCGAGCCCCACCAGAACCTCGCAGCTCGAGAAGCAGTCTCAGCTCGAGTCTATCCAGAACAAGCTCAAGAGGAAGCCCGATGACGACGACAAGCGTCAGTCTAGGGTTTCGGATCGGAACGAGCGGGGAGATCGCGGGAGTCGGAGGCACCGGTCGAGGAGCGCGGAGAGGGAGAGGCGGTCGAGGAGGAGAAGCAGGAGCCCGGAGAGAGATAGGTATAGAGAGAAGGAGAGGGACAGGGATAGGGATAGGGATAGGGATAGGGATAGGGACAGGGAGAGAGATAGAGATCGAAGGAAGAGAAGTAGGAGCAGGAGCAGGAGTGCGTCGCCGCGGAGGTCCGGGAGGGCACGGGGCGCGTCTCCTCGGGAGAGGCGGAGGTCGGAGAAGAGTAGGAGTGATTACAGAGAGAATAGGGAAATGGAAAGATCGGGGAAGAAGCAGAATGGCGGCGGAAAGGCGGTTGATTATTCGCGGTTGATCGATGGATACGATAAGATGGTATGCTAGTCTTCTTAGCTTGAGTTTTGAATCTAAGCAAGAGGACATTGCGTATCTATGTTGATGCTATGAATGAGTAATGCCTTGTCCAGTTGCGTCGAATTGAATCGAATTTTGTGACTATAGTCTTGTTCTTAAACGTTGTAAGCTTTTGTTTCGTGAACAGACTGCAGCTGAAAAGGTTAAAGCCAAGATGAAACTTCAGCTTGCTGAAACTGGTAAAAGAATGTCGTCTTGGTGCTTCTTCTGTCTGCATTCCCTTTCTGAACATTCTCTGGGGAAACATATTTCCTATGTTGTCAAGATATGGTCGTTCTTTTAGGCTTATTAATGTTTTGTGATGAATCGCAGCTGAAAAAGATGAAAATGGAATGGGCCCCGGCTGGGAAAGATTCAAGTTTGACAAAGATGCTCCACTTGATGATGAGGAAATCGAAGGTTAAAGCCTTACTCCCACATGTTAACTTACCGTGCATGCAAACATGTTGTTTCCGCGATTTCAAGTTTGTTGCTTGGGGTTTGCACTCTTGTCAATTGTGTAAACTATAAAGAAGTTTGATTGAGAATGCTTGTTTTGCTTTAACTTGCAAATGTTCCAGTGGCTCTGGTTTCTCACTTGTGACTCTTGTCGTTCGAGTTGTGTGTGTATCTTATTAGTCAAGTGACCTGGACAGTTTGTTTTTGGATTTCTATTCACACCTTGTTAGGTAGTTCTCTCCCCGACACTTGGTTCCAGTGGTGCACATTTCAGCATTGATGAAAAATGTTGTGATCATGGAATCATCAAGGCATGCTAGTTCAATAACATTTATTTTCCAATGGATGAGAAGAAAAAGTAGTTTAGCAATATTTCGAAATTATCCTTCTTTGAGTTGAGAATTCATGAAGAGTGGCCTTTTTGATAAAGGACTCTTTTTAGGGAGGCTTAAGTTTGATGAGGAGGAATTGGGGTGTGGTTTGCAATCTTTTGATCATATGGTTTTCATAAAATTGGTTTGCTTCTGCTCTGACACTTTACTAATCAATAGTATAGCATGAACATAGTTAGTGCAAATCCCTAGTCATGATTTTGGAGCATACAAGGGATTTATTGTAAAACCTTTAAAGCTGATCACTGTGGTAGTGGCATTCTCATAACAGCAACTTTCTAATTGCTAATTAGCACGGACAGAAACCTGAGACGAATTCAATGGACTACTGACTATGGACATCCATTGTTTCTGCAGCTGCTGAAGATGATGTAGCCCTAGTCAAGCATATTGGGCAGAGCTTCCGTTTTTCAGCTGTAGAGGTGCTCTGAAGTTTGAATTTGGTTAAATCAATCTAATTGCTCTGATAATAGAGGACTATGTGATAAAGCATCTTTTGTAAGCATCTGATTCTTTTTTACATCACGGTGAAGGCGAGACGGGAGGAACAGCTAAAGGCTGCACATGATGAAGCCATGTTTGGATCTTCACATACTTTATCAGTCGAAGAGCAGGAGCCCAATGTGGAGAATGAAAACAAGAGTGTTGAGAATATCCCTGTAGCAAGCCTCGTCAGCGAAAAGGTACGAACTTACGTCAATTTCTCCTAGTTTTCATTTGAGGTGCTTCCTCAGATACTAAGGTGAATCCAAGTTGTTTTTTCCATGAAATTAGGTACTGGCTAGGCAACAAGGTTCATGGCGTGACCGTGCTCGCAAAGCATAAGTGAAAAAACAGGTCGATGGAAGAATCTGGAACCATCCTTTTATGGAATTGCTGAGGAGATGTGCTTTTGAAAATTGGGAAGATCTTGAAAGGAACGTGACGGGCAGAGTTTTCGGTGGCATGGGCATGGACTGGGAGACTGACGAGACTCCCTCCTAGATTCTCAAGATCTGCACGATGGAATGAAGCCGCATGGTCCTCGGTGCTTTTTCCCCTTCTGCAATTACCTGGTGACCATGACGATATATTGGTTAGTGCTGTCAAGCTTTTTAAGGTACAATCGACGGTTGCAACCTGTGGATAGTGTGAGTCGCCTGTCGTAGTGAAATCTGATTTTGAAGATCGCTGTCTTATTTGTATAGCCATCTGCCAGATTATATTCCACCGGTGCTGTAACACATAAGTCGATCCGATTCCTTGCATTTTGGGAGCCGATGTCAACTTGTCTTCTCCATCGTATCTACTAGAACATTGGCAAATGCTTGCGAATCATGCATGTAACTTAATACTTTAACTATTCAATGGAAGAAATCTTGTACGAGACTCTAGTGTCTAAATTGAAACGACGATGTCATTTGTTCAGGAAAGATGATGACGGTCGTTCAATTCGACTGTCCGATGTATGCAGTATGACGTGGTAACAATGAAAACAGTGGACTCTCTCCAGCAAATTTGGCCTTTACAGTATGAACTGCATTTGAGTTACATCGCCAAAACGTGAGAAATACTCAAATTTTCTCGCGTTTGATGATTTTTGCGTACCTCGTCTCCATTTCAAACTGAAATCGCCTTATGACCTTTCATTTTATCTGCTTCCGCGTTGAATTACCCATTTTCTTCTCATAGTCGACCGCCTGCCTCCATGTACGCGAGCGTGCTGCGATATTAAGTTTACTCATTGGAATATCATTTCTTTTTAATTTAAAACTCTACAAACCACATGTGTTGCATTGATATCTAAATTTAAAGGTAATTAAAAAGTAATCTGTTTTATTAGAGTGTGTTTGATTTAGTTTTCCCAATATCTTTTAGTCTCTAAAGCCCCTCGAGGAAATGCGTTTTGAAATAATTTTTGGTCAACATGCTGACCTTGAAAATACCGAAAGCCCAATACTATTCACACTCAGCCTTCTAAAGTAACATTCACGGGATGTTGAAATTAAGATTAAAATTTTTTTTCTTTTAAAACTATCCTCATCAATTCTTTAGTTTTCCAATTTTGCCCCTTTGTGTAACTATTCATTTTTTTCGTGCAATGGCAACTCACGATAATAGATCCGGCCAATGAAAGGTCGACAAGGCCAAACCTAGCTGACAAAGGACCAACGAGTGGCTGGTAAGGGTCGCCCAACCTCGAGCAACTGTCGCCTAGGTTGCAATTCTCAAGTGAGGGTGGCCTAAGGTCGGAAGACCCAGGCGGTGGTCACCTGAGGTTGCACAATCTTAGGCAACCATCACCAATGTATTGCACAACCCAAGACCATTGCCTAGGTCACCCGACTCTCATCAAGGGTCACCCAAGTCGCCTAAGGTCACGCAACTCTCATCGAAGGTGGCTCGAGGTTGGGCAACCTCAGTCAATGGCTACCAATGTCAGATCCGGCTCGCTAGTGGTTGTAACCCTTTGTTGTTTCCTGCGAAGGGTTTATGTTCCTTTTTAATAAAAATAATATAAAAACTATAGTCAAAGCCTATTGCAAAATTTGTTTTGCCAAACACTACTTGAACTTAAAGCCCTTTTGCAAACTACCCATTTGTAAAGTGTTTTTACCAAACATAATTTGTATTCCTCTAAAGGGTTTTGACTTTCAACATTTACATTATAACTTACTTGCAAAGTTGAATCGAAGTGCACCCTAATATCTTGAAATTTGGAAAACAAAAAATTGATTGGAGTAATCGTAAGGAAGGCCCAGGACACCAGCCCTCTCTACATCTTCAAATCAATCGTAAGGAGGGCCCAAGACACCAGCCCCTCTAGTCTCTTCCATCTTCAAGTCGATCGTAAGTTCGCGCTCGTGTCTTTTTCAAAATTTCAAACCCGCCAAAAAAAAGTCGCCGCCTCTCTCTCTCTCTCTCTCTCTCTCTCTCTCTCTAGCTGTTTTCCGTTCATCGGAGGTTGGAAGATGGCGTCGATCCCGTCGGTCAATCCATCGGAATCTCTTCAGAAGCTTCCCAGTTACAGCAGGAAGCAGAAATCCCTTGGCCTCCTTTGCACCAAGTTCTCTCTCTCTCTCTCTCTGAATTTCATGCGTGTCTGGTTCTTTATTTTGGACATGCTTGTAAATCTTGAATGGTGGATGCAGCTTCTTGAGATTATACGATCGAGAAGGCGTGGACTTGATCGGCCTCGACGAGGCCGCGTCGCGATTAGGTCCGAAATCTAGTTCTTTTTTCTTTTCCTTTGGTGGCTGCCCCTGATAGTTTAGGGCAAGACCGTGTGTTTATTCGATTGAATTGGCATATGATGGGGAGTTTTGGGATTTACAGGCGTGGAGAGGCGACGGATCTACGATATCGTCAACGTTCTGGAGAGCATTGGAGTGAGTTTTTGTTCACTGGGGTCCTCCTTATGGAATTCTGAAGATATTGTCTTGACTCCATTGTTGAGGGAATGAACGTGATTTTCAGGTTCTAGTAAGAAAAGCCAAGAACCAGTATACCTGGAAAGGGTTCGGAGGAATTCCCGGGGCTCTAAAAAAGCTTAAGGTGGTTCTCTTGCCGATTCAGGCCGAAATCCTATACAAGTAAGAACCGCGATTGGAGTATTTTCAGAAATGTCTAATATAATTCTTTGTTGGTTTTCAATTCAGGAAGAGGGGTTGCGGGAGAACTTCAGCGTATCCAATTTTGCTAGCTACAATAGAGTGAGAACACGGGAACCCTTTTGTTCTCTAAGCTTTCAGAATGCATCCAATTCAATTCAATTCAATTCAAAAAAAAAAAAAAAACTTTCAAGTGCGTCGCTTTGATTCAACCCTGGTGTTCTTTCTAGGTATCAGATGACGAAGAGGATGATGAAGTATATTCTGATCCGAACATTAGTAGTCAGGAGGACCAATCCAACCCTGCACCGGTGCTCAAAGCTTCTGGATCAGCAACATCAGGTGATCTCTTTGGAGGCTGTATTGTACAATTTTGCGACTTAACTTGGGATATTTTGCTGTTTGTTTGTGCCCATTTTACAACATTTTCTGCTAATATTTGGTGGCAAATTCTTTGTTAAGTATTTTACTGGATAACCCGATCGAAGACAGTTTTAGTATGATCACTGGGGAAATTTGGAAGGATATTTGATTGCTCTGAGCATCCTTGACTATCACCATCAATTTATTATCCTGAAACCTTTCTTTCGGGTAACATCTCAGATAATAGAAGAGAGAAATCTTTGGGACTTTTGACTCGAAATTTCGTGAAGATTTTTATCTGCTCAAATGTGAGTCTTGTACTTCTGTTCAGTTTTAATTTGTGAAAACTTCTCATTTGCTCTCCATTGTTATAATGTGATATGTGAGCGTTCACATCTCTGTATCATTACAATTGCTAAGGTGGCTGTGTTCTCCCTTGATGAAGCTGCTAAAATATTGCTGGGAGATGGTCAGAGTTCAATCATGAGAAGTAGTAATCATCTTCCCTCTTCGTGTCTCATTTTGCTGATGAGGGGAACTTGGAAAATCTAATTTGAGTTTTCACAATGAATCATTCTGCAGCCAAAGTAAGGCGACTCTATGACATTGCCAATGTATTGTCTTCTATGAACCTTATTGAGAAGGTAAAGATTTCAAGTATGAAGCACGAAATTGTCAATACACCGAGTGCCATCGTACTATTCACCAAATCTTTCTTGCTAAAGCAGAAAATAAATCCTAAGACTGATGTTTCTTTGGTCATATGCAGACCCATACTACAGATACGAGGAAGAATGCTTTCAGGTGGTTAGGGCCCAGAGAGAAATGGACTGGATCTGCTGATGCTCTAATCATCGATGACCCTAAGAAGAGAATGTTTGGGACTGAAATCACGAACACTGATTTCAAGAGAAATAAAATGAGTCCCTTAGTTGAGGGAGTTCCAAACGTCAATTCAAAGGCACAAAAACAGTCAAAGAACGAGAGACTAATAAAGGAGCTCGGCAGAAGCAAGTCGGAGCAGGACTCAAAAGAGAATTCAAAGAGCTACCAGTTTGGTCCTTTTGCTCCTCACAACGTTCCCAAAGTCATTGCCTCGAGGACCGAGAACAGAAGTACGCAGCATCAACCCCGTGACTGGCAGAGTCTTGCATCTGAGTATAGTCCTCAATATCACAACCAAGGTATTTCATGTTTATCAAGTGGTGTATGATGAAATTAATGATGTTTAGTAGAGAGAAATCACTAGCTGGAGCCGATGTTGTCATGGCTGACATCCGAAGCTGTCAATTATTTATTGCAGCATGACACCTTGGTCTACAATCAACTGCTAGTAGTTGATATTACACTAGAAAACCAAGACAATTTGCTTCCAATGCATTACTCCATCGGCTAAAAACCCTCACTTTACAAGTTTGAATCTTGGCTGCGATGTTAAAATTCCAGGCCATCTCAACTAGATTATCACCAAATTTAGCTTATTGCAACTGTTAATTCGTCTTTGCTGGGGTCAGGGCCATGGTCATGCTATGTAAGTGTGAAGTGTCATTATTTAGGGCCGTCTAGTGTCTGTCTTAATGGATTTGGTTCTGTACAACGTCCTGGGGAAACCTTTAGCTCAGGCAAATACCAACTTTCCAAAGTGAAAAGTGAACTGCATCGTCTCAACCCCCGCTGGGTCACGAGAAACACGTACATACACTACCTTCTTGTCCTTAAAAGGTCAGTTAATGCAGAAAAGAGGCCCATTCGGATTTGTTTTTTCCGCTTTTCTAGTCGATTGAAACATCTACGTTGCACATTGACATGCGATTCTTTCTCACACCATTTGTTTTCTTATGATGTTGCAGCCTTGAGGGATATCTTCGGCCACTACTCGGAAGCATGGAAATCTTGGTTCTCTGAAGTTGCTGGGAAGAGCCACTCTAGCGCAAATATATGATGCTCCCGGGTCTCTCTGAATTCGGCAGGACACCTAACCGATTGCTCTTCATCCTCTATTGGAATGGGAGGTGATCTTGTGTTGTGCATAATCTCGATGCCGTAACTTTCAGTAGTCTTCTTTTGTACATCACAACATACAAGCATATTACCATTCTACTCGTTTGGTAATAGTCGACTACTTTGATGGGCACTCTCTTCTAGGCGGCATCCAATTTCAGCATGCGTATGATCATGTCGTGGTGGTAATTGTGATTTGGAAGAGAAGACGGCGCAGAAATAGATTGAATCTTAAGGTGCTTCAGCACATGATGTATGTGGTCGCTGCATCGAAGACGGACACACTAGGGGCGGCAAAGGATGGATAGATGCAGCATAAGACAATTCTTAATTTGCATAAATTGCAGTTTGACCATATATAGCTCCCTATATGATAGCCCGATTCCTTGATTTTACTTTTCATTTTCTCTAGTAGAATTCCTCAAACGTGGAGGGGATAAATTAGCAAGAGAATTATCAAAAAATTCCTAAACCTATTATAATTGTGCCAATTCAATCCAAAATTTTTTTTTTGGGCCAATTTAATCCTAAATCTTTTACAATTGTGCCAATTCAGTCCATCCGGCCAAAATTAACTGGCCGGTGACCGGCCGACGCTGACGTGGACGCCGGCCGTCCGGCGAACGCCGATGTGGCATTTTTAAATATTTTTATTTTTTTTTTCAAATTGTTAATATTTTTTGAATTTTTGAATTCTTTTTTTTTTCCATCATCTTCTTTTTTCTTTTTTTCCATCATCTTCTTCATAGGCCAATGGCGAGGCTTCTTGGCGGAGGTGAGGGCCGACGAGGCGAGGGCGGATCTAGCGAGGTCGGCCTCGCCCGGCCAAGGGCGAGGCCCGCTAGCCCCCGTCGACCCTCCCCGAGGTGAGGGCCTCACCCGGCCAAGGCGAGGGTCGACCTCGCCGGTGGTTGGCGAGGCTCCTCGCTCGTTGTCCACAATGCGGCGGCAATCGAAAGTCGCGAGCTCGCTCGCACACCGAAGGCGCAATCGCAAGGCACGGATTGAGGCGGAGAGAGAACGGGGCGGCGCCGAGTCAAGCGAGAGAGACTTCAAATGAGAGAGAGAGAGAGAGAGGGATAACCACCCGTAGATCCTCCGGTTGAGGAGGTCGCCTCGTCGGCCACTGGCGAGGTCGACCCTCGCCTTGGTTGGGCAAGGCCCTGCCGGATTTGGCGAGGGCCGAGCTTGCCGGATCTGGCGGGGCCTCGCCCTCGTCGGCCCGTCACCTTCGGGCGGCGGGATTGGCGAGCCTCGCCGGCCCTCGCCTCCGGCCGGCCGGGAGGCGAAGAAGATGATGGAAAAAAAAAAAAATTAAAAAAAAAGATTAAAAAGAATTCAAAAAAATTAAAAATTCGAAAAAAAAAATAAAAATAAAAATATTTAAAAATGCGTTAGCGTTTGCCGGACGGTCGGCGTCCACGTCAGTGTCGGCCGGTCACCGGCCGGCCAAATTGGCCAGCCGGATGGATTGAATTGGCATAATTGTAAAAGATTTATGACTAAATTGGTTTAAAAAAAATTTAGAACTGAATTTATACAATTGCAATAGGTTTAAGACTTTTTTGGTAATTCTCCCTAAATTAGCTGAAGCCATGAAAATATCTTACTTATAGAACCATTATGGTTACTTCAGTTACAAGGTCAACCATCTAGGATTTTGTCTGGCCTGAAATCCGCTGAAGCTACATAAGTAGAGTGGTGATCGGTATTCCCGATTCCTCTCATTAGTGTCTAAAGTAATTCTTCGTCAATTAATTTACCAAAAGAGATTTGAGGGCTCTGCAGTTCAAGAAAAGATCCCTCACGGTCTTTCTCATTACCATGTCTGAATAACCATAAGTAACCAGGAAATCTGCAAAGTCACACATTCTGCTCTAGTTTCAAATACACCATATACAGCCCACGATAAGCTAGTAATCTGAGAGCTTTTTACAGTTCAATAATAACACATACAAGCACAACAATGAGAATGGGAGACTTTAATCTTCGGGTTGTTAATCTCAGCTTAAACCCTTATTCCAGCACCCAGTGTCGAATTCATCAATCATTTGAACCATCCATCAGGTGCTATCCGCCAGTATCACCATTATTATTGTTTTGCCGAGTAGCTGTATCATAAAATTATCTCCTCTTGAACACTGATATTCATAGTCTTGTTGGGAAGGACGATGCTGTTGATTACCACCACCTCATCTTCAACGGTCACAGCTTCACCTGCATTAAGATACTTCCACATAAGCTCAAAGCTGTCCAAATATCTACAACTTGACGTAAAACTACATAGGGATGGGAAGCATCTCAGAGGTACCGAGGATTGTTATTCCAAGCTTCGCATTGTAGTCTCCTCCACCCTGTAATCAGTAATTTACATAAAATTAATGGCCTAAAACCATTCAAGAAGCCGAATGAAAAAGGACACATGATGAATAGAGTGAAGCCTTTTATAAGGCATTCTTGTTGTTAAGTATATTCTCAACGTAAGTTTTTTAAACTATAAGCCTGAAATGAACTTCTTTAGCATGTTGAGGGGAGAAGCTACTGAGTGAAGCTAATATAACGTACATCTTTGCATGCACTATTCAGAAGTTAGAAAGCAAACTGTTATTTACTCATCCATGATAAATTAGACTATTCTGGCCAAGTCTTTTCACTTGCCTGGGCACGTGACCATTTCCCAATGGAAGATTTCCACCCAACAATTGAATGAGTAACCACTGCATTTTCCTGAATGAGGAAACACATAAACGTCAAGCTTGTGATCAAATTGCTGCATTCTCATATCCTATGACTGGTCACCAACCTTGATCTCGACATCATCGAGGATGATACAATTCATGAGCCTGGCACCTGCTCCTACCCGTGCGTTAGCTGATATGGAGACATTAGGTCCAATCTGCTCCATACAAATATAGAAGTTTCAAATATAAATTGGGAGGGGAAAATATCAAAATGTAACAAAGGACTGTGTAACTACTGAGAAACTTTTGAATGGTTGACATCCAAGAAGGTGGTGTGGAGAATTCATATCTTTGACTGTTCTATTGCTAAACATGTCTCAGCAATTAAAAATAATTGGCCAATCTCAAAGTTGCTCAAGTTGATATCTGATCTTTTCAAACTTCTGTCATATGGATATTAATACAAGCATCCACTCAAATGATCCTGATGAAACCTTGACAATTATATCAAACAAAGAACAAGAGCAACACCTTACATTAGAATAGTGGAATTTTTCAACGGTATGTGCATATATTGTTCAACATATCATCATGTAAGGAAAGTTTCAATGTTCAAACATCACAAGATATCAGTGGATATAAACAGATAATTCAAGCAAATCAAGAAGAAATTAAAAAAAAAAAAAAAAAAAAAGACCTTGGCAGTTGGGTGCACTTTTGCCGATGGATGAACATAGACATCGCCAATAATGGTAGCACCCTTTGTACCATCTCCACTTGCCAAAAGATGGGGAGAGGTAGAGCGAAACTGTGCAAGATACAAACCTGAACATTTTAAGGACATTCTGCAGGATTTGAAACATTAAATCAGTTACAAGACCATTCAAATTTAAGTCACCAAAAATAGATTGAACAAACAATATTATATCCGGCATACCCTGGAGTCTTTATTTGTTCCCAGAAGTCCATGGTTTCATATGTATATAGCTGCCTTTTTCCAGCTAGAGGTGATAAGATATCTTGATCCAATCGCATGAAATCTGTGGGGAGATTTCTGTTGAATTGCATACAAATTAGGAACGCAACATAAGAAGAGAAAAAGGATTCTAATGCTAAGACAGAAGTCACAAAACAGCCAAAAACAGGGCCAGAAAACATGAAGAGCATTGTCAAACTCATAAACAATGACTGAACACCAAGTCATGTCGAGTATAAACTGCAACATAACAAAGAATACCATTCATTAGAGAAGTACTATTAGACTTACAATATTGAGTCTGAAAATATCTCCTAGACAGATTTGACAAAGCTCCATCACATGCAAAAACAATGTATGAGCCATAATTCTCAACAGAATTTCTGCTTGATTTCACTACAAAGGCAGACGGTCTATCATTTTCCATTTACTTCCATTAAAACAGATTGCCGTCGGTAATTTGTTTAGTAGCATTATGCTATTCATCCTCGTTTCTCAAATAGAAGGCATATTCCAGACAACAAAATCATCAGAATTAGATTGCTACAAAAATGATCATACAAAGTTGCAGCGTGGATAACCCATGCCTCCACTGTATAAGTAGATGTCCCAGCAAAGAGCAGAAGGCTCTAAAAAAAGTGACATGCGTACCTTGTCGCCGGTTGTAAGGCCTCAAAGCTGGATACACGTTTCAAATTGGCTGGGAAATAATGAAAAGTCAGCTCGAAACCACATTAATCATAGAAGCTGCTCAAAGTAAATTGAAAAGCCATACGTGAATTCTTAATTAGCAAAGCAGATTTTAGACAGCAAGCTGCAGAATTCGCTAAAATTGCAAAATGAAACATTTTCCAGTAACGAAGTCTGCATCTAGAACCTAAAGGACTTTAGCAAAAGCATATGTACACAGCAGTTTCCACATCGATTTAACTCACCTCTGTCTTTCCGTTGAGTGGACACATTGCGGATGGCATTGAATATATCTGGTGTAAATATGTAAACACCACAATTTATCAGGTCACTCACCTGCATCATAATGTAATATAAGATCTTTAGGGGAGAAAAAGAAAAAAATATAATGGGTTGTAAGATGAATGCCAATCTAGAGTATGCCAGAAGCTCAATTGTGCAAGTTGGCAAAGAAACGAATCTCTTCAAGAACATACAAATGTCTCTGGTTTCTCTGTGTAATGCAACAACTCTTTGGTACTTGGATCAGCTATAAGTTCACCAAACTGGCTTGCTGATTCTGCAGAGACCTGAAGGACATGCAAAGAATAAGAGACATGAATGGAGAACCTACAGAAAGACAAGAAGTAATTGACCAACCTTAATCACGAGAAGGGTTCCCATCGCACCGTAACTTATATGAGCCTCTGCAAATATGACAGGGAAGAATGGAACTAAGATTTCCTCGACCAACAAATAATGGTGGTGTAGCTTCCACAGCAACCAAAGAAAAGAAACCACATAAAAATTACAATCATCACAATAGGAAAGCAAAGTTCATTTTAAGCGAAAGGATGATAGTTACCAAGCATTTCTGGCAATGGGAAACTGCAGCAAACATCACAGTTCAGCAAGAAGATATGAGACTACAAAGAAACAATAAGCAAGGCTATCAGTTTTCTAGCTAGAAACTACTAAAAGAACTTAACAATTAATTAAGTACGATGGAATCCTAAATCCTCTGCAATTATGCGAGACAATAAAGAGGCAAATATTTGGCCAGAAACAGGCAGAAACTATATTCAACTGAAACTGAGGACAGTTAATTTAAGTACAGACAAACTTGTTTCAACAGATTAGCTCTGAAGAAAATCAAAGGAGACCAAGACTGCTGTCAGCTGCGTTTCAATTGCTTCCATGGCAGATATAATCAGTCCAGACCTAAAAGCCAAACTTCGGATCCAGTGGCAGGAGCCCAGAGAATGGGTAGATCCCAATGGCATGAAGTAAACCTTGCCTTGGTGCACTTGAGATCGAAAAGGCAAGAAGGAAAGAAAGAAATGGCGTACTCAATACAGAGAAGGGGAAAGGCATAAGATGTCAAACCGGGCTGTCTTCCATTATCAGATCTCTGAAGTTATACAGACCACCAGCTGAACCATGTGGCTTGTCTTCCTTTAGATATCTGAAAGCAACGACAAAAATTACAACAACATCCAATGAAACCAATTGAGTGAGCTTCTAAAGTGATCTACATGCGAATGTGAGAAGAACTTGCCTGACGGGGACCTTAAGTTCATTCGAAATTGAGGACACGTACAGCGCGAATTCACGCTCCTCATAGAAACCCACGAGATAGATCTGAGCTAGATTCGGAATCTACACAACAACCGGCGTCCCCAATCACTTTAAATTTGCAGTGAGCATAAAGGTAACGGTACCCAAGCAATCCACAACCAGCAATACTCTCTTAATTAAATATATATCCAAAAACAAGACGTACTCTTTTACAAGCAGAGATTGGATGGTGAACCATGGGCTGCCCCGCTAAAGGGAAAAGCGGCTTCGGAATATTCAGCGACAGCGGTCGAAATCGAGTACCTGCGAGATGGGAAACAATCACGGAAAACGCAACAGCGTTAGTAATGATCCAAAGCGCACAACTTCCCTCCACATTAGAACGCCCGCATTCAATTCATCACTCAGAGCTCGACATCCGTGATTGGAGAACACACGAACAGGTACTTCCATCCGGTTCGAGGCAATTAACATAACCGCAACAGCAATATCAGTGCCTGAACCAGAATTAGACCGACATTCCTACAAGACACAAACACGCATGCAGACAGGTACTGCCATCCTGATCCGGCAAAACGCATTCGACGCGAACTAAATCCGGCTCGACTTCCAGGAGGAAGCCCCGAGAAGCCGAATCGGAAGGGGAGGGAGGCCCCCCGGGGGCTGTACCTTTGGTGGGGCCGCCGACCATGATGACGGCGACCACTCTCTCCTCGGCGCTTCCCATCCTCGGGGCGGGGGGGACGGACCGAACTAGATCCGGATCTCGAGCAAGCCTGGAACCGCGAAATGGAGAGGCGGCGGGACTGGGGAGGAGAGGAACCGGAGCGGATGAACGAATGCGCGAATCGACCGGCGCCGGTCGATTCTCGTCACGTCACTCGCTCACTCCACTCCAAAATTGCCAGCACGCCTCGCGCAGGTTCGTCGAAAGGAGAGCACAGGCAGAGGATTGGGGGGAACGTTGGAATCGTGATCCGGAGGAGCGAGTGGCTCTGAGTTTTTTTCACGGTGCGGAGCGCCTCCTCCGCCGTGCATGCAGCGAAGCTTCCCTCCTCCTTTTGTCGTTTTTAGCTTTTTTTCCTCGTCCTCTTCCTCCTGCTTCTCTGTTTTTCCTTTTTACTTTTTTACTTTTTTTTGGGGAGGGTGTTTTCCGGTGCCGATGAATGATGATTGAGTCGATAGAGATAATAGAGAGTCGCGCGGCCTGCGACGGGGTCCGTACTTTTTGTTTTTTTTTTTTTTGGTCAGTACTTTTTTGTTTTTTTTAATCGCGAAATTATTGATGGAGACCGAGAATTATTGGTTGCAAAGAATGATATCTAATAATTCGTCTGAAAAGAAGTACACGTAGGGCACTTGATAAGGATTTATTGGATTATTTTAGCAAAAAAAAAAGGATTTATCTGATTATGTTTTCGGATTTGCACTTTTTACTCATGGCGTGCTGAAGAGATTTTTTGTTTTTTTTTTTAATGTCCAATGATCTTCAAGAAGGAAATGGGAGGAAAATACTTGCGGTTTTGAATTCTCCTCGCTCTTTTTGCCCCCCCCAGGAAAACCTTAGATTTTTCGAAATTTTCTACTCCAAATTTTCTTTCCTTTGTTTTTCCACAATCTCCTTAATATAGCATTAGATTATTAGCAAGTGTTCTTGGATCGCTCGTTGATAAAATCCTATTAGAAAACAACTTACGAGCTTGTGTGATTTTGTGGGTAGAGAGAGAAAAAAAAGACGGGAGGGCAAAATTTATTTTCCAAAAGAACATGAGTACGATTTTCGAATTATACAAAACTTTCTTTTCTAAGCTAATTGAAAGACTTGCCGGGTTATAAGAAAATGGTGTATGGACAATGAGAATGACTCACACTTTTTTCACCTCTCGAAAAAATTATTCATCGTGTATTAAAAAGAACATGATTTCAGTAAATTGAATTTTGGAAAGAGAAGGGGGGATCGATTTTCCATGCCACTCCTAATCAAAGTAAAATGTATAGAAGGGAGTATGTGAATGCCGTTTATAAAGAAATGCGAAATACTCTATATCAACGCTTGAATATAAAATAATAACCATAATAATTAATCTTTATATCCAAATCATGACTCCATTATAAAAATTGTGTTTTATTATGATGATGATTTCTTCACCTCAGTTAGGAGATCTCCTAATTAATTTTACGAGTGGATCAGATCTCACTAGCAATCGAATTCAAGTAGGTCAAACGTCTACGATCTAGAATTAAGAATCAAACCAATGATTCTTAGCTCCGGAGACCTAGAACCGGGAGGCGTTCTAGATCCCAAAATCGGCTTAGTTCCTTTTCCCTGTGTAAAAGAAATTCCACCTTTTGAAGCGCTGAATTTACCCTCGGTCAATTGTGATGTTGGTAGCTGTTCACATTGGGGGGCGATGCTTCACATCTTGATGCAAACTCAAAAGCTACTCCCAGGATTGGTTATGGGACTAAAGCTCGGCTGGGCCCGTCGCGCGCTTCTAAAATAAGGCCCGTGGGCCGAACCGAAGGGAGTTCGGCCGGGGATCTCGGTCAAACAATCGTATTCGGTCGTTGATTGTTCTTCAAGGTTCATGGGCCTCGGAATTTGGAGCGCAGATCTCGTAGATGAATGAATCTAGAGCTTGCTTCGGTATTAAACCACAAGAAAAAGTTCCCGTTACTTGTACGTACCAATTCTAGAAGTATCGATGGTTGACTCTTCGACCGCACAAAATCTCCCCCACCCTTGTTCTAATTCCCTTTCAAAAGGGTTTGATACCCTTAGAAATCTTCGATTTTAGATCTAGTCTAAATTCTATTCAGAACTTTCCTTTACCTCAAAAAAATTCCCCAACTTTAATTGCAATCTCAATTCCATCCCCGCACTTTTTTTTTTTTTAAAAAAGACATACAATTTTAGATCAATCCTAATTCTAACCCAAATATTTTTTTATCTAAGAAAAATCCCTCAACTTTCACTTCAGCTCTAGATCTATCCCCCGTTTACATGTATTCCAAGTAGGCATTAGTTATTCAACATGGCATCCATGCATACTTGCCAACATGGAATTTAGGTGCCACGTTGAACAACATATTACAAAAAAAAAAAAAAAAATTTTGAGAGAGAAGTTTGCCGATTATTCATTGTGTACTATTCACCTCCTCCCTCCTATCTCGTCTCACGTCTCACTCCTCCACCAGCCGTTGCCGCCTCTACCGTCTCTTGCCCATGATGTTGCCGGCGACCCTGGCCGGTCGTCCAAGCTCAAGGGAAACCATTGACAATCTCGGATGAGCCCGATCAGCCCTGCTATCCCCTTTTCCAACTCCCAACTTCTGCAACTCTCGATCTAGGGCCAACGACGATTGTTGACTTCCCACGTACTAGCTTGGTCTAAACCTTAGTTCGGGAGGCCAAGCCGAACCCTAGATCCGGATCGAGCTCCCCGTGCTCAGCTTTCCCCTTGTCGACAGCGACCTTGGAGGGTGAATGCTTTGTGCGATGACTCAGCAGAGCATGCGAGTAGATACAGCCTCGAGGTAATTGAAAACAGAACCCAAAAATAGTTTGAAGTTTGCGGTGGCCATGGCTGTTAGAATATTTAAATAATAAACCACGCCTTCATCTAACAACTTAAGCTTTTAGAACAGTTGACAGTGGTCCCACAAAATCTCACATGGTATCAGAGCTAGGAGATCCTAAGTTCGAATCTTCCAGGCCTCTATTTGCCTTTTCAATTAAATTTCCACGCTTAGTAATAATAAACCACGTATTCATCTAACAACTTAAGCTTTTAGAACAATTGGTAATGGTCTCACAAAATCTCACACAAGCAGCGCATGGCCATGGACGCTACCAACCTAAAGCGTGAAGCTCAAGCGGCGATGGCCAAATCTCTCTCATTTTATTTTATTTTTATGTTGTCCAACGTGATTCTAAATTCCATGTCAGCAAGTACACATGGATGCCAAGTTGAATAACTAATGCCTATTTGGATGGCAAGTCAACAAGGGACATAGCCTGCACCTAGCAATGAATTTTTTTAAGGACCTCGGTCCCTTTCAAAAATCAAGAGATAGCTATATTACTGCATTCATTGAGATCGAATACAACACAAAATCGCTCAAAACTGTTATGCCTCATTGTCATCAAAATAAACACGAAATCACTCAGATTCTTTTACTTGTCTATTGGACTAGACATGTGAAGAGTAACTATTACATACTGCCAATATATACGCCTTCCTCTATTGTAAATATAGATTCACTTGCCATTGAATGAATCCTATTGATCAAAAAGCATAAGAGGCATTGGGTTGATGTCATATAAAGACTAGGAGGCAATCGCTTTGAAAGGTCAAGGGCATGGCCAATTGTGGGATAGAATATCTATCTCGGATCCCCATTAATTTATATCTTCAACCTTTCACGTATAATTTTATTTGCAAGGAAAAGAGCATAATCCAAGAGCACCAAATTAAGTTTCCAGAATCTCTTATATTGGCATATATAGGTGTCAAAAAATCATTAACGTGATCTCGATATACGACAAACAAGACACATTTAAAAGCCCAGGTACAACATGTTAAACGGCATCACGAAAATATAATAAATTCAAGAGATAAGGGCTTGAGTTATCATATGTAAACATGGAAAGATATGCTTTTTAACAACAGAAATACCGCGTTCACATCAATGCGACCGCAATTGCTTACAGATGAAACGTTTCGGGTCAATATTTTTCTAGATACATCCAGAAAGCCGAGAAAGCACGCGGATCCAGCGCAGTCGGGCGCGTTGACACCGAACGGAAGGGAAGGGTGTTATCGTCTTTTCGCCCGGTAGCAAATTCTGACTTTTATTCGCCCTCATCCCCGGACGACCACGTGTCAAGCTCCAATTGGGCCATCGCTTCTAGATTGTTGGGCCCACCCATCACGGAAAACGCGAACCGCGAAGTCGCACGACGCTGCGGCCGTTCACCTGCTGCATATATATCGAGATCGAGCTGTGACACGAACGAACGAACGAACGAACGCAATCTCCAGCGCTCATTTCGGGTCCGGAAACTTTTCTACATTGGCCATCTCCACCGCCTTCCTCTCTCTCTCTCTCTCTTGGAAATTTTCTTTCGTTCTTTCGGCATCGAGATCTGGTGAACATGGCGGCGAACCACGAATCCTCGACGTGGGCCGATCAGTGGGACCACACCCCGGAGCCGGATTCGACCCCGGGGCGCGCGTCCAAGAGGCTCGGCGGACCCACCAGGTCCGATCGGTACAAGCAGAAGGTCGGAGAAGGCCTCGTGAAGACCAAGTCGGCGGCGTCGCACGGCGTGCAGAAGGTCAAGGAAGGGACCGCCGTCGGGTTCCGGTGGATCAAAGACAAGTATCAGCAGACCACCCGGAAGCACTAGGGCTTATGGCCGGCCGCCCCGGATTTTTGTATCGTTCGTGATTCCTTCTGATCATTGGTTTTTTTCCTTCTTTTCTTAATAAGGATCGGTCGATCCTGCGTACCCTTTCTAGGGTTTCATGATTCGTGTTGGATTATTTCATTTTGTATGTGTACTCAGAGGTATATTGAGTTTTAGTTTTGGAGATTGGACTTCATGCATGCATATGTATTAGTTGGAGTTTCATCTGTGACTTTGATCTTGTGATTTATGTAAATTTCTTGTTCAGCCAATCCATTTTTTTATTCAATGACCTGACCTGGCTGAAGCTCTTCAGATGTCCGATCGGGTCAATGTTTGAGAATAGTAAATTGCACGCGTTAGTTCTGCGTAAGAGTGTTTCACCTATTTGTGCATTTGGATTTCAACTTATCCACATGTTGTTTTTCTTTGTCGAATTCCATGTGTCGTTTCATATGGTACAATTGATGCAGAAAATACTTCCTTCTAAATTCGAGGGACTTAGACATTGCGAGAAAGGAAACAATCCAGAGTTGAAAGGTCTTTTCCTTTTTCCCTCATTCTCTTTTATCTCAAAAGTCTTCTTCAACCTTCAGCAAAGGGACAGGGTTTGAGCTAGTCTGACTCTCCCCTTCCTCTTTTCTTGTTATGTGTATGTTTGATTGTTCTTTTTGTGCTATTTCTTCTCTCCCAATTTAGATGTGAGAGCTCTTCTCATGGTCTAATGCTCGATTTGAGAGTTTAAACTCTCTCAATCTAATTCTAGATTTGGATGTTATCCTTTCTCGATCTATATCTAGAAGTTTAATAAATATGCTTTTGGGAATTCGATACCTTATACAGGTTTTCTACCTCCAACTCGAATGATGATTGCATGAGCTTCGGTGTCTCGTTGAATCATGAAAATTTACTTCGCCAAATGTTAAAAATGTGTTCATTCAACCTATTTTCGTTGTTTCCATATGGCAATGGTGTGGAGGAACCTAAATTTAGGCTATAATGCCAACTAGCAACGTTGTAGTTATTGGAAGAGAAATATCCAATGTGTGCTCATCACTGATAAAGAAACGAGATTTAGTGATTGGCCGTTGATTTTTTTATTGATAGATCCGTTTTTGTGAAACATGTGTATGCTTCACTTTGCTGGTACTCCGTTGATCCTCCTTGTTTTCTAGATATGGCTTTGCTCTTCAATATTTTTTGCTCTGTTTCAGTTTGCTTTGTCATGAAAATTACATACTTCTTATATGCTTTTTTTCAGCAATGAATATAATTTTCTTTCGACAAAGAAAAAAAAATTGGGGGACTTATGCTGTTGTGATTGTTTGGGGGCGGGGGTTAGCGAGGAGCCGTCCATCTGGGCCGAAGCAAGCCTTTTGGGCTCCCGATGGAGTATGCGTGGGCTTCGGTAAAACCACGTAGATGTACAAGTGAAATGACAGAAAAGGGCTTCCATGGATTCATTTTTCGGGGCCAATGGCCCAAGGCCAACTTCCACTTCCGTAAATTCATTCGAGTCTACTTGTGAAATCGCCACCCCACACACTCATTTGAAAACTCTTTTTGTTTTTGTTTTTTTTTTCTTTTTTCATAAGGAAAAGGGTGAAAAGCGTCGATGACTCATCACGATGCTAGTGAAAACAGAACTATATTGTCTCCCGCCGCGACACAATGCATCGGCAAACCAAGACTTTCTTAGGCCAACCAAAAGATACTTAAAATGAAAGATATTTGAGTATTTCACAGAGAGATACATTGTTAATAATAGGGAAAATTTCACAAATGATCCTTAAACTTCTACTTAATGTGAAATCTCATTTCTGAGCTTTCGATTTGCTCAATTTGGTCCCTGAACTATAGATAAATGTCCGATCTAGTCTATGACTATTTGAAAATTGACCAATTTTCGCCATTATGTTAGTTAAAGTTAACGGAATTTGGCATTTTGGTCTTTTTCTTTTTTTTGTTCTTCTTCTCTCTTCCCTCCGTTGGCCATGGCGGAGCCGGCAGAGGGAAGTCGACGTCCGGCGAGGGCTGTCCTCACCCCTCGCTTGCGTCGGGCAAGGGCCGCCCCTACCAGCGTCGGGTGAGGGGTGCCCTCACCCAACGCAAGCGAGGGCAACCCTCTCCGAACGCCAACGGAAAAAAAAAAAAAGAAGGAAAACAATCATCATTTAACGATTTGATCGGAATGAGTAGATCGGACATTTATCGATAGTTCATAGACCAAATTGAACAAATCAAAAGCTCAGGTTACACATTAATTAGAAATCCAGGGACCATTTGTGACATTTTTCCTTTAATAATAAGTTAAAATTAGATTCGGCATCATGATGAAAAGACCCTCCTCTTTCCTTTTATCAATTTCGGGTCAAGGACTACAATCAAAACCCTTATTCTGGTGGAATAGCCAATCCCGAAACATGATCTTGAATATGGCTTTGGTAAGATTTTTCTTTTTTTTCTTTTTTTTTTCCTTCGATTCATTGATTGAATTGGAATACTTGTTTCTTCAACCTACGCATCATCACCGTGTGTGCCCGTGCCGGAGATCCCAGCTGACATGGAAAAGCAGCAAAACTGATTCGGTTTTACCATTGTTAGCGACAGTGAGAGGCCAATCCAAATGCACCTTTGATCGGATAAAAGGGTTACTCGCGGGGCAAAAAATATCTTTAAAAAAAAAATCATAAACTTATTATACCGCGATCATTTTAAGTTTAAATTTTTAAATTATTTCAATTTAATCTCAATTTTAAATTTTTGAATTGTGTCAATTTAATATTAAATCTTTTGGTATATTGTCAATTCAATCACATACTTTTTAATTGTGCCGCTTAAGCCCTAAATCTTTTAAAGATTTGTCAATTTAGTACTAGACCTTTCAACGAATTACCAATGCAGCCCTTCCAGCTAATTTTTGTTAGAAATCACTGATGTGGCATTTTAATCAATGTCAATCGTCTTATATGGTGTAACCAATGCTAATGTTGGTGATTTTTTAATATTTTAAAATTTTTGATTTTTTATTATTTTATCATTTTGTTTTGTTTTTTCTTTTCTTTTCTTCACATGGCCGACGACCTCTACTAGCCACTGGGCAAAGGCCAATGACCCCCACTAGCCCAAAAGTGAGGGCTGTGAAGCTTGCATTGACTAAAAGCCAAAGTGAGGTCGTCTCGACCCTTGCCTAGTGGCCGACAAAGGTTGTCGACCTTGTAAATAAAAGAAAGAAAAGAAAGAAAAGAAAAGAAAAATAAAAACTTAGAAAAATTATAAAATTGTCCACGTTAGCACTAGTTGTTACAAATAGGATAACCGATGCTAGCAAAACTATAATGTCGGCGATTTCTAGACAAAATTAGCCGGAAAAACTACGTTGATAATTTGTTAAAATGTTTAGAACTAAATTGACAAATTCATAAAGGTTTAAGACTCAATTGACATAATTGAAATATTTATAACTAAATTGACAAATTGTTAAAAAGTTTATGATTGAATTAACTGCCATATGATAGATTTAGAATTTTTTGAATAATTTTCCCATTATTTACCTAATTCCTCGAATAATGCAACTTGCCAAAAACATGAATTTGTTGATGAGAAAATGGATGTGATCGCTCTGGATTGGTCATGCTGGATAATAAATTATAGCGTTTGTCTAATCTTTTTTCACTTTCCTTTCCTTTGAAGTCGATACTTATCCAACCACTCGGGGTTCGCGTGTGTGGCCACCCTTCCATCTTGGAAGGGGAGGTTGGGGTTCAAATCCCCACCTTCTCGTGACGGGATGATTTCATTTCGTGAGCGGCTGACTCCCACGCCGCTGGGGCAGCGCAAAGAGAACGAAAGTGAGTGTTAGAGTAGGATTAGTGTAGGACCGACCAAAAAAAAAAAAAAAGTCGATACTATCCCTCAAAACAAAACTTATCATATTCATGCATGACTTTGTGTGGAGAGAGCGAGAGAGATTAATTGATAAGAGAAGCAAATCGTTGTGTGAAAGGAATCAATAACTTGATATAAGCCAAGAGGCAAACATGGTGCCACTTCACTTGGTCAGATGAAACCGACACGCATCTTGCCTCTCAAGACTCTTTCACATAATTCCAACAATTTCTGTCGATCCTCAAAAGCTCATGGGAATGGAGTCAAGGCTCCCACTTCCATAGCATGAATAATTGAAACAAGTAATGATACGATATTCTAGTCATGGAAATAACACTCGTATATACTGAGCTTATAGAAAGAGAGGATGTGTCGTCATAATAAATTGGAGTTTTTATAGGCGTTTGGTGTATGAACTTGACGGGATTCACTGATCTCTGGCCTCTACTTGCATCCGAAATCATTAAAATCTGTAACCAAGTGAATTATGCTATTATCGTCGGATGAGAATCTTGTTATAATGCCGTCGTACGTCTCTTAAATAGTTCTGTCCATTTGCAAAACGTCGAGAGGCGAATCACGGCCATTCCAACATGTTGCTAAGCTGATAGCATGAAGTACGAAATCCTCGTACAGATGAATGTCCTTGCAACCTAGGAAAAGATAAGAGCGAAACTAGGTCGGAAAAGTTGAAGAACGGGTGAGGCGGTTAGTTAAAAAGGAGGCCTAAAACCCACGTGGGCCCTGGGATTCTACCTAATCTACGGTCCTACGGAGCCCAAGCTTTCGGTGCAGGTTAGGCTCTTCAGGTACTAGGACGATGCGTGGATCTCGCGGGCGAAAAGGACGCGAACACGTAACGGATACGTACAAATTTTAGGTAAAAAGTTTGTCTAGACCCCTATTAAGTTGATGCAAATGATGGAGAATTGAACAGGGAACTTGCTAGTGCTTTCTTCTAGGGTGGGATTTGATGCCAATCCTACTGTTTCTCGATGTTTTGAGGGCGATGCTGTTTCAGTCGATGCAATTAAGTATCGATTCCGCTTCTAATAGCACAATCCTCCTACTTCTCTGGTCTAGTTCAATCCGGTCTCGAACGGTTCCGACCAATTTATTGATTGCTCAGATTGTACAACAGTCCGATCTAATCTCTTTAACATGATTACAAGAACCCTGTTATGTAACAAGCCAAAGCTGGCTGCGAAATGCAAGAGGTTGGGTCGAAATTGATATTGGAGAAGGAGAAGGAAAGGGAGAGGGAGGGGGAGGGAGGGAGTAGTTGATTTTGATGAGGTTTCAATTGATTGATTTTGAGGGAGGCGATTACGACACTGTGAAAATAGACCAAGAACTAGGAATCAAGAATGCGTATCACCGATCACAGTCACAATCCTATCTCCATAAGAATATTTTATATTTATTTTTTCATCACAACAACAAACATTATCCTCGAGGTGGGCCTGCACCAAACCTTAGTCTGGTCCCAACTTCATCGGAAAGTGGAAAAATAAGGAGTGGCTTAGGCTTTTTTAACACTTTCTTTTTACAATATATCATATGCTTTAGGTAGGCCAAAAGCAGCATCGCACTTTTTACCGGTACTCTTGTCGCTGAAGTCCAAGGATGTCCCCATTGCGTTTTTATCCATCTTTGCCCTTCTCTTTTTATCTCCGAGAAAGCAAACTCTTTCCGACATTGATAACCTTGAAATTTAACTTTCTCCTCTTTCGCTTTTTGGCTTCCCGTGCCTCTCTCCCCTTCTTTAACTAGAGAAGATGTTGGTTCCACGGTTTGAGTATACGTACATGTATCATGCTTTAATTGCAGGGTAAATGCAGCAATGCCGCCACATGGTGTCGACTGAGGCTAATCATCGGACGGATTTTGGGCGAAGCCCGTGAGCTCATTGGGTCAGATCATCGGGTCCACGTTTTGCTTACCGAAGCTTGTTAACTGGAAAGATTTGTAGAACGCTTCTCAATGATTCTGCATTATCAACTTATACATTAAGTATCGGTGTGACAACCTTAATAAAATCCAACTTCTTTGGTTGTACTTTGAATTTCAGCCGCCTTATCAACTGCGCCTACTCACTGAATCAAAAAAGTCGTGGGATCTAAGTCAAACGCATTCGTTTTCCCCGGATGACTTCTTGGGACTCGAGCTTAAACCTGCGTCAAATTCGGTGCCTGTAACATCCAGAAGAAGCTCATCGCGTCCTGCTTTGATAGGTCGATGGTGCGTACGTGATGGACGCTAATGGCCAAGGCAACCCTGCCCCTCCGCACCAACCGTCTAGGATTCGATTGGATCTCTTCATCAAATAAAATGCAATTTTTCCATTTTGAAGTGTGGTCATGTTTCGTGACGTCTTGTGGGTCAGCCTTGCTAGCCACGTTTGAGGACTAAAGCTCGCGCCGTGAAAGCGAAATCAAACCAAGTTCGCAAAAGAGATTTTTGATCTCGAGAACACTTTGAACGGTATGGAAAAATCATCCGAAAAGTCTTAAATTTATTGCTTTTCAATCAATTCGGTCCTAAATCTTTCGACTCTATCAATTGAGTTCTAAATAATTTAACATTTTCTCAATTAATTTCATCCAGTCAATTTTAACGGAAATCGCTACCTTAGACGTCCATCGTCCTTAACATGGCACGATTAACACTAACGTGGATAATTTTATAATTTTTTTTTCTTCTAAGTTCAATATGGATTGCTAGCCAACTCATAGGCAAGGCTGGACTAACCGTCGCCCAATGGCCAATGAGGATTGTTGGGCCTTGCCTGTGGTCAACCTTGCCCGACTTGATAGGAAAAAAAGAAAAAGAAAAAAAGAAATTCATTAAAAATTCAATTATTTTAAAAAGTTATACAAAGTTATCTACATCAATCTCAACCGTCCTACATAACATTATCAGTTTCCATGTTATTGATTTCCGGTTAAAATTGGCAGGATAAACTCAATTGGCAAAACGTGATTAGACTTTTCAATTGGCACAATGGAAAGATTTAATAAAAAATCGAGACCTTGGCGGGCAAAGCCAAGTCCCTAGCACTCGAAATCTAGAAACAAAATTCGTTCAATTCGTGGGAACCCAATTGATCTCGGTGGAATGATACTTTCAAACCCTAGACCGCTGCGCCTGGCGATTCACCGGTCCACCGGTTGAACTGCCTGACCCACTGTTATACACTTTTATCAGTTGACGAACCGCCCATGGGCGGGGGCAGTGGCAAAAGCTCGAAGTTCTTCTCGAGTGAACAAAGGTTCGAATCCTTGCTGGTGCAAGTTCAACATTCATTGGATTAAGTTCAAGGAATCTTGAAAACATGGCAACATTCTAATAAAACCAGATCACACTCCGATTCCATATCGAACCGGCCAGTTTGAAAACATTGGCGTGCGACCGCCGTAGGAATCTTGTGCATGAACCGACCGACTAATTAGAAAGAATGCAGAGTCTATACAGTCACAGACTAAATAGAAAGAATGTAATTTTCCCAAAGTGGATTGGCGTTTGGTGTCTTTTCCCTCGGAAAAAGCTTTCTTCTTCCTGGCACTTTCACGTATAAATGCAAACGCAACTTGGCCTCTCTCTCCAAGCCCTACCAATCCAACGTTTCCATCGCCACTCCTTCTCTCTCTCTCTCTCTCTCTCTCTCAAGATGCCGTCGCTCCTAGAAGATGATGACGACCGCGACCACTCATTCAGAAACGATCCAAAACCATGCAGAGAAGACCAAACAGAGCCATTTCCATTGCCGTCGCTTTCACAATCGTGCCCAACAGACCTCGACGGCCACCTCCACCACCACAGCCTCGTCACCACCGTCAGAGGCCGACACGACAACTCCTACGTCTCCTCCCTCGCGGTGGCCGGGAAGTTCCTCCTCGCCGGCTCCTCCGACAAGGACATCCTGTCGTGGGAACGCGCCGCCTTGATGAACCCCGACGAGGCGCCAAGCGGCGGGGACGGCGGGGTGGGGGTGGTGGCCGCGTGCGCAGGCACGGTGAAGTCGCTGGTGGTCGCCTCCGACAAGCTCTTCAGCGCCCACCAGGACCACAAGATCCGGGCCTGGAGGATCCGAAGTCAAGACCTGAACCTGAATCATCCGAACCAACAGAAGTATTCCCGCTTGGCGACGATGCCGACACTGGGCGACCGGGCGCTGGGGCTCCTGGCACCGGAGAAGCAGGTCCAGGTCCGGCGGCACAAGAGGTGTGTGTGGGTGAGCCACGCCGACGTCGTCTCAGGGCTCGCGTTATCGAGGGACGCATCGCTCCTTTACTCGGTGTCGTGGGACCGGTCGATGAAGATATGGCAGACGTCGGACTTCAGGTGCTTGGAGTCGGTCGGACACGCACACGACGATGCGATCAACGCCATCGCATCATCTCCCGACGGCCGGGTCTACACCGGTTCAGCTGACAGGAAAATCAAGGTGAGTCTTTAGATTGTGCGAAGTATTATCCATCATTACGACACCCATTAATCAAACGGTAAACGATGTTTGCTATACATCTCATAGCCAAACACGCCAAGTCATGTTTCAAACTCATTCTACCAGAATCAGATGACGAGATAATAATGTTCAAAAAAAAATGGATCACAGCTTTGTCTCGGACTTTCTCAAATGCATATTTAACAAAGAAAAAGTTCGATTCGAAAGCAATGGCTGCGTCGGGAAAAGTTAGTGCACTCGATATCGTAACTCCTGTTTCTTTTGATTGCTTATTAAGCGCTCATTTAATAGAATCCTTTAAAAATATACTCTTGATGAATCTCTGAAGTATTTCTGTTTCACGATATCTTTCTCCGAAATCCGACATCAAGACCTCCTAGTTTGTAAGATATTTGCAAACTGCGAGGTTGTGGTGCTTGCGAGTCAACTAGACTCTCCCCAAAATTCAACGCCAACTTGGATAAGAATTCGGTTTTGTGGCCTCAACTCAATCATCCTGTTCCTAATCATACCTAAGAATAAGTGAAATCGAAAGACCGTCCGAACTTGGTCCCTTGGCATCGACAACCTTGTCCTTTTGTTTTAATACAAGAGCCATTTTCTTTAAATGGGTCTCTACTCTGCAAATGAACGGTACTCGTAGAAAGTTAAGAAAGTACATGTGCCTTGAAGTCAATTGTAGAAAAAAAAATCTGGCCAGCTGTCTGACATCGGGAACAAAAACATTAATTTTTGGAGTCCAGAAATGATATTTTTCTTACTACTTGGAGATCGAAGATTGCATCTTTTCACCATTATCATCACAAAGTATCAATAGCAAGCAAGTGGGACACCAGGAAAATGACCTCACTCAATTACTTTTTCTGGGTAATTTAGTTTAATGCTCTCTGCTGTTTATATCTCTAATCAGTTTGATGGCATCAGGTGTGGAAGAAGGTCGAAGGCGACAAGAACCACTCCCTAGTCGCCACGTTGGAAGGGCACAATTCTGGGGTCAACGCATTGGCGCTAAACTCAGATGGGTCGATCCTATTTTCCGGTGCATGCGACGGATCCATAATCGCTTGGGAGAGGGAAAACGATGGCGACCAGATGGTGGTCCTGTGCGTGCTTTTAGGCCACTCCAAGTCCATACTGTGCTTAAAGGTCGTGGCCGATCTGGTGTTCAGTGGCTCCGCAGACAAAACCATAAGAATTTGGAGAGGGTTTGAGAAGAGCTACGCTTGCATATCGGTTTTGAACGGTCACCAAGGACCTGTCAAGTGTTTGGCAGCAGCAGTGGATTGTGGCAGCTCGTCCAATGCTTGTTTTGTGGTTTATAGTGGGAGTTTGGACTGTGACTTGAAGGTGTGGAGGGTCACTGTTCCATTTTTGTAAAGAGCAAATCGAGTTCCCACTTAGGTTTTTTCATATCTACCTTTCGTTCCTCCTCTTCCTCCTCTTCTTTTTGGGGGCCTTTGGTTAGAGGGGTTCTGATGTATATGGTTGGTGACATGTGAGCTCCCATTGATGTTTTTGGGGGGTGTTCTGTGTTGTGGTTGTTCCATTTTGTGGTGGGTCGATTCGAACCAAAGTGTCGATAGAAGTTTAAGGAATAACGGGGTCTTGCATGTCGTGTTATGTATGACTAACTTAGGTCCTCAAAACTGTAATCCAATCCTGAGGTTTTTCCTACTTATATTGATATTCAAACCTTCGACTCAAATAATCTCTGTCGATATATTGTGCATAAGATAAAACTCCACCCACATGATAGTGCACGTGATCTTCAAGTTTACTTTGAGTGGAAGATTTTATAATTGGGGTATGAGATTAGCTGCATCAAAATTGAGGGTTTTATCATGAGATTAAGAGTGACCTTTATTTTTGGACCACAAAGTATGAAAACGTTTGGACTGGGGTAAGTATGATAGGAGCCGAATCCTTTACAAGCTTGAGTAGTTTTCTCTTAGCATGTGATGCAATGCTGACTTGACTTTGATCAACGATATCCATTAAATTGTGCTGGAAAGCATTGATCGATTGCGCGGGGATTAGTTGGAGTTGTCTCTTTCCACGAGACGTGAGGGGCAAACCAATCACTGTTCGGTCCTCTAAATGACTATGGTTTATACCAAACTCCATGTCACTTCTTCCATCTTCCCGAGTGCTCGTGCTTTCTTAATTCCTGCTTTAATCAAATAGCCCAACTTTTCGATACAATAATATGATCAATTCACACTTGCGCTTCGCTTTTGAATCTTCCCTCTTTCGGCCGTCACAATGACATCCCACTCGTAAACTTAGGCAGTAAGGAGATTATTAATTATATAACGAAAAGAACTTTAGTAACCAAGGATAGAATTTTGATGGAAGTGCTTTACTATCGTTCTCAACGTTAAATTCTTCAGTTTAGACTTCCACGTGCTCACAGTAGGCTAACAAAAAGATATCGGCACGTGACGTAAGTGTCTAAAACAGAAGTTAAATAACGCATCACGAAAAGGATTGATCTTGGCAAATGAAAGTTTCTCGTCATCCTTCTGTCGCAGGGACAATTTTTGACTTCTATACTAAATAGGGTGATGATATTTGGTGCTTTTGATCGGCATACTTTGGATTAGTGGTAGGATACCACAGATTCTTTGTTCATATAAAAGGAGAAGAATAAATGATGGGGAAAGCACATTGGGAGTCTTGATCGAACCGGCTCAAACTCTGTAATGAGCGAAAAGAAGAGTCAACTAAGGGTCTGTTTGGTAATCGGCCAAATAGTGCTAATTTCTATTCTTTTGTTCCCGGGAGTAGATTTGGAACATAATCGCATTTGGTAAAAATTTTGTTCCTAGGAACAAATTTGGAGTAGAATCAAGAATAAAAAAAAGTTGATTCTTGTTTCCGAGAACAATTCTAGAATCAAGCACCTATTTTTTTTTTTTCTTTTTCTTTTCTCTTGTTCTTCTTCCCTTTTTCTTCTTCTTCATATGCTGCCACCGCTGTGGTTGCCATCCACCAACCACCGCCGCCAGTCGCTGGCAATCGGTCCGGTGAGCTCGCCGGCCAGGGTGAGGTCCAACAAGCTCGCCGATGGCCAGGCGGGCCTCCCCTAGCCACCAACGAAGCTGAGCCAACCCCACCGAGGCTGGCCGAGCTCGCCCAACCATGGCTCGATCGAGCCTCGCCTAGTGTCGGCGAGGCTCGACTGACAAGGGTTGGCCTCACTAAGGGCCAGTGACACTTCGGTGAGGTCATTGGCCCTCATCTGGCCGGTCGCCGGTCATCCCAAGGCTGGCAACCGACGACTTGAAGAAGAAGAAGAAGAGAAAGAAAGAAAAAAAAAGTAGTAAAATTATTTAAAAATTAAAAGAAAATGATTTGGAGTATAAATTTTGGACAATTACCAAACAGCTGAAAATGCTTAGAAATTGTTCCTGGGAACAAAATAAAAAATAATCATTTCTGATTAGAAATTGTTCCTAGGAACAAAAGCGTTACCAAATGCGTCTTAAGCAATCTATTCAATGTGGAGTCAAGGTGATAAGTTGAAGTCGTTTCATAGGTGAGCCCATTACCAGCTTGTGCATCAATTATTACTTCATATGGAGGGACTTCCCGACTTGGGACATGTCTACGATGACGAGCTCATACGCCAATGGTTGGATGAAATGGTAATGGCTCAAACTCGCACACCATTGCTTGACCTACATTGACTAGATCGGTTCACCCACTTTTTTCAACTGGATTGACCTTTTCCATCGATTCTTGGTGTTTTCTAGAAAACAATTGGGAAAATTGTCCCAAAAATCATAAACTTATTGCACTTTAGCCAATTTCGTCCGAAACATTTCAATTGTGCCAATTAAATTCTAAACTTGTCACATTTTGCCAATTGAGTTTATTCAATTAATTTTGACCAAAAAATGCTGACATGGCAATCCAGTCAGCCCAATCATTCTATATGATGGTCGGCCACATACAATGGCTAAAGAGGGCGAGGCGAAGTCACCCACGCCTAATTTAGCGAGGGCCGTCCTCAACGACCACAATTAGGCAAGAGTTGGCCTTGCCTGGATAAGGGTCTCCCTCAACAGCCACTTGCAAGAATTGCCTTGCCTTGCCCATAGTCCACGAGGGCGGCGATGCCCACCACTAATGTTAGGTGAGGGTCACCAGCACTCAATAGAAAAAAAGTAAAGAAAAGAAAAAATGAAAAAGAAAAAATAATTCAAAATATTACTAAAAAATGTTCATGTCAACGTCAATCGTGCACTTATAACGATCGATGCCCATATCAACAAATTCACGCCAAAATTAGTCAAACGGAGTCAATTGATAAAATATGAAAAAGTTTAGGACTTAATTGGCATAATCGAAAGGTCTAGAGTTGAATGAGTTAAAAGTGTAATAAGTTTAGGGTTTTTTTGGATAATTTTACTAAAGGAGTCATTGACCCGTGCGTCTCTAAATCTGGAAGGGAACTGGAGCAGATGCTTTTGGTGATTCTTGGACCAGACTGAAGTACAGTACAGGCCATGATTGGCCTACTTCGCTCTGATTCTGCTCATGGGCTCATCGAAATGTATGGACTCCGCCCGATTCCACAACGAAAAAGAGCCGAAAATAAACCCGACGAACCCAGATGGCCGCGCGTCTCGCGTTTCATCCAGGAGCACTTTGCCAGTCAGTTCCAGCAATTATCCCCCTTTTAGGGGATCGTATCATACGCTCCCTCTTCGTGCGCAATCACCGTCCCAATCCTCAACCGCAGATGTCGTCTGTCGATATTCTCGCAGCGTCAATGGCACTGCCCTTGCCTGTGTACCGCGGTAGGCTAAAACGCTACTCGAGCCGAACGATTAGGCCAATGTCGAGATCATAATTATCCGACCGGGGCCGTGTTTATCGGAAAGCGAATCTCGAATTCACGTTCACATTCACACCATTCCACCTGTGATCCGAAGAACGACGAAAAAGGGAAGTGATGCGATAACTCAAGGGCATACCGACGAGCAATGTCCGCATGCGAGCGAGAGAGTTATAGCTTTTACGTCGGTGATTTGAGACAATCTTCCTCGTTTATCAATCACGGAAATTACAGGGACATAGATTCCTTCCCTGTCTGCCTCCCCAATCTATTTCCACGAGCTCTTCTACCCGATTCGACGAACAGGCAGCGAGGGGCCCCGCGTCACTTTGTGCGCCTTGTCGTGGGATACTTTTCGATGCCTCTACTTTCTAGTTCGTAATGATTACGGACATATAATGGAGGGAGCCAAAACGACTCGCAGCTTATGGAATATTTCCAGTACCTCTCTATTCTGTCATTTCATAGGAGTCACACCACGGGACAGAGAGAGAGAGAGAGAGACTTTGTGAAAGGTCCAAAATACCCTCTAAGAACTCTTTAGACTTTTGACATTTTTGGGATCTTAATCTAGGGTGTATTGTACATGTTCAATTTTATTTGGACATGCGTGGACAGAAGATGATTTGCAATCCGACCCTTTTAACTTGTATTTCTGATTGTTCCAAAATCAATACATATAATCTTGAGAACAGATAGAAATTTTTCTCGCCCCAAATAAATATATCTATATATAATATAGCTGCTCCACATGAATTTCTTTGTGAATTTGATTAATCAAGAGAGATGAAGAATGCATGCGTGGAATATATGTATATATAAAAATGCACATACATAAGGAACCCACAGGATCAAATGTGCAAAGCAAAAAGTGACAAAAAGGAATAGTAAGAAAGGGTTGCATGGAGCTTTTTGATATAGGGCGTTGAACTATGTTTTGGTGCTAAAAAGGATTTGAATCTCCGGAAAATTTGAACTTCGTTTTCTCTTTAGCAAGTCAAGAGGCCCACTTTTTCATGTCCCTTTGCCCGCGCATAAAGTTTTTTTTCACTGAGGAAGGGGGGAGAGAGAGGGTGAAAAGAAAGGCTGGCCCTTGCGGATGCATGATGCAGCTTTTATCAGGGTCAAACCTAAAAGTCACTTCGACAATGGTCTTGATGCATGATCATTTGATTTAATCCTCTCTGGCCCCAAAAAAGGACAAATTATCTTGTCCCAAATCCACAGTATATTCCTAGTTTTACAGCTATTTATAGAGTGGAGAACAAGATGTCTACAGAGGGGAATAAAACGGTGCCTCTGTTGAAAGCAATATAGCATAAGAACATATAGCTTAGGCAAACTAACCCATCAAGGAAATTATGGGTTAAGAGGAAATTGTTAATGAGATTACTTATTGAGAACAACTAGGTTATGATAAAAGATAGTTTTGCATGTTTAGAGCATATATTCTCTCCTTTTATGCATGGCGACATTAATCTGTCTAACACAGAGCCAAACAAGATGAAGAGGGAAAGACGAAAAGAGGTTCTTGTTTAGGTTCTCATTTGTTAAATGAAGGACCCATGTAGAATATGATTGGCCCCAATGCTTGCCTAAGTATTTATTAGATGACATGCGAACAAAAGAAAGAATACATCAGCAAGTTACTCAACAATCGTGACTAAGCTAGGTGTTTTTGCCATGTGGGTGAGGTCAACTTTTGTCTTTCCTTATGATAGCAACAGTTCTGAAGGAAGAAATGGCTGTGAAAACGTCCTTCTTGACTTTGATCCACAGGTGAAAGAACAGGTGATAACATGGCAAGTTGCATAACGATGATCTTCGCAGCAGACATGATCAAGAATCAGTTCAGGATCCGTATATTCCGGAAAAGATTTACTCTAATTCTTTTCAGAGAGAGAGAGAGAGAGAGAGAAAGAGTTAACTTATCGGCGAGAAAAGCATCTGGTCATTATATTATTTTTAGGAGCGGAGAGACAAAGCTGTTCTTGTCCCTCATATGCTATCAACTCTAGGAATCTCTCTCTCTCTCTCTCTCTCAGACAACTGTCATTCCTGAGTTCCATGATTCCTCTCTGTCATTATTGTATATTAATCTTGCTCAGTTAATACCCTTTGCCCTCGTCCTTGGTCTGCCAAAGTTCCTTCTTTAACTAAACCCAATAAAGCTTCATATACAATATTCACCCTTCACGGATATAGCCACAAACAGCCTTTTACTGTACTAAATGGACAAAATGGTTCCCACTGACATGAGTTCTCCAACAAAGCAAACAAAAATCTTGCACATTTGCGATTTGGATGAAAACATACACAAAAATCCAATTATACTACTAATGTCTAAATATACACATCACACGTCTATCAATGATGACCGTATCCTTTATGTTATGCATTACAAGAAAATAATAACCCCTCTAGTTTTATGTTTTTCAAAGATGAATCCTAGGATCACTTTTACGCAATAACTCGAGGCCGACGTGTATTTATTTTTACGTCACTTTATCATGACATCCGGTATGATTATTCAACACCCAATATGATATTAGACATATAGTGATAATCATGTCGGGTGTCATGATGAACTGATGTCAACTAAATATTCGTACAAGTTCAAATTAAGTCCTACAAGTTTCTCTTTTCAACGGTGCAACACTGCATATATATTGATCTGTCTTTTTGTGCGTGGAGGGAGAAGAATGCGCATGTTGGCAAAGACTTTTACCATGGAAAAAGTGACCTTCCCAGTAAACACAACCGTGGAAAGCAATGGAAAGTGGTTGAAGCAAGCGTGCAAGTACTATTACTATCTCCATTTCGACTTCTCATCTTTTCTCATTTCACAGAAAAAAAAAAGGGAGTTCATCTCCCCTTTTGTCCTCAAGAAAAATTTTATTTAAAGAAAAAAGAGAGTTGAAAACTCATGAAAAAGCTACCACCCACCATGGGTTTCGTGATGAATTAATAATCTCTCTCTCTAGGGCACGCAATACCTTGAATTATTATTGCTCGAAGCTTGAGAGAGACGGAGAGAGAATAAACCCAACAACAGCAATACCCAACAAAGCAATCATCATCATGCCTCGCTCGTCCATGCCTCTGACTCTCCACCACCATCATCATTACATCCATCAACCTCCTTCTTCATCATCACGCCCAAAGCACAACCCTCAACTTAAATCAGGAGAGATCAAGCAGACGAAGCAAGAAGAAGAGGAGGAGGAGGAGGAGGAGGAAGGAGATGATGCTAGCTCTCGGGGAAAACCCTAGCAAGTGATGCCAAGCTGAGAGAGAGAAAGAGACAGAGATCTGTTGCTGCAGAGGATGATCCATCGTCAAGTAGCAAGCTGCTCTCTGATCTGTAGTATGTTCTCGGGGAATCAAGCATCTCGGTCCGATTGTTTTCGCTAAGTTTAAGCAGAAAAGTTTATAGAAATCTCTCAGAAGCTTTTCTTTGCCATTTCTGGTATACGCCAAACAGTTTGCTTCATTTCTATTATTTTTGGAGAAACCATCTCTTTTCTGTTCTGGGTTTTTGACTGCTACACGGATCATGTGAGCAGTTAAATCTGTGTGTCTGTGGTGTGTGTATGTTGGTGCGTGCGTACGGTCAGATTTAGCCGAACATGCTCCCGATATTTTGGTGAGTTTGAGCTTTATGTTTACATGAGTTATCCACATGTATCTCAATACAGATCGAACTAGGGTTAGCTTACATTTCTGGGCAGCATGAAACAGTCGAGTATGTGACAATGATCGCATTCCATCCTTGATTTCCAATGATCTGCGATTGATTTGCTATCTTGGCATGCGCATAAGAACATGAGGATGAGATTTTAGCTGCTCATCTTTAGCTGCTCTTGAATGAATGGGCTGCAGCTGCCTATGTCCATGAAAACAAGTAATGAGGTTGATTTATCAGTACATACATGAAGAATAATTTCGGAAAGAGTTGAGAACCGTAGTCCTGCAACTTTATCAGAAATTTAGGATTGAGATTTACTCTAGTTGTGCATATCGAAATTTTTTTCTTAGAGTATATGGAGCATCTGTATCGTTTGACTTGATCAACCCCTCGAATTGAGGAAAAGACCTAGTCTTATTTGAATCCATCATTACTAGTATAGAAGACATTTGCAAGCATTGATCTATTGAGAGATTGTGGCATATGGATTTGTAGATAGGCACATGTATAAATTGTGGTTTTCCCCACCTGCTAACGTTGCTTGTGACATTCTTCCCAAAAAAAAAAGAAAAAGAAAAAAGAAACGCTGCTTGTGACCGACCAAAAACAAAACATTGCTTGTGAAAATCATGTCTTTTTTCTAGAGGCGCTGGACGGTAGTGTGAAATTTATTCGGTAATGATTTGTCCTAATATAGAATATTTTCATTGTTAAGAGAGCAATTTTCGTTGAGTTATATTCCCACCATTTCCCCCTTTGAGAGTTCTTCTTAGTGAATGTTACTATCCTTTTCTATAAAACTAATCTAGTAAACTAGACGATTCTACTAGTTAGCTCTAAAAAATCAGATTTTTTTTCCTGTGCTAATATATTTCTAAAAGAGTTAGGAAGTATTGCAAAAAAAGAAAAAAGAAAAGTCGAGTAAAAAAATCTTGGTGAAATATTAGGTTTCAAATATTATTTCACCCCCCATCAAAACAAATCATCCTGTGACAATCATTATCAAAATTTATTTCTTGAAAAAAAAGGGATTGTTCTAAATTTAGAACTTAAAAATGCCCAATCATCTTACACCGCATTTAAGAACTTAGAGCACAGATTATCTTTATATTCTTCTTCCAGAATAATTTTGAGGTTAGATGGCAGACTCTAAAAATTCAATTAGGTTAAATGGTAGTTGCATTTTGTGGAAAGCAAACGTGTGCTTCTCGTTTGATGTGCGCCATGTAACATGCCCTAATTGCAAATAATAATACATTTCGGTTTTTGTAAGCCTTAAATTTTTTTTTTATTAGAAGTGGATCCAGAGAAGACTTACCTTACCAGTAAAAAAGTAACAAATAAAATAAACCATGAATGCAAAATTGAGGAAAAGGAATTGGCGCCTTAAAATATTTTCGATATAGATTTACCCCTCAATATCAAGCTTGGTAATCTATCATGTCAAGATTAAAGATAATAGCAAAGTTTGAACATTAAGTGGGATTGAAATTAGTTAAAAAAAAAAAAAAAAACTACTTTAGAACGCCTTCCCAATGACAGTGAAAAGCCCACTACTCAGTGGCAAAGCCCCCAGTAGACCCTCACAAGTGTATGATGGCTTGAAGCGAATTGAATTCGCCACATGAATACATGAGATGAGTTAGTCTCCGTTTGGGAACTGCTTTCCAAGGGACTTTGGAGAGCTAAAGGCCTTTGGGTCAAAATAAAGGTGTTTGGGAATTACTTTCCAAGGGGTATTAAGGCAAAGCTGGCATTTGCAAGGCTAAAAGCCCAAGGCAGGTCCTAGGCTACCTTGGGCTTTCAGCATTCTCGGAATGCCTCATGTCACTGTTCATATCTACTGTTCATCTTCTTCTCTAGTAGCGTGGCTGATCAAACACGAGCTCGAGAGGCCGGCGAGGTCACAGCTAAGGTCGGCGAGGTTGCGGCAACCGTCACCGGCCAGTTGTGCGACCTCGGTGAGTCGCGGCGACCGCCCGCGAGTCGCGTCACCATGACCCAGCTCTAGGTTGCATGACCTCACGACCCAGATCTGGGTCACCGGAGGTCGCCCGACCCTAGGCGGCCCTCGCCGGTTGTCTCCGGGGGTTGTCTAAGGCTGCCTGCCTTGCCGACGAACTCTTTTATTTTTTTTTGATAATTTTTTTCTTTTTTTTATTAATCGCCAAAGTCCTTTGTAAATGTAATCTTTCCAAACACTATTTTACTCAAAGGTACTTCACAAGGGGCTTTCAAACTATAATTTACCAAACACAGTTTGCATTTTGGAAAACCCTTTTAACTTAAAGTCCTTTGCATTTTTCCAAAGGCTTTTCCCAAAAGTCCAACCAAACGCACCCTTAAGGGGCTTATAACTTGATTCCATCAGTTCAAAGGTCGGCTCATTTAGAATTGGCGTGCTCGATTCTATGAGCTCTTGAATCATTTTGAGTGTTTAAGTGTTTTGAGTGGTTTTTGTCAATAAATTCACTTAAACCTTTATGCTTTCTTGTATTCAATTTATTTATGAAAATAAAAAAATCTTTCGCTTTATTATTTTTGCACTAATCATGTACATGATGAAAATCCCATCAAAATTGGAGTAATGTAATCTTGCATCATATCTCATTAACACATCGTGAAACGATTCAAAATTTGTTTTCCAAAATTATAGGCATAATACATTTGCCTCTCACTTTAGGTCTAGCTCCACCCCTAGGTGAAGATTTTTTTTAAAAAATAAATCTTCCAATCATTTGCATATGGTTTAATCGATACATAGAATTTCGACTTCACGACAATTAATCAGAGCTCCCAATGTAGGCAACAAAATTAGGAGCGGCTCTTGTCTAGGTCAGAGACGGATATTTTTTCAATTTTTTTTTTCATGCCTCGAATCCTATAGTCGCGTGAGGAGATTTTTCATCGTACTTCAAATTGGAATCATCATTTTTATTGTTTTAATTATTGATGTTGTTATTTCAGTATTTTGACAGGAAAATGACACAAATAGTCTATGAACTTTAGCCTAATATGATACATAGACTTTTAATTTATCTAATATGGTTCCTAAACTTTTGACTTATATTCAACTGGTCCCTAATGCATATGAAAATATTTAATATTATCGCTAAACTTGAATTAATATAAGAACAACGTTAAACATTCTCATGTAATTAATGGACTAGATTGAACATATACCAGCAGTTTGGGAATTGCATTGTATAAATTTAAAATTCATGAACGACATTGCATATTAGGCTAAAGTTCGTTGACCGTATTTCTTATTGAGCCAAATTCATGAACTTTTTGTGTTATTTTCCCTATTTTTAGCTGTACATGGGGCCATTAAGGCTCCATTTGATAACGTTTTTATTTATCCTAATTTCTTTTTTTTTTCTCGGAATAAAAAAAGAACAGAAATCCATTTGGTAATGTCAACTAAGTTTTTATTCTTCATAATAGAAAAGTGACTAAGAAATAAATTTAGAATAAAAACAAGAGTAGAAAAAGTAATTTCTTATTCTTGGAAGTAATTTATAGAAATAATTTTTTTGTTTATTTTCTTCTTCCTTGCTACTCACTGCCCCCTGTTATCCGGCCTCAGTCGATGATGGCAGCTAGCAGTGACGGTGGAAAATGGTAGCAAGGAAAAATAAGAAAAGGAAAAAAGAAAAAAAAATCTTTAAAAATCTTTAAAAAATTAAAAGAAATACTACATTTCTGTAAATCTTACTAAATGCATTTATGTTCTTTTTCCATTTCAAAAATAGAAATTGCGTTTAGTTGTCACACGCGTTCTTTTACTGAGAAATTATTCCAAGGAATAAAAATAAAAAGACTATATTGTTTCTTGGAATAAAAGCATTACTAAACGGATCCTAAAAAGCTAAGGTAGCAATCGGCTATGGGCCTGAACTTGAGTATGGCAAAACTCGGGGGAGCCTTATGGGTCCGTATGGAAAACCCACGTAACCCGTACTGGGCTTTTGGGCCCACGTTTCTCTTTAACGACCGCCGACCGGGCCGGACAGTGACAGGCCCAACCCCACGGCCGGGTGGTGGTGGTGGAACCGTTTGCTTCCCGACGCGTTCAAAGAATAACTAAATTGCCCTGCCTTCGTGATCAAGTCGTCGTCCCCGAGTCAACGCGAAGCAGCAAGCTCTCCAAGAAAACCTCACTCCCCCTCCTCCTCCTCCCCAAAACCTCCGCGATTCCGAGCTCCTCCGATCTTCGATCGTACGTCGTCCCCGCCGCGTCGAATTAGGGTTCCGATCGGCGAATCGAGCGCGGCCTCGTCGGTCGACGGCTCCGCCCCGCGGATGATCTGAGCTCCGCGGCTTGAGGGCGTCGGAGATATGTCGAGGCCTCAGGTCACGATCACGCTCGGTCGGTCCGGTCAGGTACGTGCCCGCTTCAGCTCCGTGCGCGCAATGCGTTTTTTGGTTTCGACGCCTCCGCGTGAGATCTCGGGATCGATTGGCGTTTGTTTCAGCTGGACTTGTTTGGCTTGTTGGTTCGGGGATTCCGCGGTAGCTTAAGTTTCGTTGTCGGGACCTGTCTCGGCTGCGGCGATATGGTTTTGTTCGATCGGTTACGATTAGGCGTGAGGATGACGCGTGCCGCTTTTCTGGAGAAATAGGTTCGATTCCGTGATCAGTCGAACCCCGAGGGAGGCTCTGCCGTCGGATAATGAGCTTGTTCTTTGCGTTTTAAGCATGCCATGAGTGCCTCTTCTGAAGTGATATTGTGCATTGTATAATACTTGCTCTCAACCAGCTTTGACTAGGCTATAGATAATGTCTTTTTTCTGCATAGAGGTGATCGGATTAGTAGTTACTTGAAGCTCGAGGGATTGTTTAGCACCGATTGGCTTGCCAGTTTATATGTGTGATCCTTTTGTCAGGTAGTTAAGAGGGCTGGGAATGCATTGAATGATTCTCGAGCAGCGCCACTTCCGAAATCTGGTGTCAAGCGCTCTATAAAGGAGAGACTTGGAGGGAAAGCTGACGGTCTTTTTCATGGAAGTGTCAAGAGGTTAGTCATCTATCTACCTATCAATTCATTCATTGCTTGCCGAAGCTTCGGTTCATTAATGTGAAATTCGGCAATGATGATGGGGCTGTTAGGGTTTCCTTTCCTAAGGTCTTATTTGATTGGATTGTCGATTGATGGATATATCTATTTGATTAGTTAGAGAACTAATCGATAGCTCCTCAATGTACTTTGTTGATGCTTCACCATGGTGGGTTTATTTTCCTTGTTGGTAAAAAAATGTGGAAAAAGTGAGCAGTATGGGCAAGGCTGATGACACAAGCTGCTTTCAGTTTGCTCTTCTTTGCATTTCATTATGGCGTATTTGCATGTCATAAACTTTTTTTATGTGAGAAAAGATCTACTCTGCCGATGATTTGATTTTTTCATTTTTGCGAAGAGGATCTCGATCCCTGCAAAAAATTAAGAACTGGGATAGGGACATTTAGTTTCCTTGGGAAAGCTGAGCAGGGAATTAATCTGAAGTAAGTCTTTGATATGTTGCAGACGGAGGGCCGAGAGCAATATTAAGAGCTTGAATGGTAGGCCTCGATGTTACTCATTCTTGATCTGGATAAGTAATTGGAAGGTTAACTTTATGAATTTGTCTTCCTTTCTCTGGTACTGACTGTCCTACCTCTACTAACACCAAAGGTGCTGGAGACCTTCGCATCAAGCTCATGCACAGGAACAAGACAAGGCAGGCTGGTGGCAATGTTAGAGAGCAAGATCACATTAATGCCCCCGTTAATATTCGTAGGACTGTCCATTCTCCTCTGGGCTCATATACAGTGCAACATTCACTTGAGCCAAAACTTGATAGCCCTTTGAGGCGAATTCCACCAACAAGAAGTGCTGAAGATTTACTAGAGCTGAATTCAATGCGAAAGTCTTATTCTTCTTGGACTCATGATGGGTTCCAACATGGATCGCCAGAGAGAATATTCAGGGTTTCAAGGGGCCTTTCACCACCAAGGCCAATCAATGGCCAGCGAGAATTGCTCACGTATGGACCAATTGATGCACCAAGAGTTCCTACACAGGTTGCAAGAGATGTCTATGATCATGCAGTTGCAGGGCCACACTCCTCTTCACATTTTGTGACAAGAACACCTATGCCTCTGGATTCTGCTAGGTCTCTGCCACGATTGCATCCACGTGGGGCCATCTCACATAGAAGTTTTTATGCGGTACAGTTAAATTGTCTGTGCTTGAGTTGTCTGTTCCGCATCATAGGGCTGTCATATTCTGCTTCAGTGCATTCAGGCTTTTACTATCATAGCCCTGAGATGAGTTTTTGGTGGATGGTATTCTTTAATAAGCACATACATGCTTGCAAATCAGAGCAGCTGAGATTATTTTCAACATTTAGTCAGTGACTTTGGAGTTTACATACCTATATGTCTATATGCAAACTAGTATCACAAACACAACCACTATAAACTCAATAAGAACTGAAACAATTTCCAACCCAAAAGTGGAAATCTACCTGAACTTGTAGAAAGAGGGCCTTCGACATTATCAAATTACAACAGCCGATGAGACTTTGACATTGGGATATCTTATAATGTCTTGCCATCTTGAAAACCCCGATTCATTTGTCAGAAGCTATTTGTTTTAATCCAACTATCTACAACATATTGTTTTTTGTGGAGGAGCTGACATTAAGTCCTTGATCAACATCATTTCTTTGAGACAGTTTTTTAGTTTTACCAGCTTTAAAAGTTTAGTTATGTTTGCTATGACGTATTAAGTATCCTATGTCAGAGTATGCCCTTCAACACTAGTCTTTTGCTTTGGTGCATCATGCCTTTCAGCACTATGCACTTATCATTTGTTTGATTGGCTTTATCCAGGTACAGGGACCGCTTACCATTGGGCCTTTCTTAAATTCTCTTGGTTTGGGAAAGTATGCCATTCTTTTTCAGGCTGAGGAAGTAAGTAATTTGCATCTTGTGCACAACAAACTAGAGAAAACACGTCAAAATATGCCATTCATTTTTGCTGGTTTGCTGGCTGTGCAGATTTTTCCATGATTTATGTGTAAGCTATAACAGACTTGAATAATCTGATGCTAGAAAAAGATACAACCAGGCTAAGGTTTTCAGTTGATATTGTTAAATATCATAGGGAGGATGCTTTCCTGTTTCTCCTGGGCTATTGTAACAACTGGACCTATGTCAGATAAACGTAGAAAATAAGCTGTTGCTAGTCGTGCCTCATGTAATGTGTAGCTTCTTTTTCTTTATTTATTTCTTTTCTTCAGTTACAAATAGCTATTAATCAAGCCTTACATGGCTGCATGTTGTAGCATAAAAAGTGAATCTAGAGCAGTCATTCGCACTAGCCATTCGTTATTATAGCCGCATTTAATTTTCCTGATTAATGAGGTTTGACCACCAGTAGACACTCATATAAAAACCCATTGCACATAGGTACAATCTCTTTTGTCCTGTTAAGAGATGTCTATTCCCATTTTTTTTCTTCTTCAATGTCAATGCAATAGCAGACAATGCTTATAATGTAATTGGTTCCAGAAATTGTGCCCTGTGAAGTTTACATGACTTAGCTGAACTGGTTATGCTATTGGCAAATAACCTAACAAAACTTTGTTACCTTAGCTGAAATATTGTAATCTGGACGATGAGAGAAGTACTTATTATGCTGGACAGCTCCTGACCGTGGAAGTGGTTTTGAATGGCAGATTGATATGGATGTACTGAAGCAGATGCGGGACGATGACCTCAAAGAGATGGGCATACCAATGGTATGTTTGACTTAGATTGTAAAATGTAGATATGTAAGTTTGTCGATGATCCACAGACTAAGCAATGCAAGGTCTAGCAATGCAAGTCGCCATGACTTGATCTCATATTGGTGGTGGCTAAATGCCGACAATTAGGGTCTAAAAAACAAAGGCTTCGTGATCGTTTCTGTTGTCATGTTTTTCTTAGCATTATGTACGCATATAAGCCATGTTGCTGGATGTCCTGGTGATCAAGAGAGCTGAAAACCAGTTGTTGCTGTCGTCACTTGGTTGGATGTGGTTATTATACTGCCGGGTCTTAATTAGGAAAAAAACACGTACATAAACTCAATGATCCCGGAACTGAATGATTCCATATATTTATCTTCTGTTTGTGGTGCCTCTGGAATGAATGGCAGATGTCTGTGTCGAGCATGGAGGGTTAAACTGCATATGCACTACTGCATCTTAATAAGCTCCTAGTACTCATTATTTGTGTCTTTACTTGCAGGGACCCAGGAGAAAGATTCTTCTTGCTCTCTTGTCTCGTTCAAGACGCGTGTAGAAATCTGATGCTTTCACTTGTTTGGTCTACTTTTATTTATTTATCTTTTTTCTCCTGCGTGTCCTTCTCAACTGGTGGAGAGAGGGAAACGGTGTCATGAAGAGGAAGGACCAGGTGATGGGTTGGTGCAGGTAATCCAATGTTGTATTATCTTTTGGATGCCATTCCGAGTTCTGTGTATTAAAATAAATACCATAAGCTTGTACGTGCGTTGGACATACATCCGGCTATTAGGCTCTGTGAACATATTTGATGCTTCCCCCTAAATCTGATTTTTCCTTATAATTAGTAACCGGAGATTTTTGAGTCACCTGACATACGTAGTTTACCTTCCAATTGCTTATCACACATCCCAACTCCGAAATCACCCCTAATCATGGCGATGCCATGACGTGAGAAAGATACACAATAATACAAAGCCTCTGCCAACGCTTTATTTGCCTTTTCTGTGAGCTGGAGGGTCCGTCTATACCATGCCTTTTAAGATTGGTGCCGTATCGGAAATTCTCTCCCCAATTTTTTTAATTTGGAAATGGAATTGACACTTGGGCTGAACTGGGTGCGAATGATGATCGTGTTACTTCGAAGTGTCTTCTTTCCACCTTCATTCATCCCTTGGAGACGTGGAAGGGTGGTTGCTCGCAAGCCACGAGCTAAGGGCTGCCTGATGAGTCGTGGAAGCAACAAAAAGATCTTCTACTGATGGGGCCTACCGTCCCTCTGAGTGATGCTTGCGCACCGTGGAAGATATGACGAGTGCCGTCACTTTTGACCTTGAAGCTAGTAAGGATCTCATCATTTTCATGGGATTTTTATTATTGGTGAGAATACCATATAAGCCCTATGAATCGGATAATATTTCGGTCGTCTCTCGATGAGTTTATTTCATCTTCTCACTTAATTTCTTTCAGCAAATTTTGAGAAATGCGATGGCGATGTTTTTTTTTTCATAAATACTAGCAGAGGATTTTCTGAAGAAATTATTTTTGTTTGCTAAGCAATTAGAGACGTTGACTTTAGGCCTTTAATTCATCGGCTTAATGGTGCATAACTGCATATTAGTAGTTTACTCGAGCTGGGCGAGTCTCCAATTTATGGGCCTAATGCCCTAAAAAAAACACTCGCCTTTAGGTCTAGTTTAAATTTCATCCTATACTTTTTGTCCTATAAGAAAATCTCAAACTTTAGTTCTAATCCTAATTTTATCCTAAACTTTTAGTATGTCAATAAAAATCACTAATTTTTACTTGAGTCCCAAACTTGTCCCTATTAACCATCCGTCCAAAACTTCTTTTAACAACCAAGAGACGGAAAGCTTGTAAGTGTACATCGTTCGAGCGTCCCAAATGGAGTATCTCGAGCACGAGCTCTCTAATTGCAAGAGATAGAAGACTCCCAAGCATGAGAGACTAGAGGTTGAGCACAAAATTGAAGATCTTGAGTGAGATAGAAGGAATATTCTCTCAAGAATAAGAATAATTAGAAAAGGTCAGTTGTAATTGATCTAATTTTTACTCAAATTTGAGAAAAAAACTAGAGTAACGACATAAAAACATCACATAACCAATGATGATTTTGGACAAAGATTTAATGAAGGTTAATATAGGAATCAAGTGAATATGGTTTTTTATGAGATGGAAAAAGTTTAAGATAGAATTAAGACTAAACCTAAAGTCGGTAGTTTTTTTATGAGATAAAAATTAAGTTTATGGTAGAACTGAGAGATGGTACCAAATTTCGAGAGTTTTTTATGGGATGAAAAAAAAAAGAGAGGATAAAATTAGAATTGATCTTAAGATTGGAATTTGTTTGGGGCATTACGCCTGGATTTTTACGTTGGAAAGAATATCTTTTGTCCGTGCGAAGGTGGGACCCAATTGAATTTAAAAGTCATAATGGTGGACTGGAGTCGTCCCTTGACTTGTCGGATCTGGACCTGTCCGACGAATGCATTGATTTACTGACAACGTGGGGGAGAAGCCGTGAAAGGGACAGGAGCACCGCTCATTGGCCGTCCGCTCTGGCCATTGCTCCCACAGATCATTAACGCGGCGGGTCCGCCGGGATGATGAGGAACCCCACCGTCGATGAACTCCAGGCGAGAGAATTTTCCGCCTGCGTCGGCCTTCATCGCGACCTTCGTAAGATCTCATTCCGTGCTGCGAATTATCTGTACTTGATCGATCCAACATGGAATGCTGTCAAAGCGCATATGCGGTATGGCATTAGAGAGGAAAAAATCAATCCTATGTCAACACGTTTGAGAAGGTTCGATTGGCCGAAATGATTTTCTAGATTCGTGGATTTCCAATATCAAATTCGTAAAAAGAATCAAATTTTTGTTTTGACAATTCAATTATATTATGTATGATTAAAAATTATGAAAAGCTTTTTGCTTGTTTCTATTACAGATGTCGATATCGGGAATTATTTGTACCGCATTACTAGTCATAGTATGTATATTGTGAAAAAGATTATTTTACTTTATCCCTTCTTTTTTTTAAGCCAAATTCGAGAACTTCTCTTGAAGCAATAATGCGTTGATTTCGTCACCATCGAAGTCACAAAGGACTATATAGATTGATTCTTTTCTATCGATAAGCTCCAATTGCATCATCTCTTTGATAGAAGTTTTATTTTCCCATAATGTATCATAATTTTTGGCTTAATTCTTCTTCTAATGATCGATTCAACCTCTGATAAAAAAGATATACCTTGATTCTACTTCATTTCTTTAACAAGTTTAGTAATAAACATAATGGTCATAATATTCCGACGGAGAGAAGAACCTCTGATTATATTTTCAGGAAATTTCCAAACGAACAATTTCGTTGCCAATACCATTTTTCCGATTGTAGTTTTTCTTTGAGGTTATCGTTTAGAGAAATGTCCGGCACGAATCGAATTGTGAATGCCCCTGTACAGAGTATTTTATTATTTTCGTCACCATGATTTATTGAACTATTTGAAGATGGGCAGGATCGGTTTCCTCCACGAACGAAGATCTTTTTATTGGTAGGGGGGAAAGACTAGCGCTTAAGCGTAGGCGTCAGCCGAGTGTGAAAGGAAATAGAATTCAATCAGCAGTGGCAATAAAAGACAAAACTCAAATCCCTGCCTTAGCACTAAAGCAGGCCATTGCATTATTTTCGCGGGATGATTTTGTCGCGTCCCATCGAATGTTAAGAGGACAATGAGACTTCGGCTTAACTTCCCAATCATGAAGCGCATCTTATAATGACGAAGATAGGCTCGAGCAAAGCGGTCGAAGGAGTGCTATCTCGCACCTTGTACGAGGTTCTTTTACCTAATTCGGAAGGCATATGTAGCGTAACTTTCACTAATCTCTTTAATCTTTCTGTTAGAGTTAGTTAATCGATTGAGTCTCTTATTTAGAAATGTACATACATATATATTCTATAAAAATGCTGAAGAGAATAAACTTTGCCATATGGATTGTTATTCTTTTCTATCTAAATGGGGTTGAGATCATTTTAAGAATATTTATACCTTGTGAACTTCCAAAGTGGATCCAAGAACTTTCTGGTCGCTCCAATCTAACTATTGTCCCGAAATACTTGTCATGAATTGCGTTATTTTATATATGGGTTAATGCCATTAAAAACCTAAAATTTGTATATATGTGACAAATTTACTTTCCATTATTTTTCGTTAAAGTTTACAGTCAGATTATTAAGTTAAATGACACATGACAATTAGTGAGTGTACTAATTTGGGGTTTTACCGTCCATCTATTTTGTGATTTTTCGCAGTATTAATCCAATTTAACAAAAATTTATGAATGGTAAATTTATCGCAAATATACAAATTTAGGGTAAAAATTAATTTATGATAAATTTGTCACAAATGTATTGATATGATATATATTAATTTAAAATTTTACAATATATTAACTATTTATTTCCCGCTTCGCATTTGGTGCCATGTGCAACATAATTGAGAAGGAACAGAATAATATCATTTTCTGTGCTAGTACTCCCTCCTTGTCGGCTATGAAGAGGCGCCTTGAAAAGGTTGTTAGGGACAAGGCCTTGACATTCCACCAAGTTTCTCCTACCGCTATTAATAGAAGACTGCTGCGGTATTGGGGCTTAAGCTCGAGTATTTTTTCAGACTGGTTGTTTTGCCTATCCTTTTGAAGCCTACGAATGAGCTGGGGCCTCAGTTGTCTTTTGTTTTGTCTCTGCTCTTCCTCTTCCGATGTTGGTTTCAGTGTAATAGGGGTTATATCTAACCCTCTTTCCTTTTGGAGGTTCTTCGTGCTTCCGTGGCTCGGTGGACTCACCAAAGCTGGGGACTGCATTCGGTTTCCAGAGGTCGTCACTCGAGGGTTGCCACTGGCTTGCTGGTTGTTGTCCTTGGTTGTCTCTTTGTTTCTCTTGTTGCCGCCCGTCGGCAGCTTGTTGCTATTGGTTGGCAGTTTGGCTGCCGTTATTTGGCCTTTTGTTTTTTATTATTTCCTGACACCCTTCCACTCGCTATGACTTGTTTGTCATTAAGAGTGTAAGTTTTGGTGCCGTGAACCCCCATTCTACAGTCTTTGGTTTCAAGTCTATATTATCCTTACCTTACCGGGAAAAAAAAAAAAAAAACTATTTATTTCATGTAATTAATGCCACCAACCCAGCAACGTAATAGGACCGACCACTAGTTAACGGCCCAAATTCGTCCTTCTGACCTCCGAAAGAAACCAGAAGAACCAAACAAAAGAAGTTGACGAAGGAACGAAGGAACGAACGAAGGAAGGAAGAAGAGCACAACTACCACTTCGCCTCGGTAATAATCCCCTCCACGACAACGTCAACTGTAATTGACAGACAAGCCGCCATTTGTCTCCCGCACGCTCTCTCTCTCTCTCTCTCTCTCTTGAGTTTCCTCTCTCCTCCCCCGGTAAAACCACCAGCACCACCCAAAGCCCAGCAGATCTCTGCATCCCCTCCCTCATCTTCCCAAGCTGAAGCAGCCGCTGCTGCTGCTGATGAGTCGATGACCACCCTGTCGACCCGCCAATCCTCTGCACCCCCCACGTTCGGCCTCCGCAGCAACGTTTTCTTGAATTGAAGCGCTGTAGCTCGAGCTAGCTCTGTGGAAACATGGGCGCCAATGGCAAGTCCAGGTGGCGGTTCTCGTTCTCTCGCTCGGTTTCTCCTCCTTCGAAGCCCGGGCCCCCGGGGGAGTTCATGTGCTCCATCGCGGGCTCCCTCATGGCCGACCCGGTGGTCGTGTCCTCCGGCCAGACCTTCGACCGCGTCTCCGTCCAGGTGTGCCGGGACCTGAGGTTTACGCCGGTTCTCGAAGATGGGTCGACGCCCGACTTCGAGACGTTCTTCCCCAACTTGGCCATCAAGTCCACGATCCTCCGCTGGTGCGAGAGGTGGGGGATCGAGCGCCCCCTCCCGCTGGACCACGCTGCCGTGGAGAAGGCCGTCCGCGCGAAGATGGCGTCCCGGCGGCAGGAGGAGGAAGGGGACTGTGGAACTGGGGGGCTTATTAGGGTTTCGGAGAGGGAGCTGCTGAAGAACGTGGCCGGGAACCCGCCGGTGATGTACAAGCACGCGGTGAGCGAGTTGAATCACCGGGCCGACCGGTTCTACTCGAGCTCGTCGGAGGAGTCGGTGGTCATCGCGGCGAGCCCGGAGACTCCCCTGCCTCTCAAGACTCGCCCCTGTTGCTATTCCTCCTCGTCGTCCTCGTCTTCCTCGGAATTTCAAGAAATCGAAAACCCTGCGCAAACCCTAGCCCCAAAGTTAAGCCCTCAAGAAGAGGAATCGGTGTTGAAGCTGAAGAGCAGCGACATCTTCGAGCAAGAACAGGCGGTTATTTCGCTGAGAAAGATCACTAGATCGCAAGAACATAGGAGGTCTGCTCTTTGTACTCCAAGAGTGATCTCTGCCCTGAAGCCGCTTCTTGTATCGAAGTACTGCAATGTACAGGTGAATGCTGTTGCTACGATGGTAAATTTATCGCTCGAGAATTCAAACAAGGTGAAGATTGTGAGGTCTGGTGTTGTCCCTCTTTTGATTGAGGTGTTGCAAAGTGGGTTTAGTGAAGCCCAAGAGCATGCTGCTGGTGCTCTATTTAGCTTGGCCATAGAGGAAGATAACAGGATGGCTATCGGGGCTTTAGGTGCTTTGCCGGTGTTGTTAAATGCTTTGAGATCGGATAGCGAGCATACTAGGAATGATTCTGCTCTCGCTCTGTATAATTTGACACTGGTTAATAGTAACAGGATGAAGTTAGTGAAGCATAATTCCGTTCTGCGGCTGCTGGAAATGGTGAAAGCAGGAAATTTGGTGAGCCGGGTATTGCTTATTCTCTGCAATTTGGCTGCCTGTGTTGATGGAAAGTCAGCTATGCTCGATGGTAATGCGGTTAGAGTTTTGGTCGGGCTTTTGAGAAGGAACGAGGCAAAGTCCAAGTTGGATAAGGAAAACTGTGTGGGCACGCTTTATGCATTGAGTCATGGGAATTTTAGGTTTAAAGGGTTGATGAAGGAAGCGGGGGGAGAGGATGTATTGAGGGAGATCGAGAAGAGTGGGAGCGAGAGGGCGAGAGATAAGGCTAAGAAGTTGTTGGAGATGGTGAGAGAGAGAGATGATGGGGAGGAAGAGGATGTGGACTGGGAGGCGCTCCTGGAGTCTGCTCAACTTAGCGGGGCTGGCTGCAGAGTTGGCGGCATTGGTGGGAGGAACGTCTATAGTCCAAAGTCATCGGATTTCTGATTTGTGATCCTATGATCTTGTTTTCTCTGAATTTCAGTGATGTGGATACAGTAATGACTGGTGTTAATGAAGGCGAGGGGGAGGAAATTTGGCGGGGATTGAGAAAATAAAGTTGAAGGTATGAAATTATGGTAGGAAGGTGATGAGCAGGCCTATCTGCGGCATAAACAATACCAAACTTTTACTACTCATCCTGTGCATCATATTTTGGATTATGGCAATCGTAAATGGCATCCATTTGTGCAATCGGTGGCTCCTGCTGTGGACGGAGAGAAACCAGCGCCAAGCTTCTTTGGTCGAGGGATAAACTATCGGTTTTGATGATTGTTCGTATTAGAGCTGGAGGCAAGAAAAGTCACAGTATCGAGATGCTGGCAAAGAACACAAGCAGTGTATATTCCTTTGTAATTTAACACAAGAAGGCATAATTATCAAAAGTGGCCAAATGTATAACGATATTCTGCAGATTTGTCAAGTCCATGTGTAATCTGCTTACATTGCTGTGGATGGTGTCATAGCTGTGTAGTTGTAAATAGAAAGGAAGAGTGATTTTGAAGAACTCGTTGAGCTTACTTTTCCTTACATTTGCCAATGTCCACGGTGTTGTTTATCTTATCATCGTTCTATGCTGAAGACTAAAGAGCGGTTTGACTCTTTCTTCTGTTCTTTTTTCTTCCCATTTTCATGGTCCCATTAGAATAAGCACGATGATTGCTGTTTCTATAAACGCCAGCGCAGACTTAGTTGTTGATGGTCCGAGTTGACCGAAGACTCGGTTGCGACCTGCGAGTTGGAGCTGGTGGTGTGAACTGATGGCGATGGGGTCGGACCGTCATTATATATACCGTGGGAGACTCAGAAATGCAAAACTATTCTTAGTCAAATGTCCTTTTGGTGATTGATGCTGTTGGCATATAGCGTGACAGTATTCTCGCCTGCTTTCGCTGTCTGTTCCTCTGATTCAGATGCATCTTAATGATGCTATGTGGAGAACTTGCTTCAACTGCAATTTATATTTTTAATCTCCGCAAGTTAGGTATATGCCTCGGTATTGTTCGACCTGGACTTAAATATGTATTAAGCTTGTTGGTGCTTAGATCTTCCTGCCTCCAATCGTCCTTCAACAGAAAAGAACAGGGGAAGGGGATTGGGCGACGGCGATCACGCTCGTGAAAAATGCTTTTGGGGTGCTCGCCTTTCTTCTTTTGTCCAACTCAATCGAGTAATTTCTGCTTTTCATTTTCAGCTTTTTGAAAAAAAATCGAACTTTACGTGTTATCCTGACGGGCTCGCCTGCCTGCCTTTTGCGTTTTTCTCTGATGTTGAGCTGCCCTTTTTGTACCCGAGCGTCTAGAACGAGAAAGTAGAGAGAGGGAGTGGAGGAGGAAAGCGAAATCACAAGCAGTTTATAATATGATTTTGCGTGCCGAACAAAGGGACGAGATAACCATTCAGTCGTCAATTCCGCGAATCCTATGATATCATAAGTCCAATCATGTGCCAACCTAATTTCTTTTTTTTTTTTATTCTCCTGCCCAGTATTTATTTCCTTCTCGCTTAAGTATTCGAGCGACGGACGAAGCTGCGCTATCGACGCAATCGGAGTTTATAGTGGCAACAGTGATTAGAATGATTGAGGCTTGACAGGCAAAAGATTACTTAGGGCACGCTTATGAAATGACTTACACAATGGTTTGAACGGGATATACGACTTCGGGGAGAAAAGCAAATTTGAATCAGACACAACCCGAGCACCGTACAACACAAATCTCCGTCCTAGTGAATCTGAAATCTGAAGTGACCCTAAAATTAGTGCGTTTCATTTTCCTGTCTTTTTTCTTTTGACTTAATACCATTAACAATATTGAATTATATTTTATTGTAACACTAAATTTTTTTAGTCACTAAAGATCCTAAAATATGCTCACCATATCATTAATATCCTACGAAATTTTCAGTCACAAAAACCCTTAAATTATACTCACCATGACACTAATATCTAAAAAAGATCATGTCATTAAAATTTTAAACTTGTACCAATGTGATAAAAACACCATTTGTTTATCACAAAAAATCATAAAATTTGGACTCTAAAAAATCCTCTCGTCATTAATATAAGTTGGTAAAATTTAGGATTTTAAGTAATAGACAAAGGGTATTTAGGATTTAGGGCTGGTGGGATTTTCCCTTTGCTTTTCTGCCACAAAAACTCGGGAGTCGGGAATGATTCCAAAAGCGTAGGCCCGTGTGCATTACCGTGGCCCACGTGAGAAAGCCCATAAACCCGACCCGCAAGGCCCAAGAAAAAAAGGTCCGGCGTCTGACGAGATGGTCCGACGCGCATCGCCGTCCTCCCGCCTGCGCTTCGCGGCCGAGAAAATGCAGGCGCAGCGGAAGAGGAAGCTCCAGGACCGCCCGAGCTCAGCCCTCCCGAGCAAACCCGTCCAACAAGATCCGTACCCGACCCACCATCGACCCACGCCCGATGAATGCCGGGCGGTCCGGGACGATCTCCTGGCCCTCCACGGCTTCCCGCAGGAATTCGCCAAGTACCGAGAGCAGAGGCTGCGGAAACTGGGCCTCGTCGTTAAGGAAGAAGACGGCGGGCACGGACGGGGCGAGGTGAAGGCGGTGCTCGTCGGTGAAGAGGAGGAGAGCGTCTTGGATGGTCTGGTGAAGACCGTGCTGTCGCAGAACACGACCGACGTGAACTCCCAGAGGGCTTTCGCTTCTCTCAAGTCTGCTTTCCCCTCCTGGGAAGATGTGAGTCGTTCTGGTTTTTCTTTGAACCCCTTATTTGTAGTGATTAGCGTTGGAGTTGTCTAATTTGTGCTTTTGGCTTCATGGGTCGATGTAAAGTTCCGACATTTAGGTGGATTTGATTCGTTATTGTTTCGATCCAGCGACCAGACTGCTCACCCAAGTGTTCTTGGGCATGAAACTAGACAGTGACCTAGATTCATGTTTGAGGGTGCCAATTTGTCCTGATTTTAGTACATGCATCTTTAGATTGCTTCTGAGTTATGTTTCGGAATAGTGATCGTTTTCTTTAAGGAGTGCAGAGTATTCGGATTGATTAGTTTCTCTCCCAAACTTAGTAGTCGCGGCAATTTGTTCAAGAAGAAAATTGCTAATGTTGTACATGATTCCATGAGTTTCCCATATATTTGCTTGTGGATTTTCCAAGGTTCTTGCTGCTGAATCAACATGTATAGAGGATGCCATAAGATGCGGAGGTCTAGCCCCGACAAAAGCAGCGTGCATTAAGAACATTTTGACTTGCTTGCTTGAGAAAAGGGGCAAACTATGCTTGGAATTCTTGCGGGATCTCTCAGTTAGTGAAATTAAGGCCGAGCTATCCCTTTTCAAAGGGATTGGTCCGAAGACGGTAATTATCCTTTGTTTGCTTACTCTTTAGCTTCTTATGATAATGTCACTGAACTCATAAATGCGAAAATTTCTGGTCAGCTCATCATAGGATGCCATAGATATTAAACTTCAAGGACATGAATATGCCGTTTTCAGTTTTTGGAAATATCTTCATTTCTCTTCTAGCTTGAATTGTTCAACTATCTTATACTAGTAAAAGCAGTTGTAGTTCATCCCTCCTTGTCTCTCGCTGGAAATAATATCAGAGTTTGAGGATCAGATGTCGTGGTGGGGTTCTTGATTTGATTAATCAGAAATTACCCATTTTCAGTTTCCTGCATCTTATTGCTTTCAAAATTCTCAATGTCCTTATTATCCCATCTATACTACAGGTGGCTTGTGTCTTGATGTTCCATCTTCAGCAAGATGATTTCCCAGTCGATACACATGTGAGTACTTTACATTACACAAGGCAGTCACTATTTTAGCATCACCATCAAATTTGAATGCGAGGCACGCACGTGCAGGTCTTTGAGATTGCAAAGACTATTGGATGGATCCCCACTACAGCCGACAGGAACAAAGCATATCTCCATCTCAACCAACGGATTCCAAGCGAGCTTAAATTTGATTTGAATTGCCTCTTGTTCACTCATGGTAAGATGTGCCACAGATGCGGCAAGAGAAAGGATAGCCAACAATGTGGCAAAAGGAAGGGTAGCCAGCAAAGGAAGGAATCCCCCGGCAAATCCCCTGGCAAAGCTTGTCCTCTACTGAACTACTGTAAGAAGTCATAGCACAAGCCACTTTGCAAATGGCACAAATGGTTTTTTCAATCTTTCAACCTCTACATCTCATGTCTTCCTCTTCATTTGCAATGCCTCTTTTGGTTTCATTTTGGTCCTTCTTTTTCTTCTCCCCCCCGGGGCAAGCATGTTTTAGGGCAATTTGGTGCTGTTTGTTACTGGGTTTAGGTAGTTTTGAAGATCGATTAATCTTCACGAGCATAAGCATGCGTCTTTGGTGAGTCTCCAGGATTTTATAGGTCAAGACTTCACCGTGGAAGTAGATACTACTGATGGATGAGATAATGGGGAAAGAAAAGAAAAACACCTTGGCTGATGGGTTGTCTGTGATTTTGGACCCGTTAAATTGGTTCAGTTAAATACTGGTCACCTTTCTTTTTTTTAGTTGGAAAAAGGGTGCAGAGGGGTGACCAAAGCTAAGGACCATTTTGGCCTTACCACAAGGGTCCTACATCCGTCACAAAATGTAAGGATTGAGTCATAGATGCTCACCACCCGTGACCCAAAGATCTGACCCCTCCTTTTGCTGAGTAAGTTTTTGGCATAACCTCACCTCCTTAGCTTTATAATGGGGCCAGACTTGTACCATTAGGTATATAGGCCCATCTATGGCCCAAGTTGGCTCGGTCTGAAAGATGGGCTCATAATGGCGAATCGGATCCGATCCTGTCCACGAACGGGTCTTCTGTGCAGCACTGTTCTGTTCTAAAAGTGTTTGATGTGTTCTAGGAGAAAGATCATACGCACTGGTGTACTACATGTTGCCGATCAGAGTTAAGTTTGGAGAATGTAGAATTTAAAAATAGATTCATCATTTATGTTAAAACACATTGATTTTACTGTGAGAGAAGTGCTTGGGATTTAGCAATGAAACCATTGTATTAATACTTACTCAATAAGGAAAGGACTGTCGGTTTAAGATCTACCATTCTACGTAGTTGGATATATCACAAGATATATAAAGCTCTTTTGGAATGCTTAACAAATATCCCAAGATCACTTTGTTGACATACTGTCCTGAGAAATTAGTCATTCACTCCTCTAATTTTTGTTCTGGTTCTTCACAAAATCTCAATCTTAAATTGATTCGCATCCCTGTGGGGTATTCTCCTTTTCTTTTGCTTCTCAATAATTTTGGATCGATCTGGGCCATGTTTGATGTTCTGTATTCGGTGCAACTATTCAACTTGCATAGAAAGGCCAAGCAAGGGTCAAAATCATCACACCTTTTGCCAACTAGAGGACTTCTGAAAATTGATTTCTTTAGTGTTGTGAGGGCATTTGTTGAGAAACTTAATAAAAGAAGATCCTAAACTAAGATACTTTTCAACAGAGTTATCACATTTGCCAACTAGAGAACTTCATGCAGCCCTTGAAAATTTCCAATCTTAGCTTACCTTGTCACCAGTGAAATGAATAGATGGGATCACAGTATGAACTTAGCTTAACGTTCATTTCTCTTGTTTTACCCTAAAGAAGAAGGTTTGTTTTTCTCCTAGTAGGCTACAGTGCAATCTCATGGTTTATGCTAGAAGGTACTCTTGTCAGTTTTAAACTCTTTGATTTATCGAAACCAACTGATAAATGAAGTACTCTGTTTCCTTGATCTTTATGCATTCACGACTACTTGGAAAATATTCAGATACTCTCATGTATGACAGTGGAAAATCGGTCCCCCTTTCCTTAGGCAACGCAGGCTCCTCTTGACATGTTTTGTGGACCTTAATCACGTGGCATTTCGTACTTATGTACTCATGGTTGGAATTGCATGCACCTAGACCACACGACAACAAGGACCTCGCAAATTGGCGATGGTGCTCGACCGTGGAAACATAAAGAACGGGAAGCGTGCTACGCGGTTAATTGAAACGTGAGGGTCCATATTCTGTATGAAAGTGAAACCAACTACAGGACATTTGAGGATTGATTGAATTCAAAGGTGACATGATGAAGGGCGCCTTGGTAAACGAGTATGGTTGTGGTTTGAAATGCCTGAGGTTCCAATCATGCGCGGTCCTGGTCGGGGGTTGCCTTCTTTTTCAAGCAAATTGTTTAAGATGTGGTCACGAAACGAGCAATGAAAGATTCTTTCAAATCTTTGGGCTGACAGCTTTTTACTGCCCTTTTTGTTTCCCCAAAGCATCAACGTGAAACGCACAGATGATCTGAAAAATGAGATTTTGAATTGTCTTGAGGGAATCAACTTTAATGATAGTACGATGGGAGGTTTTTGAAATCGAAGTTAACATTATTAGAAGGTGGAAGATATTTACGAAATCTGTTTGATGGTTATAGCTATTTTGATCATGCTTTGAAATGTGGTTCTATTCATTAGGAGGAAATTTACATTCATGATGTCTAAGAGTCTAAGATGAGAAAGATTCGTGGCTTTGAACATGATCATTTCTTTTTTCGTGCAAGACTGAGGCGGAAAGCCGTGAGGTCATAATATATATTTAAAAAAATAGATGATGGGTAGGACAAGTTTGGAAGTATACTTGATTTTCGAATTTTATAAGTTGAGTTTCGGCTGTGGATTGGTTTGACGGATCGACAGAGGAAGGTTCAAGGAAACTGAGGCGACAAGAGGGCAGTGCAGTTGCTGAAAATGACATTCTATATGATTCTGATAGTGACCAAATGGTAGTGTTCAACTAATTGATCAGGCAACATAATAAACGTTTAGATCAATGACTTGTCAAATAAAACTCATATTTTCGCCATTTGTTCATGAGAAATGTATATGCTCTATGATTGATTTTTGGGGGTCCTACCTTAACCTAGCACATCAATTATTGTAGGACCGATGATGTCGAGAACCCGTTAGGTCCTCCTTCAAAAACCCTTCATTAGAAAACCCATGAAAATCACTCAAAAAGAAAAAGGTAACATCTATGCTCTTTCATGTCCTTTATCTAGTTGAGGATTAGATTGATGTGAAAATACTATCATATGGTTCAAACAATCTGATGACATTACTCCTCGTGATCTACATTCATACTTTTGTAAAGTCGGGCCGGTTTTCGAGATTCCCATCTTGTGAAACATCCTTGGACACTAATGTCATGTGTGGTTGAGCGTGAATGATGCAAAATTTCTATGTTCTAACCTTGTGTTTCCTTGTCGAAGCGTCAGACTCACAAATAATGAAGACTTTAATGAATCTTGTAAATACAAATTTTAAGGGATTCGATGGCCGATGTTTTCATGCTTTAATTGGATAATATCTTGATTGTTTTTACCGCCCGCTACACAATTCCATTACCTTCTAAGCTTGGTGAAAAATAGAACTAATTTATGCGAAGATTAGTGAATTTAGTGAATTTCTAGAATTTCCTCAATAGATTCTCAAGATCTAAATCAAAGGAATATGCAGATTTTCAATCTTTAAACATGGCTAATTTGTGCATCTCGACTAAATAATATATATATATATATATAATATATATATATATATATATATATATATATATATTTTAAAAAGAAAAGGTGGGGGAGCTATGCACCAATACCTAACTCAACCAAATCCACCAACGGAGATTACCTACCAAATTTAGGTGATTAGATCAAGAGCAGGTAGTCCCAAAATATGAGCCATAAAAAGGTTTGTCCTGATTAGCAAGTAAAGCATCCATGTTGCTAAACTTGACAGTTTTCGTGAAAGAGCAAACATGAATTTTTAATTCAATTTGTCGTGATTAACTGAGAGTAGATCATGCCAAATGACCCGATGCTTATATTTTAAGCGGTTAATCCCAAATCAAGATCGATATACAGGCTTCATCTAACAAAGAGAATATTCCGCTTTTATTCGCAATTTTTCTTGGGAATATCAATCAATCACTGTCTAATCAAATAGGAAACGCGTGTGTAAATTAAGTTCTTTAAGGGTGAAAAGTGAATTTTGCTAAAGTAGCTTTGTACTTAAAAGTCAATAAACAAAAAAATATTTATACATTAAAATTAAACAACGAAAGTCCTTGATTAACACGATCCTACGATTAGTCTAACCCTCAAACCCTCAGTATCCATTAATAGGTTATGCAGTAAGGCTACGTGAAAAATGAATAACTTCAAAAATATTTTTGTGAGCGATATAAGTGATCATTTTTTAATGAATTTTTCCAAATCATCAATTTTACTCGGAAACATATGGAACCTTAAAAAGAAGTGTTTGAATGGCTCTGCAGTTGTCCCCAAAGAGGCGTTTTGCAGGTTGGGCTATCGGCAGTGATCTTGTTGTGAGAATACCAAAAGACTATTGACAATTTCCACTTTACAATTTAAAAACTCAAAAGGATAATGGAAACAGTCACATATGATCCTAACTATCAATTGCATACTGAAATGGCTTTATAAGTTTCGTGGCAAAGTGAGTAATTCGTAAAATGTACAAAAGAAACAAAAATCAGAAGTATAAACCACTCAAAATATGGAAAAATCATCTACCACTTGTTAAACAACTAAATTTAACAAGGGCTTTGACAAACATAATCACATATTATATATGTTCCATGCCACGTCAATAAAATTCATAGAAATGTCCAAATGAGGGAAGTGAATTTGTATAATACAAAAGCGCTCCCATCAAAAGCCGCGTATCCAGATTCCGGGTGCGGTGCGAATCTGAAAGAGGGGACAGGGAAGCGTAAGCCGCCAAGCAACGAAACGGGAAATGGCGTTTCCTCTTTCGTCGTCACCTTGTTGTCCAGCACGTCGCTGCTCCTCATGGTCCCGCCCGCCAAATACCGCCAATTCCTCTGCTCCCTAACGCAGTCCATACGTGGCTCGGGGGGCTCGCCGAGTCACTTGCTCCTTTACGAATCCGTGCATGGTACGGAGGGCTCCTCTGTTCGCCCCTGCTAGTAGCTGCGACGAAGCATCCCGCGCCCGGCCAAGCTCAGATTACGGCTTTGCAGCGGTAGAAGGAGAAGAGGACACGGGCCCGCTGTTTTTTCCGTGTTTTGGAGCCTACCCATTCATTGCCATTTATTGAATTCTGTATATATAGGCCCCAAGATTGCATCTTTTTCCCCATTATTACTTGCTCTGCTTTGTCTCCTGCGCGCTTGCGCCGCATGTTGGGCTCTTTAGATGATTTCTGTAAGCGAGACTGTGATCTATCGCGGGTTTCTCGAACTGGGTTTTCTCGATCATGTCGCAGAAGAGGCAGCAAGAGGATGGCAAGGCTCGATCAGATGGGAGTTTTCCCGATGATAAGCGGAGACGAATACCCACCTTGAAGAAGTGAGTGGAACATTTGAGATATATTGGAATTTTTTTTTTTTTGCCGTCCACTGCGTTTTTAGTGCTTTTTTTATGTCTGAAGTGTCAATCTTGGGGAGAGAGTATAGAGAAAATTTTGTGGATGATGACATATTTGCTTGCGTATTGTTAATAGTTCTTTAATATCCTATCCGAGTAACATTGGATGGTGGGAGTTCCATAAACAAACGTAAGGAATGACTTTTGTTTGAACTGGAAATTGCAGGCCAGAGATTGTCCATAGCTATGATGAGTTTCAAATTATAAGTTGGTTTCACCGCAGGGTATTCAGAAGTGTGTGGAGTTCGTATAGTTTGGCTTTCTAGACAGGTCTCTGTTTCTTGTGTTTGAATGAGTTGAGAAAGAACAACGTGTGTAGTTCGAAATGTGTCATGCCGGGCATGGTCTTTTTCTATAGTTTGTCTGCAGATGAGAGATATTCGGGTGCAAACACGCCATTATTTTAGCGTAGCATGTTCTTGACCCCGAAATATATGGCTGGCCAAGCAAAAGCTAATTTGTTGCTTCCCCATTTACGGTTGGCTGCTACTTGGGCAATTTTCCCATCCCGGGCTCAACTTACAATTGTTGAACTTTTTTTTCTATTTGGATAATCTTCAAATATGTTTACATCTTTTGAGGAGTTAGAAAAATGGAGACGCCAATGAATTCTTCTGGTCCTCTAATGTTTACAGGATGTAGTTTTTGTCCACTTTTTGTCCTTATATTGTTATGGGAGGATCAAATATTGTTTTCTGAGGCTTGCTGGCTGGTACTCCATTCTTACTTATCTTGGGAATTAACATTGATATTTGCTTCGTCCAGTGTGGTTCTTGAAGTGATGAAGATGCAACCTGTTCAGCATCTGCTGGAGCCAATTCTAGAGCCTTTAATTCGAAAAGTGGTAAGTTTTCTTTCTTTCTTTCTTTCTTTTTTTTGGGGGGGAAAGTAACCAACAGCATTGGTTAGTCATTTCGAGTTATTGTCTGATTTAAATTGCATTTGACCTTGCTTCAACTTAATGATGATGGAATCTTTATCTAATCATGTTAAGAATCTGTCCATTTTTGCTTTTAGAGGTGTTTAGTTGCTTTGGTATTGTTTTTCTTATCCGTACTTGTTGTAAGCTTCGGTATCATTGGGCTTTTGAAACGATGGTTAATACCTACATGAAAAACTACTGATTGTGGTTCTGGTGATTGTGGTTCTTTTAAATGCTTTTGTACTAGAAGAAAACTTTCCATCGTGTTAACCTAGAACAACACATGATGCTTTAAGTTCTTCGTATACAAATAATATAGTTGGTTGCGTATTTTAACATCAATTAGAGTTGACTTTGTTGAATACAGGTTAAAGAGGAAGTCGATATTGCCTTGAAAAAGTACATGAATTCCATGAAAAGGTAAGCATAATCAAATCCATTTAATCCAGGAGTTGTCTCACCTGGGGTTAAAAACAACTGCTTTTCCAGGCCGTTAATTCATCAGTTTAAGCACCTTCTTGAATAAGTATATCTAACACAAGATCACCTTTCTGTCCAGGAGTTATGAGAAAGAGGTACATCATTTTGAAACAAGAAGCTTACAATTGCAGTTTATGAGCAGTCTCTCTCTACCTGTCTTTACTGGTGCCAGAATTGAGGGGGAAGAATGTTCCGCTGTGAAAATAGCTCTAGTCGATGCTCTTAGTGGACAGATTGTTGATTCTGGGCCTGAGTCATTGGCCAAGGTTGAAATTGTAGTTCTGGAGGGTGACTTTGACAGCGATGAGACCGAGAATTGGACTGTTGAAGAATTCAAGAACAACATTGTCAGAGAAAGGGAAGGAAAGAAGCCTCTTCTTACAGGAGAATCAATTCTCAATCTTAAAGATGGTATCTGTTCTTTGGGTGAGATTGCTTTCACTGATAATTCAAGCTGGACTAGGAGCCGTAGATTCAGAATAGGGGCACGAGTTATAGATAACTTTGATGGGATCAGAATAAGGGAAGCAAGGACTGAATCCTTCATTGTCAGGGATCACCGTGGAGAATGTAAGTGCATATAGTATGACATCTTTCTATGATTTGTAGAATATTGAATCACGGAATATCTTAATACACCATTTCCATAGATTAGAAAGTTATCGCTTCTATGCATGTTTTCTTCTGGTTTTGTGTCATGCAACTTTTAATATTGAAAGGAAATCTTTCCATGTCTGTTTCTGCTTGCAGTGTACAAGAAGCACCACCCTCCCTCCTTGCTTGATGAAGTATGGAGATTGGAAAAGATCGGGAAAGATGGAGCTTTCCACAAACGCCTCAGTCGGGAAAACATCCAAACTGTGAAGGATTTTCTGACACTGCTACACATCGACCCTTCAAGGCTCAGATATGTAATTAATTGATCTCTCCTTCATGTTGTTCTCTAGTTGGCAAATGTGACAATTTAAGGCTTAGTGCACATATATTGACATATGTGGGCACAATAATTATAGTTAATCAAGCATCTCCTTTCCTCTCTGGAAACTTCTTATTGATTTTGATTATGTATGTCCAGATTCTTGGCACTGGTATGTCTGCTAAGATGTGGGAAGTTACCATAGAGCATGCGCGTACGTGTGTGATTGATAAAAGGGTGTATCTGTACTGCCCTCCTACCTCTCAGCTGAAAACTGGCGTCGTCTTCAATCTTGTGGGACAAGTGATGGGATTACTTTCAGATTGTCAGTATGTTCCTATTGAAAAGCTCTCTGAAGCTGAGAAGGCAAACCCTCCTTTTTGCCTTGAATGTGTTCGTTGTACCTGTTATCCTTTTTCAATTGCTTGTTTGAGTTAATGTTAGTGTTTCTTCTTTCCAGGTGGATGCCCACAACTTGGTTATTTCTGCCTTTCAGCACTGGGGGGAGGTAGTTTCTTTTGACGAAGAAGCATATCTCATCGCTGGCTCTTCACATGTATCAAGTGCTCCATGCAACTCGAGCTCTCCAAAGACCGAGGGTTCGAACACTTGCAGGTTCTTGTCTTGTGAAAGGATAAGTGGATTAGACTATGCCCAACCAAATGCATCTTCCCCAGATATTATGTCATCCATCTACTCCACGGTGGATGTTAGTGGCTTAGATGACTATACATTGCATGGCATAGAGAACATGGGTCTTAGATACGATCAAACCCTAAGTTTCCCCAGTCAAGTTGCCAACTCCATGATTTGTGATGCGAGGTCTATGAGCCAAGATTTCTTTGATGAGGATCATCTGCGATTTTTCGACTCTGATTGTCCCCTTCCAGCTCAGAGCACGAATTTTGAATCACAGGCTGATCTGCAATGTGCTGTGAGTGAGTTTCTGCTGAAGCCTTCAGCTGTTGCCATAGCCAATGCTCAGAAGAGATGGAAGAAATTATTTAGTGTGTTGAAGTGGTTCTGGGTTAGAAAGATTGTTGTCATGAGAAGAACTCGTCAGCGGGAAATTCAGAGATGGTAAAGTCTTGGTGAATGGAGGATTGGTCATGTTCCCAGATTATCGCGATGCCAGAGCTGCCCCACTAATTTTGTTGCGCACATTTTTTTCCCCTAAATGTTGGAGTTCCAAATCAATTTTTGTGCGCATTTTTAAGTAGTGGGAAAGTTAGGTCTCTTGATCATCTGTACAACTAATGGCCGAGTGGATAGCATCTATTTTCCATAAATCAAGATTGCGTCTTATATCTGAGTATATTGTACGAGTATGTAGGTATTCTTTTAGAAGACTTGTGCAATTTTGCTTGCGGTGGTTGATTTCCACAGATCTTGTAAATGACAAGTTTCTTGATATTCTAGACTTCCATTTTATCAATAAGACTCTTTTAGGGCAAAGGATCAGTTGGAACTGACTGTTTTACAATAAAAAGAAATTAACTTTGGATGCCCTAAAGAAGCATTGCTAACCTGGTTTGCGAAAGCAATTTGGTCATGTATATTGTAAAAGCGATTTAGCAAATAAATTAATCTGTCTTCGAACGAAATGCCAAGTCACTTTCTGTTTTTTCATTTGCCAAGCAAAAAATACAGATCATAAGCAGAACATATATCTGTGCATATTTCCTTTTTTTGGATGCAGGTCTTGAACATGATTATTGACTTTTGACTTGTCAGCTAGGGCTGTAATTTCTTGCTGATCACGGTCAGATTAGTGTAAGAAGAAAATTCTTCTTTCTACAAGCAAGTTACTTTTAAAAACCCTGCAAAGCATAAAGTCCATCCTTGCATCCTGTAAGGTAAACCACACATAACAACAGAGAGGCAGGCATGGAGAATCAGAAAGGTCATGTCCTTGTGCTCACATATCCTGCCCAGGGCCACATCAACCCGCTTCTCCAGTTCGCCAAGCGCTTGGCCTCCAAAGGCCTCAGGGCTACTCTAGTCACAACCCATTACACCATTGGCTCCATCAAAGCAGAGAGGGTGCATGTTGAGCCGATCTCTGATGGCTTTGATGAGGGTGGCTACAAGCAAGCTCCAAACACACAAGCATATGTAGATTCGTTCAAGAGAGTGGGCTCGAGAACACTATCTGAGCTCATAACCAAGTTCTCTGAAACAGAGTACCCTGTGAACTGTATTGTGTATGATTCGTTGCTTCCGTGGGCTCTTGATGTGGCAAAAAACTTTGGGATTTATGCAGCTGTTTTATTAACCAACTCAGCTTCTGTCTGCTCCTTGTACTGGTACATTAACCAGGGTAGGCTGACTTTCCCCCTGTGCCCTGATGCACTGCCCATCGTGCTGCCCGGCCTTCCTCTGCTTGAATTCTCTGACTTACCGGGGTTTCTTGCGGATTCTGAGAGCCAGTCGCCTTATTTGGCTTTGATTATGGAGAAATTTGCTCGCCTGGAAGAAAATGACTGGGTGTTCTGCAATTCGTTTGAAGAGTTGGAGGCTGAGGTGAGCATATACCTTTTTGTCCGTGGAACTTTTTAGGATTTTGAGAAGTTATTACCTATTTCTTCGATGAACCTTACCTGGCTGTCTAACGCTGATCGAACGGAATTGACACTTAGTGCTTCTGTAAGGGCATAAGTCAGTCAAAATAATGTCCGCTGTTTGCGTGCTCCGTCGTCAATATCGTTGAGATAATCAGACAAGAAGAGAGCTGATAGAGAAGAATTATAGCAATTGGTCCTGATTGTGATGTTATTTGAACCCTAGGCAAGTTTCTGAGGAGCCACACCTTTTCAGGTCTGAGATTAAGATTGTCTGAAATCCAATCTCGCGCTTGGACAAAATGTTTTGGTGGTCTTATTTATCTAGATTGGAGTTGCAGATGCATGATTGCTTTTTGCAGGTCCCTTTTCTTCAGTTAATTTTGTTACTTTATTTCATTTATCAGCTTGTGAAGGCCTTGTTTGGAATTTGGCCGTTGTTGATGGTTGGCCCATTAGTACCATCAGCTTATGTCGACCGGCAGATCGATGGGGACACATCATACGGAGGCAGTCTCTGGAACGCCACCAGTGACCAGTGCTCGAGATGGCTGGACAAAAGGCCGCTGGGTTCAGTGATTTACGTATCATTCGGGAGCATGGGAAATATTTCTGCAGACCAAGTTGAAGAAATCGCATTCGGCTTGAAAGCAAGCGACAAACACTTCATCTGGGTATTGAAGGATTTCGAGCATAAGCTGAAATCGCCCATCGAGTTCCTTGATTCTATCCAGCAAAGAGGGCTGGTTGTGGAATGGTGCAACCAATTAGAGGTGCTAGCTCATCCAGCCGTGGGCTGCTTCGTGACGCACTGCGGGTGGAACTCGACCCTGGAGGGACTGAGCCTGGGCGTGCCCATGGTGGGGGTCCCGCTGTGGAGTGACCAGCCGACCAATGCCAAGTTTCTGGAGGAAAAGTGGCGAGTCGGGCTGAGAGCCAAAAGGGGCGAGCGAGGGATGGTGACCAGGGAAGAAGTAGAGATGTGCGTGAGGGAAGTTGTGGAGGGAGAGAGAAGTGAAGAGTTCAAGAAGAATGCTTTGGATTGGAAAGACAAAGCTAAGAGAGCTGTGAGTAAAGGCGGGAGCTCGGACAAGAATCTGGATGACTTCGTTGCGAAGATAAGGGAAGGAGGGGGAAGACGCCTCGCGGAACCTTTGATTTGAGGGTTTTAACTCACGTATATCTACCAATAGGTGCATTTACTGTGCCATAAACCTAGCTAAAATGTCATATGCCACCTTCTATGATAAAGTATTTGCCTAGCGTTTGCGATCCACAGTAATTCTTCATGTTTAAGGTAAAGCGAACCCAGGGTGCCGAATGTTATATGACTTGTAAAGCAACTGGGGTAAAGTCGACAGCTCCTCTGGCGACCCACCGTAAGAAAAAAGTAGTTTTTAGCGATTTTGTTTGTGGAATTTTCTGTTTTTTGTGTTACTTTTGGCAGTGAAAGATCGTTCTCTGGTCAAGTGGCCCCCCTGATCAGCTCCCAGTCATAATACCAAGTTACTGTACCATGTGATATCGAGTAATCCGTGTAGCATGAGAAGTGTTCATTCAGAGGAAAGCAAAAATCCTGTGGAGAGATGCGAGGACGCGAGAGTTCAAAATGTGTCTCTTGAAAATTGATGGAGTTGTTAAACGTTTTATGTGAATGTCTTGGATTTGAATATTGTTTCAGTGGACAAACTAGTTGGGAAGAGAAGTTTCGATTTATAAATTAATAGGAACTGCTAATAATGTGAATGTGACTTGGGCGACCATGATGGCTTGTTCTATCTGCGTTGGCATGCATCATTTGGCAAATGTGGGCCATCTTTGGAGATACACTTTCGGTTCAGGCTGCACAGAAAGTTTAGTGACAATGCTTGAATTTCAAAACGACCCCACACGAGTTTTTTCAGAAGAAATTCCTGTAGACCCTTTAGAGGAAAAAAAACAAAATACGTGTCAGAGTCATCTTGCACTCTGAAGTTCGACAATTAGATAATGTTTATATTCACACGCAAAAAGGTTCCTCAAAATGGAACACCAACGTCTGCATCGATCTCTTTGGGTGATTACAAACATCAGATCACAGGTTACCTTCGTTTACAGTTTGCACCAGATGCTAATTTTACATTGATCGAGCGGGTTTGTTGTGCTATCGTACCCATCATTACTAAAATTGGTCAGATGCAGAAATTCTGATTTTTGTCGAAGAACGATTCATATCGTGTCCAAGCGATGTTCGTGCGACGGAGTACATGGCGCCGACTCATTGGTGCCTTAATCCATTCTTCTTTCCTGAGCTGTAAAGTTACTCCCACGTGCTTCATTAAGAATGATGTGTATGAAGAAATTGAACATGGGGAAGGAAATTTCAAAAGGAAAAAGAGAGGAAAACAGGGAACTGCCCACGTTAGAGCTTAGAATTCTGTGTTCTGTGCATTGTAACTGTACTGGTCAGAGAAGGAATTTGTGTAAGCAGCCAACTTTCGCCAGTGAATTTACGAAAGGACCCTCGTGGGTGGACAACCTTTTTTTTGTTTTCATTTGTCAAAGAAAATGAAAAAGTTTTTAACAAAGAATAGGCTCTGATGTTTATTAGTTGCCCTTTGCCAATTGCTGCCACCATTTCTTTAATCTGTCTTGACTCTGTCTGAGCTGGTTCATATCAAGAATCTCTGACACTCTGACACAATCACAGAGAGAGAGAGAGAGAGAGAGAGAATTGGTCTCTGTCTCATCATCAAGAACCAAGAAAGCCCTTGAAGATTTGTGCTCTTGAATCTTGAACTGTTTGTTGGGTCTGAGTTTGAGAGTTGAGGTTTCTGCTTCTTTTTTTCGGCTGTGGGAGTGTCTGAAGTTTGAAAGATCTTGAGATAGATAGATGGCTACGTTTTCAGGGACCACACAAAAGTGCAAGGCATGTGAGAAGACTGTCTATTTTGTTGAACAGCTTACAGCTGACGACAAGGTCTATCACAGGACTTGCTTCAGATGCCATCACTGCAAGGGCACTCTAAAGGTATATGAACCAATCTCTAGTTCCTTCGCTTTCTTTTAGTTGATCACATCCACAATGAACCTCTTTTGTTGGATTTTCTCAACTCTGGTTCGTCTCAGTTTCGATGGAGAGGTGATGGATGGAAGGGATCCAACTTGTCTTTACAAAATTTTAGCTTGTTATTTATTTGAAGGTTGGAGAATTTGCAGAGGCGGGGAGCAATTAGAGATGCGTGTGTTGATTTACACCATATTTAATTATTGAATTGGGTTATTATTGGAAAGCTTAAACTTTTAGATTGTTAGTGGAACGATTGCGCAAAATTATATGTGTTATTGAAGTAGGAGGTCCCATGTTTGAATCTTTAAAGGCCCAATGATCAAGACCCAGGTTTCATTTTTAGGCCAAATCCTAGCCTACATGTAAGGAAGTGTTATGATGTATGATATTGAATCAGGCCTTCATTAACAACTGAAGTTTTAACCGGTCTGCCACAAAATTCTTTATATAAATCAAGTTGTGTAGGTTGCTATCTTTATTTATGATGTGAAAAAAATTGAGATTTCCCTTCTACTGAGATACTGTGAATTAAAACTTGAGCTTCTTATGGAAAATCAAGTAGAATTCGAGGATAGGTATATAGTGATCAACAAAAACTTTCTATCACCGGAATTATTGTCATCGATATGTCCAGCGCTTGTGGCTCATGGCTTGTGAGCAAGAAATGAGGTTGTTATCAGAGAATGCAGGAAGATTGTTGGGACTGGTGTTGTCTCAGCCATTGGAGTATTGCTAGGAGCTTCTTGACTTGATTGAAAGCTCTTCATCACGTACGTGATCAAAGTGCCTATCTTTCAAGACTGCATCGAATGGCCTATCTCTTCCACTGCCCGTGCCGAGATTTGATGCAAACATTTGATTGATCTCATTGTCCTTTGCTTTCTAATGGAATTTGGTCGAGTTGGATCAAGTTTTGCTCATCTTCATCTTATCTTTTGCTTCTGTGATGATTACGTCCGTAAATCTCTAATATTCTTCTCATTTCCTGCAGCTGAGTAACTACTCCTCCTTTGAGGGCGTATTATATTGCAAGCCCCACTTTGATCAACTGTTTAAGATGACTGGCAGCCTGGATAAAAGTTTTGAAGGTGATTGAAAGTCACTAGCATAGACTTTAATCTCTCAATTATTTTACTTTTTGACAGTCCATTTTGCATGTCTATGTAGGTACTCCGAGAATTGTCAATAAATCTGCTGATCAGGTAACCCTTGGTTGCCAAGTCCCTATGCGACTAGCTTCATTATAAGAGCTAGATTTGGCTAAATCAGTCGCTTCTGCAACATATTGAGTTCTTAAGAATATGCTAAGATGCTTATGATGGTCGATTTTTGACAGGTACAAACAAACAGCAAAGTCTCGAGATTCTTTTCTGGAACCCAAGAGAAGTGTGTTGCATGCAAAAAGACTGTTTATCCAATTGAAAAGGTAAGCGTCAGAAACATGCTGCCAAGCTACTACTTTTTATGGAGCCATTTTTTGGCATCAACTGAACATTAAGCCTGAACCAAAAAAATAAGTGGTTGTGACTGAGGGTCATCATTGTGTTAATCAATGATTGATCTACCCTTGTTTAAGTGATGTGGAATGAGTACAGCATAATTATCCACCAAATTTAGAATAAGCGTGAGTAATTTGGCAGCATAATTAATGTCGTTCACATTGTTCGCACAAAGTACAAAATGAAAAACTTTGATGAATAACGGTCATTTTTGCATGAGTTTTTGCATTTCCTGTCCATATGATTTCATCTAAACTATCCTTCTTTCTATACTTAATTGTTCTTTAGAAGGATTGGTTATTTGATGCAATCTACATCTGAGCATAATTTATTTCAGGAGTTCATTCTTGTTCATCTTGTAGCTTCTTAAATTAATTTGTTGGCCATTGATTCTTTCAGGTGGCAGTTGATGGAACATCATATCATAAAGCTTGTTTCAGGTGCAGCCATGGAGGTTGTGTTATTAGCCCATCAAACTACATCACTCATCTGAATCGCCTCTACTGTAAGCACCACCATAACCAACTTTTTAAGGTAAAGGGGAACTTTAGCCAGCTAGACAAGCATGCAAAAATAGAAGAGGTACCTAAGTTGCCAGTTGCTGAAGTTGCAGAGTAAACTCCACTTATATTCTTTAATACGCTCCTCTGAGCAACTAAGTCTGATAGTACGTCTCAATTAATGTGTGGATGATTGATTAGTTAGGCGTCCTAGAAGAGATGATGAATGGGCATCATTTCCTTCTAAAACACAAACCACATCATTATCTGTTTACTCACAGGTTTTTCGGATTGTGGCTTAATTTTTTGGTTTGAGAATTTGGGCAAAGTCAGTGAGGTTTGGAAAAGACAATGATCAGGGAGACAGTATTGAAATCTTTATATTATAGATTCGAGGTTTGTGTATTATTGTAGTGTGAAGCGGTTTTGCTTTCTCCCAGTATGGAATCAACTCTCTGAGGCCAACACAGACTTATCTAGTTTGTTATTTTCACTTTCCATTTTCCAAGTCTACAGTTTTCATGAAGTCATGTACATGATCTGATCTGATTAAAATGTAAAGGTTTGCACATGACAGATTCTGATCAAATGTGACTAGTTCACAATTTTTTAGTCTACTTATGCATATTAATGTCTAAGAAACAAACTCTTCTCCATCAGTTTCATAACAATTTTTTCCTGCCCAAAGTCAAACTCGTAATCGAGCTGCTGAGAAGCAATTCTGCTTATAAAGATGCAGAAAATGAAATGTGGTGGAACATCAGAACTCAAAAGAACATGTGAGAGAAGAAAATAGCTTTATTGTTTTTTCAGTGGATCTCCACTGCTGAATATTCATCATTTGGTCTATAATAGAACAGAAAGATAGTGGTTCTTACTTCTTATAAGCAAATAGGCCTGTATCATGCTAAATACACACTAGAAATCAGTTGTTGGGTGCAGAACGATGATACGGCATGTGGTTAATCAGAGTGATACGAGTTACACGGATGGGAAATATTTGTTTAGGTTGAAGGGCAGTGAGTAGAACTCTTCACTTCTTGTATCACCTTGGAATGACTTGAACTTGTCCCACCACTCCTTACCCCTGTCTTTTCTGATTTGACCATCCTTCTTAAGCAATGTATTATCCAGGAAATATGCCAAACAGCCAGCGATAAATGGTTCCGAAGACAGGGGAACGTTGATCATGTCATTGAACTTGTAAAGTTGAGAAAATAACAGAACTTTAGTCAAAAGAATAGTCATCTACAAATAAAGGCTTACCATTCTGCATACACGATAATACGAAATGTAGAGATATATATATAAAAGAAGTTTGTGCATACCCATCTTGCTCCAGTGTGAACTGGACCATAACCATGGATTGCAGTGTATTCGTTGAAGTACTGCGGCACAGACAATCCCATGAAGATAGGGAAACCTAATACGAACTTCGTCCGAAAGCTAAGTAGATTGCAAAACTGAAGCAAGGTCAGACCAACAGTCCCTGCACAGTCAGAGGATATGGTCGTCACAAAAGATAACTGATCAAACAACATAAAAGATTACATGCTTGCCATACTGTCAAACTGAAAAACTCACCCACATATGCAAAGAAAACACAATAAAGAGCAGCAACAATGGGTGTAGGGATGGAAGCAAAAACTGCACCAAATTTACCTGCAAAAACATGAAAATGTAGTTGTTTGATATATAGGATAAGTTACTATTAAAGGGAAGGACTTGCTTTGTTTTGCACATTCATCTCACTCTTGCAGGAATGTTGTTTGGATATGTCCTTTATGTGTGCATGTGTAGACCAGAAGTCATACAAGTAACATACCCAGAACAGAGAAGAAAATCATAAATCCAGCCGCTATCTGCACAACCCTTCTACTGCCAACACGCGTCACAGCCAAGAGGCCGGCATTTTCTCTACATTAAGCAGAACAGTTTCATGTTATGTTCTCTTCCTCATCTTATTTGTATGCCATAGAGAAATGTTTCTCATAGTGTAGTTCTTACACTGATACAGAGCAACCATTTACTGTCCCAAACACACCAGATAACAGGATGCCAAAACCCTGGAAAGGATATGAAAAATCGATTAGCATGTTATGCCAGAATAAAGTAGTCATCCAAAGACTTATTCGACCCAAAAAAAAAAAAAAAATCCTGGAAAGCGATAACAAATTCTTATGCTGCTATTAGTCGGTGAGGAAACCTCATGTGTAATTACCTTTATGAGGATCATTCATGCCAAGAGTAAAAGGAAAACACCCAGATAGTCCAAGGAATTCAGCTGAATTTCGGACAACAGGTATGAGAACAAGACAACGCTATATACAGAGGGAAAGGACCACCTATTTTTCTTTCATGGTTTTGCAGCTTTTGCCTTCTTTCTTTCGAATGTTCACATATTTTCAATCTTACTACTTTACTTTGGATAATTTTGCGTTTTCCTTGACCTAGCAGTTTCCAATTAGGTGGCAAAAGGTTAGCATTCTCCATCCAAAAAATTATAATTCCCACAGGACTCCAGGACAACAGGAATGAAAAAAATTCTTATTCTCATATAAGCTTGGTGAGTCTTCCTATTTCTTCTTTTTTTTTTTTTTTTTTTGCTGGTCAGAGTCTTGGATCTGCAGGGGTGTTGTACAGATCCCAAATGGCAGAAAGATTGGAGACTTCATTCTCTTGAAAATTTAGCATTGTGTGCAGTAAAGATGAGCCTTTGAGGTAACATGTCCCTATTCCCAGATCAGATGCAGAAACTTGAAATGTCCCTATTCCAAATTACCAAATTCTGTAAATTTCACGAGTACATGTAAAAAGAGCTCAAAGTACGGTAAGGAAATCGCATGCCAACAATGCAATAAAGCGATCATCTCCAGTCCTTGAGGATTCTAAACTTTGCATTTGCAAATCCATGTTAAGGAGCAATTTCTTACCTGCCAGCCAACACCACGACTGAGAACGGATGGTGGTAAAGGAGTTGCACTTGCATATCTTGAAACGGCCACAAATGCGCCTGTAGACTGTGCAGAGCCATGCATATATTTCTTTAACTAATAACAATTATTGAAACATTTAGGTCCAAGAGAAACCAACTTTCATAGGACATACCTCCACGAGAGCGACAAAAGAGGCCATCATCATTGCAAAGGCTTCACCAGCATCGAAGGAAGGCGCTCCCCATTGAAAAGGATATGGAACTCTTATCCTACCGGCCCAAATTTCAGTCAGGATAGTAAACTTGAAATATGAATAGATAATGACTTTTTATTAGGTCCTATTATCTTTTCAAACTTCTGCAGCAATGACCATATTTAGGCGAGTGGCAAAAAAAAAAAAAAAAGAATGTTTCAAATTAAAAAACATGCCAGTCAAGTTCTTAATGTTTCATCCTCGTTATCTGTCAAAGATTATTTTCATGAGTTGAACATGATACCATAGCATGTCCACGACAGATGACGTTCCCACAAATCTCTTATTGATGAACCAAAAAAAAATTATCAATAACCAGAAATGAAATAGTTTACAGCATATCAAGGTTCTCCTGACTTGTCGATGTCAGCAATTTCATTAGTGTTACGTCTGCAGTGGGCTTATGTGAAGATAACAAGCCTGATAAAGTGAAAAGAAGAGAGAAACTTACCATGGAGCAGCGTCAATGAGTCCAGAACGATCGGTGCGGCAGCTTAATTGCGTCTTTGGTGCAGCATTGTTGTAAGCCCCGCCAACAGTTAATAGATGAGCATAGATCCACACAACTACCACCGAGAATATGACAGAAAATCGATCGAACACGTGTTTTCCTGAGTTTATAATCCGAGCCATATACTGAAAAGGAAAAATGTTAAACACAATTTCAACTCTGAGAAGATCCCTTTCTCGACTCATGTAACAATGAAATTGTAAGGAACTATTGGCAATTGAAGGTATAAATCTTGGGAGGAACGTTCGCACATGTCTTTCAAAGGACAGACCTGGGAAATGAATACTAAAAGTATGAGCTCTGGAAGCCCAATCTCCACGCATTTAGCAACCTGAAAATACAAAGCTAATGAATGACTATGTCCAGAAATACTGTCTATAGGCATGCACAACTTGCACATAGCAAGAAAGAACACTTACCCCAGAAAAACCCAACTCATATAGCCCAAATCCTAGTAGAGCCACCAATGGGACAGCTGAAAGTGGACTCAAGAATCTGAAAATCGAATATCAAATGAGCAACCGTTGTTTTATGGACTATAATGGGAAGGCACTCATGGTCCTCTAATTACTATACCTGATCGTGCAAACAAATGCAGCAGTACACACACTTCAGAAATCATCTTCACTTAGATAATTACAGCAGAGATTACCCTATTTGAATTATGGTGCTAGACCTACATGAGAGTTTGTGGCTCAGAGAGAGAGAGTACCTTGTAACATTCCGCCAGAGGCCACTGAATCCTAGGATAATCTGGAGGATGGAAGCAACAATAAGAGATCCCTGGATTGCCCTCATAGTCCTCTTGAATCTCTGAATGCATCATAACAGGATCTCATTGTCATATCAAAGAAAAATCTAACAATAATTCTGACCTGTTCACTGAAATGATTAGCCACTTTAAATAAGCGCCATAATAAAAGAAGATATGTTCAGATGGCAATACATCAACAGGGTCTGAATCATCACTGAATCGACCAGCAAGGATAATGGAGACTGTAGTTGGAACATATGTATAAGACCCTCCAATCACAGCAGGCAATCGAGTCCCAAACAAAGTTTGCTGCAATGTGTTTAAACCAGCCACGAAAAGTAGTGTCTGGATCACCTCCGCCTTCTCCTCCTATCAAAACAGTGAGATCCAATCACATAGTTCAAGATTATCTGGAAACAAGCGGCAAATTTTAGCCATTATGCTTTCTAATGGTGCAACTCCTTACATTTCCACCCCCCATTTGCGGGACAAGAATGGTAGGTATGAACACAGTTGTACCCAGCATAACAAGAAAATGTTGGAAGCCTAGGAGAATAGCTTCAGCTGCAAACATCCCAAACAATTTATGCGGTTAATTCAGCGCCTCTTCTAGAACTGAATTCAAGTGATATAAAAATGGTATGAAGTACCGACAAAAGAAGTGACATTAAATACCAATATAACAGATTAGAATGGAAATACACAAATAACCGCAAAGTAGGAAGGCAGCAACTTCAGCAAATCAGATTTCTATACCACCACGAATTCATCAACAGAAAAATCGGTTTTCATGACTAATTATAAAAAAATGACCAGAGAAACAGGGGCTTCTTTCCATCAAAAGTGAGTCACTTGGCAAAAGCGGCCATAGACTGGATAATTCGACAAACTCATGATCTATAAACACGGATCCACTTACGTGAAACTACCAACACATTTGAGAAAATTACCAATCACATATAAAAGTTTTCTGATCTCAGCTCACGGGTTTGTAGAAGCAGGAAACGAAGTAACACAACATAAACATACGCATAAAAGGAATTTATTCTGATGCATCACATGCAATCACATGAACCATACTCATGAAACCTGGCAGAACTGGCCTGGAAGAGTGAGCTTGAAAATGAGCCCCAGGAACAAATGGAAGAGCATAACGAGTGAAGGACAGAGTTACTCACGCCATGGAGGAGGACTAGTGATGCAGTATGAAACATTGGGCAGTTGATCCTTTGGCAAGTGCGGTGGTGGCTCATCAGGTTTTGCAGCCATTTTTCTTCTACTTCTCTACCCTCTAACTCTCTCTCTCTCTCTCTCTGACACTCCTGAAAGAACCAAGACCACAGCCAGCCCAGATTTCAAGAAGCACCCGAGAATGCACGAGAAAAATGGACAAGCTTCAAGATTATTTTTACAAGACTGAACCGCTAGGATCAACCCGCCTAAAGAAAGAGAGTAAAAGGGTGGAATAAAGAGAACGTGGGAGGATAAGAGATTCGGAAACGAAAGTGAATATCTAAAGGGTCGGAACAAGGACCAAAAGGATGGGAATCACTGGCCCGAAAAAGTTCTAGGAAAGAAGCCAGGGAGATTAAAAAGTGCCCTTCACTCGCACGACATCGGGAAGCTAAGATCAAGAAGCATTAAAGCTCAAAACTCTACTCGAGACCGCGGACGTGAATGCACCTGAAGAACACTCGAACGTGCCGGAAACGTGAAGACGGTGGTAGAAACTTTCAAAAGAAGGACGCATGGAGCCGAGGCGACTGTTCAAGAACAGTTTCAAGCTTGCTCGTCAAACGGTTCCTCGCTTCCCATTTATCACAACCATGCAAACATTTCTTTACCCAAAGTTTAAAATAAATGTTACGGAAAGCTCAAATCAGTAATTTGTCCCATTCTGAACAACTTTTTCTCCTCTTTTTTACTAATTTCCCACGCCAAGTTTCTCCTCACACCGGCGAAGAAGCCCCGCGCCTCGACACGAGATTATCTCCTCACCGGTCACCACCTAACCTTAAAATTATTACGTTTTTGTTTCGTACGAACGAGCGCGACGAGTGAGAAACGGGAATCGACTGTCGAGGGTGAAAAGGGAGGCGGAGTTGTCCTTCTCGTTTTGGTGACTCTTTCACTCTATCAGTCAATCTCCTCCGCGGCAGGACCACGGATAGAGTTACCAGATTCTCTAGCCTTTCTTTTGGCGCTTTTCGATGCAGAGATGGGATCTCACATGGTGCGTTCGGCACGTCCATCTCTCTCTCTCTTCTCTCTCTATGTTGCCTTTCTTGGCATTGCCTTTCCTGGTTCGGTGGAAAATTGCCTTCGACTTCAATCCGTTTATGGGGAGGATATCCAACAGCTTGCGATAATGAGAGAGAGCCTAGTGCCGCTTTTAGCACCTAAAAGGGCGCGACTAGGAGTAGACACGCTAGGCAACGGGGTAAGCGTTTGCAAGTGTCTTTAGGGACATTATTGTCGGAAAACCAGGACAGAATCGAGAGTTGTTTTGGAGGATTTTCATTGGAAGTGGAGAGGGAAATTATCTTCTTCTTTTTCTTTTTTTTATTTGAATAGGAAGGACCCTTTTTGTTTTTTTAATTGTGCTTTAAAGGGATGGAGTAATTTTTTGGTTCGTAAATATCCAAGAAAAAAAAAAACAAAACTTATGGTCTTTCAATGGAATCTTTGATTTTCAAGACCAAAAACAAAAGGAAATCTCTTATTTGAGATAAAATTTGTCTCTAGATAAGTTCGTCATGGATCCAATGAATCTTAAAATTTTATTTATTTTGTCTCGTATTGGCTTAGCAAAAAATGTGATTCACGGTGAACCAAATCCATAAAAAAGAAATTCCTCAATTTTCATACTATAACTATGTTGTAACTAGTAGTGAATCATAAGATACTATAAAAGTATTTTTCAGTCTAGATTTGTCTTTAGGAATGATGGGAGGACCGGTGAGTTATTTGAATTTGCCCCCACCCTATCTCGGAAGGGTTTGGTCACACCTCAAACTTGTTGTGGACTAATGTTACAAATTCAAAATGTACAATTTAAGATATAAACCGGAGAAAATCAAGTTGAAAGAAGAAAATGAAGAAACATAGATTAGGGCAACGCACTTCTTGAAAGCTTTATTAGTGCAAACGACACTTGTGGAAATACTAACTTTAGGATACAATGCCTCTCTAAGAGCTCAACATTGACGCAGTTTCAAAGTGTTCTTCGACCATGAACTTAAACCTTTCATTCAGCCTTCCTTAGATCTATTTAAAGACCCAACAAAGCAAACGAGTGTGTTAATTTTGAAGAGCCGTAACTCTTCAAATATAAATTTAAATGCTGCAATCTCCCCAGAAAAGTCACAGGTAAAACGTCTTCCGTGCACCGTACCTTTTGGAAGAAATTTGTTCGCCGCACCATTTCATCCGGCAAAGACATCATTTTACTTTCACAACCAATTGAGCCAATGGTCTCATTTTGACGGACCCATATTTTAGTGTCCTCCGATATAATGTGTATATAAAAAATTTAGAATGACAGATAGAAAAATCAAAATCATAGTAAATATTATCAGTAAATATCATTATACTTATTTATATATATGCATCAAAACCTGTTCGAGACCCAATTTGGCATAAGAAAACCACATAACTGGCCCAAGACCCATCATAAAACCCGATTGGTCCGAACACAAATATCCATATGTAATTTAGCACACGATGTCAAAACAATATAGTTAATCGGGTTCAGGTTCTAGGATATTTGTAGAATGAACATCTCAAGCTTATCCTAAACTCTATGAGGCTTGCTAATGGGGCCTCCTACATATCTCAAAATCCCAGAGTCACACGGAAAACAAATCATTTGAAAAATATTTGTCTAAAATCTCTTGTATCCCTTAAATTAGTTACTCAATAGTGTTTTTATTATCAACAAGAATTTATGTTTAGATATTTTCATGAATAACTAATTTTTTTATTTATTCATTTTTGAAAATGATATAAGCAATGATTTTTTTTTTAAATGTCTATGAAAACATGCAAATTTCCCGAAACAAACGAAGCGCAAGATTCAAACAAATTTGCAATCGATCAATCCCCATAGTTCTCATCCCTACTTGTCGTATTGATACATACATACATGCATACATACATATATATACATACATACATACATATATGTATGTACCAAAAATCGATCAATGTTTTTTTATAATTTGTTTTTATTAAAACAATAAAAAATCTTTTCACGTTCAATTGTTTTGGAGTGTTTTCGGATATATCTTCACGAGAATTTAGAAAGCATTTTATCAAACAAATATTATTTCATAAAATAAATAAACAATGAATCCTAATAGATGCGGAAATCATGTGGTTCTCTTCTGTATCACGGCATCATCATCGTGGTAATACGATAAATCAAGTGAATCTAAAATGGCCTATTATTTTAGAGTTTAGGATTTAATTTAATAACAAGAAATTTAAATTTTGAAAAATATAAGCAAGATATTCAACGTCATTGACGTGGGATATTTTTAAAATCTATAATAATATTAAGATAACCTTTTCGTACTTTAACGGAAATATTAAAAGTTAATTTTTCTTTTTATAGAATTTGAAACAAATGGATGGACCCTTGTTAATATTTACGTGGGCTTTAAGTAGCCAGCTCAGTCAGAAGGCCCATTTAAAGCCCCATTTAAAGCCCAGATAGTACATCATCCCCCATTTCCCTTCCCTTATCTGCTAGAGTATTTTTCCCATTAGGTTTGTACATAGTCGCTTCATTTGCCAAAGGCTCCATCAACTTTACAGTAAATGAATGATTTGAAAAATATTTTTAGTGATACAAACAACCATTTTTATGAAATTTGTTTATAAATAATTCATTTTCCGTAAAATGAATGGAGCCCGAAGTTTTACTTGTGAAGTGTGATCACTAAATCTTGTAATTAGGTCATCAAATATGAATTTCAATAACCAAATTATTATTTTTATGGAAATTCAACAACTTCTTCATCAAAACACTAGTGAATGGACACAATGATGGACGCGGCTTTAATTTGAATATCGTGAGCTATGAACTTTAGCAAAATGTCAATTAGAGACAAGATATATCAATATTACATGCAAAAATAGAATACTATAAATATCACATCAAATATACTATAACGATTGGGAAAGACAATGACTAGTACCAGTCCCTTAAATCTGCCCTTAAATGGATGTGTGAACAATTTTTGGATATTGAACACGACATGATAACACGATTCAAACACAACATAAAATTAATGGATTTGCATTTACATTAGTCATACTTGTGTCATAATCTCATCAGCCCGCTCAAGTCTCGTGTAACCCAAATTCGACCCATTTGAGTAAATGGTTCATGTCAACTTTATTAGTGGCCAAATATATATTGACCTTTTATATTTGAATTAGCTTTATTTTTCTATTTTCCTAACTTTTAATGTTTATGATATAAGAGAAATCGACATTAATCATCATAGTAATTGGACAAAATTAAATTATAATTTTTTTCCATATATAAGCAAAAAAAGAAGACATTGACAATACAAATGATCATTTTTTTTTTGTATAATTCGATTCCGTCGAATAATTATATTCTATCAAACACATCAATTTCGCAAAAAAAGATTTGCTTATTTGTTTAGGATATATTCTAAGTTAACTTTTTTTTTCCATTCTTATTAAATTTAAAATATTATCCAGATTTCTGAAGTATTAGAGAAAATATGCATGTAAATCTAGGCTTAAGTATTTGTATAATGCGAACGGTTTGCGTGTTTATTGATTAAAAAAAGGTGAAGCACTCCCCTATAATATTCAAATAAAATAAAATAAAACGAAAAGCAAAAATTTATCCAAACGTTGCCTTAAAAAATTAAATTCACTTATTACCACTCATCACGGGATTCATAACAATTACTTAACGAAGTTATTCAGTTCATCGCCGGGTGCCCTGATAGATACCGTGACCAATTTTTTTTTTTTTTTTGGTCAGTAATACCGTGACCAAATTCGAGTAGCGCAAGATGCGTTGAATTTTTCCGATATAATTGATAGACGGGATCGCGTTCGAATTGACCTATTTACTCATATATTTTTAAATTGACACGACACGTACACGACACGGACGCGACCTAGACACGTGTTGCCGTCCTATACGTCAGCATTTTGTCTTCTATCTAATGTAGACCTACTTTCCCGGTTGCCGCAAAAGAGGGGAAAAAAAAAGGAAAAAAAGAAGAAGAAGAAGTAGGGAAATACCGAAAAAGCCCTGGGACGATATCCTTCTTCCGTTCGTTATCTTCGTCGTTCGCTCCGCGACTTCGGATCGATCGGATCCTTCCCTCTCGTTCTGTTGATCCCCGATCGATGGCGGAAAATCCGCAAAGCGAAGCGCGAGTCGATCGCGCACCGCGCTCGACGCGGGAAGGAAACCACTTCGATCCGATCATCCTCGAACCGATCGCGGGCTTCAGGCGCAGTCCATGGCGGCGATTCCGGTGCTGTACGTTGCTCGGTGATGTCTGTTGCTGCTCGTGTCCGAGAAATCTGGGACCATCTCTCTCTCTGTCCGTCGCCGTGTTTCCTTGTGTAGCTAGGTTTCGATCAATGTCGGAAAGGTGCATTTAGCTGAGGAAATCGATGCGCGTAGATACATGATTCCCAACCGTTACTTAGGAGCTTGCGTTGCAGCTTTGCGAGCAGTCCTTTCAACCAATACCGGAGTTATCCGCGGCTGTAGGATGAAAGATTGTGAGGGCTCTCTGGTCTGGACTTTGACTCATGGTTGTAGCAAGATGCCAGTCGCTTTTTTACGGTTAAGAAAATGGTAGGAAGGAGCAAACTTGTCCGTCGGTGTTATCACGGGAGTTTCGGGAAAGCCGGCAGGACAATGACAGGTTGGAGCTGGAGGGACTTCTCGTCTATTCAAAGAATAAAAATTCTGCGACGTGTGCTTTCAGTTTGAGCTTCTTCTGCAAGGTTGCAGAAGATGAGAGCCGTTTGTTCTGTTGGAAGCTCTGATCGGGGATGTCGGGTAAACCAAAGTGAGTACCTTATGAATGTCATTTTCACTGTAGATCAAGCCCTACCGGGTAGGATGTGTTCTAGTTCGATCGTGTCATGGCCACTGGGACCGTTTAAGCATTAAGTTTTTTTCTTTTGGGTCTAGCGTCTTTAGTGCGATCCTTGTGATTTCCCATGTATTGGAGAATTTTTTTGTATTTGGACATGTTAAAAAGATGCCCTGCTTTATCTGGAATTGACTAATGAAAGATTCTTATGACTTAATACAGATAATCTGCTCTTACCAATGAACCTGGAAACCGCTTCTTTTGCTGGATGTGGACTTCCGGAGGAGGTGGGAAAGCAGGTTGACTGAACCTGAGTCATGGGGGCAATCTTCATATTTGAGTGCCATGTTCTTCTCGAGGAGATAATCATTCTGAAGACTCAGCAACGCAAGTGACCGCTGATCAATCTTTTCATTTAATGTACAGTTTCCTACACAATCAGGTAACCGATAGATTTTTCAGCTCCAGAAGTGCTCTTGGGAGGGAGCGCATCAAATCAATTAGTTGATTCAAGAGTTCCATTCTTTGAGGTGCTTATCCAATTGAACTGGCTTTGGAAGCAATGAAAAGAACCAAACTGTATCATTTCATTCTGCCTGGTTAGGCTCCCGTTTGTCTAGTTTATGACTCAAAATTCACTGCTATGCTCTATGGCAGCTTCTTGTTTTTTTTTTTTCCCCCAATGTCTTGACTCAAACATTGCCTAGTAAATATTTTTTCCTCACCTTTGAGTTGCTGAACCAATTTCCAGAACTCAACCGAAGATGTAGATACGTCAAACCAGAACATTCCCTCTTGAAGAGCAACTACAAACCCAATGACTTCTTTGGGATTACTTATACTCGATTCATAGTTCGATTTTTTATCATTGTCACAATGGGCGATGGGTGAAAATGGAAAATTGCTCTGCATAAGTCAAGTTGATGAATGGAAGTTGAAGTAGGATGGAGCTGGTTACTGGTGAACAGCTAACAGCTTATGCCCTTTAAGAGTTCATATTGAGATCATCTCCCGGTAGAATTATCCGTACAGAAGCAGATTTCCATACCAAAAGTCCATAGATGCGCACAGCACAGCACGTTCACCCATACTGTTTCATTCCACGACCTCAAAACAGTTGCTTTGATTTTTTCCCGTTTTATATATTTATTCGTCTGGTTATTCTGGCTACACAGGTTCTCTTCCTTTGCCTTGAGGGCTATTGAATGCAAGATGATATTGTCTTTATGATGCTCTGTCCGCTTGCCATCTGCAGGAGTTTTGGTTGAAATTGGGTTCTGGGCGGGGGCAGATGTTGGAGGACTGAAAGTGACCCGCCTTGCCTTTCAGTTGGTTCACCACGCATATTCTCAAATCTCATCAAGTCGTTATCGAATTAGAAGTCCGTCTTTCGACTCCAGACTCGTGCAGCGCAAGAAAGGAGATTCTTCATCGAGTGGAGCTCAACCTTGCAAGTCATTCTAACCGGAAGTGTAGGTGGAAGAAATGTTTTTTTTAGTTCCGTTTTGGGGTAAAAGAAGAATGATAGGTGGAGATGGAGACACTCACGTTAAAAACACCGGGTTGTGTCGATGTCTCAATAATTCCCATCGCAGCAAATCACTCACACAGGAGGTGGTGATGTTAACGTGCGTGATTTAACCCCCATCCCATCTCTCTCTCTCTCTCTCCCCTACGCAATTTTGCAGACACTACCCACATCGGAAATCTCCATTGGCTGGCTCAACTTTAGGACAAAAGGGTCATATCCAGCGCGAGCGAATTTGACATCCCCTCAAAGAGCAACATCGTCAGTTGCGTTGGTCGTTTTGCCAGAGGGATGCATCATAACTTTTAATTATACGGGAAAAGGAAAAGCTTTTTCCCTTGTTCTTGAAAAGTACACCTGGAATCTTTCTTCACTGAAACCCAAGGCCGCTTCTGAGGATGCTTACACAAGCGTGACCTCTCCCTGAAATCAATTTCCATTTATCTTTTTCTGTTCTCGTTCCTCTCTCTCTCTCTCTCTCTCTGCTATAAAACAGAGCGCATTTATGTTAGAGAACCACCGCAGTTGTCTTAGTTTGGCCGATGCATGTCGGGACAACTAGGGACAATCTTAACTGTTCCCCCTGGTTACTTTTTGTTTTTTCAAATTGCTGTACCTCACGCCCTTTGACCTTCGTACCCTCGGCCCCAACTACTCCTCCTCCATCCATCCATCCAACCCACCCCTCCGCTATAAGCTTAATCGATGCCTGTGAATCGTGATGCCGCCGCCACCACTACCACACGTTAACACCGACTAAATTAAAGTTGGTTGTCCTCGAGGAGCTTGGATGTATGAAGGAGCGGCCTTTGATTAGATCCGAAAAAGATTAACTTATCCTGTTGCAAACAAGCTAAGTTAAGATATCATTTTATATGTATCAAAAATTGGAATCTTAAGGCTGTAAATTGTTTGAAATTGATGTTGTCTAGGTGTGACCGCATAAGTGCTATACATCACATAATAATAAGTAGATGAGATGGGCGGGCATCGATTACAATTTTACCCTATAAGTAGCATGTTCGATGGGTAGGTCGGGTTGAAAATGCTCCGATTCAAATTGATTCATTTAACATGTTTTGACTAATTTTCATGCAATACAAATCTGATGAATCATATCTGACCCAACACATACCCAATATGTATTCAACCCAACTCATATTGTTCGAACACTCCTATATTTAATTCGATTTTAAAAAATTCATATCCAAACTTAGGTGAGTTAGGTCAAGAGAGTGAAAAGAGAAGTAGAGAAATGAGTTAGGTCCGAACTCATTCTACACCCATATTAGATCCATTTAATACCCATAGAGTTTGATCTAAACATATTTATAGAATATAATTACCATATAACAACCTAACCCATCAAATATAGGTTAAGAAATGGGTATATGACCCATTTTGATTTGATTGAACCCGTTCAAATGATAACCCCTATAGGGTGGTTATCCATCATATTAGTTGATAAAAGAGGCTTATGCACTTACCAAACACAATCTTCTTGTCCTTATATGTATGGTACACACATATAGGACTCGCATAGAGGGCACGGGAGCAAACACTCTCTCAAGTAAATTTTCGCTCTCACGAGACATTGGGCACATCAACAATGATAATGCGGGAGAGACCACTGCATAATCATCATCGTCATACAAAAAAAAAAAAATGTAAAAAAGAAAAGAAAAAAACACAGAAAAAACAGTCGCTGAGGGATACGCTGCATTTTGCCTCGGGCCCCACGGGGACTTGCTTGCAGTCTTGGACAGACAACGGAGTTGCATATATTTATTTTGTTAAAATTTTCCTTCAAAAAAAAAAAAAAAAGAGGAGAGAGTTTCGTCATTAAAATAAGCAAAGTCAAATGGGCAGGGATCAGTCAACAGCGGATCACACCAATCCAGTGCGGTCACGGTCCATAATTACCGACACGTCATCGCGCCCGAAGTCACCGCCCCGTCACGTTATCGTCGCCCCTGCCCGGGCTGCCCGATCCGCCCGTCCCCTCGTCCCCCCTGCCCCCCTGCCCCTGCCCCCTCGCTAAGTACCAAGTACGCCTTTTCCTCTTGCCGTCCCTCTTTTCTCTATCTAAATTTTTTTTCCCTCACACCAAATTCTCACGTTTCTCTCTCTCTCTCTCTCTCTACCCCTCCCGCTTTCTCTCTCTATCTCTAGATCGAAAGCCGTTTCAAATCGCTTCGGATTCGGCGGATCGGATGGCGAATTGATCGGTCGCCCGAGGACCCTCTGCGGAATCGCTAATTGGGATCGCTTCGAGGAGGAGTAGGGTTTCGGATGTTGTTCTTCGTCGCGGTGGTGGTGGTGGGCGTCGTCTAGGGTTTTTTTTTGGGCGGATGGTGGATTTAGGGCTCGTCGCGATTGCCGGAATTGAGGGGACGCAGCGGCGGCGGGGGATCTCCGCGGATTAGGGTTTTTCGCCGCGGGGCGGGCGCGGCTTCGGGGAAAGAGAGGGGATTTCGTCGCCGGAGGGATTATTGATGGTAGTCGCTGGAAGTGAAATAGGGATTATTACTACTATCGAGGGGGCCGGAAGAGGGGAAAATGCAAGGCTATGCATGGGAGAGAAGGTGAGGAGAGGAGGGGAGGACGGAGTTGCAATTGGCACATGCGGACAGTCCCCACGCGTGTAGGCGTCGCTGTTGCACCGGATGCTGATGGTTCCTCTTCTTCTTCTGCCTCTTCGTCGCCTAATTCCTTTAACAAGGTATCGTGGCGTCCCCCCGGTCTCGATTCTGTTTCGGATTGGATTGGGTTTTGCGCGTTTGATGGTTCCTGTCTCGGTGTTCGCAATCGTGGCCGATTAGTTCCGGTTGAGTTCGCCTGGTAGGGTAGATTGGTTTGGCTATTGCTGTTTGTTGATTGATGGCTAATTTGGATGACGATGGGAAGCTGGTTTTAAGGATTGGTGAATATACAGTGAATTTTTTGGGCCGTCTTTGCAATGAATTTAGTTCTCGTTGGCTTTCAGTTGTCAGGAAGATTGGTTTGGCTATATCTAGCTGTTTATTAATCTAATTGAGCAGACGATTGGAGGTTTGTTTTATGTTTAGGTGACTTTCGTTTTTTTGAGAAAATTGTGGGTTAAAAGGACGTTTCGATGTCCATACCAGTTTTTCTGAGCAAAAACTGTGGGCCTGTACGATTTTGCTGTCAGTTCTATCGAATCATTAAGGAGATGGTGGGATTGTAAAGTTTTGATCTAAACGATCCTGAATTTCGATGTGGTGGCTTGATTTGACTTCATGATTTGTCTTTCCGTTATTATTTCTTATCAATTATAAGTGGTTGTTGGCCATCATACTGGCCAGTGGCTCTTGGGTGCCCAGAACTTTGCTGGAGAGGTGTCTGTGATGGTTGGTTTTGTTATCTGTCTTTTTAATTATGAAATGCATATGTAATTGAAAGTGTACAGAAATTTTCAGTATATTCATGATCCCCCCCTTCTCCTTGTCTTCCCCTCTCCGCCGTTTGTTCCTTTTTTTTTTTCCTTGGGGGACCATCTGGATGATAATATTCTCGATGGCTAATTGCTTTTGTTTTAGCAACAAACCCTTTTTTTTCCACCGTCAGCCTTTTGCCAATTTTTTGGGTTTTGATGGTAAATGCTCTGTATATGTTGTTATGGTGGACATCATTGCTGTATTGCCATATGGCTGCTCACCAATTGAACAGAAAAAACAGCTCGTTTACAATTTCACTGTTGTAGTTGAGCAATTTTTGTCAGTTTGTTGTCAAAACTCTGATTGTATCATGATGCCAATGTCAATCAATGTAGATCAGATTTTGAGTTGCTGGAAACAGTGAGTTCTGGATTAGATTTCAAGCTTCTGTTTGCCAGTGCTGAATGCATCTTTCGGTCTTGCTGCTAAGATTGTTCTAGCTAAGATACTGTTAGTTGAAAATTCAATGTCAAGGATTTAAAGTCCAGCGAACTGAAGGAATTGTCTTCGGGGTTAGCAGTTCAGTGGAAAAGATGCAATTGAATAACTTTGTAGCTTCCCAAATTGGTGTCTTATTATATGCTCATGCCAGGTCAATTCATAAAGTAATTGACGTATGAGAGAAATGTTTACTAGATGAGGCTCTGATTAACAGTTTTTTGTAACTTTTGTTGGATTGGTCTTTTTATCTTTTTATGCATTTATAATTTCCCTTTTCTGTTGTAGTTTGCTTTCATTGGATGCGCACTGTTTTTCTCTTCTTTTCCTTTCAAGAGATCAAGAAAAAGCAGATTTTGTTTTTGTAGGATTGCAAGTTTCTGATTTCCTCTCCTTGAAGAACTGCTAATGCTTCTGTAGAATGGTCATGTGAAATGCTCAGTTCTGCTCTTCTGCATCTCCACTTTTGCAATATTTAGTTGTTGATATGGATGAATGAAGCTTTGAGCTTTCCTCTTTTGTAGGACGGACGCAAGATCAGTGTTGGTGATTGTGCCCTGTTTAAACCACCCCAGGATTCTCCACCTTTTATCGGTATAATTCGGTCATTAACGTTAAGTAAAGAGAACGAGTTGAGGTTGGGTGTAAATTGGCTCTATCGGCCTGCTGAAGTTAAGCTTAGCAGAGGGATCGGGCTAGAAGCTGCCCCGAACGAAGTCTTTTATTCCTTTCATAGGGATGAGACTCTTGCGGTATCTTTACTCCATCCGTGTAAAGTTGCATTTCTTCCAAAAGGTGTTGAACTTCCATCAGGGATCTGTTCTTTTGTTTGTCGACGAGTTTATGACATTTCGAACAGTTGTCTTTGGTGGCTAACTGACCAAGACTATATTAATGTGAGCTTTCTTTCTGTATGACTTCATTTTGGTGCCCCTAAGTGTTTGTTTATCTGACTAAATTTGACAATTTTTTGCAGGAACATCAAGAAGAAGTAGATCAGCTATTATATAAGACTCAAATAGAAATGCATGTCACAGTGCAACCAAATGGTCGTTCCCCAAAACGAATGAATGGTCCAACATCAGCTTCACAACTAAAATCTGGTTCAGATTGTGTACAGAATAGTGCTTCATCCTTTGCTTCTCAAAGTAAGGGAAAGAAAAGGGAGCGTGGAGATCAGGCCTCTGAGCCTATTAAACGTGAACGATCTATCAAGATGGAGGACGGGGATTCTGGTCACTCTAAATCAGAAAGCTCATTGAGACATGAAATTGGCAAAATAACAGAAAAAGGAGGCCTCGTGGATTTGGAAGGGGTTGAGAAATTGGTGCAACTCATGCTGCCAGACAGGATTGAGAAGAAAGTGGATTTAGTTGGCCGCTCGATGCTGACAGGTGTGATTGCAGGCACTGATAAAGTAGACTGCCTCAGCCGGTTTGTTCAACTGAAGGGTCTGTCTGTGTTGGATGAGTGGCTGCAGGAGGTTCATAAGGGGAAAGTTGGTGACGGTACTAGCCCTAAGGATAATGATAAGTCAGTGGATGAATTTATCTTGGTATTACTTCGAGCACTGGATAAATTGCCTGTTAACCTAAATGCCTTACAGATGTGTAATATCGGCAAGTCGGTGAACCATTTGCGTTCTCACAAGAACTCAGAAATTCAAAAGAAGGCAAGAAGTCTGGTTGACACGTGGAAGAAACGTGTCGAGGCTGAAATGAACATCGTTGATGCAAGATCTGGTTCGAACCAGGCTGTTTCATGGTCTGCGAGGTCTAGGATTCCTGAGGTTGGTCATGGTGGGAACAGAAACGTAGGTGGCTCGTCTGAGGCTGCTACAAAGAGCTCTGTTAGTCTTTCTGCAGCTAAAAGTCCTTCGGTAAAGCTTATTCAGGGGGAGACTGCCTCTAAATCTGCCGTGTCTCCTGGGTCATTAAAATCAGCTCCGTCACATACATCAGTTGGTGGCAATTTGAAAGATGGACAAGCCCGTGGTGCTGTGGCTAGCAGTGTTTCCGATCTTCCTACGACAGTATCAAGAGATGAGAAGAGCAGCAGTTCTAGTCAGTCTCACAACAATAGCCAGTCTTGCTCAAGTGACCATGCAAAGACTGGGGGCCCTCCAGGAAAGGAAGATGCTAGGAGCTCCACAGCTGGTTCTGGCAGGATCTCTAGTGGTCCTTCACGCCATAAGAAGTTAGTTAATTGCCTCCCTGGATCAAGTGCATCTGGAAGGGAAATGGGGTCTACCAGAACTTCATTGCATAGAAATGTGGCTCCAGAAAAAGTGTCTCAGTCTGGGTTGACTAGTGAAAGGGCAGTTGATGCGCCTTTCGAGGTGAATAGTCACAAATTGATTGTTAAGATTCCCAACAGAGGCCGCAGTCCTGCTCAAAATGCCAGTGGAGGATCCTTTGATGACCCATCTGTCATGATCAGCAGAGCATCCTCTCCAATGCGCCCAGAAAGGCCTGATCAACTTGATCCTGGTCTGAAGGAGAAGACTGATGCATGCCAAGCTAATATTTCATCTGATGTGAATGCTGAATTATGGCAGAATAATGATTTGAAAGATATGGTGACTGCTTCTGACGAGGGTGATGGGTCTCCAGGAACTGCTCCTCATGATGACTGTCTCAAGACTAGTGAAAACGCTAAGAAGGCATTGGAAACATCAAAAACTGCTGTATCATCATCAGGGAGTGAATCCAAATTGGGGAGATTGCCTGAGGCATCTCCTAGCTCCATGAATGCTTTGGTGGAAAGTTGTGTCAAAGTCTTCGAACCTAGTGCTTCTGGTTCTGTTGAAGATGATGTTGGAATGAATTTGCTTGCTAGTGTGGCAGCTGGAGAGATGTTAATGTCTGAAATGGTATCTCCTGTTGACTCTCCTCAACGAAACCCCTCAGCAGTTGGGCAGTCATGCACGGGCAATGATTCCAAAATGAACTCATCGCCTCGGAACCATTGTCAATCCAGTGATGCTGCCAATGATTGTGTGCAGAAGGATAAGGTCAATGATGACGCACTACTGACCAGGAAAGCAGACAGCAAGGCCTCTCCATTGCCATCTGAAGATGTACTCTTGGAAGAGCAGGAGAGAAACCCAAATTCATCCTCTACTGAAATGCTACAGGCTGCCGAACCACGTCCGGAAAGTGACAAAAACGTAAACGATTTACCATTGGTCACTTCAGCTGCTAGATTCCCTGCAGCCAAACTTTATAAGACTGCTGACGGTGGAAATGATGACGAGTCTAATGAAAAAACAGCAATTGACAGGGTAAATCAGGATGCTGTTCCTGATTCTAAGACGAAGGCCATTGTCTCTTTGTCATCTGGGAACAAAGTATCTGATGCTGTTTCTAGCGTTGAAGTAGCATCAGTAACTGCCGAGCTGGGATCTATCTCCAGCCAAAAGGATGGAAGTCAAACAAATGAAGATTCAAAAGATGGCATTCTGGTGGATGAGAGGCCTACTGACACAGTGGTCTCTGAAGATATGAAGCCAAAAGAACTGTTAACAAAAAATGTTGATGATGTGAAGGCTGAAAGGACTGATGGGTCAGACGTTGGAAATCGAGATGCCCACATGGAGATGCGATCCGTTAGTCAGGAGGTTTCGGTAGCCACTTTTGGTGCAGGCTTTGCTAATCACAAGGGTGGGGGCATGGAGGAGAATAAGGAAAGTAGAACAGATTGTGAGCAGAACTTGTCTCCATCTGGAGGGCTGTCTGACCTTCCTGGGCAAGCAAAAGACATGAGTGCAAAGTCTAGACTGTGCAAGTTGACAGGTAGTGGATCAGATGACATTAAGGAATTTGCTTCTTCAGATGTTTCTTCTGTGCCTGTCGTCGAGGGTGCTGAAAAGGATGCAAAAGTCGGGTTTGACTTGAATGAAGGACTCAATACGGATGATGTGAAATATGGTGAGCCAGCAAACTTGGCTGCACATGCAAGCACAGCTGTTGTTCCTTTAGTTAATCGGTTGCCTTTTTCTACCTCTTCCGTGTCGACCAGTCTTAGTGCACCAATAACCGTCGCTGCTGCTGCAAAGGGCCCCTTTGTTCCTCCTGATGATCTGCTGAGGACTAAAGTGGAACTTGGATGGAAGGGATCTGCAGCCACAAGTGCATTCAGGCCGGCTGAACCCAGGAAACTTTTGGAGATGCCCCTGCTTGCTACAAATCCCCCTCCTAATCCTGATACTGCTTTTGCGAAGCCCAGTCGCCCTCCACTGGATATTGACTTGAATGTCGCTGATGAAGGGACTGTCGAAGATGCAGTTTCTAGAAATTCCATTATGGAGAGTACTTCTCTTCCAAGTTTTAAAAGTAATCGCGAGATAGGACGTGATGAGATGAGTAGTTCTGCCCCAACCCGTGGTTCTGGAGGTCTTGATCTTGATTTAAATCAGACTGATGAAGCTACTGACTTAGGGAGCTTCTCGACAAGCAGTAATCGCAGATTAGATGTCAACTTTTCATTGGCCAAATCATCAGCCGGCAGTCTTCCCAATGGAACAGACACAGGTGCCCGCAGAGACTTCGATTTGAATGATGGGCCTGCCGTTGATGACTTGAGTGCTGAACCATCAATACCTAATCAGCATACAAGAAGCAGTGTGCCATCTCAGCAACCTGTTTCGGGCCTCAAGATGAATAATTTGGAGGTAAATAATTTCCCAAGTTGGATTCCTTCTGGGAGCACGTACTCAGCTGTCACTATTCCATCAATGTTGTCAAGTAGAGGGGAGCAATCTCTACCTGTTGTTGCAACTGGAGGACAACCTAGGATGCTGGGGCCTTCTGCTGGTGGAATCCCATTTAATACTGAAATTTACCGTCCGCCAGTGTTATCATCTTCTCCTGCCGTGGCCTTCCCATCCCCTCCATTTCAGTATCCTCTCTTCCATCCTTCTTATCCTCCAAACTTTCCTTTGCAGTCAGCAACTTTTTCAGGTAGTTCGACGACGTATGTTGATCCATCATCAGGTGGCAGGCTTTGCTTCCCGCCTGCCCATTCGCAACTACTTGGTGCACCTGGTCCGGTATCCACACATTACCCGAGACCTTTTATTGTTAGCCTTCAAGATGGTGGTAGTAGTTATGAGAGCAATAAAAAATGGGCCAGGCAAGCGTTGGACCTTAATTCTGGGCCTGGAGGGTCTGATTTGGAAGGTAGAGATGAGACATCATCGCTTGCACCCAGACAACTCTCCGTCGTGAGTTCACAAGCATTAGCAGAGGAGCAAGCAAGGATGTACCAAGTTTCAAGCGGCGTTCTGAAAAGGAAAGAGCCTGACGGAGGGTGGGACAATTACAAGCAGTCCTCTTGGCAGTAGGAATGCACAATAGTACAGTTTGGTGACCTGTAGATGCTTGTAAGTTTTCATGATGCATTATCAAGGCTATAAGTCTTTGGTTTCAATGGAATTGCTACTGTATATTTGAGGAGCATGCATTCTGGGCATTTGCTTTTGTCATTTTTATGTGTGTAAATTTACCGCAGAGTCAATCGTAAGAAAGATATCTGAAAGAATGATGTAGGAATATCTAAGAGAGAGTTGATGGGTGATCAAAGTATGTGTATCCGTGTTTTGCCCCAAAGGTAGATAAGGATAATGATGCCAAGTACAGTGCAGGACATGCGTCTGTGATATGTGTCAAATCAATGAAGTAGAACTGCAGGTTTGCAAAATGATGGCGCATGAAAGGAAGCCTACGTTATGATATGCCTCTGCATTACTGTTTGTCATTCCTCCCTTTTGATGATACTGATAGTAGGGAAGGGCTTTCAGAAGGAACACTTTGAGGTCATTTCTTGATGATGTTGGTTTTGATAATCGAGGTAAGGAAATGAAGAAACTTTAGCGGAGGGCAAGGTGTTACTAAGATCTTTTGGCTTTGCTTTTCTAGAAATTCACTTGTACGTTGAAGGTGGATGTGTTGGCATTAAAATCATTGACAGTGGATTATGTTGCGTGTTCGCTGGTTGATGTAAGCATCTCAATACATCATCTTGTTCGCCTCTTTAAAATCAATATGATTTCCTGGTGTACTTTACTATGGGGCCAGAGTTTTGGTGGCTATTATGCTGTGCGTCTCTCTCTCTCTCTCTCTCTCGTTCGCTCGCTTTGCCTTTGCTCTTTGGTGTTGCTATTCTCATTAGCAAACATCTTAATTTGATGTCCAGATTATTTACATGTTTCTTTCATGTGCAGTTTTTTGAAGGTGGGCAATGGCCACCTTCCGGAGGTCGTCATCTAACCTGGGATCCTCATTGATGGGCGGTGCTGAGTAATTTACGTTGTTCATGGTCTCCAACCCCCGTTTCTTTGCTGTATCCACTCTACAGGGAAGAGCTGTGTCCGAGATTTGAAGACCATGCTGAATATGCTCTCTGGGTGGCTGCGGATACATTCCCCCGATGTAGATATTTTGACTGACGGAAAGCATGTCATTTGTGTCATCGAAAAACTCAAGAGAATTGGTCCAGTACTGGTGTTGGTTGAATCAACTTCTGCGAGAAAAAAATATGGACCCCAAAGATCATCCATGCTTATCCGGCTTCTGATAATGGCAAAATTGGTTTTGAGTTGCTTTATACAGAAGCTTTTGTATTGTGGTTTAATTTATCCTTTTTAAACTCTCTTCAGTCGCATATATGATCAAAATTTCACCTTATCGGGGTATTGTGAGCTTGCCTTAATCTGATGTGGCTTAGTTACTGTAGCTCTTATAGCATCTCTCTTTAGTCGAGGCTTCAAAGCCTCGTGAAAAAAGGTCGTTACTTCGGTCCTGCCAATTCTATTGCATCCTCTATATTCTGATCTCTCTTTGCTTTCCATTCCAGAGATTGCGGTTATCCAGTGGCCGCGGAAGGAGCTCTCTTCACTTCCAATGTCTGCTTTTAGGAAAGTCTAAAAGGGGAGGGAGAGAGAGAGCTTTATGTATGATTCCCATTCCCCAAACCAATGGTGTATTTGTATATCATTATGAGGCTGTTCGTTTCGCTACTTTGTTCTGTACGAATCTCTTTTGCGCGTCCTAGAGTTTTTTAGATGTTTTCTCAAGGGGGATTGGAAACTACACATATTCTCAATGCCATAGGAAAGGGGTTTTCTATTGTCTTTTGAAGGAATGATCTTTGTGGTTTCTGAAACCGTGATGTCGGATCTATTCTTTTGTGATTAAACTATCATCAATATCCGAGGGCTGGATCTTGAGGAATTTGTGGAAACGCCTGTTGAATGGCCATATGATTCTTACAATCCTAAGGTGAACAACCCAGTCAGACTTAACCGAGCAGGTTCTCAGCATGAACGTCTTGAATTTGGTCGTGCCAGGTTAACGCCCATAAGTGGAAAAGACGAGGCACCATTTTTCATCTGAGAACGGTGGTGAGCTTACTCACTTTAAACTAAATACACTGAAAAACAATTTTAATCAATGTCTCATGGGGAAGAGAGACAATGAACAAAAAGAGACGTGAGGCATCATACTAAGCACTTTTCCTTCCAGGGACATACTAACACTGAAGAGAACTGAGACAAACAGATGGAAATTATTGTCAGGTAGAACCGAGGCTGCTCGCTATACAGAGAATCCTAGGTGGAAGTTTGAAAACCATTAATGTCCTGTCCATCAGATTGATCTGTCCATACGGGAGAGTGAGGATCTGGCATGCCTACGAGAGCTGAACCGCAAAACCCACGCTGTCATAGTTCACATCAGACACACAAGGCTCCTCCCAGAAAAGATGTTTCTGCAACCCACACAAACAGATTATGCACCAAAAATCTCTGGTCTTGATGATGAGCAATAGCGTATGTGATGTCATACTGAAATATCTGTACTCTTATGAGTAAGGGTTGATGATCAGGAACAGTACGATAAAGGGGTATGGAGAATGTAGATCTAACGATGCCATGTCTGCGAGCTAAGAACAGATTGACAATCCTATCAAGGACAAATTTACCTAAGTGTTATGTTTAAATCCAAGCAGATTTAAATGGTACTGGTAAAGAGTAATATAGCTCACAGAACAGAAAGTTCAGCTAAGGATTTTATAATGAGGGACAAGACCGAAGGCCTACTTTCTCAAAATGAAGAATGAGCATAAGCATGATTATTACAGACAGTGATCTACTGCTAGGCATTATGGACATTTATGCAGCACATGAAACGACATGAACTAGAGAAACAAGAATCCGAATGAATCAAAAACCTTAAAACTGGCATGATACATTTTCATCTATTTTACCATGAAATCAACGTCTTATCATATGGGTTAGGACTTTGGCCATTTTGACAATGAGACTTCATGACGCATTGCTTACCAGACCACAACGAGGGCACATACGGCACCTCTTATATGAATGAACAGAAGCATCTAGCTTCACCTCTTGTGTTATCACCCTCACAGTTATCTAGTTTGTCTCTTAAAACAGTCATCATTACGTTCATAACTGCTTTTAGTTAAATAGACGCTATTTGAAATGAACATAACCAAAAATCATTTGGCAATCACTCAGTGCCTCAGCTAATATGATCACCCAACTGGATGAGCAAAAATAACTGCATGCACTTTTCAAAGAAATAGAGAAGGATTATTAGAAATGAAGGTACTGACTGGATGCATCCTCGACGGGGCTTTTTCTTCTCCTTTTGTTTCTGTGGCGGTTTAATAACTACCTTGATTGCTGCATCAAAGACTGCTTTTACATTCTGCAATTCAATAGAGCAGTTATTAGAACAACGGCAACTAATCATGAGGTAATAGTAAAAAATTACAGGAAAAGTAACTGCCAAGCCAGAAATAATATGTTTAGCAGTGAGGCAGAAAGAATACTTGTTTTTTCATTTAACGTGTTGGAATCCAGTTATAGGTCTTAATCAGGTCAACTTGGGAGCATCTTGTTTATAAGGGTGCCATGCAATCAAGTGCAGAATTATCAGATACATTTTGCTGCAGCAAAATTGTGATTAAGCCAGTTAAAGCTGATTGAATTGGGTAAAAGCAAGAAAAGATGGCTGAGCGAACATAAAGAATGTTAATTAACCACCACAAATTCAATGCTTGCAGCTTCTTTATTTTTGTGGTAGAATTCTATGTCCACATTCGTATCAGTGCTTGTAGTATGTCTAGTATCATTTGAAGTATAATCACTCACCTATAGGTCAGTGACTGACCTAAAGGTTCAATTGGCACTTCATTATTCGTGACTTCCTAATCTGTTCAGGACCGAAGCTTGTCATTCAAAAAGATAAGGCAGTTGCTTAAGTATGCCAGGATCCATGATCCAGAATCAGAAGTCACCATCTACTAAATGACAAAGTTAAAACAAACAATGGGAAGTAAAAACTTCCATCTCCTATCTCTTGAACAGATATGCTGATGGAAGAAGGAAACCAAGAAATGGAATGTCCTGCTTGGAGGCTGCTTTCATTAGTCCAATATCAGTTGGACCAGCCTAACTTGCTCAGACACAGAATTACATGAGAGACCTTTTAACCTTAGGGTAATTTTCAATTATTATCAATGAGGTCCAGACTTGTTGATAGTTTGGACACCAAAGAATAAGAAGAGATATTTATAAATTGGTTAGAGAGGGGGAAGAAAAAGGGAAAACAAGAGATCTCAACCAAGTTAGATGCATTACGCATGAAAATTAAGTTGATGATTCTGACAACAAAGTTAAGAGCAAGAGTGTATAAATTATTGAAAGAAACACATATTTAGGACAACCAGTTTCATTTTGTGCCAGAAAAATCAGCCATGAAAAAAACTTATTGCATAAGTTGGATGAGCGACATAAGGAAGAACAAACCAATGGATGATTCCCCAATACGTCCCTTACTGGTTTTCAGCCAGAATTACATGATTTTCATTGGGGTGTGGGAATCAGATGACAATCTTTTAGAAGTCCCTTACGGGTTTCTTGATGTGTTGCAGACAAGCTATGGAATATGTGCACGCCAGCAAAGTTGTGAATTGTGATTTCAGTAAGGAAACTTTCGAGAATCAATGGACAATTCCCCTGTAGAAACAAGTTATATCAAGGTTCAGCTTGTACTATTTATCTGTGTGCTTTTCACAGCACATACCTTTTGCTGACACTACGATACTAGCAGAGGATATTTGAGCAAATAGAAGACGAAAGGATCAAAGTCTGTCAAAGACGGACCATTTAATGTGCAAATTCAGCAAATGAAAGGTTCCACAAGAAAGGGGGATGAGTATTCATGAGTAAGAAGTATTAGAAAGAGCAGTAGCAGTATCTTGGATCTACTAGGCAAAAGGGAAAAGGATCTGTGGGAGATGGTTTGCACATCTGCAAGGATAGCATTTAGAAGCTTTGATGATGTGGGGTGCAGGTGAAATTCAGTAAGAGAAGGCTTAAGAAGACAGTGGAAGGAAAATTTAAAGAAAGATTTTTGTAGTTGAATAATACAGAAAACTTGAAATTAAATGAAACAAAACAGCGTAAGAGGATCCATGCAGCGGCTGCATTTGGGAAAAGAACTTGATTATGTCTGGTTCTTTCAGTGAATCACATGTCCATGCTCTGTTACTATCCCCAACGGAAAGCTTAAGTGATATGCCTCGTTTCATATAGGTAAACTCTCTCCAATTACGCCTCCCCAGTGGCATTTGAAGTTTTTCACAATATAGTGGCATGATTCAAAATGTTGGAAGTATCATGCAACAAATGAAATGAACTGAAGTTCAGCATTCAGCATTAAGTGCTACTTAGTTAACACCTTTCCTTTAAATTTGCATTACCCAGATAGACATACTTGTAATTCAAAGCGCCACAAACTCCATTTGTCACCATGGCAATTAGATGTTAGTTTAGCTCTACAGAGGACATTTGTTAATTCTAATTACACAAAACCAATGGGTGATTTTAAGCACCTGTTGCGTTTTGGAGCTGCACTCAATGTAATATGCAGCACCAATTTGTTTGCGAAGCTCCTCACCCTGAAAGCATAGATCTGAAACTTTAGTAGACTAAGTCTTATTCACTGTTGATGCATGATGAGGTGCTGAATAGATACCAAACCTGTGCAGTGGTAACAGGCACCAGACCAGGATGATCAGCTAAATAGTGCTTGTCCTCGCGAAGATCTACAAATTTCAAATAATTCATTAAAATGGAAATAACCATTGCCTAGTAAGACTGTAATACCATGAGAGATAAACTCCGGTTTTCCTAGAAATTAACAGAAGCAATGAAGGTTTAAACCTTCAGGATTGAGTGTCCCGTTAGAATCACTTCATAAGCAATGGAAAGGTAAAAAGGGTTAAAGAACTCAAGAATGAACGAAGGAAGTGGGAAGGGAAATATGCAAAATTCTCTATAAATATGACATGCTGTCTGTGAATGACTCATTTGGTGACTAACCATTCAGTTAACTGGAAGTTGGAAACGGAAAGGAAGGATGAACATTCTCTACACGATGATCATTGGAAATAAACCTCTTTGCATGACACTGAAAAGGAGACCTATTCCAGAAGTTGTTCATGGAGAATCTGTTCAAAAGTCTGTTTAATTTCATAACCTTTCACCCTAGCCTAGTATGGGTAATCAAACGTTCAAGAATCTTATGGTAAAGTCAGTTCAATCAATTGATGCCAACTCCTACAAGATTTTTCTATCATCTAGATCCAACAATCGGATCTGTTAAAATATTATCTCATATCGCTTGATGACAGGTTATATTTATATTCATGCGGTCTCCCTTCAACTATCAGCTTAAGCTTTTGCGTTGGACTTTCTAACATGGTATCAAAGGCAGTGCTATTCCTTTCAAGTATGTGTGTAGTCAAAATTCCATGTGCCACTCATAATCTGGCAGTATTCCTAAATACTCTTAAGCTTTTGGGTTGGACTTTCCAACAAGTTCCCTATGGTGATGCCAATTCAAGATTTTCTACATCCTAATCACTTGTAAATAACCTTGATGCTACTAACATTATCCATAGAAGGTGCAACATATCAGCACTTCAGAAATCAGATTGTAATTTTTTATTAGACCAGGGGTGCAATTAGTATACAGTGCACATCACAAATGTGCACCAATGCCACTGCAAACAGCAGCAACAGCCAAAGTTAATCCTCAACATAAAAAGTCTTGGGAAAATTGATTTAGTGGCATTCTTTTAGTCATATCTGAGCAACACAGTCACTGCAATAAATGCTCTCAGACCAATTATGCTTCACACAGCCTAACACTAGAGCAAGTGATCTCACATACTAGACCAATTATGCTTCACAGAGCCTAACACTAGAGCAAGTGATCTCACATACTAAGTTTGTTGAAGTCAAGCCTGTTGCATAAAGGCATGATATCTACGAACAGGTTGAGTTAAAGGAGTTGCACGGACAGGTTCAGAGAGACAAAACTAAGATGGTTTTGGCAATATCAGAATGACACCAAGCCTGGAATCAATTTGAGACTGCCTGAACCAAAATGAAAGGTATGGCTAGGGCAGAAGAAGGAAACCCTTCACATCTACTAGGTTCTCGAAGCAAACTCGTGATCATTCTAGAGTATTGAATATTATTGCATTACAAAGAGCCGAAAAAGTTGAAACAATTGTGCAACAGAACCCCATTCTGTGAACTTAAGGCTCTAAGACTCGAGAAGCTCAAAATCATAGGTGACGTGTTATTATACAACCTGTGAACAATATCACTTCAAGCTCTCATAAAGAAATTGCCACTAAAACCAACTTAAAGAGTTGCTCCTTTTATGGCGCTTGCAAAAAAGTATGACAAGATCATAAAAGTGCTATTCCAAGCAATTAGTAGCAAGACACTGAAAGGTGTCCACTTAATCAAGTCAACTGCCCGAGATGTTTGATAATCAAAAAGAGCAGAAATATATCAACAACCAAGACAAGGATTCTGGGAGAATTGCAGCCTTCTCAGTATAGAGAAGTCATTTAACTTACCTACTTTGGTACCCACGAGGACCAGAGGGATTCCTGGTGCATAATGCTGGAGTTCAGGGATCCACTGGCCAACAGATGATCATCAGAAACTCGAAACTTATTCATTGTGTAGCGCAACAGAAAATTATGGAAATAACAATTTGGAAGTGGAACCTTTTTAAGTATGTTCTCATAACTAGCTCGACTAACTAAAGAGAAAGCCAAGACAAAGACATCTGCTCCTCTGTAGCTCAGGGGTCTTAATCTATTGTAATCTTCTTGCCCTGACATCCAAAAGCATATGCAGTGCAACAAAACAATGCACTCAGAAAAATAATTACGGCAAGCAAATTGAATAGGCCCATGAAATCCAAGTACAATGGCCTTTCAAAGCTCAAAACATCAATGAGAGCACCGAGTTCTTACCAGCGGTATCCCAGAGTCCCAGGTTAACAGTGGTACCTTCAACTACTACATTTGCACTGAAGTTATCAAATACTGTTGGTATATAATCCTGATCAAATTACAAACAACCGGCAAGATTTAGATGCAACAAAGATATAAGAAAAGTAAACAGCCGCCGAAATCGAATAATGCAATATATAATCCATCTCTTCCAATGAGCATGTAAGACAAAGAACCATAACGTATAGGAGTAAGAAACGCAATTTTTAGGGGTTATAAAATACTGGCCATAAGGCAAAAACTCATCATAGGAATCTCGATGAGGCAAAAATGGCACTGATTCTCTTTTAAGGGCTAGCCAAAGAGCAACAAAAACAGAAAGGGGGCGAAACCTGGAATCAGAAAAACACAAACAGTACAAAAATCAATAAAGGCAAACAATTTATCAGTGACTGGGAAATTCCAAGAAGTCCCAATGAGTCAACTAGCCATTTACTCTCTCTGTCTCCGTCTCTGTTTTTTTTTTTTTTCCTTTTGTTATACTTTTGGGTAAAAAGGGGAAGAACATACAGTTGGAAACTTGTTGCTGGTGTAGCAGATCAGCATGCAAGTCTTGCCCACAGCCCCATCACCAACCGTCACACATTTGATGAATCTTGACGCACTTGCAGCCATTGAAGAAACACCCCCAGGAAGAAAGGAACAAAGAAGCTTTCCTTGAATCTAAAAAGCAGAAATTCTGGAATTCTGGGTCTTGTGAACTTCTTTTATTTTCCTGCTTTTGGGGTTATATTTGGTTGCTGTTGGAGCAGAACAGGTTTAATGCCTTTTTATGATTCGAGCAAGTGTGTCTGTTATTGCGGTGGATCACATGATTCTCACTCATTAGCTGTTCTGTATACTTTATTGTGGTGTTAAAATCTGCTTGGCTTAGCTATAAATATTGATAACAGGAAACTTTATTGGCCTGGTTCAAGCAGACAACTTGGGAATTTCATGAATCAACTGATAATCCCAGAAAGATAAAAAGAGACATTTTTTTTGCCTGGACGGCCCCTGGTCAACGGTTCACCAAATTCCACAGCCCTCATGCAACTAAACCAATTAAACAATTGGGATGGGGCAATTCTTGGACACTTATTTTTATCTTTTATCATGTCTGAAATATAACTTACATCAAGGAATGATTTATTACATCATGGAAAATCAAAATGAGAGTGCTTTGAATTTATCAAATATGGTGATTACATCATATATGCGTATAGAATTCTCCAAACATCGATTGAAAAAAATATATATTTTTATAAATTTTCAGGTTGAGGATTTTAAGACTAATGTATCAAGGATGCTTGACAAGCTTCTTAAGATTGAATTTATGAGACGGTAGGTTTGTGATTTCTTTTTTCACATGGTTTTGATGAAAAAAAGGGAAAAGGAGTGGGGACTCAAGCTAGCTAGTGTAGCTGCTATATTTTACTCTTTAAGAGGGTTGGTTGAAGACATGAGTGAAGATGAAGCAAGAATGGCAAAAATGAAAGAAATGCACAAATATGTTCAAAAAGAAAATTCATAAGAAAGGAGACTAACGTGTTTAGTGAAACCTTAAAAAATGTAAGTTTTATGTGAATAGAAAATTACTATATTCTGTAATTTATCTATAATCGATAATACTTATTAGTAAATTTTCATAATAAAAGAACCATTGTTATATTTACCGATAGTAATTTCGATATAAGAATGACAGAAATGCACAAATATTTAAAATGCGTTTGGTAACGTTTCTGTTAAAAAATTATTCATTTCCCCTCTTCTTCTAACGCCAACAGCTAGGGGTAGTCATTTCGAGTTCCATCATAGATATTAAAAATAAATAAAATTGTTGCTTAAAGGTACATTATTGAGCATGTCTTTGTGCTCTTGGTCCATCATGAATGTGCCTTTTCTCTGTGCGAGATTGCTTGGTTTTCAATGCTAGTCCCCATGATGGTTGTTTAAAGATGGCACTTTTGTTGGGTACTGTACAATCCATTGTGTTGGTGAAATTGAATTCCAGGTCACTTTTTCATCTGGTTAACTTGCATTTCAAGTTTGTCTCGACTAAGGTCACAAGAGCTTTCTCTCGAGCATGGTCCTGAGCTTCCCCTCCTAGGGGCCTACTGATTTCGATTTTTTATTTTATTTGTGTCCCGTTTGTGGTGCGCCACGCAAATTCTTACTCTTGCCCAGACTTTTCGATTCCTTCGATTTCAACGGTTTGGATTGTCGTCAGCAGCTGCATCGACGATAATTTCTTTATATAAAATTTATCTCCTAGAGTGTCCCTTTTAAGTCACGGTAAAACTTTTTTCGAATGACTCAAAGGCATAAGTAGAAAGGCCTAACTACCTAAAGGTCTTAAAACACCCTATAAGGCCCGTGCATAGAATAAATTAATTTTACAAGTGACATTGATGTAAAGAATATTTCTTAAAATCTTTTTGGCAAGACATTTTATAACATATATTTCGATGAGATCGTTACGCAATGAATCATGAGATAAGTACAAACTGCATCGATTTGCGAATAAATCTATCAAGTATTGATTAGGTGACTGACGTGGTGTCTCTATATATGTGAAGTATCTTTTCGTAACCGTTGCGATCGATAAACGTGCTGCCTCTTACTCGTGCATGTGTGAAATTGGGCTCAACATTTTCAGCAAATACAAGCCCATTCCGTGAGTCTCCCCATTACGATCCACATTTACAAAACTTGGCCCATGTCTAATTGATCTCTCCAGCTCTCCAAATTTTAAAGAGGGATTGGCCCAATCTTCTCAACCCCCAAAAAATAAGTAAGTTTGACTAGTTAAATTTTAGGGTTAATACACTGAAAAACCCTAAACTAGTACATCTGTGACAAATTTACCAGAAATTATTTTTTTGACCATGAAAAATCCCAAACTTATACACCCGTGACAAATTTACCCCTACTAATCATAAAAAACCACAAATCGGTACATTTATGATAAATTTACCCCAAACTAATTTATTTGACCGCAAAAAACCCAAAACTGGTAAATTTGTGATAAATATACCCTCCGCTAAATTATATTAATACTACAAAAAAATCACAAAAATTGTAAACTGTGACAAATGGAGTGTAAAATCCTAAATTAGTATATCGCCTTGTCACGTGCGGTAAAATTTAACGAAAACTAATGAAGGTAAATTTATCACAAATGTATTAACTTAGGATAAATTTTTAGTGATAAAAAAAAGAACCAACATCCAATTCTAGAAGCTCAACTTTGTCCAAATATCATCCCATAGAGAAATAAAATTGCACATGACAAGATTCACTACCACGTTGGTCCACATCTAACATGGTGTGACTCAGATCTTAATTTATTATATTCTCAATCGTTGGCAACTATACTAAAATCTATAAAAATACGATAAACTTCCCCTGTTGAATTTGGAAAGGATCAAAGCTGGTGTCCATTAACAATTCAAATTCTGATTATATTAATTTAACAAACATTGCTTGGTGCTTAGATAAAGCATTAGCTTCTACAAACTATCGACCGGCTCTTTGTCGTCGCCGCGACCGGGGATACGACGTTGTTTGTCCCCCACGCATCCAATTTCGTATTTCAATCGGAACACGGGAAATAAAAAATAAAATAAAATAAAAGGAAGGAAGAAAAAAGTCAAAATAGTCTCTCTGCAACTACCGTGGACGAGGGGACACGGAAGATTCAACGAGAGATTCACCGCCATTTCCCTCCATTTTCAGCTCCGCCGCCGCCGCCGCTCTTTAAATCCGCATCCGCCGCCGCCGCCGCGAGGATCGATCGCGGTTCGAAATCGGAGACTGCCCCGACCAGGAAGAAGACGGCCCTCTAGTCCGCGTTCTGCATCTACAGCACAGAGACGGATGGGCGAGACCAAACGCAAGAGGGGCCCGAATCCGAAATCCGCCTCCAAGGCGACCGCCGCCACCACCGCCGAAGCCGCCGACGACGAGAAACTCTCCGCCGGGAGCGCGGAGATGATCGAGCCCGCCAGCAGCCCCCCCGGGCGCCGCCGCCGCAATCGCCGCAAGGCGTCCGAGAAACCCGAGGCCTCCTCGCCGGCCATCGTGCCCGCGCGGAGCGTCCCCCGCGGCGGCGGCGTCGAGAGCAGCGACTTCGGCGTGAAAGCGATTTGCTGCGGGGCGCAGTGGCGGCCGAGATGGCGGAGGAGACCGTGGCGAGGGTGGCCCCGGCGATGGAGGCGGTGGTGAAAGTGTTCTGCGTGCACACGGAGCCGAATTTCTCGCTCCCGTGGCAGATGAAGAGGCAATACAGCAGTAACAGCAGCGGGTTCGTGATCAAGGGGAGGAGAGTTTTGACGAATGCGCATTCGGTGGAGCATTACACGCAGGTGAAGGTGAAGAAGCGGGGGTCTGATACCAAGTACGTGGCCAAGGTGTTGGCAATTGGGACTGAGTGTGACATTGGTATGTCCCCATTGAACTTAGTCTACTCATTTTCCTTGTCAATATGTTGAATTCCTTCAATTTTTCTTGATACTGTTACCGTTTAGGGTAGGCATGTCCGTGCCTCTTTGATTGTTTGTTAAGATGCGTTTTGTGGTGATTATGATTAGGCTGGCTTTCCAGCATTCTCGACATCTAGAAAGTGTTCTTGGGTACTCATTGCTTGAAAAATTCCTTGAGATTATAGAAGTTCATGGAATAAAGTCTCTAGGCTACTTGCAAGCATGTGTGCTGCGTGGTAAAATGATATTGGTTTTCAGCAGAAGTATCTGTTTTGGGGACATTAGGTGATATTGTGGTCATGGGGTGAAATGAAATTGAAGTATGATAGTCCTTGCATTTTGAAGTTGAATGTCTGCTATTTTGTATGCAGCTATGCTTACGGTTGATGATGATGAGTTTTGGGAAGGAGTGTCATCTGTGGAATTTGGGGATTTGCCTGCACTTCAGGATGCTGTGACTGTTGTCGGCTATCCTATTGGCGGAGAGACAGTATCTGTGACTAGTGGTGTGGTATCACGTATTGAGATCTTGTCATATGTTCATGGTTCCACCGAGCTGCTCGGGCTGCAGGTTTTCATTTTTGATGTTACTGATCTTATGATTCTTTTAACATTTCTGGCAGGCAATAGTTACATCTTCTGATACATTAAACATTGCCTGATAATTTTCTATTGTCATGGTGCAAGATTGATGCAGCTATAAATTCTGGCAATTCGGGTGGCCCTGCCTTTAATAATAAGGGCAAGTGTGTGGGCATTGCGTTTCAGTCCCTTAAACAAGAAGATGTGGAGAACATTGGTTATGTCATACCAACACCAGTAATCATGCATTTTATTCAAGACTATGAGAAGAATGGAGCATATATGGGTACTTTTTAAACCTCCCACGCATGCGAACCCGAAAAAAGAAAAAACCCAAACCCTTAAAAAAACTCCACGGACCTTCTCTGATGTGCTTTCCTATCTTCTTGATTTTTTTTTTCATGATAGGTTTTCCTCTTCTTGGGATTGAGTGGCAGAAGATGGAAAATCCTGATTTACGTATGGCAATGGGTATGGACGCTGATCAAAAGGGTGTGCGCATTAGAAGAATTGATCCTACCTCTCCAGAATCTGCAGTCTTGAAGCCATCAGATATCATTCTCAGCTTCGATGGGGTTGATATTGCCAATGATGGAACTGGTAAGCCTAGAGCATTCTCTAAGAGCTAAGCATCTTAAAGAAGCTTGTATATTTAAAAGTTCTATTAGGTCTTACTCTGTTAGATTATAGTTCTGACAATTTAGCAGTATTAGCAACTGATGCATCTGTTAATTATGTATCATCTATTTTGTCTTTTGCTCTTTAAAAGGACCTGTTGAACTTCTATTTGATCGTATGCATGATTTTTCTTGAAAAGTAAGTAGTTTAAGAGAGAGATTATGAAGTTGAAGAATCCTGCTTACTTTTGGGAGAAATGTTGAGCTTTGAATATAAGGCTTTGTTGCTACAGCTTGCAACCTTGCAACGGGGGATCATGAGGAGTTTCCACACATACAAATATTTTGAATCTTGTTAGCGAGTGCTCCTCTGTCGCAATTTTAACGAGGCAATATTGATGCTCTGTTATGTCAAACCTTAGCAGCTCTTGTGGGATTTTTGAAAGTCCAATATTCATTCTTTAATACGCAACCAAAAAAAAAAAAAAAAAAAAATACTCAAAAGAAGAGAGTGATGAAGACAATATCAAGAGGACATATTATCCAAAATGAGAAGGAAGAAGTGAAAAGGAAGATCTGGTTAGGGGCTTTGCTCTTGACCTGTCTTTTTGGTCTGTATATATCTATTATATACATAAAGATTATATCTATCGAAAAAAGACAGAAGAATGTCACTATCCCTTATCCTTCTTCTGTAGGACTATTTTGAAAAACCAATTGTGCACGTTACGAGGACTATTAGTGTATTGGAAATCGCAATATTTGCTTAACAAATGCCCTGTGGGCACTTCTAACAAAATCCATTTTTTTGTTCCTCTTTATGATTACTTGGATTTCATGTATGCTATGCGTGATCTGACCCTTTACTACTTGTTCTGGGTGTTCTCTAGTACCTTCTAGGCACGGGGAGCGTATTGGCTTTAGTTACCTTGTCTCACAGAAGTACACTGGGGATACTTCAGTGATCAAAGTCCTGCGTGATTCCAAAATATTTATATTTGATGTGAAACTTGCTACGCACAAGAGGGTCATCCCATTGCACAGCGAAGGCAGACCACCCTCCTACTATATAATTGCTGGATTCGTTTTCAGCACCATCTCTGTTCCATATCTTCGTTCTGAGGTGAGTTTTTTACTTGGAGCCCTTCTATTTCTACATATGCGTTTTGGTGCTCATCCTGTGTGTAATGAGTTATGATAACATTTATACTTGTGGATGTTATCATCATTATCTACTTGTTGTGTAACGAGCACCCCTCTGTTTTTTGTTGGAATTGATTTTATTCATTTTTAAAATTGCCACCTTTTCATCATGGATTTTGAATTTCTTGTTTATTTGTCACGTCTCTAACTCCCAGTCATGTATTTTCAGACATATATATCTTTTCACCTACTATGCTTGTTTTTTTATAGATTCAGCGGTAGATTTTACAAGCTATGATCATTATGCGCATTATTTTGCTCATGCTTTGGCTGCATTTCAGTATAAGGATGAATCTGAAGCTCCTGTAAAGCTTTTGGACAAACTCTTGCATTCAATGCCACAATCACCAGATGAGCAACTTGTTGTGGTTTCTCAGGTATTTTCCCAATAAACATCCTCCATTTTCTCCTTTCTCCATTCAACTATCAATCCGTAACTTGAGCCAAAAAGGGGAAAAAAACGGATGTAAATAAAATGAAGAAAAAATAGAAAAAGGTGACAGAAGACGAAGAATTATGGCAATTTCATTGCCTATACTAATGTATGGGTTAATACTCTGTAGGATCTGATTCGTTTTTCTGTCTGCTTTTGGCAACACGTGGTAGGTGCTCGCGGGTGATATCAACGTTGGGTACGAAGACATTGTAAACACTCCGGTTAGCAACAGCTTTATCACTTTTTCTTTGGAAACTATGCTTAAGCATGCCAAATTTTGAAGCCATCTTATTGGGCATGTTTAGGTTCTTGCTTTCAATGGTAAACCTGTGGAAAACTTGAAGAGCTTAGCCAGCATGGTGGAGAGCTGTGAGGAAGAATTTCTGAAATTTGATCTGGAATACCAACAGGTCTCTCTCTCTCTCTCTCTCTCTCTCACGCACGCGCGCATCTTATGCGCATTTCTATGCTCCCTAAACATGCATGCGAGTGTCCATTAGCAGGTCTGTATTATTGTGCACATGTTGCACGGTTAATGACTGGTATCATGTCCTCACGCTTGTTTGTTTTGTTCTCTCTTTATTTGCATCCCTTTTTGCAGATTGTAGTTCTTCGAACAGAGACTGCAAGAGCAGCTACCCTGGATATACTCAAAACCCACTGCATACCATCAGCGATGTCTGATGATCTGAAGAGCTGAAGCCCATATATAATTGCCTGGTTGTTGTGTCTTAAGGGCTAATTGCACTGCTTCTGCTTTGGGCACTCGTGAACGATATCAGAGAAAGGGTCAGGTCTTATACGTGGAAAGTCTCCTCTTTGATGGAAGGAAAGTGTTTCACTTTTTCTGGATTACCCACTGTAGGGGACATATTTCGGGATGGGGATGGGATGGGCATTAGTTCTTATTTTACTGCAGAAACCATAGGATACATTTTAGCTTATGATCTTTACCTTTGTGATTGTTTCATTCTTGTGTCCAGATGTACACCGCCTACTGTGAGAGTACTCCAACATGATGGCTGACTACACTTCTGTAATTTACTTATTCATATATGAATTATCTGTTGCTTCTGGGTCTAATTGAAAACCCAATGACACACACAAGGATTGGAGATGGGTTTTGCAGCACCATGCTTTTCCTTCCAAAATTTTAGAGGATTCCAGTTTTCGTTTTCCATAAAGATGAATGGCTTGCTGAGTTTTCTCAATGTGGATTGGGTTTCAATGTTTGAAACTGAAAGTTCTGCAGCGAACGACCTTTCGAGGGTCTCTTGTTTCAAGCTGAGGCTGCTATATCGAACTAGACCAGTTTTGGAATTGTTTCCATTAGCTAGTGTTTGTCATACGATCTTCTTGTAGCTTCAAGTCTTCCTCCACCTACGAATGCATGGTCACAAGATTGCTCAGGTCTAAAGATACGCTGAAGGAAGGAGAGCAAAGACATTGATGTTTTTGAGGAATTACACAGTTGAGATGTATGGGATGATCTATCATTTCATGATAGTGGTGAGACACTCCCGACAAACTTCTCTCTAACCTCTTACCATCGATTCCATTGTGGGATACTTTATTGCAATAGCTACTAGAAATGACGTACGAGCATCAAATGACAAAAAAAGAGGATGTTTAAACTGAAAAAAGATGTGATAGCATATATACCATTTGATTAAGGGAAAATTCCAAATAAGGACCCGAAGTTGACCAATTTTCTCAAATAAGGATCCGAAATGAACTTTGTGTTGGATAGAGACCTAAAGTGGACCCATTGTCTCAAATAAGGACCCGAAGTGGTTGAATCAATTCCAAATAAGAACCTAAGCTTGCTGGTTAGCCAAATATTTGTCGGCTATCAAGCATGTAACATTTTCGACGACCGAAGTTTGGACAATTTTGTTCAAAAAAAATATAGGGAAAATTAACAAATCCTAAAAAAAAAAAAAAAAAAAACCTTAGGTTTTCTACGGTATCCCCGTTTCTTGTACCCATCCTCTGCAAAGTCAAAGACCGAAGTTCTCCCCATTCATTGTACCCATCCTCCACAAAGTCGGAGACCTAAATTCTCCGCTGCTTGAGGCACAAATTCAAAAACAAGAAGAAAACAAGATGCTTCTTTCTTTGTTTGCGGAGAACCAAATTCTCCGTCGGTCGAGCAAGGCAAGGAGCAACAAGAATCGAGTCGCGACGATGACCGGGCAGCGATTTGGTTGAGGAGCAGCGGGGGAGAAGAAAGAAGAAAACGTAAACATCTAAATGAATAACCTAAACTTAATTAATTAAGAATTTTCCTTTTTTTTCCAATCACAAATTTCTGACAAAATTGCCCATATTTTAATCGCTGGAAAATGTCTGCCGACGAACTAAGGTCCTCAATAGAGATTAACTTGATCATTTCGGGTCCTTATTTGACACAAAATTCACTTTGGATCTTTATTTGAAACGATGGGTCCATTTCGAGTCCTTATTTGACACAAAGTTTACTTTGGATCCTTATTTGAGAAAATAGATTCACTTTGGGTCCTTATTTGGAATTTTTCCTTTGATTAATGGTAATGGATACCTTCTAAATTTGTTGTGTATGGTGCGGCCGAAAAACGAGTGGAATAATAATATCAAATTCCACAATATCAAACTATCAATTCGATATACTTTATGTTAGTATATAGTTTTCTCTTGAATATGTAATAGAAAATTGAACTTAAGAGTATCTACGCGTAACCGAATTCTCTTTAAGTCATTATGAGTTTTTTTTTTTTAATCAAAATATCTTTATGAGTTGAAGAGTGGAGTTTTAGGGCATCAGGATGTAGAAGTGATGATACAATTGGTTTATGAGTGTGGCATTATAAAATAGTTGTAACTCTAAAGGTGAGACTCGTTGTCTATACACAAACTAATCAGAAGCTAATGCCACTCTCCTAATAAGATTATGATAGGCCAAAATCAATTGTTGTATAAAAGTGTTTTGTATCTCTCATTCGAGAGATTAGATGTTTGAATTAAGTTAAGCGTGATACGATTCGTTGCGAGGAATCTATTCAACATACTATTCTTAATAAAAATATTTTAAAAATAATATGGTTTAGTGTTCGCAGCTTACCAAATGTCACACAAGGCTATTTCGTGATCAAAATTCTATCGATCGTACACTCACTAAAAATTAACTATAATTTATAAAAATTAAGGTTTTATACAAAATCAAAAGAAAGATGCTATTAACCTTACCCAAAAAAAGAAAGATGCTATTAATTGTTAATTTTGTCAAATTTATGCTTTCATTTTCTTGTTCAAGGTAATACATTTAAGGAGATAAGAGGAAATCTAAATGGCGAAAAAGGAAAATAGATACCCCCTCTATAAAGGTCCTTTCCTGTGCAACAATTCACGGACGCGCCTCCTCTCTCTCGCTCGCTTCCCGGCCATTCTCCGATTTCCCCAGAAGAAGAAGGAAGAAGAAGAAGAAGAGGATGGGTTCGGCGGACGACGAGCTGGAGGATTTCTTGCAACAGAAGCAGCGCGTCAGGAACCCTCTCGTACCAGTAGGCAAGCCTCCTCCTCCTCCTCCTCCTCCCCCTCCCGCTTCATTTCTTGCGCATCGTTTGTTTACCCTTTTGATTTTCGCTTCCTAGTCGATTTTTAAAGTAGACGATGAATTGGGGGAGAGCTCGTCGATTTGGGGGACGTTCTTTTCTCTTCTCGAAATCGGTGAGCGAGTCGGAGGAACTGAATTGAGGTTTCATCTGCGGCGATGCCGCAATCCCAATGATGGGTGTTTTTTTTCTGGGATCGTCTCGAATTCGGTTTTGGTTTTAGGGAGCAGTGGACTCTGCTTGTCTTTCATATGTAGTGTAAGAATCTGAGCAGGCGTTCTTACCTCTTTTTGGCTCGAAACGGAAGATGGGTTTCTCCTCCTCTTCCTCCTCCTCCTGAAGTGCCGGGGACGCGCATCGGAATTTAACTTCTTCCTGATACCCACCGTGTGTTCCGCTGAAAATGTAGCAACTAGCATACCGTGTTATAATATTAATGAAGCAACTTGATCCAGAACCTGCAAACTGGCTTTGCTCATTACCCTGGTTTGTAAGTTGCATGTGCTCTTGCAAATCTTGGGAGATTTGCAATCACATTTTGATTAAGAAAAGCTTTAGCCCCAGGCCAAATAGTTTTGTTGGTCTTCATGATTTTCAGGAGAGTTGGTCTCTGATTGTTCTTTTCTGCATTGTGTTTGTGCTTTATGTGAATAAGTAATTGTTCTCGTTGGATGTGAAGAATGTCTTTACGTCAATGGTGAAAGCTGATAATGTTGGCTCTTACTAGTTGAGATTGAAAATTTTGTGGTGTGTTTTGCCTTAGAATTTTAAGAGCCAAAAACGGGCGCAGCTCTAGACTTTTGCTATAAGATGATGGTTCCCTAGATCAGTTATGTCGCATGGTTGCTCTTTTTTCATACGTAGCATGACATTCTAGATGTTAACTGATTGACCAAAGTTTGTCCTTGAACTGTTTATCTTCAGGATTTAAATGCTTGGCTTTTTCATAATTTGTGGTTTACTTCCTAGCAGACTATTGAACCCGCTTGTGCTAAGTCATGGAAATTTCTCTCAGTTTTCTGCACTTGAATTCCTTATGTAGTCCTCCTGTGCTTTTATTTTTCTTGTATACTGGTTAATTTGTTGGTTTTAGTTTATCGATTTCAGGACTTCTTTCGATTTTTTTAGGTAACTCCATATTACATTTCATCACAAAGTTATCTATAGATGATTACAAATGGGGCATTTAAATTTAATCCCATTCAAAACAGGACCAGATGTGTGGGAAAGAGTGATTTGGGACTACTTTGTAACTGATCATGCCTTCAATTTATGGATCACTTCAGTGTTCACTTTTTAACTTTCAGTGCCCTAGGATGAAAAGATTATCAGTTTCTTCGTTACTTTTCGTTCTTAATGTTGATAGTCTTGTCTAACTCAGCAAAATTTAAATAGGTGCTCTCGTGACTGCTGGAGTGCTCACAGCGGGTTTGATAAGTTTCAGACGAGGGAACTCTCAGTTGGGACAGGTGCTAATGAGAGCTCGTGTGGTGGTCCAGGGTGCAACAGTTGCGCTTATGGTTGGCACTGCCTATTACTATGGAGGAAATCCCTGGAAATCACATTAAAAACATGAAAATTTTGTCTTTCTTATCTTTTGATTATTTTGAATTAATGCTGGCTACATTTATAATGAGGGGCTACTTCAATCTGAATCCGCTTTATGGCCGCAATTAGTGTCATTTGCGAGTGTAATAACATTCGGATTTCGGTGAATAAGTTGACTTGCAAAGCGAAATATTGATTCATATATAAATTTTATGTAATTTCTTTTGCTACTATTCTTTTCCAACCCCTTGTAGATTACTGGATCCTTTAAGTGTCTGTTTGGGTTCTCTCTGGTTTTTGGATCTGGGATTTATTTGGATTGAGTTTGTTCTCTTCTTTGTAAGCTGCGAAAATGTGAACTTGAAATCAGGTGAGAACTTGTAAAAAAGTGTGGTATGGGTAATCGTCTGATGAAAGTTGACGACTCATGATGTTTCTTCTTATCTTCCTGTACTGTTTTCTTCTTCTTCTTCTTGTCGGTTGAAGTCAATCATGCAGGACTTCAGAAGAAAGAACCCGGATGAGTTCTTGAGCTTCAAGCCATATTATAGTGAGTTTTCAGACATAGTTTCTGAAAGATAGTCACCTTGCGAAAACATAGCCTGAAAGATGTCTTTTTACCCTCCTCTGTGTGTTGATGTCAACTGAGTGCGCTGATTCTGCAAAGGCTAGAATGCGGGTTGGTGCGTTTGGCATCTGATTCGTTGGCTATATATGCTTAAATACGTTGGTTTACAAGGCATTCTGAGAAGAATGCAGAAAGCGAACTTGACATCAAGTAACCAGGATGCAGCATTACGCAGGGGGTTAGAATTGCGCAAATCTTCTGAACCTGAATTAGTTTTGCACCATGTGCTTGCGCATGCGTAAACCCTCTGATCCGATCAATGAGATCGGGCGCCTCGTTTGGCTCGAGTGCTTGTGAATTTTCGGTCCGCGAGGTGCCAAGGCAATTGCACGGGTCGACAGCTGATGGAGATGATGAGGTTACCACGGCAGCACAAATCTATGCACGTGAGAGAGGGACGGCTGTCCGAATTCCAGAAGTCACGGTGACGGATGCATTGCCTATGGCCCTCCTGAAATAAACTTGTGGCCTGAGATGGTGCGTGCAGGAGCATGCAAATTGCCAATGGCCCCTCAGGACTCAGGATGGCCATCTCTTCATTCAATATATACAATAATTAATAAGACAATGAATCTCGTTTTGATCATGGTGTAGAGCGTTCGATCATAAAATTTGAAACAGAATAGGCACGACCAAAAAAAGACCAATGACCTTCTCTTTTTTATACTTATCGTGTTTCGAGAATATATCGTAATATGTCGCGTCGAGAAAGAAAAAGAGAAAGTGCAAAGGAGTAATTAGCCAAAATCGAATATATAAAGCATGATCTCATCCGCGTGGTCGGACACGTGCTCACTGGCTATGTCGTCATGCAGGAACGCCTCTCTCTCTCTCTCTCTCTCTTCTCTGCCTCCCCAAAAAGGTTAGCTATAAATTCTCTCCTCACCCTCTTCTCTTCCTCAATCTCTCTCTCTCTCTCTCTCTCTCGTACGCTCAGTCGCATCTCTTCGTGTCCCTCGCCTTCCTCTCCGATCACTTCCCCCTCACTCCAAGCGAAGCTCCCGATCCACCGCCGCCCTCCGCCGGCGGCTTTCCTCCGCTTATCTCCGCCGCCTCCGCCGGCTCGAGCTCCTCCTCCCGAGGATTCATTTCGTAAGATCTCGAATCTCGATTCCTCTCTCCTCTCGGTCGCATTCCCTGCTTTTCGAGCTTTCTACGCTGATCGCTGTCGAGGATCATCGCCGGGACGGCGTCCGCGATGAAATTCCGGGGCGATCGATCTGGTCCCCGCAACTTCGTCTTTCGCTTGATTTTTCCTCACTATCCTGCTTTTCGTTGTCCTTTTTATTTTTATTTTTTATTTTTATTTTTTCTGCTGTTGTTAATCTGTTGTCGGTGATGAATGGAGCTTGAAGCTGTGAATTGAGCGGTAGCATTGTCGATACTGGAATTGCGCGTAGCGCGTGCTTTGATTATGACAGACTTGTCCAAAGTCAATGTAGTTCGAGAATGTCCACGAAATTCTAGCGCGTCCTGCTCATTCCAGGGGCGGGAAGGGTGCTTTTCCCCGCCGAAATGACAGGCTCAAATGGCATTTGAGATGACGTGTCGGCTGCGAGGCTTTTCCATATGTTGTTTTGATTGATTGGATCAGCCGGAGTGACTGTAGAATCCGTCCACTGGGATCGGCTAATTGGACAAGTTATTTTGGCTGTGCAGTGACAGTTGAGATAATGACATGCTCAATGAACTATGGTCGCTTAATTGGAGTGTATGTTATATTTGTGCCGTGTATACTACTACTGCTACTACTACTTGTGTTTGCATATAATTGAGCTTCAATGTTGCTTTCCTAGCTTGTCGCTTTGAAATTGTTAGTACTAATATCTCCAGTCCAACTATTGCAGGCTTTGAGTACTAAGCACCGAGAATGTCTTCTCCTAGTAAGAGGAGAGAGATGGATGTTATGAAGCTGTAAGTCCCTGTAGTTGGTACTACACATTCTAGCTGATATGCTCTGTTTTAATCTTTCACTTCTTCTTTACGTATCACGGTACATTTGTTGCCATTTGTACCTAAGAAATAAAAAGGCAATCCTTCTTTTATTTTGCATCCTGGTCCAACAAGTATCGCATAAGTGTGTCAGGAACGTGATATGAATAGGATGAAATAGATGTTACTGTCTGTACATCAACCGCTTGGTTCCTTGATATGATCTCTTTGATGGAAGTGGCGATATCATGTTTGTGAATGGTTTTACGTTTTTTGGGTTTTTGATCGTGTTTATTGGAGATAAAAAGTCATGATGAAAGATTTGAAATTTCCAGCCTCTTCTTCTGAAGGTCCACTTGACTAGAAGCTGTTTGCATTGCTAATTGGTTCCTATGGGATCTTACAGAAAGTAACCCAGATAATTGAGTCTTTCACGAGATTGGGCAACCTTGAAAATGCAGTGAAAATCTGATATGATGACACTAATTAACAGTGGGGAAAGGAAAAAAGGTAAAAGTGGCATGTAGTGTCATTCTCAGAGAAATTTTTGTAATTTTTTTCTGTAAGGAGCTAGATATAACCCCAGGGCATGAAGGTGAAATAGAAAGGACATATCTATAACCATGCGAAGGTAGACTTTAGAGACAATGGAAATCTTTACACACAATATGATGAAGCTGTTGCACTAAAGTTACAGATATTACCAAATTTCATGTATATCAGTATTTGGTTGTTGATACGATTTTTTCATCTCAAGTCTCATTATGTGCTGTACGTATGGAAATTATTGTCCGTCATGACTGTAAACTGTTCGCTTAAATTATGTTTTTGTCAATCCTAGGACTTGCTCAATCTAATTGAATATAAAGGTACTAGGTCTATGCACTGCAATCAATGGTATTCAATTGTCTTTCTGTCTCCTCGAAAGTTTGTTTGTAGGCACCACTTAGTTATCTAGTGGATTAACTTTCTGGGGTACATCTGTACTTGGTGAAGTTAATAAAGCCTTTCGATATTCTTTTGCTCTGTGTTTATGTTATCCAGGATGATGAGTGATTATACTGTGGAGACAATCAACGACGGACTTAATGAATTCAACGTGGAATTTCAGGGGCCAAAAGAAAGTATAGTCTCTCTTCCCTCTCCCCTCTCTCCCTCCCTCCCTCCCTCCCTCCATCCCATACCCCTCCTCTCTCTCTCTCTCTCTCTCTCTGTCTGTGACGAAGGTGAATAGATGATTAATTCTAATCTGTTGAAGCATGTTATGGGATGCAGAAAGAACTGTTCTGCTTAGGAAAATTACTTGAAGAATCAAATAGCATATCATTGTAGTGTAAGGCGTATCCTGCAGCTCAATAAACTGATATAAATTTTTTGAACCGCTAACTTTACAGGGTAATTTAAGTCTTAATGTTAATGCAGAGGTGCAATTTTAACAACGTCAGTAATAAAATGATTGTTCAGCTCTTTCTCCCTAGCTTAGTGGTGACTAGACCAAAAAGTCTGTTGCCTTTTGAATAACTTCTCTGCCGCACTGGGAATAATTTCTGGCATACTTCTGATGATGCATGGATGAGGTATGGCTGGATGATTTATTCATACCAATGCTGTAGCACACGACTTCTCCTTAAAAAATGTTTGATTTTCCATATGTTCTTCCTCCCTCCCTCCCTCCCTCCCTCCCTCCCTCCCCCTTCTCTCTCTGTGTGGAGTAGAAGGGAGGTAAAAGAAAAACGCTGGGGGAGGGTTATGGTGGTTGGTTGCGTTTCTTCATATAACTTTCAAGTTATCATGAATGTTTATGTTTCATTGCTGTAGCCAATTAAGTAAGTCATGATATATTAGAGTAGTTACCTAAAACTTTAAAGAGACGCCTTTGAGGAACTCGACTAGCTCTCCAAATTCTGTTATACAGCAAGCTTTACTTAATAAAACGATTTCAGGTCTATACGAAGGTGGTGTTTGGAAGATCCGGGTGGAACTTCCTGATGCATATCCCTACAAGTCTCCTTCCATTGGATTTGTGAACAAGATATATCACCCAAATGTTGATGAGATGTGAGTAATTGTATTTCTGTTAAAGGGAACACCTGTGTTCTTGTACTACTTGTGTCTTGAATGGTTCAACTGCTCCAAGTGAGTGAGTCCCATGGATAATAATGAACAACTGAAATTTTTGTTATACCAATGTAGACTGCAGTATAGTTAATGTCCTGACTATTTCATGTCGGTTGAACTTGCAGGTCAGGGTCTGTATGCCTGGACGTTATCAACCAGTCATGGAGTCCAATGTTTGGTTAGTACAGAAAGATACTAGATTTTTTGCTTTAAGATCATTCGTCTTCTTTGCATCTTCTGATAAACCTTTCTGTTAGCTCATCCAGTTTCTTTCATCTCCTTGTGTCCTTCAATTAGCCATAATGTGCAAGAAGTCAGTTTATGCGCAATTTTTTTACTTTCTGCATCCTGGTTTGTTGCTCTTACATTGAATTTTAAACACGATCCCTTCTATTCTGCTATTGCAGATCTTTTGAATGTATTTGAGGTGTTTCTTCCTCAACTCTTGCTTTATCCCAACCCTTCAGACCCTCTAAACGGTGATGCTGCTTCACTAATGATGAAAGACAGGAAGCAATACGATCAAAAAGTCAAAGGTGACTTTTGTTTGCCCCATTTACTTTTATGGCATTGAAATGCGAAGAATTGAGTTCTAGATCAAGAGACATACTTCTGAGAATGCTCAATAGAGCTGAAGTATCTCAAGACTTGCGCTTTTAGATAATTTGCATTCCAAAATTTTAGTTAGATTTTCATACTATTTACCAGCAGTGCATTATTCGTCGTATTTGTGCATTGTGGATATAGAGTATTGCGAGCGATATGCAAAGAAGGAACATATCAGCAACTCCAGAGCGGAAGAAGACAGTGATGATGAGGAAATCAGTGTCGAGGGAAGTGAATCAAGTGATGACGACGAGATAGCTGGACATGCAGATCCATAATTAAATGTAGGATCGATAACTATTCAAATTATTGCATAATTGAAGGCGCAACCCCCATTCTTCATGTCCACCTGTCAAAATTATATTTACTTCAGAGTTGTATGTTTGTAATATCATGGGACTGGCCATTATTGTGAGGAACTCCAGAAGAACTTTGTAGTGAACATTTTGATTGGAAGATAAAAAGGGATTGTCACTCAAGGTGGACCAATTCCTTCAGTTGATATTGCATTTCTGAGTCATAAAAGTTTTGGCTATAGAGATCAGTAAAAGCAGAGGACTAGCTATACATGCCCCGAGAATGCAGGTTTGCATGTCTACCAGTCGCGATATATTCCGAATTTTCTGATATTGTATGCACTCAAACCGTCCGTCAGAATACTAGTACTTTTTCATCATGGGTTCTCCGTCAGTTTTCTCTCCCGGTGGGCACAGGTTTCTTACATTGACACGCAGATTCTCTCTGACCGTCTTTGCTTTTATGAATTTTAGAGAGGCTTAGGTACCAAAGCTTATTGCATGAAAGACTTATTCGTTGCATGATTCTATTTTTTTGTTTCGGAAGCAGTTTGGGAATAGAATCGTGTTTGGTAAAATTTTGTTAAATTATATTTGGAACAAAATCAAGAATAAAAAAAAAAGTTAAATTCTTGTTCCGGGAACAAATCTAAGAATCAAAATCATATTTCTCTTATTGAATATTTTTCTCTTCTTCTTTTTCATCTACTGCCATCTCGTGGCCGCCGTCTGCCACCATCCGCCGCCGGTCGCCGGCAACCGATCTCGTCAGAGGCAAGCCCAGCCATCAGCGAGGATCGCGTAGCCCCGGCGAGGCTCGCCCAGTCCTGCTGATGGCTAGGCGAGCCTCACCCAGCCTTGGCGAGGCTCGGCCGACGAGGGTCGGCTTTCGCCGAGGCCGACGACGCTCCAGTGAGGTCTTTGGCCGGAAGAAGAAGAACATGAGAGAGAAAGGAAAAAAAGAAAGAAAAAAGAAAAAATTAAAAAAATTATTTAAAAATTAAAAGAAATTGATTTGGAACATAATCAATGAAAGACGGTATCAAACGCAATTTTATTCTAATCATAAATTTTGACGATTCCAAACAACTTAAAATGTTTAGAAATTGTTCTCGAGAACAGAATAAAAAAGAATAATTTCTTATCAGAATTTGTTCCGGGAACAAAATCGTTACCAAATGCGCGAGTGGCGAAGGGTTCACCGAAGAAGAAGCACAGTAAATTTTTTTTTTTTTACTGTGTCTTCTCTCTCCTTTGCTGCTTCTGTTTTCGCTTTTTCCTCTTCTCTTCCTCTCTCTCACATCCCTATTGTTGTTGTACTTTCTGCAGAAGACCAAAACCTATCTGCACTTGCTGAATTTTTCTTTCTTTTCTTTAGCTTGTCAGAAGACAAGAAAGAAAAAGAAAACTATTTTGGCTTTTCTTCTTTTGGTGAACGAGAGAGGACTATTCCCTTTCTTCTTTTTTCCAAAGAACCAAAACTCTTTTCTCTCTTTTTTATTGTGTTCAATTTTTCCAAATAAGAAGAACGAAGAACAAACTCCCCTCAAAAACCCTAAAAACGAAGGAAGAACATTTTCTTTCTTGCTTTGAATTTTTAACCTAGAAACCGAGAGAAAGCCCCTTGTGTGGCCGTATATTCAATGTGTGACCCCCCAAAACCCTATGCATTTAACCTATTTATAGGCAATGAGTTAGGGTTTTAATTTTTCCAAATCCATATCCAAACACAATATTCGCAATATTTGCTTTTCACATCTACCCTTATCCAAAAAATTCATCATATCTCGGAAAAATTTCAAATTCCTATTTTTCACAAGATAATTTTTTATCATTAATTTTTAGGTCAATTTGCTCGCTTCATGGGCTTAGTCCAGCCTACCAAGTTAAAGCTCATAATCACTAATTCGAATCCACCCATCATCGATCTAATGAAAAAATGCAAATTAAAAACAAATGCACCTAAAATTATATGCTTTGCAATTAATTATTTTTTTAGGGATAAAATTAACCCCTAATTTTTAATGCGATAAATGACTAAACGGGTCGCCAAAATTTAGGTGTCAACACTAACATATGTGGTTCATTCAATGTTCCATCTTTTGGTAAGGAAAGCTATTTCATCACATTTATTAATGATTTTTCACGTTATTATTACATTTATCTATTGCATGATAAGTCTCAATCAATGAATGCACTTGAAGTGTATATTAAAGAGGTTGAGAGGCAATTAGATAGAAATGTGAAAATAGTAAGATCAGATAGAGGCGGTGAATATTATGGAAAGTATAATGAATCGGGACAATGTCCAGGTCCATTTGCTAAATTCCTTGAAAGACATGTCATTTGTGCTCAATACACAATGCCAGGTACACCACAACAAAATGGTGTAGCAGAAAGGCGTAATCGTACTTTAATGAAAATGGTTAGGAGTATGATGAGTCATTTATCTTTACTCTTATCTTTGTGGATGTATGCTTTAAAGACTTTATATATTTATTAAACATGGTTCCTAGTAAGACAGTTCCAAAGACTCCCTTTGAACTGTAGACGAAAAGGAAACCTAGTTTACCTGCATGTTTGGGGTTGTCCAGCAGAAGTAAGAATTTACAATCCACATGAAAGGAAATTTGATTCAAGAACGACCAGTGGTTATTTCATTGGTTATGCAGATATCATAGTACAAGAATTGTTGAATCTGGAAATGCTAGGTTCATTGAGAATGATAACATCAATGGGAGTGAAATAGTGCGTGATGTTTGCTTTCAAGAAATAAGGGTAGAAGTTCCTATACCCAAAACTTCTAAAATTGTTGTTCTCGATATTATAGTACAACCTAACAATAATCAAGAATAACAAATTAATGAACAAATACTCCATAATAGAAATGTCAATATTGAACCTCCAATAATTGAGTCACAATAAATAGCATTAAGAAGATCTCAAAGAGAAAAGATGTCGGCTATTTCTGATGATTATATGGTTTATCTAGAAGAGTCAAAAATTGACTTAAGAATTGAAAATGATCCAGATTCATTTTCCCAAGTTATGGAATGTGAAAATTTTAATGAATGGTTTAATGCCATGGAAGAAGAGTTAAAATCCATGCATCAAAATCAAGTTTGAGATATTATTGAATTGCCTAAAGGATGTAAAAAGGTTGGGTGTAAATAGGTCTTTAAGACCAAGCGCGACTCAAAAGGCAATATTGAACAACATAAAGCCAAACTTGTTGTAAAGGGCTTTATGCAAAAAGAAGGCATTGACTATAAAGAGACATTTTCACCGGTCTCTAAGAATGACTCATTTAAAATCATTATGGCTTTGGTGGCTCATTATGACTTGAAGTTAGACCAAATGAATATAAAAACTGCATTTCTTAATGGAAATTTAGAAGAAGAGGTTTATATGGACCAATCCGAAAGCTTTTCAGTTAAAGGAAATGAACACATGGTATGTAAATTAAAGAAGTCAATATATGGACTTAAACAAGTTTCCTGACAATGGTATCTTAAGTTTAACGATACCATAACTTCATTTGGATTTAAGAAAAACATTGTTGATCGGTGTATATATATGAAGATCAGTGGGAGCAAGTTTATTTTTTTAGTTCTATATGTTGATGATATTTTGCTTGTTGCTAATGATCTTGGTTTGTTACATGAAATTAAGAAGTTTCTCTCTAAGAATTTTGAAATGAAGGATATGGGAGAGGCAACGTATGTGATAAGAATAGATTATTCTGTGATAGATCACAATGATTATTAGGATTGTCTCAAAAGCCTACATTAAGAAAATTTTAGAGAGATTTAATATGAGTAAATGTTAAGCATGAATAGTTCCAATTCAGAAATGTGACAAATTTAGCCTTATGTAATGTCCGAAAAAGTGAATTGGAACGAAAACAAATTAAAAATGTTCTTTATGCATCTGTTGTGGGGAGCTTAATGTATGACAAACTTGCACCAGACCAGACATCAGTTTTGCTGTCAGAATGCTGGGCATGTATCAAATTAATCATGGAATGGATCATTGGAAAGCTGCAAAGAAAGTTCTTAGATACCTGCAAGGAACGAATAATCATATGCTCACTTATAAAAAATTCGATCATCTCGAGGTGATTGAATATTCAGATTCAGACTTAGTCGGATGTGCCGATACAAGAAAATCAACGTTTGGTTACTTGTTTCTTTTGGCTGGAGAGGCAATTTCATGGAAGAGTGCGAAGCAGTCAGTTATTGCTGCATCCACTATGGAAGCTGAATTTGTGGCATGCTTTGAGGCCACTATTCATGGATTATGGCTGCGGAATTTTATTTTAGGGCTTGTAATTGTCGATAGTATTGCCAAGCCGTTGAAAATTTATTATGATAACTTTGCAGCAGTTTTCTTATCTAAGAATGACAAGTATTCTAAGGGTGCTAAGCATATGGAGATCAAATACTTGTCTATTAAATAAGAAGTTCAGAAAGGAAGAATGTCAATTGAGCACATTAGCACCAAATTTATGATTGCAGATCCCTTAACAAAATGACTGCCGCCCAAAATATTTAATGAGCATGTTGAAAAGATGGGCATTATTAGATGTCATTAATGTTTGTATTATGATTGTATTAAGTTTATGTATTTGATACTTTGAGCTCATTTATGTGTTTATGATAGTTCTTGTTTTCTATTTAGTATACATTATGGAAATAGATAAATGTTAAACATGATAGTTTTAAAGAGACATTATAGTTGGACTATTACTGTATTTCTCATTTATGGATCATGTTAAGTAAAGTGTTATAATTGTAGTGCATAGAAGGGACTATGTTGATTAATGACATATAACCACTATAACTCGTATTAGTTTTCTTTACTTAATTGTGATTATTATGTGATTGCCAATTTAATGAAAAATTTATAGCATAATGTTATTATGCACATTACAATCTTTATTAAACCATGAAAGGAAAATCATATGGCCAAGTGGGAGAATGTAAGAATTATTGTGGCCCACATGATATGATTTATTATATGATTTAATAATTGTTGAAATGCTATAATTAAATAAATATTGGTTATGAGAAGTTGAGACTCTAAAACGAAATGGTATAATCCTCAAGGGAAGTTACTGTTTTTTCGAATAGGTGCGACTTTTATGGAAGTCAAAAGGCGCTTTGATGGAAGGCACCTATTGATAGAACGTATAATAGAGTCCGATCCTCTCTCCACCCACATATGAACAACAATAACTGAAAAGACTTGCTATTCTCTCCTCCATTGATATAATACATTAAAGAATAGTGGGTTAAGGGAGAGATTCGAGTTCTTCGGTTTTCCACAACAATTATCATCAAGAGTAACGCTATGGATAAATGTATGTTTTCATCTATTTGTGAAAATCATGAAGATCAAAGATCACTGTTTTCTTTTGAATTTCCGCATTAAAGAATTATATGTATAGTCTAACAAGTACTCCAACATGATGGCTGACTACACTTCTGTATTTTACTTATTCATATATGAATTATCCATTGCTTTTGGGTCTAATTGAAAACCTAATGACACACAAGGATTGGAGATGGGCTTTGCAGCACCATGCTTTTCCTTCCAAAATTTTAGAGGATTCCAGTTTTCGTTTTCAATAAAGATGAATGGCTTGCTAAGTTTTCTCAACGTGGATTGGGTTTCAATGTTTGAAACTGAAAGTTTTGCAGCGAACAACCTTTCGGGTGTCTCTTGTTTCAAGCTGAGGCTACTATATTGAACTAGACCAGTTTCGGAATTGTTTCCATTAGCTAGTGTTTGTCATACAATCCTCTCTTGCAGCTTCGAGTCTTCCTCCACCTACGAATGCATGGTCACAAGATTGCTCGGGTCTAAAGATACACTGAAGGAATGAGAGCAAAGACATTGATGTTTTTTAAGGAATTACACAGTTGAGATGTCTGGGATGATCTATCATTTCATGATAGTGGTGAGACACTCCCAACAAACTTCTCTCTAGCCTCTTACCATCGATGTCTGGGATGATCTATCATTTCATGATAGTGGTGAGACACTCCCAACAAACTTCTCTCTAGCCTCTTACCATCGATTCACAGTTGAGATGTCTGGGATGATCTATCATTTCATGATAGTGGTGAGACACTCCCAACAAACTTCTCTCTAGCCTCTTACCATCGATTCCATTGCGGGATACTTTATTGCAATAGCTACTAGAAATGACGTACAAGCATCAAATGGCAAAAAAAGAGGATGTTTAAACTGAAAAAAAGATGTGATAGCATTTATACCATTTGATTAATGGTAATGGATGCCTTCTAAATTTGTTGTGTATGGTGCGTCCGAAAAACGAGTGGAATAATAATATTAAATTCCACAATATCAAATTATTAATTCGATATACTTATGTTAGTATATAGTTTCCTCTTGAATATGTAATAGACAATTAAACTTATGAGTATCAAAATGTCGTGGACCAAATCTCCCGTATCCTTATGAGTTGAAGAATGGAGTTTTGGACATTGGAATGAAGAGTGATTGATGCAGTGTGGATGATACAATTGATTTATGAGAGTAACGTTAGAATGGTTGTGTTAAGAGTTCTAAGATAAAACAATTATAACTTTAAAGGTGGGGTTGGTCGTCTATATACAAACTGGTTGGGAATTAATATTCCTCTCCTGATAAGACCATGGTAAGCTGAAACCAATTGTTGTATGGAAGTGTTTTGTATGTCTCGTTCGAGAGATTAGATGTTCGAATTAAGCTAAGTGTGATACGATTCGTTGCGAGGAAGCTATTTGACATACTATTCTTAGAAACAATCTTTTAAAAATAAGGTGGTTTAGTGTTCGTGGCTTACCAAACGTCGCACAAGGCTATTTCGTGACCAAAATTCTATCGACCGGTACACTCACTAAAAATTATCTATAATTTATAAGAATTAAGGTTTTATACAAAATCAAAAGAAAGATGCTATTAATTGTTAATTTTGTCAAATTTATGCTTTCATTTTCTTATTCAAGGTAATACATTTAAGGAGATAAGAGGAAATCTAAATGGCGAAAAAGGAAAATAGATACCCTCTCTATAAAGGTCCTTTCCTTTGCAGCAATTCACGGACGCGCCTTCTCTCTCTCACTTGCTTCCCGGCCATTCTCCGATTTCCCCCAGAAGAAGAAGAAGAAGAAGAAGAAGAAGAAGAAGATGGGTTCGGCGGACGAGGAGCTGGAGGAGTTCTTGCAATAGAAGCAGGGCATTGGGAACCCTCTTGTACCAGTAGGCAAGTGTCATGGGCTGAGAGTTTCCTTGGCCGCGGAACGACCCGTGAGGTGCCTGGCGAGCGGAATTCGCCAGGCCAGCCTTCCTTCTATAATTGTTCCAGCGAACAATACAGTGAATGCTCATTCGTACGAGATCCTACCATGCCCAGCTTCGCTCGGGCATCTAGTCCATCGAGTAAGATAGCAAATCCATTTAGGTTCAACAACTGGTTTCGGCTTGCCATGGCCTCGTCAGGAGAGCGGCATCAGCTCCCGACTAGTTTGTGTACGGGAGGCTAACCCCGCCTTCAGAGCTCCTAAGTGATATAATCCTTTTATCCTAGAATTCCTAACACCAATCGTCCTGACGTCACTCCACGGACTAGTTGTGTTTGTCCCCTCTACTTCCTCACTCTTCACTTGATAACTCAAACACCACTCACAAGTGTCACGAGTACGGGAGGATTCACGAACCGTAACACAAGCCTCCTCCTCCCGCTTCATTTCTTGCGCATCGTTTGTTTATTCTTTTGATTTTCGCTTCGTAGTCGATTTTTAAAGTAGATGATGAATTGGGGGAGAGCTCGTCGATTTGGGGGACGTTCTTTTCTCTTCTCGAAATCGGCGAGCGAGTCGGAGGAACTGAATTGAGGCTTCATCAGGGGCGATGCTGCAATCCCAATGATGGGTTTTTTTTTTTCCTGGATCTTGTCGAATTCGGTTTTGGTTTCAGGGAGCAGTGGACTCTGCTCGTCTTTTAAATGTAATGTAAGAATCTGAGCAGGCGTTCTTACCTCTTTTTGGCTCGAAACGGAAGATGGGTTTCTCCTCCTCCTCCTTCTCCTGAAGTGCCGTGGACACGCATCGGAATTTAACTTCTTCGTGATACCCACCGTGTGTTCCGCTGAAAATGTAGCAACTAGCATACCATGTCATGATACAAATGAAGCAACTTGACCTAGAGCCTGCAAACTGGCTTGCTCATTACCCTGTTTTGTAAGTTACATGTGCTCCTGCAAATCTATCCAAGATTTGCAATCATATTTTGGTTAAGAAAAACTATTGCCCCAGACCAAATAATTTGTTGGTCTTCATGATTTTCAGGAGAGTTGGTCTCTGATTGTTCTTTTCGGCATTGCATTTGTGCTTTACGCGAATAAGTAATTGTTCTCGTTTGATGTGAAGAATTTCTTTACATCGGCGGTGAAAGCTGACAATGTTGCCTGTTACTAGTTGAGATTCAAAATTTTGTCGTGTGGTTTTGCTTTATAATTTTAAGAGCAAAAAAAGGGCGCAGCTCTAGACTTTTGCTATAAGATAATGATTCCGTAGGTCAGTTATGTCACATGGTTGCTCTTTTTTCGTACGTAGCATGATGTCCTAGATGTTAACTGAATTGACCAAAGTCTGTCCTTGAACTGTTTATCTTCAGGATTTAAATGCTTGGCTTTTTCATAATTTGTGGTTTACTTCCTAGCAGACTATTGAACCCGTTTGTGCTAAGCCATGGAAATTTCTCTCAGTTATCTGCACTCGAATTCCTTATGTAGTCCTCCTGTGCTTTTATTTTTCTTGTATACTGGTTATTTTGTTGGTTTTAGTTTATCGATTTCAGGACTTCTTTCGATTTTTTTAGGTAACTCCATATTACATTTCGTCACAAAGTTATCTATAGATGATTACAAACGGGGCATTTAAATTTAATCCCATTCAAAACAGGACCAGATGCGTGGGAAAGAGTGATTTGGGGCTACTTTGTAACTGATCATGCCTTCAAATTTATGGATCACTTCAGTGTTCACTTTTTAACTTTCAGTGCCCTAGGATGAAAAGATTATCAGTTTCTTCGTTTACAAGGCATTCTGAGAAGAATGCAGAAAGCGAACTTGACATCAAGTAACCAGGATGCAGCATTACGTAGGGGGTTAGAATTGCGCAAATCTTCTGAACCTGAATTAGTTTTGCATCATGTGCTTGCGCATGTGTAAACCCTCTTGATCCGATCAATGAGATTGGGTGCCTCGTATGGCTCGAGTGCTTGTGAATTTTCAGTCCGCGAGTTGCCAAGGCAATTGCATGGGTCGACAGATGATGGAGATGATGAGGTTACCACGGCAGCACAAATCTATGCGCACGAGAGAGGGACGGCTGTCCGAATTCCAGAAGTTACGGTGACGGATGCATTGCCTATGGCCCTCCTGAAATAAACTTGTGGCTGTGCGTGCAGGAGCATGCAAATTGCCAATGGCCCCTCCAGAACTCCAGGATGGCCATCTCTATCGACGCAAGGGTCATAACAAAGAACTGAGGCGGCATGTTGTATTAGCACCAGCATGAAGAGGAAGCGAAGATGCAAATTGTTGGAAGCAAGAAATGATCAGCAAGCAAGATGCAAAAGGCTTCGAGAGGTGTGGCCCCATGTGGCCATGGATAGAGAGCGGAGAAGCTTCTCCTCCGCCCAGCCCATTTCATCATCCATCCGACATTGCAAACTCCCATCTGCTCCAAAGCCATTCTCATCTCGTATCATCACCACCCATCAATCTGAATCCACCATCCATCTCTTCAGTACCCCCATCAGTCACAAAATCCCCCTCCATCCACCCTAATGCGTCTCATTCGCACTAAACTTAAATTGCATTATAGTATTCGATGTATACAACAATTAATAAGACAACAAATCTCGTTTCGATTATGGTGTAGAACGCTCGATCGTAAAATCTGAAACACAACAATGCATGACAAATATAAGACCAACGGCCTTTCTTTTTTTTATATATATTATGTTTCGAGAATATATCGTAGCATGTTGCGTTGAAAAAGAAAAAGAAAAAGCAAAAGATGTAATTAGCCAAAATCGAATATATAAAGCATGATCTCATCCGCGTGGTCGGACACGTGCTCACTGGCTATGTCGTCATGCAGGAACAACTCTTTCTCTCTCTCTCTCTTCTCTGCCTCCCCAAAAAGGTTAGCTATAAATTCTCTCCTCACCCTCTTCCTCAATCTCTCTCTCTTTTCTTCTGCAGCGAGCCGAGCCGAGCCGAGCCGGGCGAGTCCTTTCATTTTCCAGGAGTCCCGCTCGGGACATGTGTCGGTACCTGAGTGGTATGTCACCACGTCGGCGGATGACTGTGGCGCGCACATATGAATATTTTCTCAAGTTCGTGTACCTTGCCTTCCTCTCCGATCACTCCCCCCACTCCAAGCGAAGCTCCCGATCCACCGCCACCCGCCGCCGGCGGCTTTCCTCCGCTCATCTCCGCCGGCTCGAACTCCTCCTCCCGAGGATTCATTTCGTAAGATCTCGAATCTCGATTCCTCTCTCCTCTCGATCGCTTTCCCTGCTTTTCGAGCTTTCTACGCTGATCGCTGTCGAGGATCATCGCCGGGACGGCGTCCGAGACGAAATTCCGGGGCGATCGATCTGGTCCCCGCAAGTTCGTCTTTCGCTTGATTTCTCCTCACTATCCTGCTTTTCGTTGTCCTTTTTTTTTTCTTTTTTTTTTTTTTTTTTTTTTTTGGTTTTTGCTGCTGTTGTTAATCTGTTGTCGGCGATGAATGGAGCTTGAAGCTGTGAATTGAGCAGTAGCATTGTCGATACCGGAATTTCGCGTAGTGCGCGCTTTGATTATGACAGACTTGTCCAAAGTCGATGTAGTTCGAGAATGTCCGCGAAATTCTAGTGCGCCCTGCTCAATCCAGGGGCGGGAAGGGTGCTTTTCCCCGCCGAAATGACAGGCTCATATGGCATTTGAGATCAACGTGTCGGCTGCGAGGCTTTTCCATATGTTGTTTCAATTGATTGGATCGGCTGGAGTGACTGAAGAATCCGTCCACTGGGATCGGCTAATTGGACAAGTTATTTCTGCTGTGCAGTGACAGTTGAGATAATGACATGCTCAATGAACTATGGTCGGTTAATTGGAGTATATGTTATATTTGTGCCGTGTATACTACTGCTGCTACTACTACTTGCGTTTGCATATAATTGAGCTTCAATGTTGCTCTCCTAGCTTGTCGCTTTGAAATTGTTAGTACTAATATCTCCAGTCCAACTATTGCAGGCTTTGAGTACTAAGCACCGAGAATGTCTTCTTCTAGTAAGAGGAGAGACATAGATGTTATGAAGCTGTAAGTCCCTGTAGTCAGTACTACACATTCTAGCTGATATGCTCTGTTTTAATCTTTCACTTCTTTACGTATCACGGTACATTTGTTGCCATTTGTACCTAAGAAATAAAAAGGCAATCCTCCTTTTATTTTGCATCCTGGTCCAACAAGTATCGCATAAGTGTGTCAGGAACGTGATATGAATAGGATGAAATAGATGTTACTGTCTGTACATCAGCCGCTTGGTTCCTTGATATGATCTCTTTGATGGAAGTGGCAATATCATGTTTGTGAATGGTTTTACATTTTTTTTGGGTTTTTGATCGTGTTTATTGGAGATAAAAAGTCATGACGAAAGATTTGAAATTTCCAGCCTCTTCTTCTGAAGGTGCACTTGACTAGAAGCTGTTTGCATTGCTAATTGGTTCCTATGGGATCTTACAGAAAGTAACCCCAGATAATTGAGTCTTTCACGAGATTGGGCAACCTTGAATGCAGTGAAAATCTGATATGATGACACTAATTAACAGTGGGGAAAGGGACAAAGGTAAAAGTGGCATGTAGCGTCATTCTCAGAGAAATTTTTGTAATATTTTTCTGTAAGGAGCTAGATATAACCCCAGGGCATGAAAATGAAATAGAAAGGACATATCTATAACCATGTGAATGTAGACTTTAGAGACAATGGAAATCTTTACACACAATATGATGAAGCTGTTGCTCTAAAGTTACAGATATTACCAAATTTCATGTATATCAGTATTTGGTTGTTGATACGATTTTTTCATCTCGAGTATCGTTATGTGCTGTACGTATGGAAATTATTGTCCGTCATGACTGTAAACTGTTCGCTTAAATTATGTTTTTGTCAATACTAGGACTTGCTCAATCTAATTGAATATAAACATACTACGTCTATGCACTGCAATCAATGGTATTCAATTGTCTTTCTGTCTCCTCGAAAGTTTGTTTGTAGGCACTACTTAGTTATCTAGTGGATTAACTTTCTAGGCTACATCTGTACTTGGTGAAGTTAATAAAGCCTTTCGATATTCTTTTGCTCCGTGTTTATGTTATCCAGGATGATGAGTGATTATACTGTGGAGACAATCAACGACAGACTTAATGAATTCAACGTGGAATTTCATGGGCCAAAAGAAAGTATAGTCTCTCTTCGCTCTCCCCCTCTCACTCCCTCCCTCCCTCCCTCCATCCCTCCATCCCACACCCCCCTCTCTCTCTCCTCTCTCTCTCTCTCTCTGTGACGAAGGCGAATAGATGATTAATTCTAATCTGTTGAAGCATGTTGTGGGATGCAGAAAGAACTGTTCTGCTTAGGAAAATTGCTTGAAGAATCAATTAGCATATCATTGTAGTGTAAGGCTGTGTATCCTGCAGCTCAATAAAAGGATATAAATTTTTTGAACTGCTAACTTTACAGGGTAAGTTAAGTCTTAATGTTAGTGCAGAGGTGCAATTTTAACAAAGTCAGTAATAAAATGATTGTTCAGCTCTTTCTCCCTAGTGCAGTGGTGACTCGACCAAAAAGTCTCTTGCCTTTTGAATAACTTCTCTGCTGCACTGGGAATAATTTCTGGCATACTTCTGATGATGCATGGATGAGGTATGGCTGGATGATTTATTTATACCAATGCTGTGGCACATGACTTCTCCTTAAAAAATGTTTACTTTTCCATATGTTCTCCCTCCCTCCCTCCCTCCCTCCCTCCCCCCCATCTCTCTCTGTGTGGAGTAGAAGGGAGGTAAAAGAAATATGCTGGGGGAGGGTTAGGGTGGTTGGTTGGGTTTCTTCATATAACTTTCAAGTTATTATGAATGTTTATGTTTCATTGCTGTAGCCAATTAAGGAAGTCATGATATATTAGAGTAGTTACCTAAAACTTTAAAGAGATGCCTTTGAGGAACTTGACTAGCTCTCCGAATTCTGTTATACAGCAAGCTTTACTTAATAAAACGATTTCAGGTCTATACGAAGGTGGTGTTTGGAAGATCCAGGTGGAACTTCCTGATGCATATCCCTACGAGTCTCCTTCCATTGGATTTGTGAACAAGATATATCACCCAAATGTTGATGAGATGTGAGTAATTGTATTTCTGTTAAAGGGAACACCTGTGTTCTTGTACTACTTGTGTCTTGAATGGTTCAACTGCTTCAAGTGAGTGAGTCCCATGGATAATAATGAACAACTGAAATTTTTGTTATACCAATGTAGACTGCAGTATAGTTAATGTCCTGACTATTTCATGTCGGTTGAACTTGCAGGTCAGGGTCTGTATGCCTGGACGTTATCAACCAGTCATGGAGTCCAATGTTTGGTTAGTACAGAAAGATACTAGATTTTTTTGATTAAGATCGTTCGTCTTCTTTGCATCTTCTGATAAACCTTTCTGTTAGCTCATCCAGTTTCTTTCATCTCCACATGTCCTTCAATTAGCCATAATGTGCAAGCAGTCAGTTTATGCGCAATTTTTTTACTTTCTGCATCCTGGTTTGTTGCTCTTACATTGGATTTTAAACATGATCCCTTCTATTCTGCTATTGCAGATCTTTTGAATGTATTTGAGGTGTTTCTTCCTCAACTCTTGCTTTATCCCAACCCTTCAAGCTTTCTAAACGGTGATGCTGCTTCACTAATGATGAAAGACAGGAAGCAATACGATCAAAAAGTCAAAGGTGACTTTTGTTTGCCCCATTTACTTTTATGGCATTGAAATGCGATGAATTGAGTTCTAGATCAAGAGACATACTTCTGAGAATGCTCAATAGAGCTGAAGTATCTCAAGACTTGCGCTTTTTAGATAATTTGCATTCCAAAATTTTAGTTAGATTTTCATACTATTTACCGGCAGTGCATTATTCGTCGTATTTGTGCATTGTGGATATAGAGTATTGCGAGCGATATGCAAAGAAGGAACATATCAACAACTCCAGAGCGGAAGAAGACAGCAACGATGAGGAAATCAGTGTTGAGGGAAGCGAATCAAGTGATGACGACGAGATAGCTGGACATGCAGATCCATAATTAAGTGTAGGATCGATAACTATTCAAATTATTGCATAATTGAAGGCGCAACCCCCATTCTTCATGTCCACCTGTCAAAATTATATTTACTTCAGAGTTGTATGTTTGTAATATCATGGGACTGGCCATTATTGTGAGGAACTCCAGGAGAACTTTGTAGTGAATATTTTGATTGGAAGATAAAAAGGGATTGTCACTCAAGGTGGACCAATTCCTTCACTTGATATTGCACTTCTGAGTCATAAAAGTTTTGGCTATGGAGATCAGTAAAAGCAGAGGACTAGCTATACATGCCCCGAGAATGCAGGTTTGCATGTCTACCATTCGCGATATATTCCGAATTTTCTGATATCGTATGCACGCAAACCGTCCGTCAGAATACTAGTACTTTTTCATCATGGGTTCTCCGTCAGTTTTCTCTCCCGGTGGGCACAAGTTTCTTACATTGACGCGCAGATTCTCTCTGACCGTCTTGCTTTTATGAATTTTAGAGAGGCTTAGGTACCAAAAGCTTATCGCATGAAAGACTTATCCGTCGCATGATTCTGATTTTTTATTCCTGGAAGCAGTTTGGAAACAGAATCGTATTTGGTAAAATTTTTGTTCCTGGAATTAAATTTGGAACAGAATCAAGAATAAAAAAAAGTTGATTCTTGTTTTAGGAACAAATCTAAGAATCAAAATCATATTTCTCTTATTCTATCTTTTTCTCTTCTTTTTCTTCTTCTTCTTCATCTACTGCCATCCTGCGGCCATCGTCCACCATTGTCCGCTGCCGGTCGCCGACAACTGATTCGGCGAGCTCGCTGGAGGCAAGCCCAGCCATCGGCAAGGCTCGCCCAGCCCCGCTAGTGGCTAGGCGGGCCTCGTCTAGCCCCGACGAGGCTCGTCCAGTCCCTTCGGTGGCCAGGCGAACCTCACCCGCGAGGCTCGGCCGACGAGGGCCGACCTCGCCGAGGCGATGCTCCGATGAGGTCGCGACGCTCCGACGAGGTCGCCGGCCGAAGAAGAAGAACATGAGAGAGAGAGGAAAAAAAAGAAAAAGAAAAAAAATATTTAAAAATTAAAAGAAATTGATTTGGAACATAATCAATGAAGACGATTACCAAACACAATTCTATTCCAGAATAAGAAATTTTGACAATTACCAAACGACTTAAAATGCTTAGAAATTGTTCTCAAGAACAGAATAAAAAAGAATAATTTCTGATCAGAATCTGTTTCCGGGAACAGAATCGTTATTAAATGCGCCCTTAATGTCTTACTTCATACAGATTCTATAGGAATAACTTAACACTACTTACCATGTTTTTTCTTATTATTTACGGGGAACTTCCTTGATGTCGACCTGGTCTGGTACGGTTACGCCATTCGCGACTCTCCAAATTGTGCCGTAATAGCATCGCATGGTTAAATTAATGCACCATTTGGACCTTTAGAGACCAGTTTAACGCGCAGAGGACAACTGATAAAGGACATTGACCCTTTTTTCTTGACTTCTTCAAATTGCCGGCATCCAATTTTTAAAGAAGAGCGACGCAATGGCTCGTTGAACTTTTGGCTCATTACGTAGCGCCTAGTGGCAATCCCGGCCAGAATGTCTTTTAAACTATTGCCATTGAAAGTTCAGCAAATTGTCATTCACAGCTGATTCAAACACACACAATCACCAACCTTGTTACCACCCTACCATTCAGGTATTATAAACACAGCACAAGAAAAATATTGGGTCCATTGGTTTCTCATAGTCTCACCTTGATTCACTGAAAATGCATCGAGCGCCTATCTCGGTGCTCGCCATTCTGATCTTTCTCGTCTTTCCAGTGGCGAGTTCAGTTGATGAGGGTACCAAGCAGTCGATGATTCAGTTCATGGACAAAGTTTCTCCTGCGATTAATCCAGGTTGGAACTTGTCCACGGATCCCTGCACCGATAAGTGGGAGGGCGTCGAATGCGAGTCGCAATCAGTGAAGAGAATCGTTCTCGAGAAGCTCAACTTCTCGGGGACTCTTGATGCCAGTCCTCTCTGCAGGGTCGGGTCTCTCGCTGTTCTTAGCCTCAAGGGCAACGATCTGGTGGGAGGGATTCCGGAAGAGATTGCAAACTGCAAGCGTTTGACGCACTTGTATTTAGGCGGGAACCAGTTCTCCGGACAACTGCCCGACGCCCTCTCGAGATTAAATAACTTGAAGAGGCTCGATGTCTCTGATAACAACTTCACCGGTCCCTTGCCGAATCTTGCTCGGATCTCGGGCATGACTACCTTCTTTGCTCAGAACAACAATTTCACCGGAGAACTACCCCAGTTCGACTTTGCCAACTTCAAGCAATTTAATGTCTCGAACAACGATTTCACTGGTCAGGTTCCTGATGGCGGAGGCGGTTTCCAGGAGAACAGCTTTCTCGGGAACCCGGGCTTGTGCGGAAGTCCGCTGCTGAATTCATGTCCGCCCCCTCAACCAGCCAAGAAGAAACAGAAAGACGCGTCGCTCGAAAAGATTCTTATCTATCTAGGCTATATAATTCTTGGCCTGATCGTTCTGCTCTTCTTTGTCTACAAAATAGCAAGAAGATCCAAGATAAAGGCAGATGGGGTCGATGGTGGTAAGGATAGGAGAGCTGATACTAGCAGCAGCAAGACTAATGGGGCGTCGAGCGAACCAAAGACAAGCGATAACAGGTCGCAGTACTCGATAACTTCCATGGAGAGTGGAATGAACACGTCATCACTTGTGGTACTAACGAATTCTCCTGAGATGAAGGATTTGAAGTTCGAGGACTTGCTTAGAGCGCCGGCCGAGCTGCTTGGAAGAGGAAAGCACGGAAGCCTTTACAGAGTCGTGCTCAGCAACGGCCTCGTTCTGGTCGTGAAGAGAATCAAGGATTCGGGGATTCCTAGCGAGGACTTTAAGAACAGGATGCAGAAGGTGGATCGAGCAAAGCATCCTAATGTTCTGCCGCCCATCGCGTTTTATTGCTCCAAGCAAGAGAAGCTCCTGGTGTATGAATACCAACCAAACGGGAGTCTCTTCAATCTTCTCCACGGTAAGTGGGTAGTTATACTGATTACTTTAAATCTCCAGTTTGGATTGACATGCTTCCCTAAAGAATGTTGTCGCAACCTAGGACGATAAAACAGCAATGCAAAATATCGAAAGAGCAACCTCTAGATTTAGTTTTCCTAGACCAAATTGAATGGAAATCTGAATGGAACAGTGTCTTGTTCTTGCCCCTCATTTGGGATGCCCAAAATGTGAGATTCATGTCATGCCATCTTTTCTGATCAAGAAGCTGAAGTTACTCGATATACATTTTGCTCTCTCGAAGTGATGGACTGGAGAAAAGAAGCTGATTCAAGTTCTTGTGCGTCGTTTCCATTTCAGGAACGCAGAATGCGCTAGTATTTGACTGGGGAAGCAGGCTAAGCGTCGCAGCCACCATAGCCAAAGCTTTGGCCTTCATGCACTCGGTGCTTCGTGAAGACGGGATCGCTCACGGCAATCTAAAGGCCACGAACATCTTGCTCGACAAAGACATGGATCCGTGCATCAGCGAGTATGGCCTAATGGTGGTGGAAAGCCAAGGCTACTCTCAAATCTCCGAGACAAGAAGCAATCCTTCTGCTCCGCACGACGCCTTCAAGGACGACGTATACGGCCTCGGGCTAATGCTTCTCGAGATCCTGACAGGCAATATGGTCCAGAACAACGGGTACGATCTGGCCAAGTGGGTGCACTCCGTGATCAGGGAGGAATGGACCGGGGAAGTCTTCGACAGCGCCCTGATATCCGAAGGGGCGGATGAGGAAAGGATGGTGAGGCTGCTGCAGGTGGCTCTCCAGTGCACAAACCCATCTCCCGCCGAAAGGCCGAGCTCGAGCCAGGCCGCGGCGCTGATAGGCTCGATCAAAGATGAAGAGGAGCGATCCCTGTCGTCCGATTCCTGACGGGAACTCGAGCTGTTCTGGGGAGGGGGGAGAGATGTGAAACGGGAGAGCTTGTGGCGAGAGAGAATTGTTCTAACGGTGTGGTCCGCGTTGGTGCTGTCAATTGATGCGGTTGATTATGCACAGAAAATGCGTCCATCACTCACGTGATTCCATGCGAATCTCTTTTCCCTAAATTATACCCGCACAGCGACAATGATATCTCAACTTTTTTTTTTTTTTTGCTGCCACTAGAACTCCAGACTTATAAGCACTTTCTATTTAATATAAAAATCTTAAAATTTGCCTGCTTTATGTCAATATCTTAAATTTATACTGATGTGACGAAAATTTAATATCTTTTATCATATTACTAAGAGTTTGAGGCTTTTGAGAATAAAAGAAAGTTTGAAGCATTGGCATTATGGTGGGTATAATTTGATTCTTTTTTTTTGTGATAGTAACTTTTCTTTTTTGTAATCGGCGTTGTTCTTGAAGATAGGATTAATTTAATCTTAGTTTTCTGAGCGGCGAGTTTCCAAAAACTAGGTCCTTTTTGGGGAATGCTCACGATATATATAATATAGTAAATTCTCTTATCGTGAATCTCACTTTAGACTTTTGTTTTTGTCACCTTTTGTGTTTTATGTGGGGCAGGATCTTCTTTATGACCTCACCATTTTTTAGGGTAATAAGTTTGGGGTAAATGTGTTACGGTTAGCGAATTTCAGGGTTTTTCATGTCAAAAAAAAATATTTGGAGTAAATTTATCACTTTGGGCAAAATTTGGGGTTTTTTGTGGTTTTTTTTCCTAAAAGAAAGTCTGAAGCATTGGCATTATGATGGATATAATTTATTTATTTTTGTAATAGTAACTTTTCTTTTTTATAATCGGCGTTATTCTTGAAGATAATATTAATTTAATCTTAGTTTTCTGAGCGGCGAGTTTCCAGAAAACTAGGTCCTTTTTGGGGAATGCTCACGATATATAATATATTAAATTCTCTTATCGTGAATCTCACTTTAGACTTTTGTTTTTGTCGCCTTTTGTGTTTTATGTGGGGCAGGATCTTCTTTATGACCCCACCATTTTTTAGGGTAATAAGTTAATTCGGATGACATGAAATTAGAATGATACATCTAATTTGATTTGCCCTCATAATAAAATATTACTTTTTGGATTTTCTTTTTTAAAAAAATTCATGACAATCGAGATGAATAACCATACCATTTTTTCCTATTTGATGTTGGACAATCAAGACCATGGCCAACAAAGACAAATGGTTGGTATCAAGGGAAATCCTAAAATAGTACATCTATACCTAAAACTCCAAATTAATACATTTGCAATAAATTTACCAAAATTTATTTTTGAACACAAAAAAAACCTCAAAATTGATAAATATATTTTCGTTAAGTTTTAAATTAATACAATGAAAAATCACAAATCGATATACCTAACATATTATACAAATGATAAAATTTTACAGAAACGGATAGAGGATAAATTTGTTACAAGCTACATTAGGTTAGAGTCTAAATTTATTATATGTGTAGCTTTTTGAGGCCTTGGGTGATATTTATCTAAAAGAGATAGAAATGAGAAAGAAAAAAGAAAAAGAGAGAACAGAAATGGAGAAGTGCGCCTGAGAAGAAGTAAAGACCAGTGGACCCCGTTGTCTTCATTGCAACACTCCAAGAGACTAAGGGAGTTCCACGCACGCACTCTCTCTCTTTGCCGTGTATGTAAAGGGTTGTGAATTAATATTACGAAGAATCATAAATTGATATATATTATATATATATATATAATAAATGATAGTAACTCATATATATATATATATATACATGTTGATTGTTACGTATTATCCAATTCAATAATTTAATAATAAAAAATAAATCTGTTACGAAAATATCAATTTAAGATTATGATGAATTTGTCATAAATTTATCAATTTAAAAATTTCTCGTGGTAATAATTTAAAAGAAAAGGAATTGAATAAAAAAAAAAAGGGAGAAGACGGACGCAGCGCGCCCGAGAAGAAGCACCGGCCGGGGTCGACCCTGTCGTCGTCTTCCTCGCAACAACACTTCGAGAGACTGAGAGAGTTCCACACTCTCTCTCTCTTACTCTCTCTCTCTTCGTGGGTGTGCAGCAATGGGAGGCGCGGTGGTGGAGAGGCCGACGCTGCGGGTCTCCAACATCCCGCAGACCGTGACGGCCCACGACCTCCTCCGCTTCCTCGAGTCCGCCCTCGGCCCGGCCTCCGTCTACGCCATCGACATCTTCACCGAGCGCAAGAACTGGAAGCCCCGCGGCTCCGGCCGCGTCCAGTTCTCCTCCCTCCGCCACCGCGACCTCGCCCTCGCCGCCCCCTCGTCCTCCGCTCCCACGCCCTCGCCCTCTCCCCCGCCCACGACGACATCATCCCCGCCCCCTCCACGACCGCCACCGCCTCGACGCCGGCTCCCTCCGCGCCGGCTTCCCCCTGGGCCGCGCCCGCCTCTGCGAGCTGGCGCGGTGGGGGAGGGTTAGGGTTTGGCTGATGCCCGAGAGGAGGCGGGTCGAGTTCTGGGTCTGGGTCGAGGGGGAGTGTTACAAGCTCGAGGTTGGGTTTGATGATGTCGTGGAGAGCGTTGGGTGTTGCTTGGGCGGCGATGGCGGCGATGGCGGCGGCGACAAAAGACCCAATGCGCTTCTCTTGACGGTATGATGATTTCGTCTCTTCTGTGGTTGTTTTGGGAGACAATTCATTGATGTAGTAGAAATTTCTTTTGGATTCAGAGAAGGGTTGATTTTATTTGTGGGTGTTTGCCACGATGGCTTGTTGGTTTTTGTGGTTGGTTATAATTGTAATAGCTAGTTCCTAAACCCGTGTTGCCACGGAAAGTTTAGCATTGTTCGGGTGGTCTAGTCCGATGTTAATCCGAGCGAAGGAAAATCTCGCCGAATTTACCGTCATATGAACTCATACACTTTCACATGCTACATGTTTCAATATTGCCATCGAGAATGAATAAGGTTTCGATAATCTACCGCGATCAGATCATTGGCAATGAAAAAATTGTAATTTGGAGAATTTCTAGCTTTCAATGAGCTTACTCTTTTCCTAAATGAGCATGCATTGGAATCGAGTTCTTCTAGAAAATTTAACTTCAGTTATTAACAGTACGTGTCTAGGCAAGTTAAAGTTTGATTCTAAGCACTCTGATTTTGTCCTTGCTTGTGTATGCCGAGAATTTCATTTACCAATTACGCTCTGTGTATAACTTCGCCCATTGGAAGGATAGTTGTGACGTAGTTTTATAAATGTCGTTTGAGCTTAAATTACATAGATTTAGACCAGCTACGAGGTCAATGAATGAAGTGCATTTATTAAGCGGTATCCATAGTTGACTGGCTTCACTGAATATGGGGAAATGTTTCTGCATTTGGCAAATCGTAAGTTTTATAGGAACATTATAATGTGGGTTAGCTTGTGATTTTAGATGATCTGGGCAATTTCTGAACAATTGATTTTGTAAACGTGATTTGCATTATGCAATTGCCTCCCAAGTTTTTGCCTTGATATTCATCTAATTGGCTTATATTGGTTTGGATCAACGCTGGAAGGAGACAGATCACTGTGGCGGACAAACATTTTTTAGAAATATTTCTTGAAACACTGCACGCACCAATATCTTATTTATAGGTGGTAGATGATCTTGTTAGTGCATATGTTTTATTAACTTATCAGGAAAATCGTATGATTCAAAGTGTATTTGTCCCACTGTACTATGGGGAATATGCCCTTTTTCTTTTCTCTTCAGTTAATTCCTCTCAGATTGAGTTCTGCAGTTCGTTGTTGGCCTTTTTCTTGTTGGTTCATGTGAGAAAATGTTTATTGGCACGGGAGAGTGATCCATTATTCCATTGTTTTGGTACTTGAACGTTGTTTCTCCTTTCACAGTTTAATCGTGGACCAAGAATCTACAAGAGAATTTCCGGATCTGATGTAACCTCGAAGTTTAGTCCTGATCGATACCATATCTACAAAGATGATTTCAATTTTCTTTGGGTCCGCACGACAGACTTTTCTCATGTGAAGGCAATTGGTCAATCAACTACTTTTTGTTGGGAAGTTGATGAAGGGCTACAAGTACCAGCTTCAGATGTTTTTGCAAGTTTTCCGTATTATAAGGAAGGAACAATTGATCTTACTCTAGAAGAAGGTGAGGAATTTCATTCTGCATCTGAGATAGTCCCACTCCTGGAATGTGACTCCGGTCCTAAGTTAGACTATGAGATTGTATTCCAACTTAATTCTCTTGTTCATACCCAGAAAATCAGTCTGGCTGGTGCGTATAAGCTGACCAACATCCTTAGTACTTTGGATGTTGACACTGCTGTCTTGGTTCTCCAGAAGCTGCACAAGCTTACATCCACTTGTTATGATCCCGTGTCTTTTGTGAAGACTCAAAAACATGTCCTTAAGAGAGACGGCAAAAATCTTCCTTCGTCCGCTCTCAGAAGGTTAACGGACAGCAATGTAATGTTTTGTCACAGAGCTTTTATTACTCCAACAAAGATTTATTGCTTAGGTCCTGAGCTGGAGACCTCTAACTACGTGGTGAAGAACTTCGCATCACATTCTTCTGATTTTCTGAGAGTTTCTTTCGTTGAAGAAGATTGGAGCAAAATTCCCCCAAATGCCTTATCAACCAGTACTCAGCAAGGCATTTTTTCAAAACCTTTGAGGACTGGAATATATCACCGTGTATTGACTGTTCTTCGTGAAGGTATTGTGATTGGCGAGAAGAAGTTTCAATTTCTTGCTTTCTCAGCTAGTCAACTTCGGTCAAACTCCGTCTGGATGTTTGCTTCCAATGACGAGGTGACTGCAGAACAGATTAGAGAATGGATGGGCTGCTTCAACAAAATCCGAAGTGTGTCCAAGTGTGCAGCGAGGATGGGTCAAATGTTCAGCTCTTCTGTGCAGACTATGGTTGTCCCTGCACATGATGTGGAGATCATTCCTGATATTGAGGTCAATACCAGAGGATTTGACTTCTGTTTCTCAGATGGGATTGGAAAGATCTCTCAATCTTTTGCTAGGCAAGTCACTCAGAAGTGTGGCTTGACTGACAGTCCTTCAGCCTTTCAAATCCGATATGGTGGCTATAAAGGTGTTATTGCTGTTGACCGCCGTTCCTTCCGTAAGCTCTCTCTTCGTGAGAGCATGCGTAAGTTTGAGTCATCTAACAGGATGCTTAATGTTACTCAGTGGAGCAACTCGTTGCCATGCTATCTTAACCGGGAGATCATTACTCTTCTTTCCACTCTTGAAGTGGAAGATGAAAAATTTGAGGCTATGCAACAGAAACAGTTGCTTATTCTCGGGAAAATGTTAACCGACAGGGAGGCTGCTTTAAGTGTGCTGGAGAGCTTGAGCGGTGCAGACCGCAGAAACATTATAGCCAAAATGTTACTCGCAGGATATGAACCAACTGCAGATCCTTACCTTCTGATGATGCTTCGAGCACATCATGAGATTCAGCTGTCGGAGTTGAAGAGCAGGTGTCGCATTCACATCCCAAAGGGCCGGATCTTGCTTGGCTGTCTGGATGAGGCCGGAATACTTGACTATGGCCAAGTTTATGTCCGAATTACCATGACAAAAGCAGAGCTAGAAAGTGGGGAGCAAAGATTTTTCCAGAAGGTTGATGAGACAACAGCAGCAGTAATGGGGAAGGTAGTTGTCACCAAAAACCCTTGCCTTCATCCTGGGGATATCAGAGTCCTCGAGGCTGTCTTTGAGGTGGAATTGGAAGAATCGGGCCTGGTCGATTGCATTGTCTTCCCTCGGAAAGGAGAAAGGTCTGAGTGGCTGCATATCTATGTTATACTCTTCTGCATTAGATAATTGCAATTTTGCTCACCATGCATGTTTATATTGGGCTTATAATGTTTTTTGACAGGCCTCATCCTAATGAGTGCTCTGGTGGCGATCTGGATGGAGACCTGTTCTTTATCAGTTGGGATGAAGATATCATCCCGTTGCAAACTGATACTCCAATGGATTATACCGGGAGGAGACCGCGCATAACGGATCATGATGTGACATTGGAGGTGAGCGTCTCAGGGTTTGTTTTCTCATAGGGTTTGCAGTATCCTTTCTTTAGCATTACCGATTATTTTTCAGGAAATTCATAAATTCTTCGTCGACTACATGATCAACGACACGCTGGGTGCCATCTCGACCGCACATTTGGTTCATGCCGACCGCGAACCAGAAAAGGCCCGGAGCGAGAAGTGTCTACAGTTGGCGACTCTTCACTCTATGGCTGTTGACTTTGCTAAGACTGGTGCACCGGCTGAGATGCCGAGGGTTTTGAAGCCGAGAGAATTTCCAGATTTTATGGAGAGAGTAGACAAGCCAATGTACACATCTACTCGTGTGCTCGGAAAGCTCTACCGTGCGACACTTGAGTTATCGTTGGAGAAGTCAAAAATCATCTGGTCGGACGAAACCGCTCGAGAGTATTACGATCATGATCTGGAAGTCGATGGTTTTGAGGCATTCATCGACACGGCAGTCGCTCACAGGGACAAGTACATAGAGAAACTGAGCGAGCTGATGCGTTTCTACGGGGCAGAGAGCGAGGACGAAATCCTGACCGGCAACCTACGGAACCGCGCCATATATCTGCAGAGGGACAACAGGAAGTACGGGGACATGAAGGACCGGATCTCGCTGTCGGTGAAGAACCTGCATAGAGAGGTCAAAGGATGGTTCGAGAGCGGGTGCGAGGCGGACGAGAGTGAGCGCCTGGCCTCGGCGTGGTACCACGTCACTTACCATCCATCCTTCGTCCACGGAAGCTTCAATTTCTTGAGCTTCCCGTGGATCGTGGGGGACGTGCTGCTCAGCATAAGATCGGCGAACAGGAAGAAATCCCTCGCTTAGCATCATCTGTTGCATGTAATCAAGTTACTAATTACTCGCCTTGCTGTGGTCAAGAAATCGATTCACGTATATAATCCGGAAACGCGGTATCGAATTCTCTATGACATGCTTATCCTTATCCTATTGCACGGATGCTATTATATTTCAACCACCTTTGCAAGTTTTTTGAGTTATTGGGTGCGATTGGTCGCCAATTCGTCGATTAGATAAACCAAAAGGGGGAAGAAGGTATAAAAAATAAGTAAGACAATTTTGCTCTTCCATTTCATTCAACACAAGTAAGAATTTTTATATAGTTTTCTGTATAAATTAAAAAAAAAAAAAAAACACGAGTTATTTGCTCATTACAAGAAGGAACAATTGAGTAATGCGTGCACGGAACTGTTTCAAATCAAATGCGCGGAAGACGGACTTCACTCCTACGTGCAAGCTACCATTTACAAATGCCATTCCGTACGCTGCGAGCATAAAACGACAACGCTAATCCACTCAAAACGACAATCACTTTACAATCCAGAAAAAGAGGGTGTATAAATATCAAGCAGCCAAGTGACGTCACGGAGTCCGACCCCACACGAACCCCGTCATGCAGCCACCGCCATCCCGTCCTTGCTCTTCCCCGCCGCCGGGCCCTCGCCGCCGGCGGCCGGCCCGTGCCGGACGGAGAAGTTCCGGTGGCGGCGGAAGTAGTCCTCGTCGTCGAGGTGGTGGGGGTCGTGCCTGGGGCCCTCGTCGAAGTTGAGGGCGTAGCTCATGGGATCGTAGTTGAACCTGCCGCCGTGCCTGTACTGGTCGTGGGCTCCCCCGGCCGCGCCGATGCTCCGGCTCCGGCTGAACCGCCGGATGAAGGTCTTCCACCTTGGGCCGGCGACGAGCTCCGACCAATCCCGGAGCTTCTTCAGGACCCGGAGGCCCGGCGCCCACCACTGGCGGTCGAAGTGGGACGAGCCGATGCGCTCCCAGAAGCTGGACGAGGAGGAGGACGGCCGGGCGGCGCGGCGGCCCGGGCGGCGGAAGCCGAAGCAGTCGTTGCAGCAGAGGGCGGAGGAGGAGGAGGCGGCGGCGTGGCCCGGGGACGACAGCCCTTCTTCGATCATCATCGGATCTGCTTCCTTGTTGCGCCTCGACGAAGCGGGCGATTCCAATTCTTCCAATTCCATGGCTTCTCTCTCTCCTCTCTCTTTCTCTCTCTATCTCTTCTCTCTCTAGTAGGTGAGAGCTCTTGTCTGTACCTTTTTTTTGGGTGCTGTCGGGAGGACGAAAGGTTACGCTGTAGCTGAACCGAAACAGGGGAGATCGCGGGGGTGAAGTGGTGAACGATATTTCCACCCGAGCGTGAGTGATGACGAGGAAGGACAGTTCGGTAATTGCCGAGCGGGCGTGCGGGGATATGCTTATGTGGACGGAATTCGGCGGTCGAGATCAGCTGCTCCGCGGTGCATCGCAAAATCCCCGTGATCTCTTGCCGATCCGAGTTCATGTCAGGTCAGCTGTGCGATATCCTATATTAACTCATTCCTGATATTATTCATTTTGGCCAATCTGATATTGACCTCACGGTTTTGTCTTTTCTTAGAAGGTAATCCATCGAAAATATGCCTTAGTCTTGGCTCGCTTAATTTTGAAATTTCAAAGAAAAATTTGCTATTACGTCAGAATATACCTTTATATATTCCAAAATCATTTTTCTTTGTTCGGTACATAAATCTATTCATTCCCGTCCTCTTATCATTTTAGAAGCTTTGCGTCTTCTCACTCCAGCTATGGGTGAACATTGGTCCCAACCCAATTCGACCAGTCCTAGTTTGGTTTTTGGGAAGACTGGGTCGATTATTGATCCTGAAATTTTTGTACCCTATGCATGTTGATCCTTGGTCCCAAGAGTTTAAGATTAGTCCAATCTAGACAAATCTTATACATAATACACACACACACACACATTATAACATGTCATGCTTTTTGTCTACTCTAAATTTTAGCGTCTTCTCCTCTATTCACTTCGAGTTTGTCATGTAAATTAAAATGTAGAAAGAAATCCAGCCCTATTCACTCTTTGCTCGTCCGCCTTGGCCTTGCTCGCCTCTATTAACTCTTCTTGCTCCTTGCCTTTATTCCCTCTCATCGCATGTTCATTATTATGGTTTGTTACTTTTAGTAAGTAAGTGTAAATTTCTATTATTACTTTATCTCATATTTATTGGTGTTTATAATTTGGTTGCTCAATATTATATTGTTGATGGATATATAATTTGAAATAAGTATGCTTGTTCTTTTAAATAATACAAAAAATGAAACAAAATAATAATTTGTCGGACCAAAGTTCGATCTTCAATCGTAAGTTTAATAGGGTCGGTCTTTGATACCAAAAATTAAAAATCAATACTGTACGGATTACTTCATGAAGTAGGTGATTCGAACCATGATGATCCCTAACTCCAACGAGCTCAATCTACTCGAATCGTCCACGGCCTACGTCCACATAACCATCAAGCCACCGACAGGAGTTTCGAAGGTTGAGACTACAATATATGTCCAAAATGGAGGCCAACGTCAGATTATTTTCAAAACTTCCTCTCTCCTCTCCTCTCTTTCTTCTCTCTGCACGCCCTCTTTCTCTGAGCACACTCTCTCTCTCTCTCTCTCTTCGCCGCCCCCTCGCTCTCCCACAGAGCCCTCATCCGACCGACGAACTTCGCGCCGGCGGAGGCGGAGCCGCGCAGTGGTCCGTCGGATGAGGGTTCGATCGTGACTTGGAGAGAGAGAGAGAGAGAGAGAGAGAGCGCATAGCCGGTAGGGGGCAGCGAGCCGTCGCCGAATCGGCGCTGTGGCTCGTCGGTCGGACGAACCACCGCACGGCTCCGCCTCAACATCGCCTCCGCCGCCACGAAGTTCATCGATCGGACGAGGACGCAGTGCCTCGAGGTTGCCTTCACCGCCTCGAGCTTGCAGGGGAGAGAAAAGAGAGAGAGAGAGTGCGTAGGGAAGTCTGGCCTTCGGGCGAGGGAGAGGAGAGGAGATAGGTTGAAGGGGATCCGACGTTTGCATCACTCGGACACGTGTCAACATTTCAGATCTCTCTCTTTTTTTTTTTTTTTTTTTTTTTGGGGTTGTGCTGACTACAAAAGGGCGGTCAATATTTTCTCCGGAAGAGAAGCCAAATCGGCACGCACAAGATCCTGCAAATCCCTCGTTCCGTGCTGCTCTCTCTTTGTCTCTCTTGGGGGAGGGGCGAGAATGCCAGGGCCGGGGCCCCACCTGATGTACGCCATGGGCTCGGGGCTCGCCCTGACGTCCCTCTCCAACGGCCGGTTCGCGCCCCACCACACCCTCGCCTACGCCCTCAACGCCTTCTTCGGCCCCGACGTCGGCTCCTTCTCCGAGTGGCTCGGCTCCACCCTCGCCGACCTCCCCGGCTTCGCCTTCGCCAGCCCCCTCGGCTCCCTCCTCGCCGACGCCATCCACGACCCCTTTTACTACGTGCTGATCCTCGGCCTCCCTCTCTCGTTCCTCTATGCCTGGGTCTCCAAGGTCCTGATCCGAAAGGGCGTTCTTGATTCTGTCTCCGGGGTGAGTTTTCTCTTTCAATTCGTGTGGAACAGCGGTGAAGAGAGATGGGTTGTTTCGTTTGTTGGGAGATTTGTGTAATTTCATGTGTTTGGGGCGGGATTTTGGCAAAAAGGGAAAGGGCAAGTTTCTTGGTTATGAATATCCTGGTGAGAGTCGAGTCTAGTCATATAATGGTCGCAAAGTCAGTGGCCTCATGGAGTTTTAATCTCGCTAAGGGCCAAGGTGGTCTTGTAAGTCCCGCTAGAGTGTACTGCTGTTCAGTGATAGATCAGTTCTCGGCATGATTGTGCCCTTGAGTAGGTCCTTGATAATCCTCAACTTGGTCTGATTTCGTGCAGGTTCCCCTTACTAGGAGGCAATGTCTGCTGTTGATAGCTGCCGGTTCTTTATCCCATTTTTTCCTGGACCATTTGTTTGAGGTATTAATTTTGCCCTGGGCTGTTGTCGAGAATGTTAGAGCAAATGCATCATCCTGTTGATATATCCTTCTTTGTGGAGATGATTGTTGAGTTATATAAAATTGTCAGCTGCTTTACCATGTGACTGGACCATATGATGCTCCCGGGGATTTAGAACTTAGTCGCGTGTTTGCCCTTCTCATTGATGTTGCTGAAGCTATTTGACTTTCTTCAAATGGCGCTGACCATGTATACATGAATTGAGTTTCTTATCATTCCATGAGATTTCATTCTGCACAAGATTTAGTGAATGCCATGTCGATCATTTCAGTAGTTTTGCAATCACTTTTTTACATACTAACATGCATACATACATGCATATCCATGATGGGCTTCAACATACACCTGGCATTTTAAGCTGTAAAACTTGTTACAATTTTGGGGGAGTTTACTCTGTACAGACGGATTCTTTTAAAACCAATCTATTCATTTTTAGCATGAGGTGTATGATGAAGACTCAATTTGAAAGAAGAATGAGAATACTTCTTAGAATATGAGAGATGTATTCTCACTGTTTTGCTTGGTTAACAGTGGATTTCAAATCATCAAATTTATTGGAAATCTGAAGTTGGATGTTCATTGTTATTTGTGTATTCCTCTAGATGCTACACTCTTACTTGAATCTCCAGCCTTGCAGTAAACTGGGGGGTAAAATTTCTCCACTTTGCAGGAAAATGGCCATTCATCTATGTATACTTGGATTTTGAGCACTGGTTGGTGGAAAAACCGCGCGCCTGTCAACCCTGATGCTGTTGTTGTAGTTGGTTTCTTATGCATTTGCCTAATTTGTGGTTTTGTTTACATCAACAGGTTCTCCTCCCACCAAGATCCATTTTACTTAGTTTTCTTGAAGCATGATTGTGAACACTTACTGGTTCTTGTTACTTAAATGTGATTGCTTTGCAGAGTGAAGCCCCTTAAGTCCATCAGGAAGAAATCCTATCAATCTCTGAAACTTATGGGGATTATCGCAAGCCTGTACTGTGTATGGTGTGCAAGCCAGATATATTGGGTAAATCCTCGTCGGCCAGCAGTGGGCGAAGAAGCTGACCTTGGTATTCTTGTATTTATGGCTACTTATTTTTTTCTTCCTCATGGTCTGTGTATACTCTCCATGAACACAACAGATAATGAAACAGAGCTTCCCCTTTAAAAAACATTGTGCATCTGGCTTGTGCATTTTATGTGCAATTACACAAAAGCTGCAAAGTTGTTGTAGTTTTGACTTTCGGCCACTAATGCTACCATCTGTTGTGAGACAAATAACAAAATTCATCTGTGATCTCAGTAGAATGGTAATTTTCTGAAAATATTCAGATGAATTCGATAAATTTATATGATGAGAATTGTAGGGTTGGTGTTTATATCCATTGTTGTGTTCTACGATTCTCTTGAACTTCGTGTCACTGTCGTACCAGCTTTTTTGTGGTTACATTTCCTTGCTGAATAGTCAGGAAGGTTTAGTCTCTGTTTACCACTCTTGTGTATAGTATCTTCATTCTTAGTATAGGTACTTGGTGAAAAAAACACGATAGGAACACTTAAATAATAACTCGCAAAAGACTGTCTGGATTCTTTTAGGTATCAGATAGAAATTTAAACACTTGAAAAGCCCCATAAAGAAAAGTTCATTCACCGGTTTCTTGAAGTTGACAATTGGCCCTTGGTGGAGCAGCCCGTAAACCTGAGTGTCTGACTCAGAAAATTTGTAAATTTACCAAGAATTTAGATAGGTAAATCTCGTCATAACCCTGGAAGATACATATTGCACGAAATCTTAACAGAGGTTGGAATCGTACCTTGTGTATGAAGGACCTGTCCTTCAAGCATGGCGAACAGAGCCTTTGAAGAATTAGCTACATTTCGCAATGGTCTCCTTTGACAAATAAATTGTTCAGCCAAAAGCTGTCGGCAGGAGTCGACACATGCCTCTGGGTCTGGGTTGGACTGCCTGACCAACCCATTCTAGGAAAGTTCCTTCGGCAAGTTCAATTGCAGCTGTTCATGCACATTACTCAATCCAGTGGCGCGTATGAGCAGGTATAACCTTTTTCTTTTGTTTTTGGAAGAGTTATAGATCACAGACCGTGTGATTCATGCATTTTTCCGAGTAAAATGCCATGTTGTGAAAATGAATTTTCACAAAGTGAAAGATATCAAAGAGTGATCGAAAACAAGTAGTTAAAAGGTACTGTAAAATCAGTGATTCCTTCAGTAGGAAACGAAGTTGATCAATAGATGATATTAGTCAGTACTGGGTTACAGTTGCAGCTATACTATTGCCAATAACTGGTACCCCAAAGTTCAAGGGGGTGAAAATGCATTTAAAATGATTGCATCATACAGCCTTGAAGAGATCAATTTCTGCAATTTCATCCAAAATAAGGTAAGAACAGAATAATTTGCATATTTCTTTCAACCATGGGTATTGGACTGATAAGTCACTTGAAAGACACCGTGCGAAGCACAGGTTAACCCAATAGGAACTCTTTTAAATTCCACAATCTCACCCTAAGCTACCATACCTGCCTACCTAATAGTTGCCTTTCTCCAGTAGGAGGAGGACTAGTAGGGAACTGCCTACCTGATAGTTGCCTTTCTCCAGTAGAAGGAGGACTAGTAGGGAATAGCCTTGATGGTCCCCTAGTTCCGAGGTGAGTCTTTATATTTCCCAACTAGGAGGGAATACCCTAGAAATAGCCTTGATGGTCCCCTAGTTCCGAGGTGAGTCTTTATATTTCCCAACTAGGAGGGAATACCCTAGAAGTTTTACGTCCCAAAAGTGAGACGAAATAGTTTACGAATTTACTCAGGTCCAAATCAGTGATTCCTTTAGGTAAGAAATGAAGTTGATCAATAGATGAGAAATTAGTCAGTACTGGGTTGTAGTTGTAGGTACACTCCTAAAGTTCAAGGAGGGTGAAATGCACCCAAAATGATTGCATTATAAGTCCCTTTAGGGACGGCCTTCAAGAGATCAATTCCTGCAATTCCATTCGGAAGAAGGTAAGAATGAAGGATAAAACTAGACGTGGTAACTCTATCTTTGGCATTCGGTACTATTGGGAACCAATGCATCCGATTTCTTAATTAGTTTGGCCACATGATTTCACTTGATCTAGCAATAGAAAGGTTGCTATAATGAATAGATCAAGGTGATAGATTGAAAGAACAAGTTGTCATTTTTCCAAAGGCAAAATGTTTTCATGCGTGTGTTCAGGAGCTAGTGCAAGTTGGTCCTTATGATATTTAATGAGAATCTTTTCTAGGGCAACAACAACAAAAGCCATGAAAGGAAAACACATATTTTTCTAACCATAGATTGCACAATATCTTGCATAAAAATCTAGTTTGGCAAGATAGCACGTCTTTTCTTGAATTGTTGGGGTAAATGATAATCATTCCGTTCTATAAATTAATTTTTCAATTTTTATTTTTTAGACGAGTTTTTAAGTAAAAGACATAAAATTTCTTCCTTTTGGGCGGTGGTAGTGGTGGTCGGCTAATAGCGAGGACGAGTGATTAGAAGAGTTTTTATTTCTCATTTTTGTTCTAGAAATAAAAAGTAGAAAATTATTATTTCTTATTTATGTTCTAAATTTATTTTTAGACTAAAAACTTATTTCAGAAATAGAAAAATAAAATTACATTATTAAACAATTTTTTGTTCTAAACTTTGTATTCAGGAACAGAAAAATAGAATATGAAAAAACGGAATGATTATAACGCGTGTCCTTGATTTATATGTCTCATCTCATGTAACGTGCAGTTACTTCAGGCTGGTAATGAATGTTTGGTCTAAGGGCCGGGCCCAATGCTTCAAGCCCAATTCGTTGCCCGTAGGATACAATAAAATGGGTCATTGGCCCACCATATGTACACACATGTATGTACGTATATTTGTGCTTTACAGGTTTTTATAATTGTAAACCCGTGTTTGCAACATGACTATTAGTGAAATGAAATTTAAAGATTAATTATTCATGAGATTCTTTTTTAGACAGGAATGATCATAGAATTTCGATGATTGGCTCATAAAAGAGTGCGGCAGATCAATAAACAATAAACAGATATTTAAGTAATCGAGTCGTACTCAAGCATATGAAAAGAATTTCAATGATTGGCTCATAAAACGGTGTTGCACATCAATAGACGGATATTTAAGTAACCGAGTTGTACTCAAGCATGCGAAAAGAACTCGCTACATTATTTTGTAAATCGATGCTTTAATCGTTGTCATTGTCCTTTCATTAGAGCATTACTGTGGTGCAATTACAACACAGAAAAAAAAAAGAAAAGAAAAAAGAATGGTATTACATAAAAGGTTCTGGTATATAATTGTCCTAAGGTCCGGAGGACATGATACTATCTTCCAAAAATTTATATTATTATAATCGTTGGATGGGATTAATTAATCAAGATAAGCGGAGGAAATCATGTTGCTCTCGTAGCTAAATATAATTATTTTTCATCATGACTCCTGTCCTTTAGTCAAATGTCCATAGTGGATTGATGAGACGTCACGAAGGCCGCACAGGAAAGATGCTTCAAAAGCATTTCGTCTCCTCGAACCTTTCTCCACTTATTCTCAATTCTCCTTATCGTAATATTTTTTTTTATTAATAATTAACGTCCCTTCAGCATGCTTCCAATAAAATAACAAGTGGATAAATTCAAGCACGTCAAATTCTAGACCATTATTTTATGGACCCTGACTTTAATTATTTATACTTCAATTAGTATATGATGATTGCATTTACTTTTCCTTTCTTCATGATTATCGGGCCGGTCCTGAATATGTATTATTAGGTAGGTGGCTCGTTGCCGTCATTACTCTCGAGTGCTATTGTCTTTTCATGCTCACTCTTCACGCACGTCCACTTCCTTCAATAACACACCTAATTGCCATACAAAGCCATGGCCTAAAATGCTAATCGCATCTTGGGTTCGCCTAACCTGACTTGCACCTATTTGAGGGCAAGTTGCTGGAACATTGGTCGGTCGGTCAGCCAGTCAAATCACGAGGGCAATTTCTTGGTACACGTGATGATGGTGGCCACTGGCTACCCTCAGTTCTTCTAACCACTACGGCTGAAAAGAGGAAAAGATGATGTGACGGTGACCTCTTTCCAGCACGCAAACATCTGGGGGTAAATAGTAAGAATCGTAAGAAGAAAAGCAGTGGAAATCACATGGCCAAGCTTTGGTCTTCGCACTGACCGATGCATGTAGACCCGGCGCATGTGAGCCATGGTACCTTAACGGGTCTGTAAATTTCACCGGACTTATTAGCCGGGATATGCTGGGTTCATTATGTGAAAAGGCCGCATGCAAAAGGACAAAAAAGCACGAACTTATAACCTCAACCTCAGACAAAACTATACACGAATAATCTCACTTTTCAAAAATTCCAAAAAATAAGCATGAAATTTTTCTCGAGGAATATAAGGATCTGTCGCTGACTTTTCCATCCGAAGAATTTTATTTGGTATGATGCGGCTAATGGTAGTGACGTGATATGTTAGTTGGGAGAAATTGTACAATTGGTCCTAAACTTATTGCATGAATGCCTATTTGATCATAAATTTTTTAATATTCACAATTTAGTCTAAATATTTATGCGAAATTTCAATATAATCCTTATAAGATGATTAGTAATAACTGGACTGCCATACTAGAGATTTTTAACATAAATTGACTAGAAGAACTATACTAATTTTTTTAATAATGTTTATCAATTAATTAACAAAATTGAAAAGTTTAAAATCGAACTTGACATCAATATAATAAATTTTGAACTAATTGAACAATTTTTCCTTTTAGTTGAGTCCAAATGGCACCATATCGCTTCTATCATAATGGATTAGTTGCTCCATCTATTGTGAAATCAATTATTTGAAACCTCAATTTGCAAACTCGAAACGCATTGAACTTCACGGTTTGCTCGAATTCTAAAATTAGCTCGAAATTGGTGGCATGAAGTCCTAATTTGCGAACTCAGTTTGAGGTAAAATCATAGCCACTCAACTTGCAAGCTCGATTTGGGGCTAAACTTTTTATGTCCTCCGGAAAGAATAAGGCAAAACCCTAATCGAAACTACATTCTTTTTGTTCAAAAATACATGGTTTCTATTTGGCTAGATGACGTGTCCGGTGTACACATTGCCACCCTTGAATGGATAGTCATTAAATATGTAGTGACTAGAATTAATGTATACATATTTGACAAAACCTACTATTGACTTGAATACGTTGGCATATATATTCTCATATAGCCTGTTCTAAAAAAATTCACGCTTTTCTAGAACATGGAATGCAATAAATATCTATTTAAGCTATTGATGACCTTGAAAAGGAGGTGAAGAAAAAGAAAAACTCATTAGGTTTATTTATTTCATGAAAAATGAATAATTTGAGAAATATCTTTATAAAATAATCGCTTACATCGTTCATAAAAATGAATGAATTAATAATCTTTTAATGGTCCACGAAATATTGACACATAAATTGATGTTTATAATAAAGATATTTTTTATTAATTAATTATTTTAAGTGATATGAATCATTAATTTTGAAAATATATTTTGCAAATTATTTTGGAGACGGCGGCTTAGATTAGCCATAGTCCTGGAGGGTGACGGGTTGTATTGTCGTGTGTTGGCGTGCTTCCCCTCGATGCGATCAGACTAGTTTTATAATAATATCTGCCCTCCACCGCCAACTTTTGCATTATTTCCTACGCCTAAAGTTCACATCATCTGTCCTCAGCTCACCATCTCTGTGTTCTGGGAGTGTCAAAGTAGTGGTAGCTTGTCCACGGAGGAGAGAGAGAGAGAGAGAGAGAGAGAGAGGAAAGCGTGAAGTGAACCGAGTTTGGTGGAGAGCTCGTGTTGCGTGTTCTCTGTGTCTGATTTGAGAACTTTGGCTGGAGTTCAAGGACTGTGAAGAGAAAGAAAAGAGGAAAACTTTTGGGGTTCTTCTGTTGGTGCTGTAATGGCGGCTCGCAGGATATCGTCGTTGCTCTCTCGCTCGCTCTCTGCTTCTTCCGGGTGTTCTTCTCTGCTTCTATCTCGAGGTTGACCATGCCTGTCCTTTCTTTTCCTGTCACGTGTACACTTGTTCTTCTTGAATATCCCGATCTTGAATGGAGATGGATGTGGATTATATATTCATGCGTATATTCCGAGTTGATTGGTTCCTTTCCTTTTATTTTGGAAACTTACTGCAACCAGACCTGTTTTCTGGCGACTTTCATTGGACCGACAAACAAAAAAAGCAGAGAAAGATAAAGGGTGATCTTTTTGAACTCAGCTCACTGATCTTGATTAGCTTTTCCCAGTTTCTGATAAATCTGTAAAATCCCTCCAAAGCTGTGAATCTCTTAAACCAGGATGACTCAAGCTTATCACAAGTGAGACTTCTTTTTTCCCCTGAACTCAATCAATGGATTTCGACCTCCAGGGAAAAATCCGGGCTCGAGAAGGAGCATCAACACGTTCAGCACGGCTGCGGCCGCGGCTGCGCTTGAGGAGCTAGTCACCCCGCCCGTTCAAGTCTGTCACACACAACATTTGATCAACGGTCAATTTGTTGATTCGGCCTCAGGTGATCCTTTACTTGACCCTCAAAGAAGTGGAAGTGGAAGTGGAAGTCTCCGGACTAGTTTGATCACCATTGCGAACTGATTTGTTCTTTGTTTTCTATAGGGAAAACATTCCCGGCCTATGACCCACGAACTGCAGAGGCGATTGCCCATGTCGCCGAGGGCGACGCTGAGGATGTTGACAGGGCGGTGGCCGCCGCTCGGAAAGCGTTTGATGAGGGGCCATGGCCAAGGATGACTCCTTATGTTAGAATCCAACCTTTTTCTTGCACCCACTTGAGTTGAATCGGCACTGTTTGGGGAAAAAAAAATGTGGATCGCCCTGTATTACGAGTTATATTAGCTATTTGCTACCTTTCTGTTTTCAGGAAAGGTGTAGGATCCTGCTGCGCTTTGCCGATTTGGTCGAGAAACATAGTGAGGAGCTTGCTGCACTAGAGACATGGAACAATGGAAAGCCTTATGAGCAGGCTCTTCACTCAGAAATCCCATCAGTGGCGCGTCTCTTTCGTTATTATGCCGGTACTAAAATGAATTCTCTCGTTCTTTACTAGGCATGTATTGTCAGTGTTTGAAATGGCTAACGCATCTTGATCCAATTTCTCAGGTTGGGCGGACAAAATACATGGAATGACTGTTCCGGCCGATGGGAATTACCACATGCAGACACTGCATGAACCGATCGGCGTTGCAGGACAGATTATTCCGTGGAACTTTCCGCTGGTCCTGTTTTCTTGGAAAGTCGGGCCTGCTCTTGCTTGTGGTAATACTGTCGTCCTTAAATCCGCCGAGCAGACGCCTTTGACTGCTCTATATGCTGCAAAGCTACTCCATGAGGTAAAACTCTCTCATTCCCCGCCTTTTAACATCAGCCCCACTGAGATAAGTAATCAGTCACTTCCCAATTTGAGTTTTCTGAATGATATGATTCGGTCATGTCGAAGCCTTGTTTCTCCTAATGACTCAGAATAGGTTGCAAACTGATGTTCATTGTCGTCAAACGTATTGCTGTTTTTATACTCCATTTCCTTCTCGACAGGCTGGTCTTCCACCGGGCGTCCTGAACGTCGTTTCTGGCTACGGTCCAACTGCCGGTGCTGCCCTTGCAAGCCATATGAATGTGGACAAGGTACATTAGGTTTAGTATCTCGGGCTCGACTTTAAATTTCAGTACATATGATGATGGCGGCATTTGTGGACCTAAAACATTCTCATGACATGTCGATTTCTAACAACAGCACTTGCTTTGTTGTTTTGGCAGCTCTCCTTCACAGGATCAACTCATACTGGTAAAATCGTCCTGGAACTGGCTGCGAGGAGCAATCTTAAGCCGGTGACTTTGGAACTCGGAGGAAAGTCACCTTTCATCATATGTGAAGACGCCGACATTGATGAGGCCGTTGAGGCTGCGCACTTTGCTCTCTTCTTTAATCAGGTTACTCATCACACAACCTTATATCATTGCCCTGGACTCATGATTTGTATGGAACTTCTTGGTAGTGAATGAGAACAATGTGTGCCTACAGGGGCAATGTTGTTGTGCTGGGTCACGTACCTATGTGCATGAACGAATTTATGATGAGTTCTTGGAGAAGGCGAAAGCTCGCGCTATGAAACGCGTGGTGGGCGATCCCTTCAAAAAGGGTGTCGAGCAAGGTCCCCAGGTACATGATTTTTAGGTTCCTAGTATTTATTATGAACATGCACACCCAGAATGTGATTCTTGAATAGCTTTGAAGAATGGACTTCCAGAAAAACCTTTAGCAGAGTATGTGCAGAAGTCAAACCAGATGAAGCAGAAACATTGAACAAGCTTAGGCTTTGCCAAAACAGGGAAATCGTATACAATTAAAGTTGAATTTAAGGGAAGGCAGGCCTGTTTTCTTTGTAATTAACCTGTTTTTACAGTCGGCCACAGGGTTCTCTGTAATGATTTGATCCGTTGGTCATCATCTCATAGCAGAATATGGTGCTTGTAAATGGTAGTAACACTTGCTATGACCTCACAAAATCCTTGCAGATTGATGTGGAGCAATTCGAGAAAATCCTAAGATACATAAAATTAGGCGTCGAAAGCAATGCGACCCTCGAGTGTGGAGGCGAAAGATTCGGGTCCAAAGGCTTCTTCATACAGCCAACAGTTTTCTCCAATGTCAAGGTTTTTGACTCATCGCCTTTCTAATTTAATCCCCTGAACGGGAGCTTGGTGTTTCTTTTCTTTTCGTTTTATTGTAACGAAACTAAGATCTCCTTGCATCAGGATGATATGCCAATAGCGCAGGAAGAGATCTTCGGCCCTGTTCAATCGATCCTGAAATTTAAGTGAGTAAAACCACAAGTAACTTCATGTTCATCTCTACTTTTAGGACAATACTCTCTGAAGCTGTTAGTTAAATACTTCAGTCAGGGAAGGGAACATGGCTATCTGAGAGTGAAACAGGAATGTGGAATGGCAGGAAAAGATGATTAGTCCATTACAAGCTTCACGGAAACCTGAATTTATAATCACGTATCGATCGAATCATGCATCAATCGTGTCACGCCACGAAATTCTAACCTTGTCCTTGAACTCAGGGACCTCGATGAAGTGGTACGGCGGGCGAACGCGACGACCTATGGCCTCGCGGCGGGGGTCTATACCAAGAACATCGACACAGCCAACACCCTGACCCGGGCGCTGAGGGCCGGGACCGTGTGGGTCAACTGCTACGACGTGTTCGACGCCGCCATCCCGTTCGGCGGGTACAAGATGAGCGGGATCGGCAGGGAGAAGGGTATCTACAGCCTCAACAGCTACTTGCAGGTGAAGGCTGTGGTGACTCCTATCAAGAACCCGGCATGGCTATAGAAGAAAGACTCTGAAATCATTGAAATAATCTCCAACCATGTTCAGGCGTGCTTTTAGCGGATTCTCTCTCTCTCTCTCTCTCCCTCTGTCTGCTGAGAAAAGACACCTTGCTATCATATTGGAGCAACTTGACTAGCTTCTATAACAGGGTTTTCATCTCCTATTGATGTTTCATGCTGGGTAGTGTTCTTTGTCCTCATGGTCAATCTTTTCAAGAGGCACTTACCTCCGTTTCGATCAAATTTCCACGGCAATTCCGGGTAGCTGGTGTGAATGAATTCGACTTTATTCAAAAGACTGAGTGGCTGGTTGTTTCAGATGATACGTCGAAACAAAACCGAATGGTTAAAGAAGAACCATTCACGGGTGTATGTGTTGATCGGTCCCTCTCAATTGATTGTTATGGCCACCAGCGATTTCGTATTGCGTGTTATGGCAACTGGCGAAATAGGAATGCGATCGGTATCGGTATCACTAGCGATTCTGTCATTTTGATGAATCATTTCTTTGGAG